>CM060842.1:105507500-106145000 GCA_030762175.1 Metallyticus violacea
TCCTGGAATGATTCGTAGAGCAAGCAGTGGTAGAGTCCTATTGAAAAAATGCATGATCACGCCCCCTTTCGATAATTCTCTAAAATATTATAAAATATTAACAGTTAGTACGCTCCCACGTAAGTAATATCGAAAACTGTATGCTCTAAAAAATTGATCCTATGATTCTCTGACACTCAGTTAACACACATAAATCGTACTTAAAGACATGCTAAGCAATGCTTCTTTCTTTCTTTCTTTCTTTCTTTCTTTCTTTCTTTCTTTCTTTCTTTCTTTCTTTCTTTCTTTCTTTCTTTCAATGGTTTTAACGCCCGTTTTTACTGTTAAGGCATCACAGGCGATGGACACCGTATATACGTGAGATGAAATTGTAAATTCAGAATAGATTTTTAAAGGAAACATTCCAGGGTACTGCGGCGGTATTTATGTATATTTATTTATTTTATAGGTGTTGATTGGGTCTGGATTCTTTGTGGATAAGGAGGTGATCAAATTCTATAAATGGATTGGTATCTCAGTGGTGATTGGTCAAACCTCCATCATTATCATTATCGCAATCTAGTAATGTTTCTTCCTCAGCTATAAGCTCAATTTATTAGCTGAACGTTTTTGTGATGCACTATCACAGTGAAAGGAGATGATAAACAAACAAAAATATTACACTCGTAGTTCCAGTTTTCACCATTTATCAACACTTTCGCTTTTTCTTACACTTTTCCCACTCACTTCAGCATCAACTAAAAGTAACAAACAATGACAAGTAAATAACAAGTAACAAGTAATAGTCTATTGCAACTACTTTTATTAATTCCGCTGTCCGTCGGTAGGCGCTATGAATATATTAAGCATGACTTTCCAAACATCACGTGATTAGCTCTTCCTACACCTATCTTCCTATTGGTGCGCTTTTATGCTAATTATTATTGTTTAATTCTCATAGGTTATCTTCTAAGATTTTATTCGGGTCTATCCACAGCAAAATCTTAAGTCTTGAACTCTTGACATAAATAATACATTAAAAGAGAGCCGTAACAGAGGCTTTATGATTCCATCTGGATATTTATTGCCTGAATTTTCCCTACGCTGTTAACAAAAGAATCCCTCGTCCTTTTCAAATTCCTGAGATCGTGTTTTGTTCAACATCCGGTTGTTTTCCAGTTCTAGTTGACCTGAAGTAACTTTACAAAGAAATACTCTTATTCAAAAACGTTACAATACGTGCCTTTTCGGGGAAACCTTCCCTTTCAATGATATTTTATTTGTCTTCTTTCTTATTCTTGTAACAACATGTGTAAACCATATGTCTATGGTCCTTTGGTGATTATATTACATGTAAATTTATTTCTAAGCGGGCCTGGGATCGATGCTAGACTATAATTGTCTCAGCACTTTCCCAAAATGAGTCATTTATGAGGAATGAGGAAACCTGGAAAAAATTCTGGTGGGCTGTGCAGGTGTAAACACACGAGGTATAATACACTTTATGTGTACTGGCGAATTAAGAAACGAACAACACAATATACACCCGAGAACGGCTGTGCTACAACTGTAGCAATTAGCCAGATCAACAAGTAAGCAAGCAGGTTTGCTACCTTCTTCATAGCGCGGCAAACAAACGGGGTCTCGATCATAGGAAAAACCCCAATAGCTCCAATCTGATCCATTGTATTATTTTTCAGTTTATTCACATCATTCTAAGGAAAATGTTCTGTTGTAAAAGTGTATTTCTACTTCGTGTTCTGTGCTTGCAGATTCTATATCCTCTTCAAGATGACGTTTCTCCTTTACTCTAAAAGCTAAAAGTTCTGCTTTTTTTCTTGGAGAGTGCAAGGTCGTTTATGAGATCAGAGCATCTCAGGGATCTACCGAGGATCAGTGAGATAAAGGCCCGTTTTTCTAGAATATATTTATATAGTGGCATAACTAACGAAGAACATACGAACATTAGTGAAAACGGATTCTTCAGAGAAGTGGTAGGGAGATTCGCAAGAAAGTATCCTGTTAGGAGAGACAGGTCTCAATGAAGGAAAGTGTTCTAAACCGCCACGCCATGTTCTTGCAGAAACAATGTTAGATGAAATACAGGAATTTCCTGCGTGATGCCAACAATGTATTGCCGCTGAGGGGCATCATCAACATCTCTTTAACACGGGTTAATGCTTTCTAGTATTATCAGTTTTGAATAGACTATAAATAGTAATAGAAATATTAACTTCACGCTAGGCATTTTATCTCCAATTCAGGCGGCCCGTAACCCAAATAATCTTACTGTATGTTTTCTGATCAGAGAGATTCCAGTTCTACATGTAGACAGATTATTTAATGTTTCATTCAGAATTGAAATGGGTCATGATAGGGGACTGCATTCACTACGGATTCAAGAATTTGGTATGTAAGTCCTTTGACAAAAAAAAAAAATGAGTCATCGCCAGATTCTACATGCAGAAATTTGGAGACGCTGTAAACGCTATACTCACACGGGCATGCAGCGAGTGCACATTGCAGTAGACGCTTTGCTTGTAAACGTAATGGTGACAATCATAAGCATCCGGAAAGAGAGCGTTAGGGTTGAGTAGTAGTAGCCGAGCGGATAAGAAGGCATTGCTCTTCTGCGTAAGCTCCTGAGTTCAATTGCCACACAGCTTTTTTCTTTTTGGTCATATAAGTGTATAAGTAGAACATCAGTATATATCAGTATGCCGTAATATATTACATTTTAACGTGACATTGAGTTTTATGACATTACCTACGCATACAAAAAAACAAAAAACAAAAAACAAACTAATCACAAACTTTGCAAATTTGCAAATAATAAATAAACACAAATATAATATTTTTCTAAAGAAATAACACTGGAAACAACACAAATTTATATCGTGTATGAACTCTCAGTATGTATAACTTCCCTCAATCTTCGGGGCATAGATGATGTCAGATTTCTACAATAGTGTGAACGAGAGACTACAGCATTCCAGTCTTCTTGAATTTGTGCCCTTAAGCCATATCTTGTCCTACTATGTGCAGCGTATTGCATTTAGATAGAACAAACACCAAAAAAAAAAAATTATAATTTATATTTTAAAGTTTGCTGTTTATAGGAAACAACATTTCTAAACTAATTTGTCATTATATGTTTCAATTGTTTATTTAAAAACGTTTTATGCCGGGAGGCGAACCTGGGCACGTCACTGCCCTTTCTGTCATAGAGCTAACAGAACACAGATACTAGATAGTGTCTTTAGTGTACGTCGTATAACACGACCTTACTGGTTACCTTGTAAACCGCGCGTAGTAACCAGTAAAACGTATGCATGTGTACATTCCTTGATATATGCATGGGAAGAACTAATTAAAGAGGAGCGGAAATTAGTTAATAGACAAATTGAAGGTGAGAAGTTGTGATAAAATATTTTTACGCCACTATAGAGGTGGCACCGTAACCACTGTCGGTAAAGCTGAACTCAAAAGTAGGGCGAATTTGTTTTCGTTCTGCACGTACATACACACACACTAGTACCCATCAAAGCTTATCTTAATACTACAGCCTATTAATGTAGTAATGTATAGGCGCTCTGCTGAGATGTACATACTTCAAGAGTCAAGGCATTTTGTTGTTGTTGTTATTATTATTATTATTATTATTACTATTTTCTCCTAAGGTGTATATAGCAAAAATAGCACTTCAATGTTTCTTTCACTTTCCACCAAATTAATGCAAATGACATTTTCTTATCCAGTCCCTAATTAGAACAACGTTTACATAATATGTTACATGCTAAGGCCAATCTTTATTCTGTGATCATGAGGCAAAAAGTCAAAATACTAGATAGCATGTGGCCTCAAGGAGTGTATGTCGATGAAATAAAACTTTAAAAACCTCTCCCCATTGTAATACCGCCAGCCGAGACGCCACCAGGATGTTATTAAACGAAGTCCAAGCTGTGATGTCCGTCGACTGACTTACTACTTGGTGATGTTCTTCTGTTTAATGCGGTGCTACAATTTCCCTATTCAATATCGATGGCTAAGAGAGAAGGGGTGTTATATTGGGATATTAGGCGTCATTTCGGGGAATCGAGCTACGTCGACTCCTCCAGGAAAGACGTGGTGTTTCCAAACGAATGCTGAATAACTCAACTAACTCTGTTAAAAGTATAAGTATTTATTAAACCGTTTTCTTATACAGTTGAACGTGGATCCTGCAAGCACCAGGGCTTCTCTCCTGTCTCTGAATAAATTCGGGGAACTTTTATACAATTGTAATACCCAAGGAGGGGTAATAATCACCTAATCTAGATATAAGAGTTATTGTTAAACACTTCCCACTACCATGAAGTCAACAGTTACCAGGTCCTGTCATCATAAGTTCTAAGAGGTTCATGGTTTGGGTTTGTTAATCTTAAAACTAAACAATACTTCATCAGTACATTAATTCTGCCTATCTGTAACATGCACACATAGACATAATATTTTAAGTGAGTGGAAAAGAGGGTTGCTTTTTGTTTATGCAAGTGTTTCTCTGAGGACCCTTCCAGTACACGTGACCTCTGAGATGCACAGTGTGACAAGGCAAGTCATCCTTAATATTTATTACGTCATGACTATATTTGGGTTCATACATTATGTTTCACTAACTAGGATATACAGCGTGCCCTTACACAATATCGTGTTCTTATTTTCCTTATAATACCACGCTTTCGTTACAAAGCCGATTCTTCTTCATTACACCATCTTCCACAGTTTTGAGTAGCTAGTGTAGAGTTTCTCAACTTTCGTGGCATATCTCTAATGCAGAAGTAACCTTTTCAACAACCTCCCTGTTCGAATAAGAATTTTCAGTATTGACCTACGAGGTCTGTTCAAAAAATTCCGGAACTTTGTGCACAAAATTTTTCCATGCTTACCTTTTACTTATCGTGCATGGTCTCCTTCGAAATACTCTCCCCCACAATTGATATACCGCTCCCAACGCCGTTTCCACTTCCGGAAGCAGTCTTGGTACACCTCTTTCTGGATCGCGCGAAGCGTCGTCTGCGAATTTTCTTTTATCTCGTCTATCGTTGCAAAGCTTCGTCCTTTCAACGGGGTTTTCAACTTTAGAAATAAAAAAAAAAAATAAAAAAACAACGCAGGGGCCAGGTCTGGAGAGTATGGAGGATGAGGCATCACAGTGATTTCGTTCTCTGTGCAATAGTCACATCAATAGGGATGAATGTACGGGTGCGTTATCGTGATGCAAGAGCCATGCATTGTCTTGCCACATTTCAGGCCGTTTCTTTCTCACATTTTCTCGTAGGCGTTAGTACACGTCCCGTTAATACCATCGATTAACAGTTTGTCCCTGTGGCACGAATTCATGATGAACTAATCCTTCAAAGTCAAAGAAAACTATCAGCATAACTTTCATATTTGACCTGACCTGACGAGTTTTTTTTTTTTTTTTTTTTTTTTTTTTTTTTTGGTCTTGGAGAACTTTTCCCGACTCATTGTGAAGACTGAGCCTTGGTCTCAACATCATAACCGTAGACCCACGTCTCATCACCAGTTATGATTCTCTAAGGGAACATCTCATTCTCATTTGCGCGATCCAAAAGTTCTTCACATATTGCGAGACGATGGTCTTTCTGGTCTTGACTCATGTGAGCCGTGGGACGAACTAGGCGGCAACATGATGCATTCCAAATGTTGTGTCAGGATTTCATGACATGATCCAACTGAAATGTTACATTCTTCTGCAATTTCTCGGACAGTCAGTCTTCAATTGGCATGCACAATTTCGTTGACGTTCCTGACATGAGTGCCGTCGGTAGACGTCGAAGGACGTCCTGAACGAGAGTCATGTCATCTTTAACTTCCATCTAGCCATTTTTAAACCGCGTGAACCATTCGTAACACAGAGTACGGCTTAAGCAATCATCGCCGTAGGCTTCCTGCAACATTTGGTGTGTCTCTGTAAAAGTGTTCTTGAGTGTCACGCAAAATTTAATGCAGACGCGATCTCCTCTAACTCTGCCATCTCGAAATTCGCAAACTGTGCAACAGAACGTTGTACTCAATACAGCAATGAACAATAACTAACAGACATACAATAATGAGACCTCCGGCAGATACACATTAAACACAGGCGTGTGCAGGGAGGCCAACCGCATTTCGCTCCAACACTCCATTGGCGCGAAATTATGAATGTTCGGAATTTTTTGAACAGACCTTGTATAGTAAAAATAAGAAACATGAGCGACTTCTTTCTGCAGACCAAGTTTTACGCTAGTATGTGATTCCTTCCCGCATTGTGCAAAAGTATACTAGCCCACGTTTCACCAATTTGCAATGATAGTGTAATAGTTCACCGAGCATTCGTAACTTTTGAGTTTGTACAACATTTTTCCAGTTCTCTAAGAGTAATAAATAGTATTATTAAAATATTTAATGCATAAGCCTGTTTGTATATGTTCATACATTCCTGATGTTCTCTCTCTCTCTCTCTCTCTCTCAGAACAGTCAAGCAATTTCGTGGCATATCTTTTGAAAACCCCTGGTCTAGTTTTATCGCTTTTGTCTAAACTGTTTCGTACATCAAAGATTGAGCAGGAACGATATGTCCAATTTCTCATATTATTAAGATCATATAAGGGAGGATTAATAAATAAAGGATAAATGAATAAATTGTTTATTCCATCCATCATACCCGATTTTTGTTAGCATTAAACATGTACTGAAAGAGATTACATAGTCGTTACAATGTTGTGAGCGAACTGTGATACACCTTACATATAACATGTCAACGTAACATATAAAAACAACTGGATGACTCTTTCAGTACCAGAAAAACTTTACTAGCAATGCATTTTGTTAGGATCAGCAATCTAAGGCTTCTAGGCCATATCCAATGAACTTAACGTTCCATAAAAGCCCTGAGGAAAGGTTCAGCATTGAGAATAACATAAATATTATTGCACACACGTTTAAGTTTAATGAAATAATCACGGCGAAACATTGCAACACGCAGGCACAGCTGAATATTCCCACGCAATATTTAAATAATGATCACTAAAATAAGAATAAATAAAAAATATACACGGCAGAATAAAGAAACAAGCACAAACAAAAAAAATAATAAAACAATTCTGCAAATATTTCCATATTTCCATCATAGATCAATTGTTTTTTCTGCTTGTTATTAACCAAAGTAAATAAATTCATGTGTAATTACAAGTTATAAAAACATTTGTATGTAGAGCGAAATGATGCTAGAATTACTGCCATTTCTTATAATAATATAGAAACATATTAAGGGCCATAAATACCAAAATATATGAACGGAAAAATTTGCTCGAAAACTAATAACATGGCAGAAATCCAGAATTAATGGAGAAAGTGGACTTTTGTTGATCACCCATAAGGAAGGGGAGAGTGGTATAATGCTGTTATTAGGTAACGGGCGAAGAAATGCCTAGATCTCGCAAGTTTTGGTGTTTACGTGCCATGAGACAAGCATAGCAAACGTTTGCTGTGCGTTGTATCAAGTCACAAAGCAAACACGATGAGCTTTTTGGTGATGGGTCTTGGAAATAGCTAGTCATCCAATCCAAGCACCTACCAGCCCGTACTGTACACCAACGATTTGCCTTCCATTGCTTGAAAGAAGTTTTATAATTATAAAGAGTGACCTTGAGGTCACGGTGGCAATGGGAGATAGGCGGCGAGGGGAGATGACGGTCCATGACGTCACTTCCCAGCTCGCTCGCTCACGAAAGTTATGTTTGACTTCACTTCCTCACCATGACCCACATTAATCCACAGTGGCGGTTTCCTAAGGAAACTGGACTCGATTTCAAGGAACACCGCATTAACATTGTTAGAAAAACATGAAAGATAAAACCAGTTAAACAGGGCCCAACCAGATTTGTCCCCTTAGTGCTATAAAGGTCTGTTGACACACATTTTAAAAATGTATGAACACAATTAACGTTCTCAGAGTGATTTTCAGTAAATGCTTACTTTCCTTTCTCGGCTCTGATGCCTATTTAATGACGTATTCTAATTACACTGTTCCTCCGTTTTTTAATTATATCCTCTTTTCATTAATCGATTGGGATACTGGAAGTGAATTTTCCACGTTTTTGTCTGGATTTTTCTGAAAATTTTTCTATGATTGCATTGCTGTTAAATTAATACATATATCAAATTTCACTAAAATTAGATTCAATACTTTGCGAGTTATAAATTATTTCATAAATTTTATTAAGTAAATATGTCGCAAAATTAAAATGCCCCACCTTCTTATGCGTTGAGAAAATTGATTGCTATTTTTGCAGTTGGAAAATTGTTTGGAGAAATGTTTTAATTAAATTTTATGAGTGAAATAAGATACAATTTTTAATCTATAAGAAGTTTTAATCATTATTTCCTAGATTATTTTTTTAAATTATTAGTGTTAACATGTATTATATTTCACAGAATGTTACAATGGATACTTTTGCACATTCTGAGAAAATTTAATTTAATTTAAAGAAAAGCTGAAACAGTGGGATATTTTGAATGTATGAAAATGGGATACGACTATGGAAGCAGGACTAATAAGAATAATACGAAATGCCAATCCCTAACCTTTCCAGTGCAAAACCGTAGTCCAAAATAACAAATATTGATGAAGAAAAACCGCAATATTGTTAATATTATTCAAGAGAAAGAACAGAAAAAATATACGTTTTTATGTTAGACAAAGAAAGCAACTCATAAACTTTTTAGGTTTTCTTTTAAAACGGAATTAGAGAGAAAAAAAAACGAGAAGGAGAAGAGTAAATATTTCTCTATTTTACTTACTTTTCCGCTGTCTTTTATAACCCATTTTAACTTTTGTTTCTCGCTGTGTCACTTTCCTTTTGTTTATCTTGCCCATAAACAAATTTAAAATGCTTTTATAACTTCCTCTGCTGTTTCTCTTCCTAAGAAAATGATTTTCATCATCAGCTATTTTTGTGACTGACTCATCTGTAGGAACGACATTCTTTTTTTCTCTGTATTTACCCTTCTTCGTTTATATGACGTACATCCCCTTTAAACTTTAAACCAACGTAAAGATGAATTTTGAGCGATTTCGTTCCATACGTTTAGACTGACTTTTAGACTTTTAAACTTTTGTGTTTGTCAGGTCGTACTTCATTAGGGTTTTCATAGGTCTAGATGTGATTGTTACGATAGTTGAAGAAACCGTAATGAGTAAAGTGAACACAGTACGCTGCAGTAGAATTTGTTGGGAGAATTGTTCTCTTGGCTGACAATTCGCCGCATTAATTCCTTGCATCAGTTGAAGGTGATAACTTAAGGATACGGAAGTTTTTCTTGCAGAATATTCCAAGTAGGAATATAACAAAACTGGAAAGAGGAATTTAGGTCGGCCGTGAAGAGGTGGTTGGATCAATTTTTATTTAACACAGAACGGACTTGTACTGCCGAATACATTCAGTAAATGCTGATGATGATGTTCCAGACAGTCATGAGATTGATTCCTTCCTTCAATACAGCTTTTCTTGTACCATTTTTTGCCCACATTACGATGAACTCATTCCTCAAGCTTACAATTTCGTATTTCTCTTAGTCCGGGCATGCGAAACCCTCCTCTCAAATGAGTTTCATCGCATGTTGATGGATTTGCGAGAATTTTCTTGCTTGTCGGAGCAAACATCTATACAGACTCATCTGCCAGACCATAGATAACATTCATTCAATGCATTTTCTTGTTATTTCTTCACTCAGCAAATAACAAAATGTAATAAAATTAAGGAAAACAAACGCTATGATCTACTTTACAGAAAAATGTCATTACAAAAATAAAGCAGTTAATTTGCTTATTAATTCTTAATGATAAATGTACTGGGAAATTTTTAAAGATTTTCTGTTACACTTTAGTACCTTTTTAATATTTTATTATTGGAAACATGGCCCTAAAATGTTTGACATCAATTTACTTGTATATCAGAAGATTCGGCTGAAACTTTTACTCGTGAATAAGAAGTCCGGTGTACTTGTTTTTTAAATGAAAACTCGTGTGTAATACTTTTAAATTAAATAAAAGAGTGCTAGAACTATATATGGTTATAAGCAAAACACTAGGTCAGCCCATTTCCGTTATAATGAAGTCACCTTCCGAGAATTCCTCCTCGTTTTTCCATTTCCACCAACAAGTGGGACGACACGTTATCCTACACATTTACATCATTTACAAACAAGGAGACATTTAATGGAAATTACAGCGGGAGCACGGTCATTAAATGCCACGCCTATCTCAGCCCGCTGCCGACATATGTTCATGCCGTTTCTAGGCTTATCTATGACTCCGCATGGGCTAGAAATTGTTCCAAACCTTCCTCTCATCTAAAAATAAAAGACATAGTGGCATTCCATCCAAGCCAGCAATTTACTCTTTGCAGATTTGATGCTATCTTAACTATAAATCCGGATGACAAATTTCTGTATACCATACCTATTGCAGACTTAAATATCATTATAACTTCATTAGAGCTATATTTAAAATCCATCTATCATTGTCTTCGTTTTCTTCTCTTGCTTTTCACATCAGACTTTTTCCATCTAAAGTCTAAAAAAATGTCCTCGCTTCTATTAATTTATTTTCTTCTTTGTTTTAATTGCCATATTTCACTCCGAATTTTAAATGTGTCTTTCTCATTGTGCAATTCAATTTGAGTCTCATTCAAGATATATTTTCTAAAAGTTCTGCTTATTGTGTCACTTATAAAATTATAGTTATGTAAATTATGTCCGGCGTCGTCTTTTGAAATATTTAAATGTTCCTAAAATAATTACTTTTTATCAATTACTAATTTAACTCAAAAGCTTTCTGTATAATAACACGTATTTGGTTTTAAGTACATTTAATCGTATTTCAAGCCCTTAGTGTTTTGTTATATAATTTGAATTGTTAATATTTAATAAATGTTGTTTCAATGTATAATACTATCTGATCATCACCTACATATAATAAAATAAAGACTGTTACTGTTAGACACTGGTGTCATATATAGAATAAAGATTTAACAGGACTGTTTTGGCACACTATAGAGAAGAAATTGAGGCAGGGAACCTATGTCTGAAAACCGTTTCCTTTCGAGTTTTAGGCCTGAAAAGATCTTTTGTTGTCCTTGAATAACAGGTTCCTTCATAGATCTGAGAGTTTTCAGGGAGGGTATTCAGTTTCAAGGAAACAAATCGAGTTCTCGTAAGCTTTTATTGCAATATTTCTATAGTAAATGCTCCCATGCCCGTCTGCATTTTGCAATACGAGCATTACGTTTCCTGCTGAAAGTCTAGCAATTTCTCTAACACACTTGCTGTTATTATTCCAGTATTTGCAGCGAATAAACCTTTCTCAAAATTCATTGATGTGTTATGTTCTAATAAATTAGGCACAGAAGTGTCAGGTTGATATCCAATGGTAACTGTCCTATTCCAAATGCATCAAAATGTGAAATACATTGCAGCACATTGTATTCAGCATAATGCGCTGCGGAATATAAAACGGCACGTCTTCCATTAACTGAAGAATGCCATGTTTTAGGAACTGAACTAGGAACTTGGATATGCCTTATTAATATATGAAAGAAAATACTTTATCATTAACTGCAAATCTTTTTTGATGACCTACCACCTGAGGATTTTCTTCTGACCACACACGAATACTGCTAAGCACTTCATTCTTTGGGAAGCACGCCTCGTTCACAACTACAGGAAGACCTACAAGTACTTGCAATGTTGAAGTGCTTACATAACCTATTTAGTACAACTCATGCAATTGTAGAAAATGCATCTTTTCTAATAGCCTACAAGCAATCAGTGTCATATCGCAGGTTCCATTTTCAACTTTCCTACATCACAGTAGCGAAATAAATATTAGCGATAATGGTCTCTAGTTTTATCCACGCGAGGCAGAGTTAACTATAGCAAATGATATCTACTTTTTCGGTAAACAGAAAAATACAATCAAAAAATTAGACATTACTAAAAATCACGATATTAATATTGTTAAAATTTTATGTTTATTGTTTACCTGTAATTTGCGTAATACAATGCCCAGGCTTAGAATTAACGACACATACAAAGAAATAAATGACCAACTTAGAAAAGCCACGAAAACGCACAAAAAATAAAAAGACTTACTTGAAAACAAAACAAAAAGAAATTCTTAAATTTTAGCAGATACTTTTATAAAAAGTATGAAATTAAGTCAACATTTAAAATATAATTTTTAGGTGATATAAAATTGTAACTTTTTAAAAAATAATCAATTCATTCAAAAATTGGTTTGCTTTCTGAAGTAACAACAACGGTTATAAAAAAATCTCAGGACTTTTCTAAAATTCGCTATTCGTGCTTACATTTTCGTAGAACAGCTAAAAATAATTCTCCCTAAGCAGCGGTTCACAGGAAATTGTTCTGGAAATCGTATTTTCTACTTTTTCTATGAAACATAAGTCGCCAGCATTGCGACGTGCAATTCGTCACGTTCTACTTAATTTCGCCTAAGAAAGAAAGGCTCTGTCCCGATAATACACTTCTGAAACTGCTCTCCTTTCCCGAGTTATGGAATATCAGTTTTGTTTTAAACTCAAAGATGTGGGAAGGATTAGTGACTAACTCATCTTTTCTTTTGGTCTTTCTCGTAGCAACTTTCATGAGAGTTCAAAACATTTCCAGTCTTCCTTCGGTGCACAATAAATCATCTTCAAATGTTTCCCTTCCTGGTAAAATGATTGGTAATGCACTCTTTTTGTAAAAAAAAAAAAAAAAAAAAAAAAAAAAATGCCTGTCCCCAGAAAATTCTAAAATACAACATTCCTTCACAGAGATCATTAATATTCAACATTGTTTTCAACATGTAGCACATTCTCTTATTTTGGTGCCAAAACATACCAGATCCGCAAATCCAATTCTAGTCACGTGAATCACTGTAATCCGTAGTTTACATGACGTTTTTTTTTTATTAGGTTTGGGAAACTGCTGAACTTCCGTGATCATTATGTTTCACGAAAATGCTCAAAAGAAGGTGGCATGAGGCAAACGTTTCTGTACAAAATTCCATGTAAATATGTTTTTGCAAGGTTTTTCCTTCAGAAGACAAGGATTTGTGTAAAATGTGGGACCAACTATAAAGATAATTTCAGATGAAAATACTATTTAATAAATGGCCAAAATAAAACATAAAATACCAATATTCGCTACTGGTACTCGGGCGATCAAACGTGCAGCAGAGAAAAAAATAAAGACCGCTAGGATAAGGACGACAAAAATCAGTGAAACAATAAGCAAATTGCGTTATAAGTTATAAACCAGATATAGAGCGCTAAATGCAGAAAGAGAAGAGAAAGGGTCTCTCTAGTTCTTTATTAAAAATATTGGTTCTCATAAACTAATCCTAAAGTACAAAAGGTACTTTAATTTATGGGAAAGGAACGGTGATGCCTAAAAGATTTTCTCCGTTCTCGGAGGAGTTTGTTGAAAACTCGGCAGGCAGCCTGTGATTTACCACCAGCAGTAGCCATCCTTTGTCCCTCCAGAGGAATTGTGACTACATGGACACTTAGTCCCCTCTTCATTTTCGTTGGGGATCGCCACCTGGAAAGATCCAAACTGCCGACTGTTGTTTGGTTTCACGATTTGATCCATCGAATCTCTGCAGCAGTTCTTCACACCATTCGGTACTGGTGCGCTTTTGCACTTCTGTCCAATTGTGCGGCACCCCACGAGGAAATCTTTCTGACACGAAGATGATCATGCTGTATATTTAATGCTGCTGCCGATCTAATCTGAAAGGTGTTTCGATGTCCTTAAATGTTACGCAACTTTTTCACGTACTTTTTTTTTTTTTTTTTTTTTTTTTTTTTTTTTTACGGAGAAAAACATAGCCGGAAACACACTTCTTGCCGGAAACACACTTCTCTCCCATCTTGCAGTGAAGTTCGGTCCCTTTGAAATTTAGCAAAACCAGTGGAAAACTATTGCGCTAGATGGAGCTAGGACCCCAAAATCCTAGCAAGCGCCCAAGGCTTTAAACCTCATTTTAACCACTCTTGAAAGCATTAAGAATCATAGCGCGAAAATGCTCTTTCCAGCTCCAGCGTAACGACTGGCTGCCTGTGCACGGGAAGAGTTGTTTATCCTCACACCCTGAAATGAAGGAGTGGGAAGGGTCGCTACCCGATATCATTTTACTCGTAAGGGATGGGAATACCAAAGGCCACATTTAAGTGGGCCAACATTCATTTTTCCTCATTTCAAAACTTTCATTATGATCCTCGTATTCCTTCCTACATTTGCCATTTACGAGGACCGAGAAAAACCCCTGTCATTGAGAGAGTCTTGGCGGAATTTGACCCCGTTTTTTATATTTATCAAAAGAAAAAGACACGTTCATTAATTGGGTAATAACAAAAATATTAAGGTTATTTCAGAAACTTTAGCGTTGGCATATATTTCAGAACGGGTTAATAGTATAAAATTCTAGTGATTCGTTTGGTAGCTGATATTAACTTATTTATTTACTTAATTAATTACAATGAATTGTAAGATTAGGAACCTGAAGAACTTTCAGGTTGCAGATGCGTCGAAAACTGAATATTCGTCATTCTCTATGTCAATTTTCATTTTCTACTAGTACATTCAGAAGTAGGTCTATGAAAAATCTTTATTAATTCTGTATTCTGTAATGAAAAAAATTACTGATTCCGTTTTCAGCAATATTAGCCTTGTTTTTTAAAATATGAACATTATTATGGCCTTATATTTAGTTGATAATGGCAGTTTAGTAATGAAAACAATTTAATGTTGTAATTCTATTAACAATTTGGCCCAATATTAAGAATTTTTATAACACTCATTTACAAAAATATATTTATACCATCACAATGGCTAAAGATTTTTAAATTATTCAAATTCATCCTTTTAAAACCTTTTATTGGTTTATATTTATTTAAATTTCACTCATAAAATCACATCTATATCTAAATTATTGCCCTATACCGTATCGAATCGATAAAAAAATTTATGAGACTGTCTATTGCTATAAAAATGTATTCCTCTCTCTTGTGGACTTTTTGTTGGCTTTCAGTAAATTTATCCAAGATAAAGTCTATTATGATTATCATCATAATAATCATTACAATATAATATATAATATAAAAGAAAAATACAAATAAAGTAACACTATTAACAATGTAACAAATTAACAGTAATTATAAAATCAGAAAAGGATAAAACACTAAGAGAAAGACACACCTGTAATCGCTATATTTCGGACTCGTGGAGTCCTTCTATGGCAAGAAGACAAGTGAAGGTGATAAAAGTAAATATTGAGTATCGCAGGTAACGTTATGCAGGGAAACAGATGAAACTAGAAATGAGAGTGTGGGGGGAAAAAATTAATACGTAAGATTTAAACCAGGTGGTATACGCGCCTTATGTAAAAATATAGCTGCCATTTCTCTATCTCTGAGTAAACTTTCAGAGCTATGTGTAGGTAACGCATCAATAATTGTTAGATTAAATATATTTGTAATTATTTAATTAAAACAGATAATGGATTACATTAATCGCCGACAGCGCTCGGTTTCGTTGCGTTCATTACATGCAACAAGCATGCATACAAAACTTTTTCTTTTGTCAGTTTCATTTTCACTGCTGTCTGTTTCTATGCATTTCAGACAAAAAAAAAAAAGCGAAATGAATTCTCAATGGGGTGCAAATATTCTGAATTTCTCATTCGCAATCTCAACAATCAACCATGTTTCAAATGAACTTTTAAAAATAGCTGAATATGTTTTATTTTCTAAAAGAATGCAATAGCATTTTTGGTAAATAGTTTAGGCGTATAATTGAATCACGGATCTCGCATTTTACTCTAAGAGTTCCTTCTAGTGCTTTGTTTTCTAAGAAGCTAAAGCACCATCTTTAGACGTAGCAATTTCAAGCTCCTTTGAATTCTTAAGGGTCTCTTCATAATTCTCCATCAGACGCAATTACACGCTGGAGCTTTAATTTTTTCAAAAGTCTCTTTAAAGAAGAGCTTTTAACTGCTCTTTCTCAAGTATTTTTCCACTCTTACTTGTTTGCTAATCGCAGTGCCATTTCAGATGGTAATATTGAATTAGGGCGTTACAATATACCGTTCTTCATGGGTAATAGCGTAATAATTGTCGTGTTATCGATCTTAAGAAGGAAATATTTACCAGCTATAATTTTTCGTTTTCTCTAAAGCATTTAATGTACAACTGCTACTGTCTTGTATTAATTTATTTTATATATAAATAAACACTTTACTCCTAGAATGTGGAACAATTATAATTCGTAATTATAATACCATAAATGGTTAATATTTATTCCTAAGAAAAATCATTTAAAGTGTATATGACTACATTACATTAAAATATATAATATTCACACAGCATTTTGAAAAGTAAGGAATTAATCTATAATGAGGGATTAATAAGTATATTTTAAATTCGTCTGAAATAATTTAGGTTTTTATTTTGGCTTTTAGTGTTCACAAGCGAGCTGCTTAAAATGTTGTTGCCATATAATGTAGCTCTGTTTACAGTATGATAGATTTGATCATGAAATATGAAAATAATTCTCACAAGTATTATTTGTCTAGGTGCCAACTTCAAAATTTCCACTGTTTCTATCGAAAAGTTTATTAATGAAGGTTATCTATTAACAAGAATGAGTAAAAGTTGTCGATTTTTAAAAGAATACTTTATAGCTAGAATATCTACAACTTTATTTTTTGCAAAAATTCTCCAAAACATAGCTCCATAAGTCCTTATTAATATATTGTTCTTCAGGTATCAGGTAACTAGGCAATTGGGGCAGCTAAGTCGTTCAATAATGTTAAATTTAATATCATCTTACGCTATATTTGAATACTTTCCTTCAACGCCCATTATAACCGTTAAATTCTCTCTCTCTCTTCCATAAATGTTGTGCGTTGTATTTAAATTTCTCTTAGATCTTCCGAGGCGAAGAACAACTAACATCCTTAAAGCAAAATGCGTATTTCTTCATTTTATTTCTTTCTATTTTTTAATTCTTTGTTTTGTTTTATTTTATTAATTTTCGTTTGCCTCTTGAAATCGGTATTAAAAATACCGATTTCAAGGTAAAAAGGCGATAAGCCTTTCTATATTAAAGATTTTGGCTTTATTTTCATGTTTATAAGCAAAATAAATTTTTCAAAACAGGGCGAGAAAAAATAAATGTTACCCTTTTATCCCCTCATCTATCAGGTTTGCATATGACACGTAATTTCCAAAATCTATAGCACGTTGGCGTTTAAAAATGCTCTTTTAATGAAAACAGCAATCTGTCTAAAAGTCCCTTTGCTAATCTGCTTAACATATTGTCGTTTTATCTAAGTATCCAAGGAAATTCATACTTTGAAAAGAGAGCACAGTGTGAAGGGTGCAATCTGTAATGCAAAAAATGATAGCTGGTAAGGTGCAGTTCAGCCAGTAACCGCAGTGGAACTGACGTGTCCTTGCGACCTATCACAAAGACATCAGCTTCGCTGTGATGAATTGCCAAGGACAACCTTGTGAGTAAATCATATGAATGGAAATAATTATATGCTCACTCTTTATCTAACGTTTACTCCTACACGCTGTGCAAGAGGGAAGGTTAAAGTAAAGCTGAAAAAGAGGCCGACAACAGCACTACCATTTATCTAATTGCATGCCATGAATGTTAACCTATTCTAGTGGGCATAAACAATCAACTATCCTGTTGTTGAGTTTCTGCTTCCTGTTTCTTGCGCATAACAGCGTATTAGAAACAGTTCAGTCTGTAAACCCTTATCGTAATGCTGGGATTTTATGTTGCAAACACGTAGTTCCATTGTTAAACATACCAGTTCTGCAATTGCGATAAGCTACCAATCACAATTTTTAGCATTCATTAATCAGTTTAGTTAACCAATACTGTGCTTCAGCTGTTCTTGTCTTCAAGTTTAAAATTATTTTTAGAAGCTTATTCTAAAAAGTAATGCTTTTAATACAAAGCACTCAAACTAGAACCTGCATTTTAACACTCCAGTTTAGCTTCTTTGGTTTAATATATTATAAATTATAATACATCACACCTTCAGGCTTTAGTGCAACTGGCGACATTACATTGATATATTTCTATTGTTGCCTTCAACAATCAACTTCATGTTCATGCATATGAATCATCTCCATGCTCTCTGTTGTATTTCTGTTTTCTATTTGTTTTTGTCTGTTATATCCGCACGGCCAAGTAATAGTCGTGCTATTTAATCAATATGGTCATCTGGTTATCCATATGGTCTTCGTGTAAATATTTAAAATTAACTGCTAGAAAAAGGCACATAATTTTAATATTGATTGCCATGAATATTTATGCACGAGTATTTTAGTTGTAGCAACAATAGAGTTTTCCGTCGAAGTGTTTTTTTCTTTTCTTTTTTTTTTTTTTGACATTATTTCTATAACTTTAAGTCGCCGGTCTTCCATTTCTCCTTCCACAAGAGCGATGTTTTCAGGAGGGAGCATCTCCAAGGACCGACCTGCACGCTCTTCGTCTTCAATGATTTCTCGACCCATTCGAGAAAGTTTGGCTCATTCTTTTACGGTAGAATATGAGGGGGATGCTTCCCCATTTACACCGTCCAATCGCTGTTTAATTTCATTTGGAGTAAGTCCTTCTTTTGTGAAGAACTTAATAACAGCTCGAAACTCCATTTTGAACACATCACAATCTTCTACACAATAGCCTTCTTTATGCAACTATATCTGAACAACTGAACACAGCAGAGCGCAAGTTGCAGCTGTAATTATTTACCTAATAGATAAGGTATGATACTAGATAAGAGTTTCGTGAAGGCGGCAGCCCTTATCAGCGAGGTCGCAAACTTATGGACCTACCTTCGTATCTCTTTAGATGCTTTCGGACAGATGACGTGGATTTTTACTGTCATTACCACAATCAATTCTTTGACTTCTTCGTGTAAGGTAGCAAGTTAATGAGTTGCAAAATGTTCCATTTCTTCTGGCAATTTACATTTTAGTGCGCTTCAATGCTCTTCGTTGTTTTTAAGTTTTTGATCTACATCAACCATGCGGCCAGGTCATACTTTTTTGGATCTCGAAACACTAAACAAATTATTATCCTATTCATTTTTCATCTATCCGAAAGCATCTGAACGAGACATGTCAAAGAGATCGTTCATAATTTTCACTAAAAGATCTTTTTTTTTTCCTTCTTCTTTTCCTTGCCTGCAATTCTGTCAATTTTTTTTTTTTTTTTTTTTTGTAACCCTTTCCATTCATCATAGAGTTTGAATGAATTATCAATGCAGTGGGCAGTTCTTCTAGTAGAAAGTCCTGCTTTTTGCCAAATAATGGAAACTTATTGAGCCACAAATGCTGGAATTTCCTATGTTGTAAAATTTACACTCTTAAATTGCAGAAGAGAGTTCTTAAAACTTGCCAGTTCGAAGGTAGTTTGGTTTTGTACGATTGATTGGAAATGTAGCTAACAAAAAAGACACAAAAATCATTTCTTAACTTGTGTGACAAACTACCTGAAGAATTTGATGCCATTTTATAAGTCTAGGAAAAACAAGTCATTAAAGTTACTTTACACCACCAGCACGGGCAGCAGCACAAACAGTAGTTCAGAAACAATAATTAAAAATCATTCGTCAAACACATCATGTCTAAAGTTACAAAAATAATAACAACAACAACAATAATAATAATAATAATAATAATAATAATAATAATAAAAAGAAAACTCATTTCAGGGCTAAGATTTCAAACCTTCATGGTCGATGAGGGTCGCCTTGCTTTTGTCGGATTGAGCTGAAAATTTGCACATTTTTTTTTTTGATTGAAACAAGATAAGGGAAGGGCAGCGTAACTTAAATTTTCGGAAAATTACCTATAGCTAAGGATCACCCTAATAAAGCAAGAACGTTAGGTATATGTGTGTGCGTGTGTGTGTGTATCACTATTCGATTAAATTTAATTGCACGATATAGTATTTAAAACTTTTTTATCGTTCGGAACTATCATGCGTTTGCAGCACATGAATAAAATGAATTAATGACTAAAGCTTAGATTTTTATGTAAAAACGTATTTGTTTTTTCTTTGATTAGTATTACAATGTCACGTGCTTACGAATATATGTAGTAATTTGAAAAAAATATTTAATTCTTCACATTTCCAGATATAGTATATATATTACACATATGAAAATGTCTCATACCTTTATATAATTCATCGTTTTGTTTGAAATATTTTATGATTTAAAATTATTCTTATCAGATAAAAAAATTAAATTCTAACTAGATATTATATTTCAAAGCTGTATTCTGATTTTTAAACGAAATGCGGAAAGCAGGAAAGAAAACATAACTAGATGGAAAACATGGTTACAGGTAATTTAATACTATGTAGTAAACAATAAAGCCGTCGAGAATATGTTGAGTGTTTTAGACTGTGGCAAACTGCCACGGGTGGCCAAGGTCGTTAAGGCGCGGACTTGTGAGCGGGAGGTTTGGGGTTCGAATCCCGCCAGGACCGTCGTCCCTGACTAAGGTTTTTTCCAGGTTTTCCTCAGTCCTCATAAATGGCAAATGCCGGGGAGGTACAGGCTTGGAACGTTTCCTTCCTAAAAAAATCCTTTCCCAGTTTATGATTTCATTTCATGTATCATCAGTGTTCACTGCCTGTGGTGCCTCAGCAGTAAAAACGGACGTTAAACACTATTAAAAAATGACTCCGGCAACGCTGCTTCAATTCAATCCGCAGTTCCGCAAAGTCCATTATTGCTGAGAGAGGGAGGGGGAAAAAAAGCATTAAACTGTTCAAATATCCTCCAAATACAACAAAGCCTTTGAGCACTAAACCGTTCAGTGGAAAAGTCGCAAAATTGATTAAAGTAATGCTAATTAAAATTGTAGGCTATAGTTAACAGTGCAGTATCAGAGCCATTTTAAGTAGTGAATGAAATATTAAATTAGGTCTGGATTAAACTCCAGAATATGTTTTAACGAATTTCGAAAGAGGGAGATTGAAACGATTTATAAAAAATTTCAAATTTCCATCGATTTTACTGACTGGGCGCCAAGTGTGTGTTTATGTTAAAGCTCTAGCGATCATTTTTTGTTTTTCTCAACAAAACTCGGCATATAACTTTTAATTGACGAACGATTAATCGAGTTCAAAATCCAGCAAAACTGGGCCATTAGGAGTGGTGGTTAACATAAAGCGATGCATGTACTTATTTGTCTGTTAAAGCTCTAGCGGCCTCCAAGTTTGTTTTTCTCAATGAAACTGAGTATATGTCATTGCCTCAGTGGCAATTTTTCGACTGTTTGTTGGACATAATTGTCTGGCAAGCATCTACATTTGATTGGGATCAGTGATGAACCGTTCGATGCTCTGTGTCACCAGAAAGAAGTCACGTACAGAATTGCACTTCGTTATCTTGTATTATAGAGTGTGACAGATATTGGGAGCTAGGGATTAAATAACCAAGCACTAAGCTTTACACCTGCCATTGAAATATAAAAATACACACGCTTTACCCTGTTGTGATTAGTCAGCAATGAACGAGAAGCTATATTTAGATATTATCCGAAACCTCGATCTGAAATTGAGTTGGTGGGACATAGGGCCCTGCAGAACTTTCATGCATTCATTCTTTACCGCATTTAGTTGTACAGATGAACTAGCACATGCTGTTCACTAGATTCACTAACACAACTTTCGACCAACTTTTCTGAAATCACAATTACCGATTTCTGATTTCTGGCGTGTTACATTCTGCAGTCCCCATTAGCACTATATTGGAAACGAGCGTTATAGTTAATATATACGTGTGCCTCGCCGGTCTAGACGAAGCGCGCTCTTCTCCGGACCCAAGGTTTGCGAGTTCAAACCCGGTCGGCATCGATAACTTTTTCAGGAAGTAAAAATCTCCAGTACAAGTCCTCCGGAAGGTATTTTAAGCAGCGGGCCCTGTGTTGTAGATATACGAGCTCCTTACTTGTAAAAGAGAAAATATTATCGGCTATTTTACGTCCAAGTAAAGCCTTGGTTCCCTGCTAGATAGTGATGGAGGAGCTTACCACATATCACTCTGTCCTCTTAAGGAAATAGCAGCAAGGTTGGGCCTTTCTAAAAGAACAGTCCTTCGAATTATTCATGAAATTTAAACATGAATAAGGTTAGTGCATGATGCGTTGGTGTCTAGACTTCTTTCCTCAGTTCAAAAGCAGCAACGAGTCATCTGTTGTCAGGCATTTTTGGAGATCTGCCGTAGCTACGAGAGAGAAGTTCTGCAAACTATTGTTACAGCAGATGAAACTATGGTCCTCTACTATGATCCTTTGTCCAAAAGAGGATCAATGGAGTGGCGTAAACCTGGCGAAGTACCGTCTCTAAAGGCCAAGGTCACTCAGTCAACCAAGATCATGGCCACAATCTTTTGGGACTGTGAAGGAATACTCTTCATTGACTTCAAAGAGAGGAACACCACAGTAAATGGGGAGTACTATGCTGGCCTACTGCACAGACTACGTGCTTCCATCAAAGAGAAAAGACGAGGAAAGCTGAGTGGTGGTGTGCGTCTTCTTCACGACAATGCGCCTGTGCACACAGATCTTGTTGAAAGTAAGCTGTGAGGAATTGTGGCTTCAAGGAGATCGACCATCCAAGCTACAGCCCATATCTAGCTCCCAGTGACTATTTCCTCTTCTCAAAACTCAAGAAGGACCTTCGAGAAAGGAAATTTAAGTGTGACGAAGAAGAGATGGATGCGGTTTATGCCCAATTTTCAGACAAGGCTTCTGACTTTTTTTTAGGGGGGTATTGAAATATTAATTCAAATATGTGGGAAGTTTATTGCAATAAAGGGTAACTATATTGAAAAGTGAAAATGGTTAGGCCGGAAACTTATGGACCTACCCTCGTATTTCAAAGATATCGGCAATTTTCGCAAAAAAGAAAAAAAAATGTACTTTCCTTTTTCTTGTCTGCATTTCTAGTCAAAAATTTTCAAGATATCCAGATATCAATAATGCCATTGCAAAAAAAAAAAAAAAAAAAAAAAATCCAACTATCTCTGATAGTTCCCGAAACTGTGGCTGTTTGATGACAATATTCCGACAGCAATTAAGACAAATGTGGCACAAGTTATACTGGAAACAGACAAAAGTGAGCAAGAAGAATAAATCAACTGAAGAAATACGTTCTGTTTTTTCCTCTTTTACAAACATAAGAGTTTTCGTCTTCTGTAACTCCCAGTGCAAAAAATTTCTTCATGAGATTATCTGTCAATGCCGATTTCCTCGACAAACACCCTCGGCTTGGAAGGATGTTCCCGGTTACAAAAGTAGAATTGAAAATTTGGAAAGGTAATAGTTGTGAATGACCTTGCAGAAAGAGCAGTCAAATTCATTTAGGATTACAATAACATTCTCATCAAAAATAGAAAAAATTATGTTCAATATTCGTTCATTCACTTAATAGATAGTGTTGTTGTAAACAAAATTATAGATTTGTATGCATTACACACACACACACACAAAAGCTATTATTTCTTAAATTTCTCGTGTTATTTCAGGAATTGTTTTTAATTAAGTATTGGGAAATTTTATTTCCAAATGTTTTTAAACATTTTCTGCAGTGGCCTAGAAGTACACATAAATTTATCTTAGAAGAAAAAAGAAAGTGGTCGAGACAAGTTCTTTAGTAAGAATCAATCCAAAATCAATTCTGCTTTTTAAAATTTGTGCATCAATAATAATAAACATTTCTAATTAAACAAACAATTTAGTAAATCCATTTATTGCTCATAAATAATAAGAATTAAGCTTCGTTTATGCTTTAAACTCCTAGAATGCAAGAGGGGAATATATATATTTGTATCTTTCCTTTCTCAATCTAGGCTATTAATCTAACGATTAAATACAGCCTAAAACATCAAATTAACATTTTTCATACATACTACACCATCAGCATTCACTGGTCAAACTTTCACTTCTGCTTTAGTTGCGAGAAAATAAATGGGATTTTCTGCAACGCTGTTTTGACACGCACGGTATGCCCATCTAGAGTATGTGGGCCAGAACTGTCGTAAAGCAACGCCCGAGAAACTCTGTCATAGCGCCTTCTGGTATTTGATAACATTTTAATCGCATGGACTTTTGGGGTGCTGAGTGTGAAACTTCGGGAATGAGTAACAGGATTGTGCGTACATACATTCTGTTTGAACACGTATTCATAAAAATGTGGTAATGGATAACATTAAGAATGGTAATTTTGGAGAAAGAGGAAAAATAATTGCGGATGGTGTTCATAAGGGTAAAAATTAAATTTAAATTATATAGACATATTTCTCTCTTTCTGTTATGAACATATATATATATATATATATATATATATATATGCTGCCAGAGTTTTCTTAAGTATTTATATATATAAAATACTTAAGAAAACTCTGGAAACACTGCTTTGGAGATAATATATATTAAAGAAAAAGAAAAATAAAGTAACACTATTAACAATGTAACAAATTAAAATCACTTCAAAGAGAAAATCACACTTGTAATCGATTTTTTATAGTGGACAATGGCAATTGAACTAACGTTCCGTTAGGACAAACACCAGTAATAGCACAATAACAAAGAAAGCCAACGTCTCCTGTATATTTAGCTAATTGCTTAGAATGGTACTTACATTTGTTATTTCATAACATTACCTTGGATAGATGTCATAGTATAAATGTATTAAACAATAAAGTGTATTACAAAACACAGAGAAAGTAAGAAATAAAATTAAAAGAATCTTAGATGCATAGTAAAGAAGTCAAAAGCAAAACACGCAAAAACAAATATAAATTAATAAACCAAGTTAAAAACAACACCAAAGGTGCAAACAATATGAAGGAAAAATAAAAATAAAGTAACACTATTGACAATTTAACAAATTAACAATAATTATAAAAGCAGAAAAGGATAAAACACTAAGAGAAAATCTCAAGTGTAATCGCTAGAAATTGTTATAAGTACTATTTATTACTTTTCTGCTTTTATAATTACTGATATAGTAGGAAGCAGAAAATTCACGGCCAAGATTCAAACAACCAACCAGAGTAGTAGACGATGAAAGTTTAAGCTCTGGTAACAGTTCAATTTTGAATCTATATTTCAGCGTTTTTCTTTTTCAACTTAGCAGATACACCCACCAAAGAAGCGACAGGTGATGTGAAAACTTAGTTACCTTAAGGGCAACAATAAAATCTCGCACTTCCATTGCGTCATGATAATGAGTTATTTTCCTCAACCTTTAGAGGAAATGACAAATCATTTCTGTAGTTTAACGCTTTTCGTTCTCTCAAGGTCTAAGGTGCATTCTTTTTTTCCTGCGTTATCCCTTATACAGGTATGACTTGCTGTAATAATACACGCGTCAAAACGTCTAACAAACAAAACATTTTTCTAAAATAAAATTATGAAGGGAATCGCATCATAAAGCTGCATAAACAATGTTTAAAATACTTACATTGATTATAAAGAAAAACAATCTACAAAAGCACAATTATCCTTTTTAACGAAAATAACACATTTTTAATTTTAAAAATACTAACACACATTCCTAAAAATATGAAAAACTGTCCTAATCTGAAGTTTTCCGTGATGCTTGTGGCATCAGTAATTTATATCATTACCTCTTGCATTAAATGCTGCTTGAGATGTACTTGGCATTGAAGAAAGGTGGTGAAGGATTTCATCATGTCGATGTTTTGCCAGTCGGTCCTGGTGGTGTAGTGGTTACCATACTTGCCTCCTACATCCAAGATCGCGGGTTCGAACCCGGCCAGGACCGATGGATTTTTTCGGGGCGTAAAAATCCAAAGTATGGCTTCCTTCGGAAGGGAAGTAAAGCCCTGGGTCCCGTGTCGTACATTTACGGCACGAAAAAGAACCTCAAGCCTGAAAGAGAGGCCTCTGAGCAAAATTTGTCGGCCGTTTCACGCCGTGAGTTGAATGGGACGCTGATGACCTGAGCTGTTAAAGAGCGTCCATAAATAAATCGATGAATGATATTTTGCCAGTGATGATGGAAACATGAATCCTCAATATTTTTATCATCTTCTGAAGTTACCTGTTAAGGAATATCCTACAAATGCTTCAATGCATTTAGATCTGGGAATGAGCGAGCGTTTCTCTGTAATATCGTGTCTTTTTAACCACCTAGACGCACACCTTGCAGCATGTGCTTTGACATTTTCATGCATATAAAGGAATTCAGGGCAATAGAAAGGACCACAGACTGAAAAATAATGTGAATGTCTCTATTTGTATTCATTATTTCACGAATCAATATTTTTCCACAAACCATGATACCTCCTTTGGATTTATTAACTTCTTGTATATGTGTCAGTCTTTCTGTGTTGTCTCATATGTGTGTTCTTCTGGAATTCGGATGCAAGAGAACATGGTTCCAATGTCCTTGTTGCCAATCGGCATGCTCCCGGCGCCATCTAATGCATGCCTAATTTCCGTGACGAATCGCTGAAACACAGGAATGAAATACTGCATTATTTCTAACAGTTTGGGTTGAAACATTTAAGTTGTCATCATAGTGAAGGGCACGTCTTTTGATGGCGCAAGTTGGCCTTCTTTCTGGCCCCTTTGAGATAGAAATCAGTCTTATGCAGCGTTGTAACCCTTGGTTTAACTAGATGTTGTTATTCTGTACTGCCATATTCTTGATGATGTCGCACAAACTACCTCAATTAGTTCAGAGCCCTTGCGGCATCAACTCATGTTCCATTCGTCATAAACATTTCATCTCGACTTAAATAATGCCGTTGATCATTCTTTTCATAAAAAGGTCGCTTACCGTTTGTCCCAGTATTTTAATAGAGAAAAGTTGCTAGAACCATATATTAAAAAGCAACTTATTTACTCATTCATGATGTAGCAATTTTAATAAATAAATATTAATTTATTTGTATGCTAACACTAGGTAGACAAACAAAGCACTCCAATTGACTCATGTTTGTAATTTGTTTAAGTACCAGGGATTTTATTTTAAATGAATGTTGTTCCTTTGACGATTTTCGGTGTGTATTTGACTCCTGTGTATTCCTTCACCATGCACAAACCGCTACGGATGGCCGAGGTGTTAATGGCATCAAGAGGTCTGAGGTTCGATTATTGCCAGGACCGTCCTCCCTGACTGAGGATTTTTAACAGGTTTTCCGCAGTCAACATAAATGGTAAATGCCGGGGGAGGTACCCCAAACTTATGCCTGGAACATTTTCTTCCTTATAAAAATGCTTTCACAACTTATTGCATATCATGTAAAAACCGTCGTTAAACACCACAAAAAGCGTGCTTAAGAAGCCTGTTTATTTCTTTTGGGCAATCCTCGATGATTTATTAGTGAAATAGAATTGAAACAGCTGAGATTTACTCTTTATTGCGTGTCTTTTGTCATTTAGTGTATCTTTACAGCGCGCCTAAGGCTTTTAAACAATGATATTTGTTCTGTGTTTATTTCCAGATATTTATAACGAATTCTGCTTATCCTTTAGGACTTGATATTGAGAATTTTATTTTATATGGTTTTCTTCCTCTTAAAAGATTACTATTGAAAGTAGTAGCGCGTTTCGCTGCATTTATTTGCATGCATATTCTGCAGAATCACTTCGTATATTTGATTAGCTTATTTTTGTTTTTTATTCTTTAATAAAAAATAACTTACCGGCCCTAGGAGTCATTACCAAGGTCTGCTACCAATACTATATAATAATAATATATCTACAATGCTAAAGAAAGAAACAGAAATAGAAGTCTCCGGATAAATCTAGATTTCTGATAAAATGAGGAATTTTTCTTTTATTAAAGAGCACTGTAATTTGAACAGTGTTATTTCTCCAGCCTTTTCGTACTGCTAGTGTTTTCCTAGTATTCAGTTAACGATATCCGAGTCAGGAACAGGTTTCTTATTTTCATGCAGAAGAAAAGTTTTGATGAAAGGAATATTCCAACCTCGAGTAGAGACTATGTGAGTGACATCCAACTAACCATGCCCATTGTAGTTTGCAGCCGCTCCCACAAGACGTTATGACTACTTGTCATTAAGAACTGTGCGCCACGTGGAAAACGTTTCAGACCCTCGAAGGATGACCAGCCACGTGGAAACGCCGTTGCAGTGACTGACTGAGATATAATTATTGTCCCGTGTCCAATTAAAAAAGGAGCATAGACCTACTTCAGTAACTCAGTCAAAACCTGTCCATTATTAGGAGTAATCTTAGCGCATATTTAATAAGAAAATGAACCATGCGTAATTAGAAGTACAGCCTGTTGGCATATAATGCTATTATTCCAACAGATGTCTACAAATAAAGCTTTGCTGCTTCAGTTAACAATTCCATGTATAAGAAGTGAAAAAGAAGAACAATAAAAAGCTGCACTCACTTGTATGATGCGTTCATGAACTTTTGTTTAATTAATTAATCCAATTTTAAATTGACTAGAGATTTTAATGATATTAATATATATATATATATGTTGACAATTATGCAATTTCTAAAGTGTTTTCAAAAATTTGGACTCTAAAAATTTTAATTATAGTGTAAATAATTAATCCATAAATTTGGTCCACGCAACATGTGTGTTGAAAATAATCTGAATAATATATTTTTAAGTACACCAAAATTACACATAAGAACCTAACTGGTGAATAAAAATAATGTCATAATGAATATAACTCTTAGGCTTTCAGTCTTTTTATCTACATTTAAATATTTATTGAATGTTATATTTTAATACTAAACTTTTTTTTCAGATCCCTGCTTCATCAATTTGCATCTAAATTTGATATTAGAATTCTCTCTTTTAAATTTTTATTATGAAAATTGTTTATATACCTTATCTTCATCTACAAATAATTTAATTGTTTAACTTATATATCTAATATTACGTATATTAATACATTATTAAACTGCCCATTCTATTTTGTTCTGGCCACTAAGCTGGGCAGTCCACTAAGTTGACTATTACATGTTAGTACATAGCATTTCATTCTTATATTTATAGTGCTATTATTATTTCTGTCCTCTTTTAACAGTCTATTTCTACTTATTTTTTACATTCTCTAAATATTGCCCAATGCTCTTATATTTATTATCTAGAATTTTATTTATATGAGTGTTCCTATACGTTGTATAACATATACTTTCTTTCTCCAAATCTGTGTTTCTGTGCATTCAAATAGGATATATTTTATATCTTCTCTTCCCCCACATAATGGGGATAACCATCTCGTTGCCCTTTTAGCCTCTATACTCCTGCTCTTAACCATACTATCCCCCCTCCTTCTTCTTATTAGTGGCATCTACATATCTCTCTCTTTTCTAATGATATTTCGTTGTAACAAAATGGCTAAGATTTTTTCTCGCTTATCAGATTAAATAATTTTAGTATCTCAATACCTTTAAATCTTCTTCTTACATTTCTCCAAAAACCTTGTTATTTAATTCCCTTTTATTCCAAACATCTCCCATACCATTATTTTTAAGTTATTTCTTAGTTCATTTATCCAACCTATGCTTTGTAGGCTAATATATATTGATATTTTAAACATTGGTTTAACAAATTATCGTCATCGAGGTAAAAGATTCTATTCCAATATTTTAAGGCTCTCTCCATATTCAATCCTTTTCTTTAATACTCGTCCCAGTTCAATTTGAGTCATTCCATTAGCCACTGTTAAAGACAACCCAAAAACTTCCTTACAAAAAAAAAAAAAAAAAAAAAAAAATCGTATGTACTTGGTCCACAATTTCCCACTCATTTTCAAGTCCCGACTTCAATACCATACAACTGAATTGTACATTCTTTCCAGTCATTTCATCTCCATCTCTGGCATTTTAAATAAGCACCTTCTTACAGCCCTCATTGCTTCTTTCCCCTTTGCCAGAGCCGATTTATTTTGTTTCTCCCATTTCCCTCCTGCATCTATTTTCAATCCTACGTAAGTAGTATATATCCCTCCTCGCGTGATTTTTATATCAAATTGATATCAAAAGGGGTGGGGGGTGATATCAAAAGTGGTGGGAGGTGGGGGTGGGAGGTGGGGGTGGTGGTGGTGGGAGGTGGTGGTGGTGGGAGGTGGTGGTGGTGGTGGTGGTGGTGGTGGTGGTGGTGGGGGTGGTGGTGGTGGTGTGGGTGTTGTGGGGGTGGGGTGTTGATATCAAAATCTCAATTTGAATTGATATCAAAATTTCTGTTTGATTAAGCGATAGGAAAATCTCTGTTTGATCGAGTGTTGGATTTAAATCTCCCGAAAAAAGTGTGTGTGATCAATTAATTACGTTGTAAAAAAATGGAGAGCCCTTCCGCCACTGCGTTGGCAGTTCGCCACTGCTCGCTCCCCCCACCGCTCGCTTTCGCCGCCCGCCTCGCTTTGTTCGCCGCCCGCCTTGTGTCCCTCGCTTTGTTCGCCGCCCGCACAATGCTTTTGCGTGAATTCGGTCTTCAATGGGTGGTTTCTTATTCGTTTGTATATATTCTTTTTAACAAAAACTCTGTATTTTCTCACACAGGGTTAGAAAAGTCAAAAACAATATGTGTGGGTTTTTCTTTACAGAGCCAAACTAAAAAGTTCTTTAACACGTTGGCTCGCTCTGTACACCACACAATGCTTTTTGTTCCCTCACATGGGAGTTGTCACGGTGTTTTCAAAAGTCGAAAACAATATGTGGGTATTTTAAAAGTTTCTTTTTCACGTTGCTTTTTCTCTGTATTTCTAAAAAGCTATTATTTTCACAAGGAAACAAAAAACATTCTTCTAAAATCCTATCTTCAGAGACATTTAAAAGTTCTTTCTTTCGGGGGAAAAGACATTGTTAATAAAAGTTCTTTCACATCGACATGGGTGGTTTCTTATTCGTTTGTATATATTCTTTTTAACAAAAACTCTGTGTTTTCTCACACAGGGTTAGAAAAGTCAAAAACAATATGTGAGGGTTTTTCTTTACAGAGCCAACTAAAAGTTTCTTTTTCTGTATTTCCATGCTTTGTTCACGCGTGTTTATAAAAGAATTCGGAGGCCATCTTTTCTTCTTCTAAAAAACCGAGTCAATGGATTGTTTCTTATTCGTTTGTATATATTCTTTTTAACTTGTATATATTCTTTTTAACTAAAACTCTGTATTTTCTCACACAGGGTTAGAAAAGTCAAAAACAATATGTGTGGGTTTTTCTTTACAGAGCCAACTAAAAGTTTTCTTACTAACACACAGTGACAGAAAAAAGTCAAAAACAAGGGGATTCTTTTTTCTTCTTCTAGCAAACTCACACCGCGTACCCGATGGAAGATTAAAAAAACCTTCCCCCACCATTTGTACGACGATTGGCTGTAGGGTTATGCATGCGCAGTAGAAACCTCACCTTCTCATTGGTTGTGGGCGTGGTCTTTGTTGTCTATTGGGTGTGGGCGTTATCTTTTGTTGTCTATAAAAGTTCAATCGCGACGAAAGATGCTTATATCACGTGGTAATCATGTCTGCCAAGGTTGTCAACTACGGAGACGAATCTTCTGCCGATCAATCTTCTACAAACACTTCCATCAGTGACCAGGGGCCCGAGTCTTCGAGGAATAACGGAAACTCCGGTACTGGGAGTCTAGTTGAAGGGTTCACGTCGGTTTTAGAACAGTTCGTCAACAAAAAGAAAAGTTGTGATCATCGCAAGAGAACACGTTATGGGGGCAAGCTCACTCTTAAGAGAACACGTGGCTTCTCGGGCGGTGTGGCCAGCAAAAGTGATCAGACCGGAAACGGTGAACCATACCGTCCTGCTGCTTCGTCTTCTACCGGAGCTGCCTCGCCTTCTACCGGAGCTGCTTCGCCTTCTACCGGAGCTGCTTCGTCTTCTACCGGAGCTGGCTCGCCTTCTACCGGAGCTGCTTCGTCTTCTACCGGAACTGCTTCGTCTTCTACCGGAGCTGGCTCGCCTTCTACCGGAAATGGTGTACCACCTTCTCTTGTTGACAGCATTGTGCCACAGGTAAGTGCAACCTTGCAACCATCTTTCGAAATTATTAACCATAGCCAGAGGGCAACGTTAAATTTAACTTTACGTGGTTTGTCTGCATTCCGACCATAAAGATTTTCGTAAACATGCAAAATGTTGTCTTCATTGACATCCTTTGGAGCCATCTTTATGGACCTATGAAAGGAACTATTGTAAGACTTTAAAAGTGCAGGAAGCACGTCCACGTATCTATATGTATTTTTATGTGTGAAATATTTCCACATTTTCGTCTTTAAGGTTCTATTGAAACGTTCTACAACACTGGCTTTGACATTATTTTTTGTAGTGTAATACTTTACACCATGTTTGGTTAAAAATGTTTGAAAGGTTTTGTTGGTGAACTCCGTTCCTTTATCTGTTTGCAATATCTTGGGGGTACGATGAGCGAATATAGTTTTAAACGCTTCTGTAATTTCACCCCCTACTTTTGATTTTAATGGTATAGCCCAAGCATATTTCGAGAAAACATCAATAACCGTCAAGATGTAAACGTATGGTTTATTGTGCTCCTTTACGCCACTCATAATATTTAAATCGGCCTCCCAAAGGTCGTCCATGTTAGTCACGTGATAATTTCTGGTGGGGAACCGTTTTCTTATCGGTCTATGAAATGTATAACTATCCTGTGTTTGAAGAAACGACTCGATCTTAGATTTCGGTATACCTGTGGCCTTGCGAAGTTTGTCTGCAGTGCCAAAACCAGCATAGTGTTCAGGATTGAAATAGATTTTCTTCAGTGCGTTCATAGTTGTTCCCACACTTGTCTGCGAAGGTTATAAGACTTTTTTACTGGTAATCGGCTTTTATTTACTTTCGTCTTTGTCGATTTCTCTTCCTCCTTTACCTCGACACCATTGGTTTCAAGGTATGGTTCCCTCACTTGTGACTCGATACCATTGGTTTCAAGGTATGGTTCCCTCACTTGTGACATAAGATCGAGATAGTTGGCCAACTTATATTTTATCAACTGCCATTTTTCAGGGTGTGGTAAATGTGTACGCTGTAATTTATTCATTTCTCTGATGAGTTGGTTAAGTGATTTGTCCACGAGGTGAAGCTTTTCGACAGCTTTTGGCTGTGAAGCTAGTATAATTTGCTTACCGTGCTTCATTTAACTCAAATTTGACACGAGTGCACTACCGAGTGAAGCCAATATCGGGAGTAGAAAAGCAGGTAAAAAACCTCCTCTCTGTACAAGAATCTTTTTCTTTTCCTTTAAGGAAAGTCGTTTGTTAATTAATTTTCTCCAGCTAGCTTTATGCTTCTTTAAGCGTTTTAAACAATTTATAGGTAAACTAACATGACCTCTGCACACGTTGAGTACACACTCGGAAATGGCTTTAATTAGCTGAGGGTTAGCACTTTTCAACAGTTTTTGTCGCAAAATAGGTTTAGCCTTGGCTAGCACTGACAAATTTGCATGTTGCCTTGCAATCAGTGGGCTACTCAGTCTGGCAATGCTCATCCTGTCTATGTCTGTGATTAAATGACTGAAGTGTGATCGTTGCTCGTTTATTTAAACTCTCTGGGAAGCACACAAATAAAACCTTCAGAAAAGTGGTCAACAATTGGGTATAAAATAAGAAGGCGTTTCCCCTGGTAGGACGCCGGTTCGATACCTGTATTGATTTGGCGTGTACTGAGTGCAATCCAACACTAGATACCCGTGTGGGTTTTCAGTAGCTTTTTCAAATGCCTCTAAAAGAAACCTAGAGTTCTTTGGTTCGATCTGTTGACAAAGCCTATGAATTTGCATTTTATCTCTATTGTTTTTAAACACGACAATGTAGTTTGCATTTAGAGATATAGTTCGAAATTTCTTTCCTTGTGGAAACACGTTTTGTAATATGTAAATAATCCCGAAGCGTTTGTGATGTGAATCTCTAGTGAAAAAATTTGACACGTTTTCCCCGGAGGCTTGATACATTAAATCATCCAAAATAACTAAATCCCCCTCGTTAACAGTGTCCAAATCTGGTATACCTGCATGGGTTGCGAAGAACGGGCTTGGTTTAGGAGAATATTCTAATGGATGACACCACAACACTTTTCTCGCGGGTCTGTCAAACATTCTGTCTGCATTACTAATTAAATTTTTCACAAATGTAGACTTACCACACCGCGACGGACCTGCAATTAGCATAGTGCACGGGAAATTAAATTTAAAGTGTTGGTTAGTAGACATTGTGGGCGACTGATGTGATCTCATTTAGACACGCCTTCTTTTATACCCATACGGGTAGGAATCAAAGTTTTCACACTGCACACGTTTGTTGACCACCATCCTATAGGTTTTCACTGAAGACTCAGTTACCACAGTTCCTAGAAATTTCCTAGAAATCTGTGTGCCTTCAAGTACTACCGACATTGAATTATCCCTCAGCACGGTGTTCCTGATAACGTCGGAGTTTACATTTTCCAAATTCCCCGAGTTGAGGGTGATGCCTTTAATTTTACAGACAGAGTGCGTCTTATCTCCACACTTAACCTCTATGGTGTAACTTTTTGGACCTGTAGATGCAAATCTGCAAATATACGCTCCATCGCCGTACTTTTCTATTTCATCTGTCATACAGCCTAAAAATGGTCCCGTGGTTGGCATCCATTCCCCCGGTCTGTACGTGGCTATAACAGAATCTGTGTCGAAATAACACACGCGTTCGCCCAATCTCCTAAGGTAGGAATAGAGTTCGATTCTTGCATGGGCAGTTGTATATGCAGCTATGACTGTGTTACTAGTAAAATTCAATTTAGGATTCTGTTCGCAATGTTTCCACACCACATACATTACCTCCTCTGTAGCGGGCAGGTAAGACTGTACCTCTACACCTGGGTCATTAAGTAGGTCTATGAGCCTCGAATAATCTTTCACAAGCTCGCATGTGGACAAGTTATCTCTTTGGCCGTATTTTCCCCAAAAGGAGTTTAACATCAGTTTGGTCAACTCACGTCTGCCAGGATTGATTTCAATAGCGTCTTTATCCAGTGCCACGCCTTCTTTTTCCAAAAATCGTGCGATATACTCGTTTCTCATGGCAGGAGTGTCGCAGTCTTTGGGCCAACCGGAGGCTTCGGTTTTAATTTTCAGAAACTGATTCACATAGTCCTGAAAAAGCCCCTTTTCTCCAGTGATGGGGTTATAGCGTACCATGTCATATTCCCATATTTCATACACGTGAATCACGCTATAACCTTCCTCTAATGCGACTTTAATCTCGTCCACTACCCAGGTTCCTGTCATACATCTTTCGTCCTCTGTATGCGTGCACTCTGTCTGATTCTCCATCTCTGCACATGTTCGGCATAGCGGAAACATAAGTTTACCGTTAATGCGCGACGGCAGGACGGGGTGGTACAGTCTTTCTGGGGGAAGAATTTTACACTTTACAATACCGCCCTCAACATCTTGCAAATTTGGTAAATTATTCACATGAATTTTTGGGTGTCCAACAGGGTAAGCCTTGGTCTTATTTACGAACGGGTACAAACTGCACACATCATAGTAAAACATTTTCATATCTCCAGAGGCTTCGCAGTAGGTTTTCGTACAATTTGTACGTCCACCAAAGAAGGCATCTCGTGGATTGAGAGGTTCGGGGTAGGGAAAACTTTTGACAAATTCAGCCAAAACCCTATTGGTCTTAATCAAACCATTGAACTCACACTCCCACATCTCGGTCACGTTATACCCAGCATGCCTCATCATCTTCGTGACCTTCACGGTGTCCTCGTATCTGGAACTCATGGTCTGGTTGCCAGTGTTGTATAACCTTGAATTCCTATTCGGGTAACAACGTGTGCAACCGTGGTAGAAGCATCCATGAAAGAAATAGACACATTTCCCTTCTTCTTTGTACCCGTCCACTTTATGCCCTAAAACTTTAATTTCCCGACACCGATAAGCATGCTGTATGATGGTTGATTGCTGCTGTTCCAACCAAGACAGCCAGATACACGCTACCCGCGATTGCTTATCAGCTAAACGGTATCCTCCTGCGGGAATAAGTGGTATTTTATTTCTTGGCATGAACCGTTTCCTATATACATTCATGCATGCCTGAGCTATGGTGACGCATTCTCTAAACGGGTCAATACCGTTCTCGTCAATAAATTGTTTCCTAAATTTGGAAACACCTTGACTCAAGAGATAAACGTCAGTTTTACAGTAAGTAACCATTTCTTTTTTCATGTCAAAGACATAATTTGAGGACAACTTTTCATTATGCCACTGCTCGAAAGTCTTGCGGTCATCAACACTCATGCCATCTGGGCAGTAATATTTTTGCTCTGGTGCAGGACCAACATACTTTTCGTTTTCCTTGGTGTTGAACAGGTAAGGAAAATAACCTTTACATTCAGGCAGTTGAAAGGTTTTTGAAAAGTGAGACAGTGGCATAGGAATGAAATTCAAAGAGTCTAGAAAAGTTACACTCTTATACTTCATTCTGTAAATTTTGCTTCCATTCATAATCAGTTCGGGGTCCCAATTTAGGGTGCCCACCATGTGTTTTAACAAAAACTGGCCATCATACGACCTCAAGTTGTGTGCTATGACAATAATGTCACGGGATTCGAACCCTGGTTGTGTGATGTGGTCAAACAATTCTTTTACAGGCTCCTTGTCGAATACCCATTCTTTAACACCACACTGTGTACAATAGGGCATCTTATGAGACTTGTCCACACACAGACCACAACTTTTATGCATTATACATAGATTAGGAATGTGTTCAAACACGTCTGTGGAATAAAGCGTGTTCTGAGTACACTCGAAATCTATGAACATGAACACGAAATTCTTTCGCAAATTTGGTGAATTGTACGGCCGAATGTAGCACTCGTGGTTGGCATTCACATGGACCTTACAAGTAACACAATAAATTTCTCCGCACTGGTGAGGAGTTTTCCTAAGCCTCATATTCACAAGTTTGTTACACAACGGGCATACTTTTTCCACGTCGCATACTGACATGGATTTAGGGTAATATTTCCCCTTAATCAAATGATTATTAAAACAGGTCTCCCCGTTGAAATCGCGATGACATGAATCGCATTTCACATACCTATCAAATGATGTTGGACACCTCTGTCGACACTTGACACAGTTTAGATCACACCTGTGAGTTTCTTTTTTATTAAGTGAGGGAAAATTACAATGTCGGCAATACCACTTACATTTGAATGCCCCGTGTAGGTTTACAATTGCATTAAAATGGCTGTCGTGGAATATTACGTCGATGTGTTTATCGGTGTTAATTTCCGACTTGTAGAGGACATTTTTACCATTATGACCACCAAAAACAGTGATAGGATACTCCTTTAGCGCTATTTCAAAGAGTTTCACGTCGTCAAGTGTAAACGGGCCATCGGTTTTGCCTATTTTCTCACACAACTCTACAGCTTTTTGTTTTTGCAGACGGTCATATCGCGTAATAGAACCATAATGAACATCCCCGTCAATTTTGGATTTGCACACTGCGATGGCTCTAGGTAGACAAAGATTGTCTTTGTTTTTAATTTCTATAATACCTTTGTTTTTACTACAGTCGTCGCAGCGTTTGTAACATGAACCTGATATTTCATTTGTCCAAATACACGAAATTTTGATTGCCCCTCCCAACAAAAATTCTTTGTTACTTTGCATTATTTTCTCCATTGATTTCAATACGGCCTCGGGGTTTACCTGATCAAACCTACGTACACTCATGTTAAAAGGTCTAGCAGGATTTTTGGTATCATGAACGGTTATTCCTACGAACCCTGGTTGGTTTTTTAGCAGATTGTCATCAACAAATGATAAATAATCATGAAACACTTTGGAAACCCATTGGTCAGGATCTGCATCTTTAGGCATCGAACTCACCATAATTTCAGTTTCAGAGTACCCAGAATAAAATTTTTTAGTTGCCCTCTGGCTATGGTTAATAATTTCGAAAGATGGTTGCAAGGTTGCACTTACCTGTGGCACAATGCTGTCAACAAGAGAAGGTGGTACACCATTTCCGGTAGAAGGCGAGCCAGCTCCGGTAGAAGACGAAGCAGTTCCGGTAGAAGACGAAGCAGCTCCGGTAGAAGGCGAGCCAGCTCCGGTAGAAGACGAAGCAGCTCCGGTAGAAGGCGAAGCAGCTCCGGTAGAAGGCGAGGCAGCTCCGGTAGAAGACGAAGCAGCAGGACGGTATGGTTCACCGTTTCCGGTCTGATCACTTTTGCTGGCCACACCGCCCGAGAAGCCACGTGTTCTCTTAAGAGTGAGCTTGCCCCCATAACGTGTTCTCTTGCGATGATCACAACTTTTCTTTTTGTTGACGAACTGTTCTAAAACCGACGTGAACCCTTCAACTAGACTCCCAGTACCGGAGTTTCCGTTATTCCTCGAAGACTCGGGCCCCTGGTCACTGATGGAAGTGTTTGTAGAAGATTGATCGGCAGAAGATTCGTCTCCGTAGTTGACAACCTTGGCAGACATGATTACCACGTGATATAAGCATCTTTCGTCGCGATTGAACTTTTATAGACAACAAAAGATAACGCCCACACCCAATAGACAACAAAGACCACGCCCACAACCAATGAGAAGGTGAGGTTTCTACTGCGCATGCATAACCCTACAGCCAATCGTCGTACAAATGGTGGGGGAAGGTTTTTTTAATCTTCCATCGGGTACGCGGTGTGAGTTTGCTAGAAGAAGAAAAAAGAATCCCCTTGTTTTTGACTTTTTTCTGTCACTGTGTGTTAGTAAGAAAACTTTTAGTTGGCTCTGTAAAGAAAAACCCACACATATTGTTTTTGACTTTTCTAACCCTGTGTGAGAAAATACAGAGTTTTAGTTAAAAAGAATATATACAAGTTAAAAAGAATATATACAAACGAATAAGAAACAATCCATTGACTCGGTTTTTTAGAAGAAGAAAAGATGGCCTCCGAATTCTTTTATAAACACGCGTGAACAAAGCATGGAAATACAGAAAAAGAAACTTTTAGTTGGCTCTGTAAAGAAAAACCCTCACATATTGTTTTTGACTTTTCTAACCCTGTGTGAGAAAACACAGAGTTTTTGTTAAAAAGAATATATACAAACGAATAAGAAACCACCCATGTCGATGTGAAAGAACTTTTATTAACAATGTCTTTTCCCCCGAAAGAAAGAACTTTTAAATGTCTCTGAAGATAGGATTTTAGAAGAATGTTTTTTGTTTCCTTGTGAAAATAATAGCTTTTTAGAAATACAGAGAAAAAGCAACGTGAAAAAGAAACTTTTAAAATACCCACATATTGTTTTCGACTTTTGAAAACACCGTGACAACTCCCATGTGAGGGAACAAAAAGCATTGTGTGGTGTACAGAGCGAGCCAACGTGTTAAAGAACTTTTTAGTTTGGCTCTGTAAAGAAAAACCCACACATATTGTTTTTGACTTTTCTAACCCTGTGTGAGAAAATACAGAGTTTTTGTTAAAAAGAATATATACAAACGAATAAGAAACCACCCATTGAAGACCGAATTCACGCAAAAGCATTGTGCGGGCGGCGAACAAAGCGAGGGACACAAGGCGGGCGGCGAACAAAGCGAGGCGGGCGGCGAAAGCGAGCGGTGGGGGGAGCGAGCAGTGGCGAACTGCCAACGCAGTGGCGGAAGGGCTCTCCATTTTTTTACAACGTAATTAATTGATCACACACACTTTTTTCGGGAGATTTAAATCCAACACTCGATCAAACAGAGATTTTCCTATCGCTTAATCAAACAGAAATTTTGATATCAATTCAAATTGAGATTTTGATATCAACACCCCACCCCCACAACACCCACACCACCACCACCACCCCCACCACCACCACCCCCACCACCACCACCACCACCTCCCACCACCACCACCTCCCACCACCACCACCCCCACCTCCCACCCCCACCTCCCACCACTTTTGATATCACCCCCCACCCCTTTTGATATCAATTTGATATAAAAATCACGCGAGGAGGGATATATACTACTTACGTACATGCAATCTCTCATCACTTTATATTCATTACTTTTTTCCATTTTTCATATTTTACTCAAATTTCCTCCTTTCTTAAAGACCATAATTTGTGTTTTCTTTTCATTTACACTTAACTCCCATTCTGCACAGTATAAATCTACATCCTGTAAGGACAGTTTTTAAATTATTTACAGTTATGGACCCTACTACGAAATCATCAGCGAAAAGCAAACCAGGTATTTGTATATTATTTATTACATGCAAGAAATTATTGGTATTGTTGCACTTTTTTATTCTCCCGGTTTAGGTGGAACCTTTTGTTCTTTTTTTACTTTCTTTCTTTCTTTTTCTGCTTTTCTCCTTTTTTCTCCTTTTACCCTCCTTTTTTTCCCTTCCCCTCCCGTTTTTTTCTTTCTGTTCAGGTGGAATCCAGAAGATACACTTCAAAAAAGGTGACAAGAATTTGGTCTCGACTAGCTACAGAGCAGTCTCCTCAGTTCCCCCCCCCCCTTTTTTTTCCATTTTTCTGCAACGCAACAAAATTAATATCCAGTTCTACTTTGTTCGCTATCTAAATTCATTTCTTCTCAATTTTAAATAGAAACTCTCCTATTCCCTATTCAGTGACAAATCTTTAAACGCTTTCTTTGTTAATACCTATTCGAGCGTTCCTTAATCTTAAGTAATTTTTCCTTTATTGTCTCTCTATTCTTTTGCTCCTTGAAAATTTAAACATTAATATTCACACAAGCTGGACAGAAACTTTTCTCTATACTTGTCTGAAATATTTTATCCTCCGCACCCCTAAACGAAACTATGTAATACATTTCCTCTCATTTCTTTTGCATATGTCATTAAATATCTCGCAAGGCTTCTTCATTCCTTGTAAAATATAGGAGAAAGTTACTTCATCATTAAATTTGTATATTCATGTGTTTAAATCTGATTCTAATTTCCCTACAAAATGCATTCCATTCTTCTATTACAGCTACATAACTTCCATTTATTATCAGTTCTTCCTAATCAGCATTTTGCCTCATTTTAAGCATTCCCTTAGAATATATACCTCAATTAATTCATGTATTATAAATAAAGATCTTAAACTCTCTCTCTATTATTCCTCTTAACACTTACTGTTCCTATTTCTAATAAAACTTCTAACATAATCTTATAGAACATTTTAAACATTAATGACCCAAATATGAGTCAAGATGTGCATCATTGGGCAAAATATAAATAATGAGTGGGTAATGGTTATTCTGCATAAGCACAGCTTGGTCAAAAATTATAACGAGATGACATGTTTTATAAAATACAATACCTATCGTATATAACTGTATGTTCTAAGTTTTTTGCCATTGTGTATGCAATGTTTCATTAGCTGTATCCGGCTAATGAACTCAATATCACATTGATCTCTTGTTGCTTTTGCAGAATTGTTTCAATGTTTCCACCTAGATATTGTAGAGTATGTAGAAAGAGTACAAAGCAGTTTTTTCCCCCAAAATCCCCACGCATGAAGACAAATTGGGACTTAGTACAGATTGTAGGAATCTAGAAATCTAGAACTCACCCGACCAGAAAATAGTTGCAGTAGTAGGCGCCCATTTCCTGAAAGCGTTCTCTTTTACACATTCGCAGGGACAAGTCTATTTGCAATTTCATTTTCAACGAAATATGAACCAATGATGTCGTGCAAGACAAGCCGCCCACACTGTTACTATCTCTGAATGTCAATGGCACCTGTTCATATTCATTTGCTTTTTCCAATCGAGGACAACAATTATGCTTATTGACACAACATTTAGTTGACATTTGTGAGACCATCACCAATTTCGGAGATGTTGAGTATCTTTATAAACATTGACTATAAGCCACATGTGTTTCTAAGCCTGAATCCTTCAGCTCATGGAATACTCGAATTTGGTAATGAATGCGGTCCAATATTTGCAGCACGCGTGATGAATGGATGGTGTTTAACTCCCGTTTTTGCTACAGAGGCGCCACAGGCGATGAACACTGATATACATGTGATGAAATTATATGTTGGGAAAGGGTTTATTTTTAAGGAATCACCCCCAAGCCTAAGTTTAGGACACCTCTCCGGTATTGGCCGTTTATGAATGGGGAAAACCTGGAAAAAAACCTCAGTCAGGGAGGTGAACGGTCCTGGCGGGATTCGAACCCCAGAACTCTCGCTCACGAGTCTGAGACCTCGGTTACTCGTGGCGGTGCAGCACGCGAGCATTATTATTATTATTATTATTATTATTATTATTATTATTATTATTGTTGTTGTTGTTGTTGTTGGTGGTGCTGGTGGTGGTGGTGGTGGTGGTGGGGTGGTGGTGGTGGTGGTGGTGGTGGTGGTGGTGGGGTGGTGGTGGTGGCGGTGGTAGTGGTTCTTATGTTCTTGAACTTCCAGAGGTCCCATTTTATGATTAAGAACTGAATTTGTTTTCCTGAGCATTTCATTTCATTTCCACCCATTCGATGCTTTTCGGTGATGATTTTTGAAACCCTAAAACCACTTTTTAGCAATGGTACATTATACCTTCCAGCACTATAACTGAAAATAATGTTCAATAGCAAAGTAACGCTCTGATAAGGCATACGGCATTGTTAAGTCGTTTATTAACCTACAACAAAAGTAAATATTGTTAATTACCTCCGATCTTCGATTATTTTTATTTTTTGACCACCCTGTACAATCCTGCCTTAATCACTTACATCACACTTGTCTGGTGTTTCTAGATGTGTATCAAAAGTTTTATTGCCCTCTTTGATTTGTAGACAAACCTGCAAAAGGTTCTTTTAATAGAATGCTTATGGTGAGAGGATAGTATATGATAGATAGATGGATGATAATTTTGCTACTTGAGCCTTGCTCGCGGCTGGCCATTTGTGCCTATGCCACCAGTGGGGGTACTACGGTAGGAATAGTTTTTTAATAGTATTAAACACCCGTTTTAACTACTGAGGCCTCCAGGTAGAAGAGATGAGATGAATGAGGCACCAGGCGGCCAGAATCTATGGGCGGTGACTACGCGGACTCAAATGAGGTACCTAGATGTTTCCAGAAAGAAATTCCCTAAACGCAGATGGAGACCCCCCCCCCTCCTTACCCTTCGAGTTGCTCGAGTCCCTCAGAAGATCCGTTTCCACTTCAGCCGGGGCTGAAACCTTCCCAAAGTGCAAGCCACCATGTCACCGCCAGCCCATTTTGCCTTGGCCCTTTTAACACTGCAATAGAAACGAAACAGAATGAAGTCATATGACATTCGTTGAATGTAAATAATATCCATCCCAGCATTCGCCTCAGTGACCAGGGGAAACTACAAAAAAATCCTAAGCCAAATGTCCGGCTCAATTCGCTTTGAGTCGGTCCTGGTGGTGTAGTGGTTACCATACTTGCCTCCCAAACCCAAGATCGCGGCTCGAACCCGGCCGGTACGTATGGATTTTTTCGGGCGTAAAAATCCTAAGTAAGGCTTCTTTCGGAAGGGAAGTAAAGCCGTGGGTCCCGTGTCGTACATTTACGGCACGAAAAAGAACCTCAAGCCTGAAAGAGAGACCTCTGAGCAAAATTTGTCGGCCGTTTCACGCCCTGAGTTGAATGGGACGCTAATGACCTGAGATGTTAAAGAGCGTCCATATATAAATCAACCCCCCCCCAAAAAAAAATCTACAGTTGACAGTCGAAATGGGGAGAAAAAAGTTATACATGAAGAGCTACCAACCTATCATATGGACGCGGTCCCGCGCAACTAAAATATAATTTTAAGAGGTTAAGAATGAGTTTTAAAAACGAATAGTCATAGTACATTATATTAACTGTTAAAATAAAAGAATTGCATCATTCCATATTACCACAATACAACTGAAATAGCGAAATACTATTTTTTCATATATTTCATATTGATATAGTCTGCATCCTGTCCTTCCATAAGGCTTCGGGTTCTACAAAATCGCAGAAGAGGGCAGACAAGGACTGCAACCAAGGCTAGTTAGCGGTAAATCCATAAAGACAACCCTCACTTCTCTCTAGCTGTGACAGATAATCACTATTGCGCTTGAGCAATACAGATTGAGCATTCGATCGTATTCTTGGTGATTGACTATGTCACAAACAGCGCAATTGTTCAAATAAGGAAGCATTTCAGTTTGTCAATAAAAGTTAACATAAACTCAAGAATTTCAGGTAGGCTCATCGTACAGCCTTAATGGACGCTCAGTTCCTGTTGTGTGATACACATATTTGAGGAGAATGAAAAAGGAGAATTTGCCAAAGTTAATCTACGAATGGATTCCAAGTGGGGAAGGAGCGGGGTGACTCAGGAGGTAATACTTGGGATTCCAATTCGAACATGGAACAACGAAAGAAAGAGATTCAAAAGCAAAGACCAACAGAATTTGTTTTGGGCAACTGGCGGAAATATTTGCAATGTATACATTAAGAAACTCAACAGAAAATGTGGAAGCCCGTTGAGAGCGCAAAATAATTTAAAAGGCGTAGACTACACATTTACAACTATGCAGTTATTAGGAAAAAGTTTTAAAAGCAAAGGAAATACGCGTAGCATTCATAGACTAAGCGAAAATGTTGACATTGTAGATGGGAATACTGCTGTGGTTTCTGAAACAGTTTACAGGAATTATTTAAATGCAGCATATCAATAAAATGTAGCGGAAATAATCTGGGATTTCAATTTGAATTAAGGAAGAAGTCCTACTGCCTGTCATCAACATCCAGAAGGTTAGTTAAGAGCATTATTGGCGAGTCTTTGCGTCTCCAGATATCGTATCATAAAACTACATAAAGTACAGATAGAAAGAACACGTGTTTAACAGAATCTACCATGGATAATATACGGGGACCCTGGTGGGAGAATAACACTCATATATGCCTCCATTTGGATTCAGGCACCTGGAAATGAGTCACTCCCCCAATTTCCGGCAGGGCTACAAACGTCCTACCATACACGCAATAGTATCTACCTTTCAATGTACAACAATGGAGAAATGTCTCCCATCGTTTTTATTTTTACACTTCTCTTTCTGTATCGTGAACTTTTTGGGTATTAACTAACTTGATTAGTGAGATAATGCTTTCTCTTGGCATTTTGATGTTCTAGATCTTCACTTTCCTCCCTTTCTCTTTGTTTTCATTTTTTAGTGTTTTATTTTGTATGAACTGAAAATGGCGGACTTTTTATCCCACACTCTGTGACATAATCTGTCTCACGGAGTGGCACACTTGCAGAAAATCGTCAAATGGTGAAGATTACACAGAACATAAATAAGAAGTCCTTACACAAAAGTTGACAGCGTTTTCAGCTTGAAGTTCAAGGAAAAACACACAACTTTTTCATACTGCGCTTTTCGCAAATGATAATGGCCAGCTAATCATTCTCGCCGCCGCTCAAGAATGGTGGTGTGGTGGTAATTATACTTGCCTTTTAAACCCAAGATCAAGATCAACCTGGTTCAAACCAGGCCAGGATCGATGGATTTCTTCAGGTGTAAAAAGCCTAAGTGTAGCTTCCTTCGCAAGGGAAGTAAAGCCGTGGGTACCGTGTCGTACATTTACGGCACGAAAAAGAACCTCAAGCCTGAAAGAGAGGCCTCTGAGCAAAATTTGTCGGCCGTTTCACGCCCTGAATAAAATGGGACGCTGATGACGTGAGTTGTTAAAGAGCTTCCGTAAATAAACCGAATCAACAGTTCAATGAATGCCTTGCAACCTTCTTCCAAATTGGAAGATACTCTCCATTCAGTTATTGCTTAGTGGTCACGCTCACCTAAAGCGTTTCTGCACTAATCTTCTGCTAGCCTATAGTTTATATTCATGGGATAGAAAAACGGATAAATATGATTTTCGAACTTGAATACATGTCTAAAGTCATCTCCCAGTGGCGTGCGGTGATTCTTCAGGCAGGTAAAGCACTGAGCGTTCAGTAAATAATAACATACGGGATGGATCAGGCGATAGAGCTTGTAGCTCGCATTAGAGAGATCCCAGGTTCAAATCCCTTAGAGTAAATCATCCTTGCTTTGGGATTTTTTCGTGATTTCTCCTGGTCAGTTAGGCGAATGCTACGGCGCATCTTTACTTTCCACTAATTTTCCGCTCTCCCATTTTATTCCGTTGGTTTTGTTAGAGTCGAAAATGCCATGACGAGGTATAGTGCGGTGTGACGGTGGCTTGCGCTTTGGAAAGGTTTTGCCCTGACTACTTATATGAAAGAGGCTAGCGGGGCTTGAACTCGTTGATGGGGGGCCCTGCAGATTTAGAGGTGCTTTATATGGAAATAAAGCTATGGACCCTGTCTCTGACTAAGCTTCACCGTTCGTAGACACTGGCCGCCCGATGTTTCCTCTACTTCCTCCCTTCTTCTTTAAGGTGCCCTCACTGGAGGCCTAGGTAAAACGGTCAGCTTTTTAGCAAGGCCGAAGAATCAAAATATTCTCCTTTGAGTCTAACAATCCAACAGGTGTGCTTACCTGTATCTCTCCTCTCACTTATTAATTGAGAAATAAATAGCACACATTTGATAATGATTACATTTCGAATCTACTATCTCGATATATACTATTGCTGTTTTCGAGCGACAGTCCACTTTGCTTGAATTTAAAAACACCCGCCATTTTTAGATGTTCAATTCCTGGAGCCCTAGCCCCAGTCTGTTTGGGTTTAGAGACGCTCTTCTCAATCACCATTGGGCATATTCTGATAAAAAAAAAACTACATTAAGTTGTTCCGTATTTTGAATATCTCACAAATTTTAACTCGTCATTACTGCACCTTGCAATGAGATCATTTTTCAGTCGAATGCTGTCAAAATTTTTTCCATAGGTATTTAAATACTTTGAAAACGAGATTCAGGATACTTTTTAAAATGCTGCCCATACTTTTCATTTGACAGCAATACCGCATTTGAATTCAAGAATGGTGCTGGAAGGCAGAATTCAAATGACGGTCAATATTATCAAACACTTCATAATATAAGGTCTTTACGAAGGAAGGCTCTCCTGTTTCATGTTAAACCTTTTCATAATCCGCGCGTAATGAGCTATTGCATGGCGAATTTTTTTAAATTCCTTTGGCCGTACAGAATATTCCTAACTGAAGAATATTATGTAACGCCTCAGTTAAAGCAAATATTTTTTCTGAATGCATTTATGCATTTAAAAAGCCAAGAATTTGACATTTCCAAAACTGACAGAAAACCATCAATGGGAGATAAAATATTTTGACTCAATCTCATCACACAACTGATTTCTGTTCCTACACATCGTGTTCACCAGCCTTGAGAAACAAGTCTAGCCTGTTAGGAGCTTTTGGAAGATGGCGTTGTAAAAATCATCCAAAAGTTTAACACATTTTTGGGATCTAGATGTTACGATGCCGATTGACCGTACTAAAAATACTTTATATTTAGGTATTTTATTGATACTTTAAAACGAACCGAGATTCAGATCATGGGCGTAACAGTGAACACACAAGATAATCTGAGTGTATGACTTTGATTAATGTTTAAACACCCGCCATAGCAGCTGTACGATATGATTACTCATTGAATTTGTCATTGCCATTGGAATTGTTATATTGTTACGCTTATAGCTTGAGCTAAAAGGGGGCAATGAGGTAGGAGTACTCACAGGTATAAGTAAAAATGTTACTCCCATTGCTGCTTCTTTTATTGTATGATAACAATAACAACAACAACAACAACAATAATAATAATAATAATAATAATAATAATAATAATAATAAAGTCACACACATAAGATCTCTTCTAATGCTGAAGGCTTATGTTAACACATAGTAACTGGCTAGCTAGAAGTCTGGCTATTTATGTCGAACGGGCCGTTACCTTAGGGGTGATGTCACGAAGAGCCGAGGGTGCAGAGCGGCCAGCAGCGTAACCCAGGCGACGAGTAAATGAACAGGCACCTTTGAGGCTCTGCTATCTCATAATATAGCTTTGCGATCGCCTAGAAGGGTCTTTAAATTATGTTGTAATATTTACGAATTATGGTATACCAACGCTCTAAGTTTGAATTATAGTGACCTATGAAAAAGCAGTACGTAGGTGCGGGAAGAATCTAAGATCAACATCATTTTCTTTGTTGTAAGCGCACGATTGCGTCACTATAAAATCCTTTAAGTCGTCTAACGGAAATGGTAAACCAAACGGAATTAAACAAGTTAGCGCCTTTATATTATTATAAAATATTCAAGCAAATAAAATAAACTGTCCGCATAATAATTTTGACCAATTACCAATTTTAATGCATCCGACCGTAAATGTGACAATATGGAATTCTCAACAAGTTTTGAAATAGCCTTAATGTCGGCTACGAACTAGTGTTGTATTTTCCCAAGATATACATGATATAGAAGGGATAAAAAAAAATTCTTATATCCGTAGTTTCTGCGGCGGAAAAGAATTGGTTCGATAGTTTTGGAGATACCATTTTGTATTCAATTAGGATGTCCTCTGGTGTTTAAATGCTCCGCGAATAGAGGCCCATGCTCAACAGTGTATTTTAGCATTTGCACAAATAATATTGATTATGTAAGGATGTTTCATTTTTGGCTGGTCGTCAAGAGCAGTTTTATTTTTCTTCGAAAGCTGCTATTTACAGATGAGCATAAACAGTCACCCAATGTTCAACTATAGAGTTTAACAAATTTCCTACATGTTAGAATCCAGTTTTATCCCAACTCCTTTCCAAATAGTAGACAATATCAGCAAAACAGAGCGTTCAATACACTGCTAATGGCTAATCATTCACATTTGCGGTACATTAGAATAAAATGTATGTTAATGATGTAATACTTTTGAGCTCTGCTGTATACGGATATACACCCGTGTGAGTCATCAGAGTATGTTGCATGAATGAAAACGCTTTCTCCCCAATCAGCAGATATAAATTTATTGATAGCCTGGATCCATTAAACCTCGCTTTCGCTAGGCCCATGCATATTTGCATGCTACTTTATAGTCAACAGGTGAAAGTGCCGAATCGAAAAGGCACTAGGCGAGAATTTCAGTTCGCCATAATTTTCAAGACCAGGAATTGTAACTTTTGACAATTACTTCCAGAAGTTAGATGCGGATTAAATTAAGTTCTTTCGTTCTTTGGAAATAGCGTAATTGTAGGTACTGACAATAACATTTTACTGATATGATGCATTTCTACATCAACATTCTGAAGAATAACAAATAGACTTAGCCAATTCGTCGGTGGTTATATAAAATGGGAGGAGGAGAAGGAGGAGGAGAAGGAGGAGGAGGAGAAGAAAGAGGAGGAGGAGAAGGAGGAGGAGGAGAAGAAAGAGGAGAAGGAGGAGGAGGAGGATAAAAAGAAAAAGAAGAAGAAGAGAAGAGACACAAATCACAAAACACTAGAAGATGTTTGTGTTTTTTTAGATGCTAAGATCACGGGGAATGCGGAAAATAAAACTGAAATACAAATTTTGAAGTGAGTTTATATACTGTTCAACAAACTTTCGATAGAGAAATGCAAGTTATCACCATTCATAAAATGATCAAAACAAAACCTTTTAGTGCACCATGAAAACATAAAGAACATATCAGCACAAATGTCACATACTTAAGAAATATTCAAAGCTCCCTTCTTCTGTAAATTAAACCATTTTTGCAAGTAGTTCTCTCTGCAAATAATTTAGATCAAACATAAAACTCCCACTGCTGTGGCAGCAGTGTTGTCAATACCTCCTCACAAATAAAGAATGTATAACGGGCCTCTAAAATCACTTATTTTTGGTTTGTAAAAGTTCAGATCCACCAAAAGAATTTAATTGTCATATGATAATCATTCCCTAATATTTAAATATTTTAAAATAATAATTTATATATTTATTTAAACACACATTTCAATAAAGATCTATCAAACAGATTAAGAATGTATATTTGCCTAATTCGTGAACACCGTGCATAAAAAGTGTATGATGTTTAATATGAAATATGCTAAGATGCATTAGATAAAACATGGAAAAATTCACCAAGTCCATGTGTTAAAAATCATACAGTTCCGACTCATTCAGAAAGTCCATTTCGCAGCCTACTGTAGCAGTAGAAGTAGATGGTTCAAAGATGGATTATTCCAAAAAGAGACTATGTTGTTAGTCTTCGACCATTTGATAGTTGTCAGGTTGGCCCATTGTATTTGAATTTTTGAAATTTCGTTTGCTGGATAAAAAAATAAGTTTCTGCAGGTGGAATCAAGGGATCTTTCTTCACTCTTAAAGCATTTTCTACTGATATAAATGCAACCATCTTGAGAGTTTCGACATTCTGTGGAAGCCTCTGTTGCAGCTCTTTTAATACTTTGGAAACCTCAAACAAATAACTCGGAGCTGTTGATGCTGCTCTGAAGACAATTTCAACATTTTAGCTTGGTTTCAAATTCATAACCGATATAGGCGTATGCGTCAACAAAGTCATTAAAGTTGTCTTTGAGAGGATCTAAGCGACAGTTTGCGGTTTGTAAAACCAGCTTTCTAGCAATTGAATGAGTAAAATTTATTTCGGCCCGAACTTCACAAAGAACTGGTCTCAAAAATAGCAAATAATCATGGAGGGTTTCCTCGACATACATGTTGTATAGTAACTCTGCAGTCTTTCTTTGTAACGAGTCATTTCAAAGAAAGTTTTAACTCTATCCATTGATCCACGATTCTGCAGACAGCCGTTTCAATTGATTATAGCGAGTATCACAAGCTCTGACAACTTTGAAAGCATTGATAGTCTGATAGAGAAGACAATATTCCTGCTGCCGAAGTGAAGAGTATAAGTTTCTTTAATAAAAAACTCCAAATTCCTAAGGAGTGCTTCTGCAGCAGCAGCTGAAACTGTTAGCTGCAGCGAGTGACATGTGCAAGGTATGACAACCAAAGAAGAAATGTCGTCTTTTAGTTTCTTGCACACTCCACTATTTACACACTTGACGTTATAAGCTGGATATATGCTAGTGCTGCAATCTGGCGAGCTGCTGAAAACAATCTCTTGCTGCTAGTCTCCGTGCCCGAGCGCCGGCGGAGAGAGCCGAAGGTAGTGGCTATTAGCTAGATAATGCTTCAGGATCAACAGCGCACTAGCGCACTAGCGCACTGACATCTGTAGATTTGTCAATTAAGAGACTATAACAACCTTCATTAAGATCTTTCAATAAATTATTTTCAAAATGCGGAGCTAACACATTTGAGATTATATTTGCGCACTTTTTCGTATGTAGTTTCATGTTAACTGCTGCACTACTTTCGTCAATGCACAATTCTGATAAATGATCAATTGACATTATTGAAGTATGAGCTGCCACAAATATACTTAAGAGCTCCCTCACTAGCACCCGTCTTATTTGTATCCTTCACCACGAAAGATTCTAGTGAGTGAGATGATGAGAACAGCTGATGGATTTCTTACTACCACCATGCTTGAGCTAAGTCAAATTTCTTAGCCTTAATTTTACACTTGCAAAACTTACATCGCGCTTTTGTAGGATCCGAAGGAACTTCCAAAATTCAGTGTCCGATAGCCACTGTTTTCGAAACCACTGTTGGTACTGAGGCGCCATAATAACTAATACTTATTAGTTTGTATTTGTTTCATACTATTTGTTTTATACTATAAAACACATTCTGTAAGAATAATTCTTCAATGAGAGCCCGAGCCAGCTGAGCTTAACTTGATCTGGGCTGGTGTATAATTACATACACTGCAATATAAATAAGCTTACTGTGCTACCAAAGGAGGAATATTTATAAATAATGTTGACAAATAACATTCAGCCTTCATAAATTATCGAGAATGCCAATACCGTAAATACCAAGCGCCACTCAGAACAAAGTAGGCTTTGGGATCTCTCACTTGAATGCTGAATCAGATGTTATTTATTCCTGCCTTATCGTAAGCGTCCGGTCTGGTATACACATCTAGGATTACGCAGAGCAAATGAAAAGCATAACAAGTTAATGTTATAATGGTATGACTCTCCATAGGAATACAATATAGCTACACAGCAAGAGGCGATTAATTCTACTTGTTCTTCTTACATACCAAAACAGATAAGGCATTATGCCGCCTGCTGGAAGCCAGAACTAAGTCGCTCCTGGTGGTGTAGTGCTAACCATATTTGCCTTCTAAACCCAAAATTGTGAGTTTGATCCCGGCCAGGATCAATGGATATTTTTCGGGGGTAAAAATCTTAGTATGGTTTTCTTCAGAAGGGAAGTAAAGCCGTGGGTCCCGTGTCGTAGATTTACGGCACGATAAAGAACCTCAAGCCTGATAAAAGAGGCCTCTGAACAAAATTTGTCGGCCCGAATTTGAATGGGACTCAGATGACCTGAGATGTTAAAGAGCACCCATTAATTAAAAGAGAGAGAGATTTTGGTTCAGGGATTTGTTAAATAAGCGAAATTTCTGGCCAATTATGTAGGGCTAAATGCCTTGTGAAAATGCTAGTCAGTGTGTGACAACAGTCGACGCATCTGGCGCAGCGCAGATATGTTTCTGCTGATACTAATCACGGTTAGCGGACGGAAAGACTGTTGAGTGTACACAAAGTTGTGATGGTTACATTTTAATGCACAAAAACTTTAAACCAATTGAAATTTTGTGTACATTCAGAATGGGTAGCCAACGCTTTGAATGTAAATCAGAAGACGCAAGCTTTTTTAACTACGCAGGAGAGGGAGGCGTATTTTTCAAGTGCCTTCTCACAGGTGATGAATTTTGGATACACCATTCGACTATAGAAGCTAAACAGTCCAGTATGGAGTGGTGATCAAACACAAAACTGTTCATTTGAAGGGAAAATTCTGTGCATCTACTGAAAGTTTATTCCATTCATTTTTGGAATGCTTGAGACACGTTGACTTCCTTCACACATGTAATGCAATAGATGTTGATTCGTGCACTACTGAGAAAGGTTAATGTAATCCTTCGGCTTATAAGATGCAACTGCTGAACTACAGTCTCCATACAGTATAAGAAGATCCCCCTCCGCTGTCATTTGGACAACCCTGAAACCTTCCCCTTTCCCTTTCTCGATTTGTCAACACGTGACTACCATTTATTGGAACCTCTTAAAGAAGCCGTAGGGAGAGAAACGTTTTCGGATGATGAAGAGGTGGAAGACAGTTCGCAATTGATTTCGTACCCATCTTGTTAAGTTTTATGGAACAACTGCCAGTGCAGTGACAGAAATGTGTGAATGTTATTGGATAATAATTTTGAGCTATTTCTGAAGCTCATTCATCAAATGTTTTATTTATATTTTTTCCATCCTCGTAAATGCGTTATTGTATAGGAATGCTCCCTAGGTTTATGTCCATTCTAGTAGATTCAATTGCTTTTGACATAAACAGTTCTTGGTCGATGTATTTTCGGTAACTCTGAAACATGCGGCATCCAAATTGGGGTACTATAAATAATTGGGGCGTTTATTGTTAGTGGCCAAGCACAAGTGACAAGAATAAAATGTACTTATTGATGACTCGTTGAATAACGAAACATCAGAACTCTGGCTAGGATAATAGAATAGAATTTAAACAAACTTCGAAAGCAACTAGCAAAATTCAACCGTTTAAATTATTTTTTCAGGTAATATAAGAAAGACATTGGAGAAAGATTATGAATTAAAGGATGACAAGTTCCAACCTTAGTCTCGTGACAGAAAAGCTAATGCAACTTTGTATTCATTTGTCTACAGTAAAGTTAAGCCGTCTTGATTCACCGCAACTGTTCCAATATGCATGTTAGATGTCTAGACTACGTCTGATCAAAATTAATGGTTTGAAGGGGAAAAAAGAAAAAACTAACAAACAAATAACAAAAAAGTACACTTTTAATATGCCCAAACTGAAATTTTGTAGCATTATGCTAACTCGTACTTTTTAGGTGTTCATAGTGCACTGTAAGTTGTGTTTTTATTCTTTTATGAAGTTCATGTTTAAGGTTTATTTCTCACATAGCCTTTGATCATTAGCAGGTAAAATGTATGCTAGCAATCTGGTGGTGCTGCATACTACAGGATCTTCATTTTGCAGATAGACGCTTTGAACATCTTTTATAGAAATATACTTGCTAACAGTACCGAAAGCGCAGCATTTTTCTGGACAAGTGGTAAATTCTTTCGCAATAGTTTGCTGATGACAAAACACTATCTGAAAAACCAACGAAACGTTTGATATGGTTTATTTACGGACGCTCTTTAACATCTCAGGTCATCAGCTTCCCATTCAAGTTAGGGCATGAAATGGCCGATAAATTTTGCTCAGAGGCCTCTTTTTCCAGGCTTAAGGTTCTTTATCGTGCCGTGAATGTACGACACGGGACCCACGGCTTTACTTCCCTTCCGAAGGAAGCCATATTTAGGATTTTTAGGCCCGAAAAAAATCTATCGCTCCAGACCGGGATCGAACCCGCGATCTTGGGTTTAGGAGAGGCAACTATGGTTACCACTACACCATCAGGACTGACCAACAGGGAAATGCAGCTCTATATGATATAATATGTCATAATTATTTTCGCATATACCTTCAACTCATTTATTCAACCTTATCGAAAGGGACTAAGGAATAAATGTCGTGCTTATATTTTATCTCAAACTCTTGTGTTAGTTACTTAGAACTTAACAGGACATGTGTTGTGATCATGAAAAACTATACTTGGAATATGAGTCCTTGAAAAGGAAACCTGAAGTTACACGATATTAGTATTTTGCATAAAATTATCAATGTATAAGACGAAATAGAACTTCGAGTCAGCTAGATTAGTAATATAGTTTAAATATGATTACAATAAATTGAAATGAATTAGTATTTGCTATATTAAAAATGAGATATTCTGAAGAATTTTATGTCAATTTGTTTAGGTCATCTCAAATTACCTGAATCAGCAGCCACACTCTTTATCTGACTACTGATAATTATCATTAGTCATTACTAATGATATTCGTGCAGTGATCATGTTAACAAAGTTATCTTTTGGAACCACGCATTAGTGCCCCGAAACTAGTTGAAAAATAAAATAAAAAAAAAAAAATGAATGATGAAACTTCTTTTTACCTCTGACCATGAAGTTCTGAAATTAAGTCTGAACAAGAGTACAGACACATAACAAATGAAGAAGCACGTTATTACATTGGAATTTGCAGCTGATTTAACGTGTTGTGTTTGTTGGAAAGGGAAATATTTTATTTTATTTTTTATTTTTTCTCAGGGATTATATTGCTTTTTTCCCTGTCGATATTATTACGGCTGACTTATAGTTTTGCCTCGGCTGAGACTCCTAAGCTGGAAATTTTTATGGTCTTCTTGATATCGTAGGGAAGGAGTGAGGGAATAAACCAGGTGGTTAACAAGATATGCAGTGTTAGGATATGTAGCGCGATTTTTTATCAAAGATTATCTCGCTTAATGAGACGCCGTTATTCCTTGGAGAATTTCTTTGACAATATGTGCTACCTTAGCACTAACTATGGCGATCACTCTCACATCTTGACGCACTTTAATAACTCTAAAACTTCTACTGTTAATTCAATAAAATAGGTCCAGCTATTAACTAATTTGATACGAATATAATGCTTAACTTGATAAAGACTGACCTAACTATGACACGCAACTGGTTCCGTAATGGCAGTGGCTACTGAGAACTGACTGCCTCTGAACAAGAACCGCGAAAAACTGTTGAAAGACTGGTCCTGAACCCCAAAATAGTAAGCATAAGTAAACGTGGTGGTCGGTCAACTTGTCTGACGCTCCCTTTATTCTTTTAAAATATTATTTAAGAAAAATCCAGACTATCAGCTCTCAACTTCGCATTACTATTGGATAATATTTCCTTCCGGTGCTTATTATTTTCCCTGATTGGCTAATAATGTCTAAGTGACTCTAAGCATGTCACACACATATACAGTTAGTTTCTACCCTTCAAGAGGTTGTCATTTTATCTCCGTAGCTGGAATAGTTTTATTACGCCTATCTTTGCCTAATATAATAAAAACAAAGCTTTCAGACAATATACAAAGAAACATATTTTCCACGGGCCATGCTTTAGAAATTCCTCCCAGTAATAGCGGACCGCTTGCTTCATATACAAGAACACTGTTTACAATAAGCGACAGAAATTTCCAGGTCAGATTTTATGCCTAGGACTGCTTTCTGCGCTCTGGTACGAGAAAATAACATTTTACATCACACAACACATTAACACAAGTACAAGAAATAAAAATGACCCTGCAATTATAATTAAAACAGGAAAGTTGGATAAAATTAATTAAAACTCTAATTTAATTGGGGATGGCAGCTCATAAATTCCATCTCAAATTGCCAGATAATTATTGTATCTTACTTTGTGAATCTGCGGACAAGACTCAAAGCATATATCGATATGAGTTTTTTATAGGCTCAAAATGTGTTTAGATAATAGTTAGTCTGCGCACCCTAAAGAATATTCAGATATTAAAAAGGAGGCATGCAATGCATGCATTCAAAATTATAAAAAAGGTTTTCAGAAGAGGCGCCATTGTTAATACTGTAAATTTCAAATATAAGAATTAATGACATTATAGAATTATGCAATACAGAATAATCTTCCGTAAAATTTTCATCCAGTCAAATTATATTAATTAGGTATATAAATTTTAGAATTAGGTTGGAAAATTCGATGTCTCCTTCGTCGAGTTGTTAGCGTTGCAGACAGACAGCTTCCTTTGATCAATAAAATGCCACGAGAATGTCGGTGTGCTCATCACATGCCCTCCTGCAATACTGCTCTCTAACAAAACGAAAGTAGAGTACGCAGCGGTCGCTGCGGCAGACTAAAGCCCGTGACTGCTGCCAAAGGTAGAGGAAGGAAGTTTAAAATATTTTTGGGCACTTATAACATAAACTTTAGACTTAATCGTCACATCAGGGGTCATATTTATCCCCCCCCCCCTGTTTTTTTAATTCCTTGCTTTGAAAATGAATAAATCTCCACATTCCTTCAAATGTAATGATGAAAATTGATGTTTTTTGTCAAATAAAATGTTAATTTTTGGGGAAAAGTTCTGCTCCACTTCACACGAAGTGATGAGACTGTGTCTCAGTGACCCTCTTTCAGCTGGCTTCCTTAACTGCCTGACACAGTTTCAGCGTGGAGGACTTTCAGAGTGGAAAGCTCTTTTCTTCTCTGTTTTATCACCTGGACAGACAGCTTTGCAAAGCTTACCGTCACAAAAAGAAAAGCTCTGGGTTTACTAAAATGTTTTTGCCTCTATTATGTTTACCTCATATTGCTCACCAAGAAATTCTATGTACATAACATTAAAAACCGAAAGTGACATGAATAACATGAAAGCAATTCAGAAATACCTAAAGGGCTTTCAAATATTGTACAAAACACTAGATAAATAACTAGCAGCTCATATGACGAAATATAACTTTAATTTTGTCGCAAAGTTCAGCATGAGATAGCAACATTCACTGCAGCAGATTGGGATGCAATAGCTTTAGCCATGTAAGTTGCATTATCTGTTAAAAATATAAGCAAAGTATTGTTTGCTCTTCTACAGCAACAGATCCCTAAAATAAAAATAAAAAATAATTGAAATAGTTGCATTTTAATAAATAACAAAGCACCAGGCTTCAGAGTATTTTTCGTTAATTATCTGGTTACTTGAAACCTCCTTAACGATTCCTGGAGCCGTAAAATGATTTGTAGCTTCAACATCTTTTTCACAAAATTAGACGAACTTAAGCAATATGGACACAAAGAAAATCGATGCTGACAATATGAACTGATTTTAGAAAGAAAGCATTCGCTTTCTGCTCTTTTTGCTGACTATAGAACATAAACTCACGGTGAAGAACATTCATAATTCTAAATGGATATTTGTACTAGTAAATTCAGGAATTATAGGGTCTAAATTTTCATATGCGGGACATTCTATCAAAAAAATGCCGGACTTTTTATAAAAAAATAGGTCAAATTATTTACAATTTTAAAAATCCCTTATCTTATGATTATGTTGGTAGTAGGCCTATAGGTGGACTCACTTTTGACAGAACTATATTCTGGCAAAAGGTAATTGTAAAATTTTTCACAAGTCATGTATTTGAAATTGTATTTTACCACGACGATCCCTTAAACTGAATGTGTGAACAAACTTTCTTTTGTCCACTGAGCATTTATTAGATAAAATATTGTTTCAGTCGTTGCATTGCTGCTTGGAATTGCATAATAAAACTAACAAATTTTTGGAAGTTCACCGAATGTTTCAATGTTATTGTTACTTTTAAAAAATTCACAACACTGTCAAGAGTTACGTTTTTATCTAATATGCTTTCGAACATTGCAAAACTAATCAAAAGGTTTAGAGTCGTCCATGGTCACACCTTTGCTTTGAAGATACTCCAAACAAGGGAGGATTTCTCCAAACTTTATATCTTAAACTTTAATCCATTGGAAACACTCAAATTCCTCCAATGGATAATTATTTTTTTAGGTAATCAATAATAATAAAAATGTAGTTTTTCTGAGAAAACATTGCATTCTCTTTCCAGCCCGTTTTCTAAGAGAGATTTAAGATTGTTTTAATTTTACGGGCATAAATCTATTTTATAATCTATCTTTCGAGAGTTAAGTGCTGATCTCTCAGATCGCTGACTTTTACGACAGAGTTCTGAGAATTCATTCTGAAAAAAACATTTTATTAAAGTGGGAACAGATTTTGTGGATTGAAAAAAACAAGTTTTCAACGCTGTAAATTAATCTTTCTACTGCTTGGAATAAACTCAGTCACCTAGTCTTACTATGACACAAAAACTGTGGGTAATTGATTTCATTCAACTCATGGATTTTTTTTAACGCATATTCAGAAAAAAGTTACACTTCCTAACCCTTACGAAATCAGTCATTATACATTTCTCCGAACGTGGTATATTTTTTTAGTTTTATAAGCGACGAGAAATGCTGTCTTAATGAGATATGACTGCTACTATTCGCTGGTGCTATGGTATTCAATCTAGGATAAGCGTAATTTGAATTAAGCATAATCCTGAGGGTACAAATTTGAATGGAAAGGTGTCTCTAGGGGTACGTGGAGAAAAAATATTGAATACCACTGTGTTAGTGCAATATGGTTGAGCACAGCTCATTCTCAAACATCAAAGAGACATGAGTCACACAATGATTATAACAAAAATGTGTATCTGTGTGCCAATGCGAATGTATGTGAGCGAAGTGTTTACCTATACCCCAAGTCGATGCTGCAATCTATCACGTTCATTGCATACTCAGCTGAGCCTGAGCCGATCAATGTTAGAACAACTAAACTCGCTTAGCTGCGCGTTCTATCAAGGACAACGGCGCAGAAATATTGGTGAAAATGTACCTGATTCGCTTGTTACGTTTTCACTGAGATGACAATCGCAACATTGCCATGGAATTCGGCGGCAGCGCTCCTCGGACTTCACATTTTTTTAAATAGTGTTTAACGCCCGTTTTACTACTGAGGCACCACAGGCGGTGGGCACTGGTGATACATGAGATGAAATGATAAATTGGGAAAGAATTTTTTTAAGGAAGTAAACGTTCCAGGCTTATGTTTAGGGCACCTCCCCGGCATTAGCCATTTACGACTGAGGAAAATCTGGAGAAAAGGGGGGGGGGGGAAACAACTCAGTCAAGGAGGACGGTCCTGCCAGGATTTGAACCCCAAACCTCCCGCTCACGAGTCCTCAACTTAACGACCTCAGCCACCCCTAGCGGTAGTCAGACTTAACAAGAGATATGTTTTCCTTTCACATTCTGCACTTTGTTACCTAATACAAAAGTACTAAGAAGAAAAGTAAGTTATTTAGTAAAATATCTTACTTATTTGTATGATTTTCTTTTTACAAATTATATAGCTGTTTAAAATTTTTAATAACCATTTATTATCATAAGTATACATAGTAACAGAAATTGCATACAACTTCAGACAACTAATAGTTTAAAACAATATTCTTTTTGAAAATTTAATTATAATTGCTTTTAAATTGATTTCAGTTACTAGTAACAGTGCCATTTTTCTGCCTATATTGCATATTTTAAATATTATTAATATCGGAACATCCGGTCCCTAATTATCAGCACGTAATTTTAGCTTCTTTACTGCCATATCTCCATTATTTTTCTTCGTGCGCTATGAATCTCAATCACAATTTGCTTGTCTAAGGTCCCGTTAAGTTCTGATGTATTTCAATATAACAACGCCAATGCATTAATATAAAGAGTTAATTAGAACCCGAATTACGCAGATTATTCCCGATGCTTTTAATGCGATTGTGTTTATTGGTATGTGGATTGAATGTTGTACTTATTCTTTAATTTGGTTGTATATGTTCGGAACTAACACATGTTTTCTTTATCACCTCATTTAAAAGAGATAATTTCTTAAAAGTTGCTATCGTTTCTGTCATGTCTTCCGTGACATTAATATTTACAGCAACTCATTACTTCTGTTCATTATCTTTGTTTTCCTTCAGCACTTTTCGCTATTTATACACGTGCTATCACGCAAACTGACCGCAAGTTCGCTTTCTGGCCGACATATTTTTCCACGAACACTCACTTGCTGTTAAATACCAGTTCTATGAAATGTTAAACGCTTCCTTAAAGTGCATTGCTTAAAAAAGCAATAAAATTATATAAGTGGTGGTGTGTTCTACACCTACAACTTTGCGAAAGTGAAAAATAAAACGTCTGAAAATTAATGAGTGCAAAATTATGTCACGTTTAGACTACGTTGCAAGAAAGCCTTACAAGTTACAATGTACTATTTTTCTACATTAGTTCCTCTAACGTGCACTTTAGCTGAGGAACTTGGTCACATAAATTCTTGTCTTTTGTGCTGCGGAAGCAACGTACAGCTGTCTGAAGAAGAGCTGTTTTTTAGAACTGGGGGTGTATGTACGTGGAGGAGTGAGGGGTTGATAGCCAGGTGCAACTAAATCAATGGAATATGGCGGTTGGTGAACCAGCTCGCACATATGATACATTTTGTTATTTCTTTTACTGGTTTTGTGTATTACGAACGACGAAGAGCAATTTTTTGTAATCATCCTTGACACTTTTCCATAATGATATACTTAGTTATTATTTTTTTTTTTAATAAAGAGCTAGGCATGGTCATTATGTAAAGACTTACATATTCCAAAAAGCGATATAGTTGATAATCCATCTTCCAGTTCTGTATTATTACTTTATTAGTGACCGAGCATTTTTCTACCATGGACGCGAAGTTGGCTAGGCATCAACCATATAGTGTAGCTGATGTTGAACTTTGCCAATCGTTCCGATGTAAACAACAATAGGTTGCAGTCGCAAACTCTAACCCTGTCATATGTACTCGCGTCATGCTTATGTTGATATTTTGTTTCCGAAGGAATTGTTCCATCTCTATACATGATAGATTAGAGAGACCCTCCTTCTCTAATGCACCCACCATGTTCTCATGCCTTTCTTTAAGATTCATGTTATATGTACAAAGCCGTGGAATCTCTAAACAATAATTTGTTATGTCAATGTTAATAAATTTACCTACATTTTCTTGCATTTTCTTCAAGAAAAGTTGCGAAAGAAAGAAATCATCTATTTCTCACAATTTATCATATCTCCCAAATTAGGATTAAAAACACCCACGCATGCAAAAATGCTAATAAATATAAAAGAGATACATAATAATTAAAACGACAAAATTAAATAGGAGTTTGAATGAAGTGATTGGTTAAATCTGTCAACATAAATATTATTAAATTGAAATATTTCGCGTGTTTCACAAATAGACCATAGACATACAGAAAATATAATTAAAGGTTTAGGTAATTGACGCATATTGAGACTTTATTAAATAAATTATATTTTAAATATAAGTGCAAGAAACAATGTTAATATTTTCATATATAAATCATACAAAATATAATTGTTAACTCTATACAGAATGATTCTCCCGCTAGAGACAAAAATTGTCCATAAAATTGTATGTTATTTGCATAATGGATGCAAATTTATATACACATACCCTCAACGATGCAAAACAGGACCTTTTCGCAATTTATGCTGAAAATGGAGTCCTACCCTTACTAAAATTGGTTTGGCTGGGATAATATAAGTGATATTCACGCCTTAACAGTCACAAAAATTGTGATTGCGGAACATACCATACAAAATTTACACGGAATTAAATTTGAAAAAGAAAATAAATAATACAATAATTGCAAAAAGAGCCAGATACATTAATCTGGCTAAGAAATAGAACAGCATACAGATAACATAAACAAAGAAAGGAGGTTTTCAAATAAGAATGACTTGGAATCCGTTACTTTTCAACAAACAACGTCTGAAACAACTCTTCCACTTCTTCTACCCCCTCGAACTTCTAACGTTTCTGTCACTCTGCCTCTCCAGACACTTTCAGTTCATTGATGATGCTGATCGCAGAGTCAGCGAAAGCTTTGGTTTTAAATTTAATTTAAACCAACGATCACGGCAAAATAATTCGGTAGTGATACATTTTAATAAAAACGCCTAAATATTGTCTCCTCCCACTCCTCTATCAATGAAAGCATTGACTCTTCATGTACAGCATAAGGATTTTCTGTTGCCCATAAAGACTTGTTTGAAAGTTTATGTACCCGCTCAGATGAAATCATGCTTCATCTGTAAACCAATTGAGGCTGAAATTCTAGAATCCTGATTAAGAAAATCTCCAAAAACAAACATTCAATTCTTGAACACATGGCACACAGTAAGCGCTGCTCTTTGTCACAAGGAATATTTGGAGATTCGTCTCTTAGGAAAGTCTTCGTAATATTTTATGTTCGCTACTTTATTTCGAATGTTGAGTGAGAAGGCTTCGCATTGTCTCTAACTTTTTTACCAATGACTTCAAGATGTAACACGTTTATAGTAACATCACCAAATTTAATCCGAAATACCATCTGGCAGGCTTTAAATAACCTATTTTCCAGTATTTACGAGCTAGGAACGCGTCATGCGATTGTGTATATGTTAATCACTCGACGATCGACACACAACTGCCTAGATGCGGTGACGCGGAACATAGACAAATAATAGGTTCCTGGTCGTGTCCATTACATCGCGGAGATTTTCACGCTGTTTTGCAATGTTGGAGGTGCAAGCTATTATCTAAATAATACACGTCGGTCCTGGTGGTGTAGTGGTTACCATACTTGCCTCCTAAACCCAAGATCGCGGGTTCGAACCCGGCCAGGACCGATGGATTTTTTCGGGCGTAAAAATCCTAAGGAAGGGAAGTAAAGCCGTGGGTCCCGTGTCGTACATTTAAGGCACGAAAAACAACCTCAAGCCTGAAAGAAGAGGCCTCTGAGCAAAATTTGTCGGCCGTTTCACGCCCTGGGTTGACTGGGACGCTGATGACCTGAGATGTTAAAGAGCGTCCATAAATAAATCAATAAAAAAAATAATAATACACATTTTTCAGATAAAAGTTTGAGGCCTCTAATGAAACACACTGATGAAAGACTTGATTAAACACAAGAAATATAGATAAAATCACCTGTAGTCGCACATTATAATAATAATAATAATAATAATAATAATAATAATAATAATTATTATTATTATTATTATTATTATTATTACTATTATTAAAAGTGAACGGAAGGCTGCAAATTGAAATAAAATGGTAGCAAACGTCTGCTGAAGAGGATGTGAGCTCATCGGAAGCTATTACCATACCTACCGAACCCAAAAAAGTGATTTAATTTATAGCAGGTTTCGGCAGGGAGAGAAAAATAGAGTTTGAGTGGCGGGGATAGTGGTGATCTCACTGTAGTTAGCCAACAGTAAGAAATACACTAGATTGCAAACGGTTGAAATAGTGTGAAAAGTCTGATATCTCTTAGAGGCAGTTTTGTTATAGCAAACTTGGCGAACAACTAACCTAACCTAACCATAAGTAAACATATACTCGATATACAGGATCCTCGAAAAACTTAGACCTAAACCAGATGTTAAAATTTCAAATTGTTCATCAACAACGATTTTAAAACGTAACCATTAGGGTAGGTTTAAGTTAATGAGTTTCATTCGTAAGCCTTGCTTAAAAATAGGCGCAAAGAAATGTTCTTCTTCCTGCTACAGTAGTATGTATTATAAAACAGTTGATGACTCAAGAACAGTGGACGAACGTAAGAAAGTGATGTACATAATCGACCTTGTGGGAATAATGAAATATGCAGATGCAATGGCGCGTTTTGCACAAAATGAAGGAATTTATTTTTGCAGAGGAGGGGAAAAAAAAAACATTTTGTGTAGTAACAGTTAATAAGAAAAGAGTACTGTGGACATGAAGGAGATCGGAAATAAAAAACATTGAGAGGATTAAGGGTGCAGTAATAAAATGTAATTCTTATTGAAAAAATGTCTAAAAGGGATAATGGAATATGTGCTTGAAATAGGATGTAATGGAAGTTGCAGGGCTATTTAAAATTATCATCGAAGTTTCAATAGTTTTTTCAGATAGCATATAAAACGTATATCATTTTTAATACCTAGGCATTTCCGTAAAACATTTTTATTTCGTAAAAATCGCCACTCAGTAGCTGCAAGTTTGACACCAGATAGCAATGTTTGTAATGGCAGTGAGAGGGCGTATTGCGTTTTTGAACTTCAAAATCATTCAGTTATCATCGCTCAGCGGTATTTGCTTTTTTATATCGCTTATTGCACAGGACTTTTGATTGCTATACTGAGCCTTCTGTTGCCTCTTGCAGTTTTGGAGAACTTCTTTCGACTACGTTGGAAAATCTCACTAACCTTATCCACTCTTGTTTGTCAGGAAGGACAGGAAGGACGGCCGCTGCTTTTTCCTTTGTATAAACACCCTATCTCCTTTATTATATATATAAAACCCTGAACCTACCACCTGCGAGTGGAACTATCGGGAAGGGGATCCTTGCTGAGTTTCCTATAAAATTACCGCGTATAACGGGCTGTCATACTTCGTTTATGCTGTCTAAGAATAGATAAATAAAATTGAAAACCTACATTAATTTTGAATGACTTTTATTTTTCGTTTGTCAATGGATGTAATATAATGAGGTTAGTATGCGCATGTAAATGATCTGGTATTCTATTTCAAGTAAATTGCTAGCTATTTGCGCCTACTTTGCCTGAAATAGTTGTATGTAGAGAGCAAATTAATTTGCCCATTTTACTTAAAACTTAGCAAATTCGCCTTTTTTATCCATGACCTCTATTCTGCATATATTTAAGCACTCTGTCTCTCGTTTGCACAGAAATATGTTTAAACCTTTTTTGCCAACTCTTACGTCATTGGTTCCTCTAACACGTGATAATAGGTTAATGTAAGAGTCGATATTCGAAATGTACACTATTATCGATACTCACAAATAGCGCAACAGGAGTTTACTCGGAAATTTCGGATGACATCGCGGACATTTTTTCTTTTAAAAAAATGGAGCACTCTTTTCATTTTGCGCTGGATGACGATTTCCCAACAGTTGGTTAGGTAGAGCTTCACCTCAAACATGGCCATTGCGTTTACCGGATTTGTTACTCTTAGACTTGTTTGCTTGTATACAAAACCAAAGCAAGAAGTTGCAAATACTGATGAATTGTGTTTGAGAAGCATGTGCAGCGATTTCAGGAGATGCTTATAAATGTCTTTCGTGAGGTATTTGAACGTTAAACACAAACTTTGAAATGAATGTCAAGTCTTGTTGTATTAGGATAAAAGGTAAATATTGCATCATGTTACGGGTATATAATTCAATAATTTGAACCCTCCCGTTGTTGCCAAGAATACTTATAATTTTGGGATTGTACTGGGAGGAAAACTTCCAGGATATATAACCATAGAATGGTAATTTTGCATCATGGAAAAATACATAATAATAATAATAATAATAATAATAATAATAATAATAATAATAATAATAATAATAATAATAATAATAATAATAATAATGTAAAGTTTCTAACAGTGATAAAATAAACATAATTTACTGAAAAATAATTATAAATATATAAAAAGCATGTAAAATAGAGTTCAATTTAAAATAAGAACAAACTGTAGTAAAACAGAAGTCAACTATCAACATGCAAATGGTGTAAACCTATCTCAGCGATACATAATTTAAATAATTAAAAAATACTTGAAATATTAAACGTGGAGTTGACACAAACTTGATAAGTTCGACTATAAATCTTTCAATCTTTAAATTTTTGAAGCTTTAAATATTTACATTTTTGCCACATTTACCGCATAGCAATCAAATTGCTGGCAAATAAACGCTATGGCACAAGTATATCATAAAATTTCCTGCTTTAACAATGAATAAAAGACATTAAATGTTATCCCTTATTAATAAATAGCCTAAATTTCTTTGCTTAAAAATGCACGTTCCTTACTGACCAAAAATTATAACAAAGGAAGCTTTAAGCCAATATAAATCTCACTATTAAATGTTATTGTATTCTACCTGGGTCACTGAGTGTAGGTGATGAAGTAGGCGCCGAAACCGGCAATTTAGAATGAAAAATCGAAATGTGTATACATCCTAGCCCGCCGGACCTTCTTTCTGTTAGTCCAGCGATTATTCGATCAGCTTGAAACAATAGCAAACAAGGCCTACTTGGTGTCCATGTTGAGGTTGCTAGGTGAGGAGGAAGGGAGAAGACGAAGAGGCTGGTGTATCGGTCAGGAAGCAAAGGAATGCGCGCAAGAACGGCACAGTATGTAGATGCACATGCCATATCTACACGCTATATATTTTGCTTACTATAAATCATTATTTTATAAAAATGATCCGAAACTTTGGCCACACTGTATTTATAAAATATAACAAACATGTGTTTGTATATTATACTTATGTGAATCAGCTTTCTATAACTGAATCAGTGAAAAAGCAAATCCGCAAAATTTTAACTTGAAGAAAACCCATAACCAATAAGAGTCGCACACTAAATGTAAAGAATTAGTTGCTGCTTTCGTTAGAACATCAGTCTAAGGTCAGAGTCGGTTTCTATGTTCATTTTTGCCATGCTGTTTGGTTTTTCCATAGTCTATAAGACGTATATCGGATTGCTTTGGCGATTGATCCTCTCTGATAGAAGGAAGAGGAAGAGGGAGTGACTTTTGAACTACGTCAGTCTATGTAAGAGTTATTGTGCCCTCCGTTGAAGTTGATTGAACCCTACGGCGCCCTAAAACCTATCGCAAATACAGCATGGGCTTTTCTAGTGAACTTATATCGCTTTGGAAACCAGAGGATAGAGGCTCCTGCCCATTCGGTACTTGATTATAAGATCGTAAAAATGAAATTAGGATTACAAACGCAGCAGTTAGATGAAGAATAATAGCTGGAGCCTACATGGTCTTCTCTGCAATGACAACCAGCCATTATCATAAAATTAATATGAAAAAAAGGGGCGAAAAGGAAGAGAAAAATAACTACTGTTATGTTCTTTCACATCAATATTTCATATTTGTATTTTACTATTTTAAAGCATATGATATCATTAAACTGGCGAACTAAACATTATGACTAAGGATGCTCGAACATTTTGATTGGTGATTTTTTCTGATGGACGTTATATAACCGTGTGGTGAAGGGTTACTGTCACTGCTAATAAGAAAGAATTGGGAGAAGTTCTGCCTCATGAAAGTAATACTTTTATTTAATTATATTTTCTTGGTACTATAAAATTATGCCTAAAATTAACATTTTTGTATAAACTACAATGATCTTATCAACATTTCTGATGACTGACTGGTAACACGAGTCGCATTTTGTGTGTTGTCAGTTGAATGAAATTCTTAACATATGATGCGCTTTCTTTTGAAGCAACAAATACAACTTACTTTTGTTTATGGAACGAGGAAGTGAATGAAAAGACGGTTCTGGTGGATTATTTACACGTTTTCCAAGATACTTCCGTTATTTTCTTGTGCCGAAGGGTCGGGACGTTTTCGAGGCCGCCAAGTCATTAACTTACATGGCATAAGGCAGACGTGAACAGATACCATCTGTCGGTGAAACGGAAGGAAACTGCCTACAAACCTCTTTGGCTGCCTTTTTTTCAACTCAAACCCTCTTTTATTTACTGCTAAACAGCAAAAGTGCACAATAAATATGTGTAGCAATGCTATTTTTAGTTACTATTAAACTTATTTATTACCTTAATCGTCGTTATATTTACCACTGTGCTCAATCTCAGTGCTGGATTATTACTTACAAGAATAAAATTAACTACAAAGTGACATGGCAATTCCAAAATAATGCAGTTGCGAGACATCCTTAGAAATGTTTCTATCTTTACTTTTTCATAATGATCACACATATTTTCCAAGAAATGCCAAGAAGTAAAGACAGTCATAGCCCCATTTGCTCTGGCATCTCGCTCTCTACGACTTGATGTAGCTAATTGCCAGTGAAAGCTCAGTATAAGGTGACATAATGACACGATTCTAATCTACCTACAATTGAGAATAAAGTTAAATGCTTTAATTTCCTCATTACTTAAAGTAAATTATGAAGGCTTATGATGCGCTGTGACTGTTGTAACAAAAATTACGGCATGGGAGTATATTGTTCAATGGAGGAGCTGGCAGGCTGCATAATTAAAATTGCACTATAAATCTTAGAAGCCAACGATGCATAGAAAATATTGATATCATGTAAAAGTAATTGTCTAAGGGGATTCTTCAAGGTTAAATGGAATGCAATTGAAAGAACGCTTTGATACATTTGTTATTAGTGGCGTTACTGATGTGTAACTAATATTATGAAGATCGGCAGTATTATTTTGTAATAAACCCCAAGCATATGAAATGCTTTAGACTTGTGTCTGAATCGAAATTGGCAGCGGATTTTCTCATTACCATATACTTAGGTTTAACTAGTTCTTTAAATGTTTTCGTATTTTCTTTGGTAAATCCATATTTACCCTTTTTAAATTTTTGAATTTCTAGATGATATTTGGTGTACACGTTAACATATATTTCGATATATTTACAAAGACGTTACAGTGACCTGAAAAATACAATCACCGTGTTCTAATTATATCCAATTTGGCAAACATTTTTCCTCCGCCATCTCTTTTCACTAATTCTGCGCACAAAAGCAAAATCCATAACACCATAGTCAACTGTTTTGCAATGATACAAAAATATTCACCTTTAAACTACCTTTCTGTGAGACTAAAATTTAAGCTAAACTAAGGTGTTTAGTTTAATACTCGAATTATCGCCTAGTTCAGAGTTTATGAGTTAAAAAGAAGGGGGGAAAAAAACCAACTTTAGTACGTTGTTAATCCACCAGAAGTCGCTAGTTGGTCTGTAAAGAACGCTCATAATTTTGAGCCTATACTGAACGTTGCTGCATATGATTTTTCATAATAAATTAAATAAAAACATTTAATGCGCCTGTCAAACATTAGGAAACGAAGTTCGAGCTTGTCCATAACCATAGGAGTGTAATGGTTTCTCGTTCTGAGGCCGTGCAGCTATAAAGTTGTGGTTTCTAAGAAGACGAAGAAGTGCGTGCTGCACTCCAGCTACTTTCCACCTGCTCAGCATTGTTCGGCAAGTAGTTTTCAAGGACACACGTTCAGTTGAAGTGCAGAGACCGCATGGTATACTTGGCCAAGCTTTTACACGCGCTCCCGACGAGTGTGGCTCGTGGCCCGAATCTTAATTTCACTAAAATCTGCTTAAATTAAAAGATTTCCGAAATATTGAATGAAAACACAACATTTAATTTAATATATAATAAATTACTAATAATAATTCAGAAGTATTGTAATACAAAATTAAAAAACTGAAAATTGAATCAATACTTTTTAAAATAACATGTTTTGCAAAGTAAAAAAATTATTATGACTGACAATACTGAATACTAAATAGTTTGATTGAGTTACAAGCTTGAAGATACTCTGTGAGATTTCATTGTCTTTGTCATCTTTTTGAAATTGGGCTGAGCTGTTTGCGATGTTCTCAGTAATTTTTTTAAATGTTGATTAGAAAGCACCAAGTGGCGTTTTGGTTTTACGAACCTTGTTATTGAATTAACAGATTTACCCAATCTATTATTTCTTGTTTTTTGTCTTTCGGATGTCTCCAAAAATCAAGAAGTGGATTACATGGTTTATAAACATTTTTGAGTCCTGCATCCTCTTACATTAACTTCGATTTCTACTGCTGCAGTATTAGTAGGCGAAATAGGACAATCAGTTTCAACAATATTTACAAGAAAGGGATTAGAAAATGGTTTAAGACATTTTAGACATGCTTGAAGCTTTTAAAATCTTTGGACATAGCTTCCATTTCAGTGATGCTGCTCATTTCTTCCGCATTACAAATGAGTAATTTCAATGATGGAAATTGATTAAATGTCTTCTGCGTAAATCCGTTGGAAGATATATAATTTAGTTTCAAAACTAAATACTGCTTGTGCAAGATCAGCTTATTTAACCTTGCAATGAACCATTTAATGATACCAAATGCCAGTAAAAAATTAAAAATCCCTCGTGATTCAGGCGAATGTTTAAAGTTTTTTTCTGTTTCTACAAAGAAATATTTTATTGACTGCAGTAACCGTATTACATTGTGTAGTCATCTAACACAAAACCAGATAACGTAGTCACTTCCCGATTTCTTCATTGAAGCTTTTAAATTGACGATGGATTTTCAACACATGAGCGAATTATGTTTATTAAACACAAAACTGTGATAGTGACATGTTCATATTTGAATATTTTTGGTGCCAAGTATTTTCTATGTATGACTTAGTGAAGAGCAACGAAATCAATAAAGGCTTCATTGGCATTTAAAAAACAAATTAATCCACAAACCATTGGAACGTCAACCCTAGTCATACTAACACCTTTTTTTTTTTTTTTTTTTTTTTAATCGTTACGTTGGATTTTTGAGCGTTCTTCAAGTGTTTATTTATGTCACAACCAGCAGTGGAACGGTTTAGTAATATTAAGTCCAGTAATTCCTTTTCACTTCAAAATTATTTATGACATAGCGTTATATAAATAGTTATTATGTCAATGGACTCGTCTAAAACCAAACTCAAAGTTAAACAGTTAACAAAGTTATTATCTAACTTCATATACACCAGAACTTATTGTAGAAATAATGGTGCGTCTTGAGGCTGTACATCTTTGATTAATTTCATACAACTTTTCATTTTCTAGTTACAAAACAAACATCAGGTGTAATATATTTCTGTTGTTGTAGTCAGTATATGAATATTTACCACGAGCGTTATTAAAAGCTCTCACATATTCTTTATAAACTCTGACATAACACTATTTTGTTTACCTGTTTTTCTTTTAGTAATGATAATTTTGCTTTCCTTGCCTCCGAACCCAAATGAAGTTCTCGCATGGGTTTTCCCTTCTTTTCGATTAAAAAAAATCACACAATCTACAATTCTGAGAGCAATAAAGACAGCAAAATTAAAACAATGCGGAAAATAACTACTCCCTGCACTGCATGAATGTTTACTGTGATGTAATATCTGCCTGTGTCTGGGTAAACTAGCAGTGGTGCCAAACTCTTTGCTTTGAAATAAGGCATGTGTTTAGATATTTAGTGACAGGAAGAAACGTGTATAATGCGAGTATGCAATTAGATTAATTAATAATTAGTCACTTTTTTTTTTTTATTAATTTATTTACGGACGCTCTTTAACAGCTCAGGTCATCAGCGTCCCATTCAACTCAGGGCGTGAAACGGCCGACAAATTTTGCTCAGAGGCCTCTCTTTCAGGCTTGAGGTTCTTTTTCGTGCCGTAAATGTACGACACGGGACCCACGGCTTTACTTCCCTTCCGAAGGAAGCCATACTTAGGATTTTTACGCCCCGAAAAAATCCATCGATCCTGGCCGGGTTCGAACCCGCGTTTTGGGAGTAGGAGGCAAGTATGGTAACCACTACACCACCAGGACCGACTAATTAGTCACTTAAATTAACAGTCTTTGTATGTGCGTCTCTCGCAAATTTTGGTTCTTAAAGTACACAGTTTGACAGACGTTGTCATATGATATGGAAAGTACTATGTTGCCGCTTTAATATATTACAAAAGCAATAAGGATGTGATGTAGTTATACAAGGATGAATCGCTTTAAACTACCATCTGAATATTTCTGAAACCAGTTCTCGCTGAAATGAAGTTCACATAAGGACATCAATGTAGTTCATACAAAGATTCCAACACTATTAGAAAGTGTATTTCTAGCATAAATTTACTTTATTTTTTTCAAATAAAACAAATTTTCCCCCTCCCACGATTCTAGGCCATCAGCTTACGAGATTTTGTCATATGTAGAGCTCGGACTTTCAGACCCTTTATAGGGAATTCCCATGAACATTAAACAAAAGCAGCATATTCCCCCGCTTGTTAAGCATGGTACCGCTCAACATTTATTGCACTGACTTATCAACAACAAGCTCACTGACGATTCGGATAGGCAGGAATGTGCGACATGTTTCCAGTCTAACACTTAAGCAATTGATTAGGGCAAATAACTCTTTTAAAAGTTCATATGACTAGGGCTCAAATTTTAGAACCATCAAGGGTAAATCGAAATATACCGTTAATAATGCGAATGTACATGTGATATCTGTGCCTAACAATGTATTGCTTTTTGTCTAATGTATGTCTAAGCCCCTATGTATGACGATATCACGTAAAGTACTTAACCTAAAATCCTTAAAAAAATCCCATTGACATTCTAACCTAGTTTGAAATCAATAGATGTTGTTTCATTTGGGGAGAAAAAAATACTTTGTGCTAGAAACACGCCTTCTAATAATTGTTACAATCTTTGATTGGGCTATATTAATGAGTCCTTGTCTGAATTCATTTTGGTGAAAATCGCGCATCAATAACGTATTATGTTTCTAAGACTCGTATACCTGGTGGTAGTTTTCGGTACATAAAAAGGGTGAAATAAAAAAAAATTGGCGATCAACTCGCACAAATTTACTTGCCTAAGCCAGCCCATTTCTTGAGGCGTCACGACTATTAAAGAGGATAATAGCTGGGCATGGAGTCCTCCTAAAAGTAAAATTAGGATGAAAGAGGGTTTTATCAATATTATTTTTTATTCTAATGCAGAGATTCCCAACCATTTTCGACTTGCGAACCCCCTTCATAAAGATTGAGCTGGGCGAATGCATTATTAATATACAAAAAGATTAACAACCATGAATTAGCCTATATTTGCAATAGTTAGTAAATAGGCTTTATCTTAGGATTCCTCTCCAAAAATGACGCAACTGCGCTTAAAACATTCAAACTATGTTAAGTTCATATAAGCACATATTTTATGTTTAAATCGAATCATCTCCCTTCTAAACCCAAGGTGGCGGGTTCAAACCCGGCCAGGATCGATGGATTTCTTCGGGCGTAAAAATTGTAAGTATGGCTTCCTTCGGAAGGGAATTAAAGCCGTGGGTCCCGTACCGTACATTTGCGGCACGAAAAAGAACCTCAAGCCTGAAAGAAGAGGCCTCTGAGGAAAATTTGTCGGCCGTTTCACGCCCTGAATTGAATGGGACGCTGATGACCTGTGATGTTAAAGAGCGTCATTAAATAAAAAAATAAAAAAATCGAATCATGTCGCACAAGTGTTTAGACTTGTTTAAATGCAATTTTAGAAAGTTTCTCTCTCTGTCCTTTCATAACAGCTAGATGAAACTTGGATTCATTTCTACAAGCCACAGATTAGAAGCAGTCCAAAAATGGATAGCAACGGGTGAAAGTGCACGCACACCACTCATACAAAGTCCCATCTGCAGGAAAAGTCATGGCTATGGTTTTCTGAGATTCTTGTGGTGTAGTGCTAGTATCCTACCTCCAGATGGGCAGAACCCTCACCTGAGAGTGTTGGCTTCACTGTGCAATTCAGGCTAAAAGCCCACACCTTGCATAAAGAAAGTTCTCTTTCATCAACACATGCGCCTTCACACACGTCTGGAATTATTGCTGCAAAACTGCAAGATCTTCGCTTCCAAGTGCTTCCACATCCGCCATATACCGGGTTTGACTCCCAGCGATTACTTTTTGTTCCTCAATCTGAAGAAATGGCTGGATGGACACCAAATGTTGAGGTTGAAACTGAGACAGACGCTTATTTTTCACAGTTGAACAAATCTTATTTTACCAAAGTTATTAAAAAGTTGGAAAGTAAAGAAAGAAAGAAGAAAAAATTACTAATGTTAAACGGCATGATAATGCAGTTTCTTGAGAATTCGTGAAGTATTCGCTTTATTTCGATCTGTATTATTGAATGTACAGAAAATGAATACTATCAAAGTTACTTTCTAAGCATTTTTTTTTTTTTTGTGGCCACAAGAAGAAAAATTTTAAATTTAAAAACTGCGTATAGCAATTGCAATTATTAATCTAACAATAAGTCAAACAGCGATTTCAGAAGAAATGTATCATGTTTTCTGTAGAAACAGACTTCGTTATGCAGATTTTAGACTTTAGTCTAAGGATCATCGTTACATTTTTACTCTTCATGCACGAATGTTAATAGTTTTAGTTATTAAAAAAGCTTGGGAACTACATTCAGCAGTATCAGCAGTAAAGTTATGCATCCTGGGTTTATACTCCGCGAACAGGAATTACGCCAATGGATTAAAAAAATGAAAAATGAAAAAGAATCATATGATATAATAATTTATCTTCATACTCGAGTAGTTCCAGTGCTAGATGCTGGATACTTTCCTGTATTTTTTTCAGATGAGTGCCATGTGCTCCGGTAGAACATCCGGCAGCACTCAAAACTGTGAAATTGCTCCATCGGTGCACAAAAGGCAGTAAGAAGGCTTTGTCGTCTTTACATGCGGCATACGGCATACTCCCACATCCAACTTTTGTTTTTTGCCTCCTCATCGTTCACGTATCCGATCCTTCTCGTTTAGTTACATTAACAGTGCTTAGTCTGATCGCTTATGTGCTATCCAAACACATTTCCGGTAACAAAACGAGATCACTTTGAAACATTACTGAATATTTGAGGAAATAGGTTTGCTATAACCAGAGGGAAGCGAACCCGTCACTCCAAAGAGCAGCTGATGCGGCCTTAACGCCTATGCGGTTACCTCGCGTTTGCCTCTGCCGTGTATAAGCGTTATTTACATTGGAGCAACGCGTACTGTTCGGATACACGATTACTTGTACCCGCAAATCCAAAAAAACTACATCCTGAACCTAACTACACTATGATTAAGTCCGCTGTATTAGAACAGTGAGAGCATACAGCAGTACTGTACATATGGCTGTTTAGCCATGATGAAGGTTGATTTCTTTCGCTGATGTCCAAAATGCGCGTTGGCTATCTGTGTTTTTATTTATTTTCTATTTCACTTTTTTTCCTATATTGTAATCGTAAAACCACTGCCAACATTTGGACGGTTTGCTCTACGACTGATGAAAGAGGGGAAGAGGGAGTGTAGGCAATGGCGGTGCGTCGTCCTCTACTTGAAAATTCAAACGCGTGGGGAAACCTGTTTGGCGGGACTGAAATCATAGCCAACAGTACCATGCAAAATGTTTCTAGATGCAGTTCAAACCAAAAGCATTATGCATGGATGAAGTTTAACTTATTTTTATGATAATCGTTTCTGAAATGATGGTTACTCTGAGAACCGCACAAATAAGAGAGAAATATGACAAGAATTACTGTAATTTTTAATCCTTTCATGTTCACTGCAACATATCTATAACCAATTTATTTATTAATCATTAATATCCTTTACAGAATTACTTAGATTTTGAGAAAACATATTAGTGAATAAACTTGAGGATCAGAAGAGATAAATTTCTTTGACATTTATTCTCGGATTTAAAGGAAAACTGCAGTTCCATGCATCCCAACGAGTTTGACACGAAACGACTTCTTTCAAACATGCAGTTGGTTTTGGAGCAACATTCTGCAGGTGATTGGTTGCCTACTTTTATAATATGAAATGCTTATACAGTAAATATGAAATTATTTCCTGGATTCTCCCCCCCCCAAAAAAAAAAACGCTTATTCCATGGAATAAGGTTACCAGAGCTAAAAGATATAAAGAGACATTCTCCCTTCACCACGCTCCCTGATCAATTATAAATTAGAATATGAAATTCTCAATTAATGTTGTCTAGAATGCTAAACATTGCTGGTTTTCCTCTATAAAATGATTTTATAGTTCATGGAATTTATGGCAATTTATGTATTTGTACAAAAAACTGGATTTTTTGCAGCATTTTGCTTGTTGTATAGCCTGGGCCACTTTACGAGTGAAATATTATTAAGGTCACTATATACTAGTATTGTAGTTATCTTTCCCCGACCGCCATTCAAGAATGAAACAAAAATTGAGCTGGAACTAACAAGTTTCACGTACTCTTGAAGGTGTAGAAAGTCTAAGATTGATCCTACAATGAATAAATTATGTACAGCAAAGTTAATAAAGTAAAAATCTTGGGAAATACTGGTTTCTCCCTTGAAGTTGCTGAAGATTGGCTTAAGTTAAAGTTAAACGAACGGAGTTAAGCAAAATTCACTTTACGTTCGAAGCCCTTACAATTATATTTCTTTTAATAAAGTGTTGCCACATAACCTTATCTTTTACATTCATAATTTAGTTTTCACCATACAAGAGGATGCTTTTCACAAATTGCACTTCTAGTTACAGGTTTATAGGTAGGCAATGTAGGTCTAAGACAAGGATGTAAATTAAATCCAGTTCTCTTCAATCTATTTACGATGTTGTTCTAGAATAAATTAGTAAAGGAAATATACATTCGCCACCTATAAATAATGTAGGGATACCGGGTCTGCTCGTTGCAAATGATTTGGTAGCAGGTTCTTTAACAAGAGTGGGGTTAAAACGATCACTAGAAGCTATAGGCACATTTTTTAGAAAATGGGGTCTCGAGATAAATAAAATGAACCTAAGATTATGGTGATGGGGGGGGGGATTAAACAAAAAAAATTGTGTTAGAAGGGCACAGAAATTGAAGTTGTCAAGGAAATTGCTTATTTAGCTGTTAGGTTGTCTAGTTATGGGAAATGGAGCGAACAAAAAAGAAAAGCGTAGCAGAAGGAAAAATAGCAATGAGTGTAATTAGATCTTATGTAAATAAAATGCCAAACATGCCAGTAAAATGGTTATAGCAGAATGATGTATGGAATAGAAATTTGGGGGCCAAATGAAGAATAGAAAAGGATAAATGCGATAAATAGAATATATTATAGAATTGCCCTTTGCTTATCTAGATGTTCACCTAACGAGGTTGCTCTAATAGAACTAGGAAGAGTGTGTTATAAAAGCAAGGCTATAGAACGAGTAGTGAACTATTGGTACAGAATAGGGAAACTAGAAGAGGAGAATATCATCAATCAGTGTTTGGTAGTACAAGGTAAAATTAAGGGGAGAGATCCTTGGATATCTAAAATCCAAAATATTCTACAAGAAATGGGGCATGGGGTCTGTATGGTACGAGGGAGAAAGATTGGGAAAAGGATTTTGGAAAGAGGTAATAATAAGAATTGAGGATATTGAAAAACATGAAATATGGGCAAATCTTAACATCAAAAAATCTCTGAAAGTATATAGTACACTAAAAAGGGTGTGGGAAAGAGAAAGATATATTGAAATTTGTGATAAGGCAGAAAGGGAGGGATTGGCATGACTTAGAACAGGAGTAATGTACTTAAGTAGAATAAAAAGGGGATATGTCCTATGTGTGAAGAACCAAATAGTATTTGGCATTGTATACTAGAATGTAAGCAAACCAAGTTTTGGTCCTATTATGAAAGTGAGAAAATTTACCAAATGAAAATAGAGGTAGAAGAATTTTAAATTTAAAATAAGACGAAAATATTAAGGATCTGGGAAAGTGCATAGGCAAAGTGAGACAAAAATGGTTATGGAAGGAGAGTAAGATAAGAAACAGAAAAATAAATTGTATGGAACACCCCACGAGTAGAAGAACTGAAGGAAAATATGAATGGAATGCTAACAATTGCACTATTTAGGAATGGGGAATATAGATATGTAAGGAGAGACAATCAAATTGGAATAAATTGGAGTTAGTGCCTTCTGGAACTGCCAAAGGCACTGATCGTATTAGTTGTAATTAAAAGTAATGTCCCCCCTTTTGTTTATATTCATTTTGTTAAAAAACTTTGTATGTTGATGTATGAGAAATAAAATTCATTCATTCATTCATTCATACACGTTTATAGTATATAGATATTCTCTTCTATAGTTATCTTTACTGACCAACGGTAAAATATGCCCCAAAACGGCAATAAAGTAGCAAAGATTATAAATATTCATTTTCATTAGTTAAAATAATTGATTCAGACATTTGAGAGTGTTCTTACAGTCAATAATTAAATACCTTTCAAAGTTTTAACGCTGTTATCAGTTGCATGTTTGCAAACCCACCCTTCCCGCAGAAGCAATTTGTAAACAACTCCACTGCTGCTCGGCTAGATGGAATCGCAAATAGGCGTTTAAATGACAGATCTTATCACACATGCAGTCATTAGCTTATTTACTTCTGTTCAATGTTCCGATAGACAGGTTGCCTAATGATGTGAATGTACGGTAGGAACGAAATAATATCATGCACAACATTAACATTACTGATTGACATTAAGTGAAGCGAGAACAAAAGCATAAGAAAGATATTCCACTGGAAAGTGTTACAAAAGTTCCAGTTATAATAGTAACTGTTTTCGAGTATGATAAACTTTTTGCAGTGTAAAAAAAAAAAAAAAAATCAATCTGTTAGATAGTTTAGTTCCTGGGGCATTCCATTAGTTTGTGAAGCAGTCATCGGGACCTTCGAACATAGAGTTTGGCATTTACAATTACTACATGAGTACGCATTCAAATATATCATGTACATTTGCATAAATGTTTACAAAAAAAAATGAAAAAGCAACAGCTAGAGCAACTCAGTCAAAGCAACAAAAACCAGAGAAGCAGAAACGGACAAATTACCCAGTCACGCAAATTTCATTACATACCTATTTACATATACATTGATATAAAATCATTAGTTTTATTTTAAATTATTTTATTATCATTCATATATTCCTTTACAAAATACTGGAGAGCACGTATACTAATGGCATAAGTGTGTATGTGGCATTAGTTAAATAAATAAATATTCCTTTACAGAATAATAGGCCTTTTTACTTAAGTATTTTCTAAGAACAGATTTGAAGGATTTACCATTGTTTATTAAGGCTTTTGGGCTAGAGGGAAGAGAGTTTTGTATTAAAATGCATTCGTAGTAAACTCAAAAGATTTCAGGAAAGTGTTGAAATCGGTCTATATAGATATTTTTGGTATTTTATAATATATATACATACATATACACACACACACACACACACACACACACACACACACACACACACATTAAACGATGCTCAAAGTATTGCATGCATAATATACACAAAAAAGGAAAACCTAGCGCAGTCAAAACTGAGTAGGCGAAGGTAGGCTATAAAAATGGATGATCTTTATCCTTTGAAAGCTTAATTTGGTTATTTTTGCACTGGTTTGGTACGACCGAGTACTGCACTCACTGTGCTCATTTGAAATCAGCCAATGAGAGAGAAGCAGGGGCGTAGCAGGCAACGCTTGAAAAATCCGTTAGGTGGCCCAACGGAGGGGAACAAGAGCTAACAGACAAGAGCGGTGCTGTTGGCGTTCGCAGTTCACTTCTACTGAGGATCGCGGTTTGAGAGGTTGTGTTGGAAGAAGTTACATTAAGTATAGAAAAAAATGAGGGAAATTGTACATATCCAGGCTGGCCAGTGCGGAAACCAGATTGGAGCTAAGGTAAGATATTAACGTAAAACACTCAATGAAACTTGATCGTAATTCTCAAAAATTTGATGCGTTTAGAAATTTGTGTATGCTGAGAATGAACATGGTGAATTGTGTTCACTGTCAATGTTTCAGTAAACATTTCATTTTAAAATTAATCGGGTAGTCTCATAGTTACAAAATATATTAAAAGAGTTTTTGAGGCGGTTACAGTAAGTTTTCGTTAGGTCAGTTTGTGGATTAACATATCCGTACTTCGCTAGTCTAAAGGGGGATAATGTTGAAACTTCTAGCGCATTCCATGGCTGGAGGAGAGGGATGACAGTTGAGTTGGTGCCAGGTCTGGGTATTCTGTGAATAGTTGAGGGGTTACAATTTTAATACCTGCTTCCATAGCGGATTTGGAGCATATGTGTGGTGAAAATGCCGGTTTTAAGCGGGAAATTAAAGCAAGTTAAGATGGCGCTGGGCTTTTCGGGGAAGGGGTGTTTGAACAAAAAATGCCACCATGAGTACCATTGTTTCGCAGTTGAATTCGGATTATTGTAGATTTGCGGCATTTTTTGTTTACAACGGAGACTTTAATTTCGGAACAATGAAACTTGAGCAGTGGCATAATCAATAATCCGGGTTACGTTTCTGTAACTCAAAATGGCGGGTTGAACGCATGGTTAACAAGGTCATATGAATTTGCATTAGGCTGCTTATACATTTGTGGGCACCTAAACAACCAAGATTTCGCAAATGAATGTTAATGGCGAATTGTGAATGGGAAATTTTCCGTATAGCGATCGAAATTGAACTTATGCCTGTAGGATGTTGCCAAGCAAATTACGTATAAAACTCCGAAGCGTAATGGGCGACAAATAAAAACTAGTATAAAGAAAACCAAAATACATTTGTGTTGAATGTTAATTGGGGCGTTAGATAAAGTTCCAAGATATCGCAAATGGATGTTAATTCCAGGGCGTGGTAAAATTTCCATATAGCGAACAAAATTGCTTTAACTTACGCCTCTAGGATGTTTTAAAGAAAATTATCTAAAAAACTCGCCGGAACTTTGTAATGGACACAAATAAAAACTAGTGGAAAGAAAAGGGCTTGGCCTAACTAAACCCTTGAAAGTTCTTATTAAACAGAAGTCTGATTAACGTGACAATGTAGTTAGTATTACTGTAGAGCACACAATGTGCACAGTAATAAGTAAAATGTAAAATCTTTTCAATAGATCCTGAGTGGCGAGATACCTCTAAGGTATAGAAAAAACATATAATTAAGCCATAAATATTTGAATATCCATACCGTTGGTGTGAGCTATTAAAAATTCGGTAAAAGTTCAGATTAGTTCGTGCTTGCACACCTAACGGGGCCCGCCGGAAAGATGGATTTCGAGCGAGGGCCAAGAAACTTAATCAGCTTTTGCATCCTTTCAGCGTAAACCCATTATCTCTTAACTACCAATAACAAGGATGATATATTATCAGTTAGCAACACTTGTTGGTAATAAATACCGGAACTTAATTTCAACGTAAAGCACAGATTTATCATCAATCCGTGCTTTACTCGCATCGCTTGCAGAAAGCTAGCTAGGAACGTTGGCATTGCTAGTGTCGTCAGCAATGTGCAAGTGATGTAAAGTGCAAGAAGTAATAAGGGACAGTTTGCTGCCGTCGCTCGACTAAAATCAATGATGCTTGCTGGCATTGCTAGCGTCAATGTCGCTAGGTATGCTATGTGAAATACACGCACATACAGAGCAACCACCCATTCATGATAAAAGGAATTGACCAAATCTGCGTGAATTGGAATAATTACCAAAAATTCATTAAGAAAAATTTTAAAACAACTTTGTTAATTTTCCAATTTCATTGTTGGGTAGGCCATTATATATCTGAAGTGCAGAATAGTACCTAAGCATCAATCTAATATCATTTAATGAGCTCTACACAACCATGTCAAGCTTAAGCTTTGCTAAGCACTTATGTACTTGTGCGATGGCAATGAAGTTCACCAAGGAGGAACAGAGATGAGGAGCCATTGTTGCAAAATGAATTTAGCATAGTTCAAACTTGGCGTTTTAATAGTGGTAAGGAAGAGGGTATAGCAAAATTTGGTGCAATTTTAGAACACCTGGTACATTTTTAGAATTGTAACTATAACTGCAATTAAAACTTTACACCTGTGTACTGTATAAATTGGTGATAGTTTTTTAGGCATAAAATTCCTAAGTCTGGCTTTTTTCAAAAGGGAAGCACAGCTGTGAGTCCCATGTTGTAGGGTTTACAGCACCTAAAAAAAACAAGCTTGATAGGTTTTTTTTTTTTTTTTTTTTTTTTAAAGCTAAATTTATCGGCAGTTTCACGTCCTGAATTGAAGGTGACAATGACCTGAGATTTACCTTAAGTTTTGCTAATCTCTTTTATGTTCAAGACAAAAATAATAAGACCTTTGAATCTTTGATTCACTGAAAGTTCTGATCAGCTCAACAATTAATAGCATGCATCTGCTGACAAATCTTAGCAGTTTAAGCCTCATTCTGTCTTTACCGTTCATAGTTCTCCATGGCAGATGTGTTCCAATAATTGGGCAGTTAAAAACAAATGTTTTGAGCATAAATGTTAATTTCGGAGTAATAAAGAGAATTTAAACCTAGTTATTACTTTTTCATCTCAGCCATTAGAGCACATGGTTAGAGCATGCATTTCTGGTACAGCTGAAGGCAGCAGAACTTTTATTGTAGTCCCAGTGAAAGCTTTTCAATGTTTCTAGAATCTGTGATGATTTCTGGTCATTGCTCACATTCTTTTTTGTCTTAAGGGTGTGAAAGTGTGATGTGATGGTGGGAAAGGTACTTATTGAAGTGTGTAAAACTGGGTATGTGGCACAGACTCCTTTCAAATCCAAATGTGATATGCACAGGTTAGCAGCAGGAATATGGGAGTATATGGCAGTGTTTAAAATGCGGTCATCTGTATAATTAATTGGTGATACATAATGGTTTGACGTAATATAGAGCGAGTGAAGTTCTAGTTCGTTGAAATGCAGACTTAACAGGTACTAAATGTCTTCTTATAAAGTTAAAATATTTAAAATGCAGTGAGTGAAAAGGTAGAACTTTGCTCACTGAGTATATACTTAGTGGTTTTGCAAATCTGCTGTACCTGTAATCAGACGTCTATTATGGTGGAACCATACTTTGGGGGGGGGGGGACTTGTCCTAAGTTTAATCACAAATCAGTTCCCTCAAGAAACCACTTGCTACAGGATCACCGTGTCCTGGGTAAAGGACTTAGGTACTGCAAGTTGTAAGTGCTTGTAATTTTGTTATATGTGCAGAAGACGCTGAAACCCGAACTTGTGCTAATTTGTTGATTTTGTGAAGGTTCAAGATTTATACAAATTTAGAATGTCTTCTGTTAGTGTGTGCACTAAAACAGTAATATAAATTTTATTTAAGCTTTGGAAGAAAGCAATTGCCCAGGAAATTTCATAATAAATTCAGACAAAACTAATTTCTTATTTCAACATACTCCCAAAAATGTCATTCTAAAGCCTTCACAAACTAATTTAGACTGATTATTGCCCAGAACCAGTCTTTGTTTAAATGCATAACCTTTGTAAGCATTAAGATTATTGTATAATGTAGTCGAACTGCACACTCTTTATTGCTCCACTTGTTTGTTCACAAACCCTTTATTTGCATCATTACTTTCAAGTTGACTTTTTTATGGGCGCTCTTTAACATCTCAGGTCATCAGCGTCCCATTCAACTCGGCGTGAAACTGCCGACAAATTTTGCTCAGAGGCCTCTCTTTCAGGCTTGAGGTTCTTTTTCGTGCCGTAAATAAATGTACGACACGGGACCCACGGCTTTACTTCCCTTCCGAAGGAAGCCATACTTAAGATTTTTACGCCCGAAAAAATCCATCGGTCCTGGCCGGGTTCGAACCCGCGATTTGGGTTTAGGAGGCAAGTATGGTAACCACTACACCACCAGGACCGACTTCAAGTTGACTGGTAGCTGATGCAAATGGAGGGTTTGTGAAATTAACAACTATTTACAAGTAGCATTAAGAGTATAGTTTGGCTCAATCATACAGTGATCTTAATTATATGATTAACTTCACTGTAAAAAGTTCCAATTAACATTTCTGGAAGGTGTTAATGAACTACACGAAAATAATTTCAGTGTAAAGGTGTCTTTTGATTAGTAATTTCTCCATTTGGCCTCTTAAACATTGTGAGCCTAAACAAGGAAATGGTATTTGTTACCGTACATGTTAATTAGAATCATGTCTTTTGGTGTGCATATTGGAGCATTTTATAAATGTTACCATACTTCATATGAAATATATATCTGTCTCAAGACTCATGGCCTTAGGAACTGCCTTTCACGTTTTGCAATAGGTCACACAAGCAAGTTCGAACATATTTATGGATAAGGCTGCATACTGCAACAAGGCAGTTAATGGTGTTAGTCAAAGGATTAGTTTGAGATTAAGATTTTTGTGGCACAAGCTACTGAAAAACTATTTATATGGTTGCAAAGCACTTAAAACGCATTAAATCCCCCCCCCCCATCTTGATTTTACACAAATGATCCATATCTGATGCCAAAATGTGTTAATAGATGTGCTATTTTTAGTCTTCCTATACATTCTCCATTTCAAGGGTTCATATAGAATTACTCTACCATTTTAAAATTACTTCATTAACAGGCCGTATAGAAGAAAAAATTTTGTAATTTGCCATTGCATTTTATATAATGTTTTTCCGTATTCTACTTATTTATAATTATAATTTCTTGCAACTTATAAAGTTGTGCATTTGTTGCTTCGTTTCTGCAATTCTAAATTTGGCATGTACTGGAGCACATTGTGTAATAATGTAATTGAATTGTTGATTAGAAAATAAAAGTTTCTGGGAATGTACCAAGATCTATTCTGTATTGTGAAGTATACATCCACTTCTCATGAAACTGAATTGACAGGATCCACACACCTCACTGGCTCATTGCAATACTGGAGCAGACATGAATACTTGTATAAACTGCCTCACTGTTCGAGACACTGCAAGCTCTTGCAATTTTCTGTAGTGTAGCTTCAATTTAGTGATCTTTTAATTTGTATGGAAACCACTGATAAGACATGGGAATAAGTTTCTCTTTTGATATGAAGTATTTTGTGCAATAATTGTCTAGTAAAGTAGTGGATACTGAATTATTCACTAATATCTTCTGAGAAAACTAAATTGCTAACTTCCAACTTAGTATTAATGTCTAAGGTAAAACACTAATGACCTTGCCCTATTCCATGAACTTTCTAATGTTATTTCAATTTAAAGGGTAACACAACATCTTTTATGAAGAGATGCACAGCAGTTCTTGTATTCCTAAGTGAACTAATACCACATTCTCTATGCATCTATCAATGTAATATGTAAACATGTGATAGCTGTAATCTTCCAGGAAAAGGGTGATAAAGGCTTGTGTGATATCTATACATTTGAACTATTAGCATAAAACATGCTTGGTTGTTTCACTTCCACCCAGTCATCTCCTTTGCAGAACTTCCAAGATTTCTCAAATTTTTGCATATAAGTATATTATTTTGAATCTAATAATGGGAATTGTGTGCTTAGCACAGTATATGCCATTTTGTTTAAATTGTTTTTAAAAATTTCTTTGCAATTTCTCAACAGATGTGCAATGTATTTTTAACATTAGTATCTGTGCTTCAAGCTTTTAGAACTGTAATCGGGCAGTTGCATGCGGCCAAGTCTCAGAATAACAAATATTAGTTGGGCCCTATTCCACAAAAATATGGTCTAATACATTAAAAGAGTATTAGTAAAAGTTTTTGTAAAGATCTTGTAACTTTCTGTTCCACAGAAGTATTGTAAAGTATTAGTAAAAAGTTTACAGACTTCATATGATAGCAAGATGGAGAAACAGTTCTTTGCAACAAACTGCCATACCTTGATTTAGGTCATCTCCACTCCTTTGTAATAAATTCATATATTTTTTAATGTATGTAGCAGATTGCCAATCCAACTAAAAGCATCTTATTTTTTTTTTTTCATGTATAATTTAAATATTTAATACGTATTTATCAGTATTAGAGCTTTGAGATACTGTCTCGTATGGCTATAATCTGCATAAATTACAGTAGGGAATTGGGCTTTCAGATTCTCTTCATTTATTTTGTTAGTACATTTAATCAGTCATATTTGTTTATATTTGCAATTGCATTCTCATTATAAACAAAGAATTAGGAAAATTACGCCAAATGAGAATGAAGAGAAAATAAGTTTTGTGGTTTGTAGCAAGAACCTTAAAAATACTTTGATGCTAGACTGAAATAATTCATTTGAAATAAACTTCAATCAATCATAAGGTGTATTTGAATTGTACACAAATACTGGTTTATTCTTTCTTTATACATATTCTTAATGGCATAATTGCTAATGCTTTGTTTATTTAAACCAACTGACTGCTAGAATTAAAGATATTGCATTTTGCACTAGTATTTAGAAGGTATGCTTGTAAAGAAGTTTATACAAATTAAAGTGCCAAACTAATACTTTTGTGTAACAAAAATTATGTACACTTGTTATGCATCCATACACTTTATTTTAAATTCAACAAGACCTTGACTGCTTACAGAAGGTTGGACTTTTCCATTTGCATACATTCTTTGTTAAATTACAGTTTCATGTTTATCAAATATTTAATCCAAGAATTTGTGAAATTGCCTGGGAACTTGTATGCCAGTAGCATTTCTGTAATAAGAAGGCTTTAAAATGTACAATTGCTTTCCCCTAGATGCAAAATAATTGTTTTTATATAAGGAGAACTTGATTAAATATTCAGAAACTTAAGAAATGAACAATTTCATTTTATCACCTACTGATTTTGTGAATAAAATTTTCTGTTCACAGTTCTGGGAAATCATCTCTGATGAGCATGGTATCGACCCTACTGGAGCCTACCATGGAGACTCTGACCTCCAGCTTGAGAGGATAAATGTATACTACAATGAAGCATCTGGTGGTAAATATGTACCCCGTGCCATCCTTGTGGATCTGGAGCCTGGCACCATGGATTCTGTCCGGTCAGGACCTTTTGGACAGATTTTCCGACCAGATAATTTTGTTTTTGGACAGAGTGGAGCAGGCAACAATTGGGCTAAGGGACACTACACAGAAGGTGCTGAGCTTGTAGACTCTGTCTTGGATGTTGTGAGGAAAGAAGCAGAGAGCTGTGATTGTTTGCAGGGTTTCCAGCTGACACACTCACTTGGTGGTGGTACTGGCTCTGGAATGGGAACACTCCTCATCTCGAAGATCAGAGAAGAGTATCCTGACAGAATAATGAACACCTACTCTGTGGTACCCTCACCCAAAGTATCAGACACTGTAGTGGAACCTTACAATGCTACCCTCTCTGTACATCAGCTTGTAGAAAACACAGATGAGACCTACTGTATTGACAATGAGGCATTATATGACATCTGTTTCAGGACCCTCAAGCTCACAACTCCCACATATGGTGATCTTAATCATCTTGTATCCCTCACAATGTCCGGAGTCACTACCTGCCTTAGGTTCCCAGGTCAGCTCAATGCAGATCTCCGTAAACTTGCTGTAAACATGGTTCCTTTCCCTCGACTCCATTTCTTCATGCCTGGTTTTGCTCCTCTCACATCCCGTGGTAGCCAGCAGTATAGGGCACTCACTGTACCAGAACTCACACAACAGATGTTTGATGCCAAGAACATGATGGCTGCATGTGATCCCAGACATGGCAGGTACTTGACTGTTGCTGCTGTATTCAGAGGCCGCATGTCCATGAAAGAAGTGGATGAGCAGATGCTCAACATTCAGAATAAGAACAGCAGTTACTTTGTGGAATGGATTCCCAACAATGTAAAGACTGCCGTGTGTGACATTCCACCAAGAGGACTGAAAATGTCTGCTACCTTTATTGGTAATTCCACTGCCATCCAGGAGCTGTTCAAGCGAATCTCTGAACAATTCACTGCCATGTTCAGGCGTAAGGCTTTCCTTCATTGGTACACTGGTGAGGGTATGGATGAAATGGAGTTCACAGAGGCTGAGTCAAACATGAATGACTTGGTTTCAGAATACCAACAGTACCAGGAAGCAACTGCCGATGAGGATGCAGAATTTGATGAGGAACAAGAAGCCGAGGTTGACGAGAATTAAAACACCATTTTTATACGTCTGAAAAATTTCATAATACAAGTATTTAATTTTGCACTTTTGTTACAGATTTTTTCTTGTTTTCTATCCTACCATGACAAAGACTGAATACTTTTTTTTTTTCAGAGTTGAAATTTTCTGTTTTATTACTTCAATTTTCCAAGCTCAGCTATTTGGTATGACATTTAATTTAGAGAAATGCATTTCAGAAGTAAACACAAGTATTATATTGAATTTTTGAAAGATCACAATTTCACAGGCTTATTATTTTTGAAATTGTGCCATTTATTACAATTGGAATTAAACTATGCTGCCAAATTCCATGTTTTGCTATTTGGTATGAAATTGTCATTTAGTGAAATGATTTTCAGAAGTAAACACTTAGTATTATATTGAATTTTTGAAAGATCACAATTTCACAGGCTTTTTATTTTTGAAATTGTGCCATTTGTTACAATTGGAATTAAACTATGCTGCCAAATTGCAAGTGTGTGTTTTGCTGTTTCTAACCTGGTCCCTAAATATGTTTGTTCTCCTGACCTTGCTACAGCCAGAAGAAATTTGACAGCAGAGGAAGCTGTGTATTCAATGGTTTCTCAATGGGGATTTTATATTGGTTATGCTTCAGTACATAATTCCAATGATAAAATGGCAAATAATAGCCATAGGTAAAAAATTATTTCAGAGCAACAAATAACCCTTGATGGTAATTTGATTAGTTTGGGATTTTCACAGCAAAATAATAGTATCATATAACAAATTATTTATGAGGAAGATGCTCATATTTAACTAGTTTGTGCTGATGAAGGAAATTTGCCTTTGTAACATTTCCATATCCAAGTTGGTGAAATTCGAGTGACTCTCAGAAATAACTCTTGATGGACCAGTGGAATTTTTATTGTCATTAAAAGCTATAAAACTTGACAAAATATAAATTGGGGAATTGGAAGCTGGGCTGGGATGGGATGGGAAATAAAGAGCACCAGCCTCTCAGACTTGCATCAACCCACAAAGTGCATAGCAAAATCTCTCGAAATCTTGAGCTTTCACATTTTACTGGCAATGGGAAAGATCTGTGCTCTGTTTATAATTGAATGCACAATGAGTAGATTGAGATTTTGAAAGTTGTCAAATCCCAGAAAGTTGTGAAAGAAAATGTAAATATTTTGTGGCGTTTATTATGAGGTGTCCAGCAAGTCTGAAATTTGAAAATTCAATCATTCAGTTAGCTTATAATTGGGTATAAATCTTGAGTGTATTTGAAGGGCCATCAGAAGGTATCCTGGATGTTGCTAAATTGATTAGTTCAGTTCATTTATAACCAGACTTTGCCAAATTTCATTTTATGTAGTGTAATTATTACGTATGGAACACCTTATGTGGTACTCTTTCTGGAGGCAAAAACTTTTTAAAAAAAATTCTGCACATGCATAAACCTGAAATATGAATCCTATGTAATGAGTAGTTTTTGAAGCACATTGAGCAAGCAGAATGAATTTTTGCTTAAATTATTTTATTTATTTCTTGAGGGCTAAGGGTGATAAATTTGAGTTAAAGCTAAAATTTTTTTAATTTTAAGGCCAGTGAATGATCTTTTAATAATAGGCAGTTATCAATTGCTAACTACAGAGCAGATTCAAAATACGAAAGATGGTTGAAGAATGGTATGTAGAATCTTATATATGATTAACTGGAGAACTTGTAAATGGTAAAGGTGGTTGCAAATTCAAATCTTTACAAAAATAATGAGCAATGGCACTCGTAAGTTTCCTTGGAACTTGTGAAATGCACTTGTACATTTGGGATAAATTTAATCGTTCAGTAGTACAGATTCTTAAAACCCCTCTGTTGGAGATTCTCGTGCCGTGGCGTATTTTTTCAGGTTTCAGATCGGTGTGTCCGTAGGAGATTTCTCACCAGGGTTGCTACCTGTTTCTGTTCATCAAAGCAAAAGAAGGCTACATTGTTGGTAAAATATGACGGGACGTTATTAATTTAAGAGGGAGGGGAGAAGCACATGGTTAAAGAAGTTGCTCCTGAAGCAATTGAGGTAATCGCTCCCACGTTTTATTGCTAACGTTCTTCCAGCAAGTAAGAACGATAGGCTATGTGGAAATTTTATTAAAATAAAGCTCTAAGAGTAATGTAATACGATTATTTTACCACATAAGCATATATGTAAAGGATGGGAATGCTGGTTCGGTTAAGTGTTAACAGTTGTAATATTTATCAAGGTGTAATCCAGCGAGCCAATGTGCTATGGAGCATTACTAAAGAGTGTGGGCGGGGTGGGGGGCTCCTGTAGCAAAAAGGTAGTATAATACGTGACAAGTAACTTGTAGTTATTAGTAATATTCTGTTCCACAGGTTTCTGTTACTCTTGTACTTGACTACTCCATACGTATAAATGTACAATTGTTTTTCGTGTTTCTGTACCACAGAAGTATTAGTCGCGCACTGGTAATTTGTAAGTTTCTTGCCACATAAATAAACTTTTAAGGTTCATACTGGATGCCACGATATTTTCTCTTAAAATAATCTCTTTAGGCACAATATTCCAAGTTTTTTGCTTATGAGAAAGCGATTTTCACGTAATATAATTAAATATAAAGGATAAAATGGACTAAAACTAATAACAGAGCGATCGGAAGTTCGATTCTTTAGCTATTTCTCGTTGACTGAAATATATGCTAATTGTAGTCTTGTGCGACTGTCTTCTCAAAGTGGATTATTACGCTTGAATATTGATATATGCATAATAAGGTACTTAAATTGTAATTTAAAAAAAGACCCATTTTGCAGGAATGACTAATACTATCTGTTCATTAAATATCCCTAAAATAATTCAAGGTATGGCAAAACAGCTAGCTGTTCCTACATCCTACTCTTATATGACGTAACTTGTGACTTTTTACTAATATTTTACCAGTGAAGCATTTCTTTCGTGGAACAGAAAGTTACAAGGACTTGGGCCCTGTTTCACAAAAGTATGGTCTAATACATGACCAATGTTGGAATGGTAATTTGTAGTTATTAGTAAAATTCTGTTCTATAATGATTTCTGTTACAATTTACAACTCCATACTTACAAATGTACAAGCGAATTTTCGTAGTTTTGTTCTACAAAAGTATTAGTATTAATCGGGCATTGGTGGTTTGTATAAATTTCTTTACAATATATATATATATATATATATATATATATATATAAAGGGTCAAGTGGACTAATAAACCGACCCGAGAGCAACCAGGAAGCGCGAATCTACTGCCATCTCTCGATGGTTGAAATTGAGGCTCCTAAATGCAGCCTTAAAGGACCGTCGTTTCAAAGTGGATTATTACCTTGAATATCGATAAATACATAACATTAAATTTATCATTACGTCTGAGAAAAAGCAAGACCCATTTTACAGAAATAATGATCCACTCCATGAATTAAAAATCCCCAAAATAGTGGACATAACCTAATTCAAGATATGGCAAACAGCTGTTCCTCCATCTTGCTTTTATATGAAATCACTTGTAACTTTTTACTAATACTTTACCAGTGTGCTATTTCTTTCGTGGAACAGAAAGTTACAAGACCATACTTTATAAGAACCAGCTTTAATACACCTGTAAGAGGTGGTATCCAGAATATTTGGGACTGGTGCTGCCATCTGGTCAAAAATTTACTTTGAGACTAATGACCGCCATCACCCTCGATGTAGTTCCCTTCTACGCTATACACCGGTCCCAGCGATTCTGCCATTTTCCAAGTGCATCTTGCAAGTCATGTTCTTTGAGGGTGTTTAGCACAGACAGCGTTTCTTCTTGAATCCTCTCAATTGTGTCGAATCGACGTCCTTTCAACTTGATTTTCAGTTTGGGGAATAGAGCGAAGTCGAATGGTGCCAAATCAGGCGAGTACGGTGGATGGGGGACAATGTTTTTCGTCAAAAACTTCTGGTGAACAAGGAATTATGATAGGGCGCATTATCGTGATGTTCCCTTGTCGCCAAAGTTCGTCATCTCCGCACATTTTCTCAGAGCCGTCGGAAAACTTCGCGGTAGTACGTGGAATTTACTGTTTGATTTGGTGGGACGAATTCTTTGTGCACAACCCCCTTGGTATCAAAGAAAACGAGGAGCACGCTCTTGACTTTGCTCTTCATGTCTAGCTTTTTTGGTCTTGGTGAGTTTGGGCTCTTCCACTGGCAGGATTGTTGTTTTGTCTCAGGGTCATACGTACATCCAACTCTCATTGCCGGCGATGACCCTGGACAAGAAGGTTGGGTCATCGGATACGGCTTGACGAAGCTCCGTGTAAACTTCAACACGCTGCGCCTTCTGATCAGCAGTCAGGACCCTTAGCACAAATTTTGCGGCGACACGATGCATGCCCAGTTCATCAGTTAAAATTCGTTGGCATGTCCCATAACCAATTCCCTTTTCATGAGCAAGGTCTTCAATTGTTCGACGTCGATTCTCACGAACGAGGTACCTCTACGGATGGCCGAGGTCTTTAAAGCACGGACTCGTGAACGGGAGGTCTGGGGTTCGAATCCCACCGGATTGTTCTCCCTGACTGAGTTTTTTTTCCAGGTTTTCCTCAGTGCTCATAACTGGCAAATGCCGGGGAGGTACCCTAAACTTAGGCCTCGAACGTTTCCTTCCTTAAAAATCATTTTCCAATATATCAGTTCATTTCATGCATCACCAGTGTTCGCCGCCTGTGATGCCTTAGGAGTAAAAACGGACGTTAAAAAACCATTCAAAAAAATAAATAAATAAAAAGGAACGAGGTGTTGAACTTTGGCAACAATGACAGGCGTTGTGCAGCTGGGGGGCCTACCGGTGTGAGCATCGTCTTCAATAGCTGTACGGCCGGCGTGCGTGCCACTCAAACACACGTGTACGGCTCATGCTTTATCCCCCAAATACTTGCCGAATCATTGCGAGGATCTCCTTAGCGTTTTTCCTTAGATTTGCACAGAAATTGATGTACACTCTCTGTTCTCATCTTGGATCCATCGTTAAATCGCCACACACTACACAAAGTATTACGAAAAGTACTATAGAATCTCAACGCACCTACCCAGCTGCATGAAACTTTAAACACTCACTCATCAGATGTGCCAATGTTGCCACCTAGCGTTACAAAACTCTACTGCAACTACTGTCGAGATGGCAGTACCAGTCCCGAATATTGTGGATACCACCTCGTATGTATTATGCTTTTTTCATGTATTTTTTATTTAAAGTATTAATTTTTATCTGTGCAGGAATAGTTATTTATTAGGAATGTGTTTAGAAATCCAAATCATATTTCTAGCTATTCATTATTCACCTAATTACTTTTGTGACACGGGACACTGTTGGTATGCTTTCTTTTAATTCAGATATGGCTGCCTTGGTGGACATATGTACCCCTGTATTAACTTTAACCAGGGTTTCCGCCTTTTGTGTCTCTCGCAAACATTGCATACTTGAACGTATTTGGAGGCATCAGGCTCAGCAATATAAGTAAGACCAACAGGTAGAAAAGCGACATGGCACAGGTCGTAAAAGACTTTCTACTCGGGAGGAGGATGAATGTCTTCGGGCAGAGGTAGAAAGAAGACAGCTCAAACCCGGCCAGGATAGATGGATTTTTTCGGATGTAAAAATCCTAAGTATGGCTTTCTTCGGAAGGGAAGTAAAGCCGTGGGTCCCGTGTCATACATTTACGGCACGAAAAAGAACCTCAAGCCTGAAAGAAGAGGCCTCTGAGCAAAATTTGTCGGCCGTTTCACGCCAGGAATTAAATGGGGAATGAATACGTGGAAAATAAACAGTTTGACCTAACGCGAGGTTTTGCAATTAATGTTAGTTCCATCTATCAGAGAAAGGTATCCCGATGGAACAATCCTTTTTATGCAGAGTAACCATAGCGTTCAAAGTCAAGGATTAGCTCATCGTTGCTTTGATAGACAAGGGGTCTCACTGATATTTCATCCTCCCAAATCACCTGATCTAAACCCTATCGAGAATGCTTGGGCAGAAATGCAGGAGACTCTTCGAAAGTCCCGTCTTCCACCTCCCAGGACATATAAGGAGCTATGATACAGGATTGAAGACGCGTGGGATTTCCTTGCAGAAACATCTAATCATTTTCGTTTACCTTTTAATAAAGACCGAACCATGTCTCAAATGCAAACACTTATTTTTTAAGCCCAGGATTACGAAGAAAGTCCTTTGCGTTACGTTAAGTTCTTCCAAGTTAACCACATACAGACTACAGTTTCATAGTATTCATTTATGGCCAAAGTTTGCACACTAAGCCGCAATACAGAGCGGGCTGGAATTGGCAAGGTCAACAAACGCAAATGTAACGTCAGCGTTAACAAGTCATAAAATAAAGTGAAGTGGCCTGTCCTGCAGAGCTGCTTGTACGTAAATTTATTCCATCACAGCATTAGTTTAATGCTTAATACTATGTTTTATCTTTGTGAATTAAATGTAAATACACACTTGAATACTGTGTGTTATTGAAATAATTCCATGAATGTGTGAAATCAAATGAAGAAATAATAATTTGTAACTGTTACTAATGTAAAATGTATTTATTTATTTCAGATTAGTTACAATAAGCAATTCTAATTACGACAATTTGTTAAAAAGTGGAGATTAGCAATGGAACATTTTCTTTTGCAAGGGTAGATAGTCTAAGGCCTTTGTGCTCAAGAAAGGAACGAGGACGCGTCAGCTGCAACATTAGTTTGTAAAAAACACTTTCGAGGTTGTGATTTAATAAAATACACAGCGTTTAGAACAGAGGGTGGCATAGAGCTTCAGCTGTTTCTGGATCATCTAAAATTAAAGAAAATTTTCAGTACCATGTGTGTGTCATGATTGAACGTCTTACGTATCAAAACAAGAAAGTGCTCAGAGCAGGAAGGGTTTAGATTCTAGAAGGAATGCAGCAATGTAGTTAAATTATAAGAAGTGGGGAGAATTTCTGGAAGCTGATCAAATAAAAAGTTATGAGCATTTTGTTTAACGGTTTCAAGAAGTGGACATTTAAAATGGATAACGATGGTGTTTCGTTTGATACGTATTTTGAGTGTTGACATTAAACCTGTAGGAGGTGCTGGTTATTGGTGAAACCTATAATTGAGTGGACTGTGAATATTTCTCAAAATTTAACTGTATTGCTTGTGAATGTAAAAGAAATAGGGATGCCTCCAGATGATTTGAGCGAATATTGCCTGATGGTGTAAAACTAACGAAGTGGTCTCAAATTGAAAATGTTTTAAGAAGATACAAATCAGTTAGTAGCGCCTCTGCCGATAAACCGTTATAAAACAATTTGCAAATGTGTCAGGAAATGTTTATAAGAGTGAGCTGTCATTGTCCAAAATGAGAACCATAATTATTTTGAAGGAAAACTTAGAAAGTCTCTCTGACAAAGTTACCTATACGCTACTTCAAATAGGCATAGGCCACAGAATTCATTTGCTACAATTCTTTTTCTCGTTAATAGCTTATCCTCACTTTCCATTCTCTTATAGTATTGTTAAAGAATATTTGCTCCTTCCCTGTAAAAGATATTTGCAACAGTTATCCATATCATGAGTTAAAGCACCAGGAAAATGGAATTGCAAATACAGAACAATATCGTTGCAAAAAAAAAAAAAAATAAATAAAATAAAAAAAAATAAATAAATAAATAAAATTAAATGATAAAATGATAGGGAATTGTATGTTTCTCTCTTAAATTATTTAATATATGATCAGTCAAGCTGGAGTTATAAGTCACAATATGTTGGTTATGCAGATATTACTTATGCACCAGTTATAACTCTGTGTGATGTGTGAATGTTTCTGTGTTTGGCTTACTCATGGAAATTCTTCAGTTGATATCAGTTTAACCACCAACAAGCTGAAAAATAATATATTACGAGTACAAGGTATATTTAGAAGTCAAATTTCAAAATAATTTCTGTTATGATTAAAAATAATCATCAAATGAAGCAAAATGTAATTTTTGCTCTTTTCAGGGCATGAAATTTTCAGGATCCATATTTTCCAAATCTAAGAACACATTTGACCTTTGAAACAGTTTATGTTTTTTTAAAAATATAAGAAGTAATTTGGTTAGTAAGAAGCAAGATTTGCATTTTACTACTCAGATTTTGAAACTAGCGTCTTATTTTCAGCATTTAAGATAATTCCTAGATTTGTTCAAAAGTGTTGATTAAAAAAAGACACAAACTAATAAGCAAAGCCCTATTTCGTATTAAAATAGATAGACAAACGTGTTTCTAGTAGATAATATTCTGCTATGTTTTTAGAAATAATTAGCAGATGGTAGGATATTGTTAACAATAAAGTGCAGGCAAGGACATAATACAACTAAATGCATGAGGAGATCCTGTGTCACGGTTGGGATGATCACATATCTTGAAAACTTTGTAAAATGGATAAAATGTTGTAGAAACTTATCTTTGAAAACAAAATCTGGTTTGTCCGGTGGTACATTTATTAATTTGCAATGTACTAAAATGCAATTTTTGTTATTTTGAACTTTTCTAACAGATTATGTGTGACAATGTTTCAGTCGATACAGGCAATTCTCGGAATGTAATTATAATGTTTTCTATCGCAGGTAATTGAATCTGAGAAAAGAAAGGGGAAGGGAAATTGAACGTGTGTGCGATTGTTGGAATTAAGCCATGTATATTTTATGTGGTGCATAGTTTTATAAATAAATTAAATTGCGGCTTGAGTTTGAGTTTAATTGTTGACTTGAAGGATAAGAAAATAGGAGACATTATTGTATTTTGATAGTTTGCAGCATAGAGACTTGTGTATGCCTGATGACAATGTAATACATACATTGTTTTGTATGTATTATTAGTAATGACACATCATAAAGGACATCATTTTCACAGAAATGTAACCAACAACTTAAATATGCAAAAGCTGGGCCCCTTCCAGTCTCAGTATCAGAATCTTTTTAACGGTACCAGGAAGTGTAAAATCTGACATTGGCAATGTAGAGCCTAGAGGCACGCAACTTTTTGAAAGAGAGCACGAAACGAAAAGTACAACTAAAACAGCTGTAAAAATAAAAAAGAGGAGGTTACAGATATTATTTTAATGAAATGTTATCTTTATATTAAATTAACAACATAATAAATACCATAGATTAATTTATTTGGTGCTGTATATTATTATGTCTTTTCTTTTATATATGCCCTTGGAAAATTCCTCATCCTAATCTTCTCTTTCTTGATGAGAAGATATACCAGAGAAATAAAATGTTGTAATTACCCAAAATAGCAAGAAGTTAATAAAAACATAGGTGGCCGTGAAAAATATCAAACAAACGCAACAGCGCATGTGGTAAAATTTTATATATATAATTTTACACATAATCTTCTATTCCTTTTTCTCTTTCAAGCCGAGGTCATCGGTTTGTAACAACTTTTCATCTCTTCTGGAATTGAAAGTATCAGACCTTTTTTGAAAGAATGTCATGATACTTTGTTAATGCACTCATCTTTAAATGATTTGTCTACATTTGTACTCCGCCTTACTTTTAGAACACCCCCTAACCTTAAAAGTATATTTCGCCGGAACCTATCTCCTCCGAATTTACCACGTCCCTTTGCTGGCTCATATCCTTGCCAACGCCCTAAATGTAAAACCTGTGCGCTAATTATGCCTTGCCATTCATTCCACAGCCCTAATTTATCCAGAGAATTTCACAATTCTTCATTTGCTACTTGTTCCTCTAAGAACGTCGTATATATGTAACCTTGTAAGCTTTACAAAGCATTTTATATTGGTTTAACTTCTACTGTTGTTTCGCTACGCATGAACAATCATAGACATTCTGTTAAAACCAAGTCTCCCTTGCCGGTTGCCCAACATGCCTTATCTCACTGTAAGGATTTTGATGATGCTTTTAATCTAACACTTATTGATGCGTTACCTACACAATGCTCTGAAAGTTTACTCAGAGATAGAGAAATGGCAGCTATATTTTTACATAAAGCGCGTATACCACCTGGTTTAAACCTTACGTATTAATCCCCCCCCCACTCTCTCATTTCTAGTTTCATCTGTTTCCATGCATAACGTTACCTTCGATACTCAATATTTACTTTTATCACCGTCACTTGTTTTTTTGCCATAGAAGGACTCCACGAGTTCGAAGTATAGCGATCTCAAGTGTGACTTTTTCTTAGTGTTTTATCTTTTTCTACTAGTATAATTACTGTTAATTTATATATATATATATATATATATATATATATGCAACTGTGCAAAATCGACGAGCCACTGAAGCTATTTCACAAAGCCGCTCTGGTGAGGAATCGAAAGACGCAGATGAACATAATAATGTGAAAATTTGCTACATTCAAGTTCAGTTTATCACCGGCTACTTGCGACCAGGAACTCCGAATTAATTCTACACTCATTTTCCTGTAATTAACAATGATAATAATCTTCATATTCACTTTATGGTCGGTTTTTATATATTTTGGTTGATTGATGTACCTATAAGGATGTTTGTATAATTTTAACTGTTAAAATAAGTCTATTTTAATATTCTTCGTTAATATATTTAGCCTTTGTTAACTAAATATACGTATGCAAGGTTTGTATTTGAGTAATGTTTGTTACTGAAATAACTCCATGAATGTGTGACATCATTTTTGGGTCATACAACCAATGTATATTTTATTTATTTCAGATGTTTTATTGTAGCATGTAAGTCTAATTATGACAATTAGATAAAATATTATAATAAACAATAATTAGCATTAGATACGCCCCAAAACTTAGCTGAAATATTTATCGTAATTAAAAAAATACACAGCCACTAGCTTGTGTAATACAAAACATGTTTCCCGTTCTCTTCCTTAAAATTTCTGGAAACCTCTCTCGCAAAATCAAGGATTTTAACTGTCATAATATGTTTATATACAATATTCCTCCCTATCGCATTTCTCTTCTTTATTAACAAATTCCGAATGAAGTAAGCTATTGCAGTTGGTCTCGTGAAACATCAAATCGTTTTATATATATAGCGAATTCCGAAGGAATGTAGGCTATTGTGATTGTATCCATGGAAGGATTTTGAATAATTTTTGCAAAACTTCATCGATCGTACCTACTAGGCACCTACAATTAACGAAAAAATAAATTAATGTAAATATGTATATTACATAACTAAAAGTACAATAACTAGTTAAACAGTAAAAGGATAAAACACTTAAAAAGTCGCAGATTTAGTATCGCAATATTTCGAACAGCTCGTGTTCTTTTAAAGTAAGAAGACAAATGTACGTGTAAAAATAAATATTAAATATCGAAGATAACGTAATGCATTGAAACGAACTAAGCAAGAAACAAGAGTGAGAGAGAGAGGGGGGGGGGAATATAAAAGTATATTAATACGTAAGATTTAAACCGGTGGTATACGCACTTTATGCAAAAATATAGCTGTCATTTCTCTATCTTTGAGTAAACTTTCAGGGCTGAGTCGGTAACGCATCAATAAGTGTTAAATTAAATATCGAAATTCTTGCAGTGAGAAAAGTATGTTGGGTAACTGGCAAGGGAGACTTGGTTTTAACAAAACGTCTTGTTATACGGAGCGAAACAATAGAAGCTAAACCCATATAAAATACTTCACAAAGTTTACAGGATAACATATATATGACGTTCGTAGAAGTACAGGTAGTAACTGAAGAAATGTTAAATACTCTAGATAAACAACGTGTCAGTCAAGATATTTTTTCATACCATAAAATATCATTCTTCATCTTGTGCCGCCTTGCTCAGTAAGCACCTGTAGCTTTTGGTTGGCAAGGTACAAATCGTTTCACTTCCAACTTAACAGTTAAATTTAAACTCGAGAATGGAGTCTTCAATAAAACTTTGTTCATTACCACAAAACAGACTTAACTGTAACTTAACAGTTAACACTGTAAAAGTAAAGTTTTTACTGACAAACAGCGAGGAGACCACCCAATTTCAAACAAATGCAAAAAAAAAATCCCTAGTCAGTTATGCGGGCTGGCCCATGAACCTCCCCCGCTAACGAGGACCCGCATGCTACCGCTACTACAGTAGAAAAGAAATGCGCTTATTGCTTAAGACACAATTAAGAACTAATCGGTTACACATCGCTGTTTTCGTGCATTTTTTTTAAATTAGACCAGGAGAAGAGAAAATGGTAAATAATTATGACATTTTCTTTAGGGGGGAGTGGGCAGGGTCCATCCGGCCCTTATAGACCGCTGGATATTTGATTTTCGGTGATCGCTGAACAGGAATTTTTATTTGAGCAGTGGAAAAAAAACTGTTGACTTTTAAAGATAATTGGAGGGCTTTTCTTTTATTATCTGCCCAGATTTTCTCCATAGGGAGTAGTCTTACGTGTTTTAGAGCTCTCAGCTGGTTCTCAAGAGCTGTAATGTATTGTGCTTTTTCAGTTTACTTGTTGGCTCTGTTGAGGATAATTTTGTGTTGGAAATAATGGTCGTTCCTAGAGTTTTTTATTTTTAAATTTAATGTGATAAAGTTGCTGTATTTTGGGCAAGGGATGATCTTTTGGTATACAATACTTAACTTGTAGTGTGTGATATGCGTCACTTGCTAGGTTTGCGCACATAGCGCTGTTGGCTACGTGTCTTTAGAGGATTTTTTTCCCCTTCAGATAATGCGTCAATGGCAGAGATGAACATGCCCCAGATGAAAGGGTGCTTTATTAGAGCTGGAAATGATTTATGCTCTGAGAGAGCGGAAATGCTTATGTGGCCTAAGATCGTGATCCGAACTTAGCTCATATAATATCGATGGTATGTAGCAAAAAATTAATACATTCCTAAATAAAAATGTCTTGGATATCTGGATTAAATCATCAACTGGGTAAGAAGTGGGCTAGACGGGATGAACGATTTCTGTTAGTAGCTAGTAGATTACACCGTGAAATAATTTCCCCCATGAGTTTGAAATATTTGAACCCCATTGGGGATGTCTGCAATTAAAATCACCTTCACAGTTATCATTTCATGTAAAATTGCTCAACGTTTTTTATTTGTTTACCGTTCCGGAATAGAACGATACGGTTTGAAATATAGTGGAATTAAATTGAAGTGGACTCCTTGGAATTTGATATCTTAGTTCTAATATAAGCGGCAGTGCGTGGCATATAGTTGACGTTTTTTTTTAAACAATGTTTTATCCAGTTTTTATCGCTGAGGCACCACAGGCGGTAGTAACTTGGTGATACCCTAAATGAGATGAAATTATACATTGGAAAATAATGTTTTTAAAGAAAGTAAATGTACCAGGCCTGAGTTTAGAATAACTCAGTTTATGATTAATGTGAAAAGTTTGGGAAAAAACTTTAGCCAGAGAGCCGGGAATCAAACCCCAAACCTCCCACCCATGAGTCCGGGCCTTAACTACCTCAGCTATCTGTGTCGATTTGGGTGATCGGAACCGTGAATATCAAATGAAGGCATTTTAAAATGAATATGAAGTATCAATTCATTTTGTGGCAAGTAACATGTCTGTGAAACATTTAATTTCATATCCTACCTTGGATTGAGTTGTCAGAGACGGAGGAATACATTTCAGTTCTTCAGCCAGCCGTTTGTGCCCTTTTGGGAGGAAGGGATGGGTAAGGGAGACACCGTGCGGCTAGTATCCATGAGGATGAAGCACTTGATTCCAGAGAGAACACCCCGACGCCGGCTGAGCTTCCTTGCAAGGAGTTCGAGATCCTCAGAAGGGCCGCTTCCATTGGAATCCTCTGGTAGATGTCAAAGAAAAGTGAGCTATGTGTATAGTTTATTTTTTTAAAATATATAGACTGTGATCACTGTTTAAGCCAACTTGAATTGACTTAGTCAACCTTTCCCTTAATGTGCACAAATGATGTAACAATGGAATAGCTGCATATGAATGGTACAAAATTACAATGGAATGCAAAGATTCGCGGTTGTGGAACATGGACGAATAGAGCAAAAATGAGCAGAAGTAACTGAAGACAAAGAGCAGCTGTTTATTTTCCGAAAGACAAGGAAATTAGATTTAACTACAACTTGAGAAGTATCGAGAAGTATCATTTTGGGACTGGAACCAACCTTAATGTTCATGGAATTGTGTTTGTTATGATTAAATGTACCCAAAATTTTGAATGAAAACATACAAAAACCAAAATAATTTTTAAAATAGCTCGAAATTTAATCTCTGCAAGCGGAGACAATTTACAGTCTGATGCATCACAGGCTGTAAACACCGATGATAAAAGAGGTGAAGGGGTAGACAAGGAAAGACATTTTTAAATTTAATTTTATTTATTAATTTTTTTATTATAGAACTCACCGGCATTTGTCATTTATGGGAACTGAGGAAAACCTGGAAAAAAGGAGAAAGTCCTGATGGGAATCGCACCCAAGCCTCCCGTTCGCGACTCCAAGCCTCAACGACCTCGACCACCCGTGGCGGTATCCCCCCTTCCAAATGACAGAATTCACTTCTGTCAACAGTTTCATGAAACACTCACAGAGCACAGAATTATAGATATGAAGATTAGATTCCTCTTCAAAATACTGTAGCAGAAAACGGAACTTCCGTTCAAGAGTCATAACGTCAATTAATCGAATATCAACTCTCCAGAAAAAGAAATTAAAATCTTAGGCCTCAATTACAAAGCTCAGGTCAACAACTTTTGGGATGCAGATGGTACATATTATATTCACGTTCGTTTCCTGGACTTTACATTTAGACACTCCGAGCTCTAAAACAGCGACCAGAGAGAATCGACAGGGAAAAGGAAATGCTTCTTTGCAGCACTACAGTATCAATCCCGCATTTGAAGAAGAAGTTGAGAAACTGAATCTTGCTATACTAGAGCGATCATCATACAGTCCACACTTGGCGTCCTGTGATTTCCTCTTTTCTCAAAGCTTAAAGATCACCTTCCAAAGAACCACTTTACATTCAATGAAAATGGTAAGAAGGAGATGTAAAACAGACAAACTTTCGTATTGTTTTCACGAAATTTGCTTATCCTTGGCAGAAATGTGTTATTGTTTAGTGACTAAGTTGAGTTCCTTGCGTTTCATTTGTTAAATACTCTAATCCAATCACGAGTAATGCTCATGAAGGAATTACTTTTCATTCAAACAAAAGCAATAAAGAAGTTCATTGACTAAATTATCCTTGTAATAAGTCAATAATAAGGGATTTTTAGGTTAATATATATTTTTCCCTGTGATGTAATCATATGCTAAAACTGATGTTTCTTTGCTGCTCATAGTATTTACTAAAATTTAAGCACAATTTTATGATATATATTTTATGTTAATTTCATTAAAATCATCACATTTTAAAATCTGTTAATTTATATGCATAATTATTTTTATAGAACTTATTATAGAAATAGTTTTGGAACTAGAACTTAAAATGAAATTAAATTGCAGCATAAGAAACCTTCTCATTCACTGTGAGATTAAATGTCAAATCATAAAAACGAGTCACATGAACAAAGCAAGTGCTCCAGGAGGAAACAACAATTTGTTGTACTTCAACCTGTTTCCAAAGCAGTGAAGTCACTCCGACCAAGCAAGAACTGCCAGAAGTGGACAAACCTTTGTTGCAATTCCAATCCGCACCTATCATGTGCCTTCTGTGTTTTCAGTGCAGTGTTTTACAGCCTTCAAAGTGTCAAGTTTATTCTCTTTAGAAACAAAATGCCGTAAATGAAAGCAAATGTAAGTGCAGTCCTCAAAAAAGAGTTTATAAATGAAAATTCTTTCAGTACGAGAAATTTGCTTTTTCAAACAACAAACTAGTATATGTAATTTTACCTACCAACATACTTTGAAAAACACTAATTACAATATGGTAGTATTATCCAGAGATGTCTTCCCAGCTCCTCCAACAGTTTCTTTGAAAAAGGAATATTTCGGATTAACTAGAAAAAAATAATTTATAATTACTAATTTATTTATAAATATTAGCGCTGTCTAAAAATAGTGTATCATATATGTGTTAAAAGTGATTTTATTTTGTGAGTTTGTGAAAGGTCTGCTCACAAAATAAAATGCCACTTTTGACACTTGTATGAATATCAATTTAATAAATAAATAAAAAAATTAAATTTTGTAAATAAAATTTGTCCATTGTTAATAGCTGTATAATTTTGAACTTAAAGGTAGATTAAAAGAGAGAGATTAGAAATAGTGAAAATAACAGGATTCAAATTCTGTGGGTAGAACAACATCCTTTAGCAAATATGTAAGATTTAAGTAGAACAACACCTTCTATCGACCATATAAGATTTTTACCATAATATTGCGGTTTTATTTTTAAAATATACCAATTTTAAACCGGTAACATGCGGCCTAGTAGTAACTTATCACTCCCGTTCCTGATATCTTCCACTGATAACCCAGCCTTGCGTGACGTCATCGCTCAGCACGCGAGCTATGACAGAAATGAGGTCATCCAGAACATTTTAAGTTATAATGAGTAGGTTAAGTGTTATTATCGATCCCAGGGCATTTCATTGCGGATATGTGGTAGGCCTGATGTTTAAAACGTTTGCTTTCTACTTTGTATTGAATGGACAACAGGGACGGGTGGCCGCGGTCGTAAGGTTACGGGCGGGAGGTCTGGGGTTCGAATCATGCCAGGACCGTCCTCCCTGACTGAGGCTTTGTCTAGGTTTTCCTCAATCCTCATAAATGGCAAATGCTGGGGAGATATCCTAAAATTAGGCCTGAAAGTTTTCTTTCTTAAAAAAAAATCCTTTCCCAATATATCATTTCATATTATGTATCACCAGTGTTCACCGCCTGTAGTGCCTCGGTGGTAAAAACGGGCGTTGAACACCATTCAAAAAAAAAAAAAAGTGGTTGGCTAAGCTGACTCTTTTAGAAAGACTCAAACGATGCATCAAAGTGGCATTTGACACCCGATTTTAAAGCTCTTTATCGCAACACAGCAGCTACGGCTCACGGCAACGTAACCGTCCACAAACTCACCCAGGCATTTGCTGACAGCGCGTCTGTAAACAAGACCGCTACAGATAATCATTTTATCGCGCACGTCATTTGTCTTGAGCATATTGACATTGCCAATAGTCACACCTGCAACAAGAGGGGACAATATCCCATACACCCAAACACACCATGGACTTTTTGGAAGAAATGTTTGATGATCTCAAAAGGTCTGTGGCCTCCTCTTCCCCTGATTTATCGTCATCAGACTTATTTTTTTATTTTTTTTTTTTTTGAAAGGATGTATATATCGAACAAACCCACGTACTCAACAAGACGCAAGAGATGAATTCCTTTAGCCTTGATGTCCTATGAAGAGTGCCAATATGTGCGAAGGGTTGGGACCTGCCTTCAGGAAAAATGGTGAACATTGCTTTGTTGTTGTTTTGGTTTATTTACGGACGCTCTTTAACATCTCAGGTCATTAGCGTCCCATTCAATTCAGGGCGTGAAACGGTCGACAAATTTTGCTCAGAGGCCTGTTCTTTTAGTCTTGAAGTTCTTTTTCGTGCCGTAAATGTACGACACGGGACCCACAGTTTTACTTCCCTTCCGAAGGAAGCCATACTTAGCATTTTTACGCCCGAAAAAATCCATCGACCCTGGCCGGATTTGAACCCGCGATTTTGGGTTTAGTAAGACATTATCATTTGATGCATTTCATGTATCAAAACAAATGTATATCTAAATTATTGTCCATAGTGGAATTATAGTGTATAGTATCATGATGTACACCATAAAATGATCGCACTATATAAACTTTAGGCGTGAGATAGAAGTCTCCTAAAGAGATTGATATTGTTTTTTCTTTTACGGTTAAAAACGCATTAATCAATAGCTATTGGAAATTAAACATTGAAATGTTTGGAAGTAGCGCAAAACTAGCTTAAAAGAGCCGCCTTGTAACAACGGCAACATGCCAACTTTCATTGAAGGAAGCAAAATAGAAATACGACTCTGAAGTTAAGCGTTCAAGAGATTGACTTGCACTGAGAATGAAGTAGCTTATAATAATTAGAACTATAGAAAATAATAGAAGTTCCTAAATAATTAGTCATAGAATATTATTATGATAATAATTATTATTAATTAACTAAACTAATATCCATTTCAGCTAGCTACGACATTGAATAGTGAACAAACTATTTTTATGGTTTGCTGCGTGGAAGAATTCGCTATTATTTCCACATTTGATAGACCGTTTTTATCACATTGGTCGCTCAGAGTTTAGTAAATTTGTTCCTTGATGTAAAACCCGATTTATTCAACCATTTATCTGATTGCTACTGAACAATAATATTAGAGTCACAGTTTAGAAGACCTATTCATATGTTCAAGCTCTTGCACCGTTCATCGGCCTATCTTTTGTGGGTATTGATTCGATTAAAAATTCATTTCTAACAAGCTCTTCAAATTTAAACACACGAAATTATTTTAACCAAGTTTGGTGTATGAAAACGGGAGAACCACGAAAAAAGACGGAGAATCTAAGCGACTGGGTCATCCAGAAATAAAACAAAAAGTAATATACATTAAGAGTGTACTGTCGACCATAGCTTCAAGTATAAGATGTGTCATTGTGTGATGCTTGGCTGGAAATAGCGATTAGGAAACATACAGAAAATCGACAAACGGAACAAAATTGTGTTTCAATAATTAGGTATTTTGTCATTAGTTACAGAATAATTATAAAACGTAGAATGCAGTTAAATTATGTTTGTTCATCCTATGGTTACATTCTGAAAGTTAGACAAAGAATTTGCATTCTCAGTAGATTGCTGCAGCATGGGCGGAATGCCTGCTGTAGAAGTAAACACAGGATATGCTCAACCTTGTTAATGACTGAGTCATACCTCGCTCGGTTTGGCGATGACGACAATCGATACGCGCGTATCGCTTGTAAATCACAACTGGTGCATCTTGTTAACAACTCCCTCTCAAGACAGCGCACCTCTCCCAATGAATAATGCACGTCTCCCTCGTTTGCAAGCTGTTCCTACTTCAGTTCTACGAAACATTCACAGTTAAATCTCACTGGGAGTTAATGGTTCGCTTTAAAACCCCTTTCTCTTTCCCCTCTCGTACGAGTGATGTGAAGTTCTGTTGATATTTCGTACTACTACTACATTTACCGGCACATGTGCCTGCAGGTCGGTAATACATTCTGAATGCTGAAACCAAACGAATATTTATTAACACACTTTTAAATTTGTCTCGTAGACCCAAGATCGTGGGTTCAATCCCGGCCAGAGTCGATGGTTTTTTCTGGCGTAAAAATCGTAAGTATGATTTCCTTCAGAAGGGGCGTAGTGGGTCCCGTTCGTGAATTTACGGTACGTAAAAGAGCCTCAAGCCTGAATGAAAAGATCTCTGAGCAAAATTCAGCGGTCATTTTATGCCTGAACTGAAAAGGATGCTGATGACCTTACTTGTTAAATAAATAAATAAACTTTCTGTCTGTGGTACCTGCTCAATTTATTTCGGGTGGTGAATATTATACGCATCATAACAGTGACCGCCGTGGCCCCTGTAAAAAAAGTGGGCCATGGGCATAACTGCATGGCACACAAAACGTGGAGGAAGGTATCTTTTATCAAAACTTATACCCCTTCTATAATCTTCTGGTTTATATGCAACTATTTTATTCAGTTGTTAAAGTGCGCCTTACCCATTCTGTAGTCAATTCAGAAACATCAGTGCATTTTATGAATCTTTCATCCGTTTATTCCCACTGATGATTCATAACATTACAATTGTGTCATGCATATCGTCGTTTCGTTAGCCCATAAAGAAACAAAATTTGCCATTTCTATTTCTTTTCTAACCTCATTCATATAGACAAGATACGTTTCTCATTTCACACACGCTCTCAGCAAAGATATTTTTTAAATCGGTCCACTCCCAACTAAACAGTTACATTTAGGCAAGAAAATGGATTCTTCAATAAAACGTTCACTTTATTTGTTGACACAAAACAATTGAAAGTCAGCTTTTCACTGATAAACAGTGAGAAAGCCAACCAATTTCAAACAAAGTGCGAAAACAGCCCTTAGTCAGTAACACCTCAACATCTGGTTCCTAAGAAAAGAGAGAATACCGAGCGCTGGTTATGGGCCATCTTCCTGCTCCAAGAGAGCGCAAGGATAAGCAAGAGAAAGACTGGCCGATCTTGGAGGAAGACAAGTATAAGTCCTTGTAAATCTTTGCTGGCCCATGAAGGAATAAATTTAAACTGTAACAATTTCCAGGCTGGTCCATGAGCTTCCGTCTATAAAGGAGGACCCGCATGCTACTGTTACAGTACAGAGAAATGCTCTTATTGCGTAAGATACAATTAAAAACTAATACATCACTGTTTTTATTCATATTTTGTTTGTTCTAACAGTTAACAGTTAACCAAGAGAAAAAGGGATATAATAATGGAATCTTTTGAGGGGAAGGGCCCATCTGGCTCTGGTAGTCTAGTGGTAACCATATTTGCCTCGTAAACCCAAGATCTTGGGTTCAATCTCGATGAATTTTTTCGGTCGTAAAAATCCTAAGTATGGCTTCCTTCAGAAGGTAAGTAAAGCCGTGGTGTTGTAAATTTACGACAAAAAAAGAACCTCAAACCTGAAAGAACAGACCTCTGAGCAAAATTTACTGGCTCTTTCATGCCCTGAATTGAATGGGAGTATGGCAGGAAATTTTATTACCTATTTTTATACCGGGTGTTTCTGTTATGATGTTACAAACTTTCAGTGATATGGAGAAGGGTAAATGTATCTATTTGAGGTAGGAAACTTCTGTACGGAAATGCCTCAGTCGCAAGTTGTAAACCAAAAGCGTTTTTTCTTAGGTTGTAGGAGGTATAACAGTAGTATATGGAGGCAACTAAGAAAATAAGTAGGCGACATCATGGGGTTGGGAAAGAAACTGCTTTAATACAATGCAGGTGGCTTAAGTTTTAAACTTTTATGGAACATATTCCACTTGTTCGTCAAGACACATGAATTATTCAACATTATGAGGACACGGCTCACTTTTCACATGGTGTTGTGAATACCTTAATCAGACATTACCTGAAATGTGGATAGAAAGAGGAGGTCCAGTTTCATGTCCCGCTTGTTCACCTGATATGACCTCATTTTTTTCTTGTGGTGCCATGTGAGATGTCTTGCCTATGAGATCTGCAGAGATGGAAGAGGATCTCTTGACAAGAATACTAGCTGCTTGTGACATCGTTAGAACGAATTCAGAATAAGACAGAACTAATGCGAACTTGGCATGCCTGGCATCGAAGCCGAGGAATGGAATTTTGAACAACTATTGTAAATGTTTTCGCAGCTTGTGAAAGTAGCGCAGGTTTTATAATATGATTACACACACAAGCATTTTTATTCCACTTTCATAGATATCCCAGAACAACTTTGACATATAACTTGCGACTGAAGGGTTTACGGACCGTAGTTCCTTATTGCAAATTGATAAATCCCTTCTTCATCATCCCTGAAAGTTTGTATCATAATGCGGAAACACCCGGTATAATTTAAAGTTAGCTCCAAACTCATTACGTGTTTCAAAGTAATTTGAAATATTTTTATTGCATCTCTTATAAAACTTCTTTTGAAGTTACGAGATTTATGGATTAGACTGATCTGTCAGATAAAGAAGCAAAAATTAAACATGTGCACGTTTCACATAAGGGTTATAGTCATATAGAGATAAAAATAAACTTTTCTAAACATAGCAACTAACATTCACAATCAGTAACATCAATTGCGCACAAGAGGTAGGACAGAAGATTTCCATCCCGCATAAAGAAACACTCAGGTAAAATCACAGTGGATATAATAGGATTAAACTATTATCACAATCATATGGCATAGCATGTAAACTAGAAGCAAGAAGACAAGTGTGGTTCCAAAATTACATTGCCTTAGTAAGGCATATTTGAATTCATTGTTACGAGAGATGAGCGAAAATGATGTGTAGGGAACGATCCTAAGTCATAAACTCTCACTTAACCTCTCAGATCCCTTCATGCTATAACCACGGTGACCCTGGAGCAAACATACCGTAAAGTCATTTGTGCAATTCGTACAAGGGAAGCTTGATTGTATACACCCTTTGGAAAAATAACAACCTCTTCGTAAAAGTGAAAGAAAACAAGTTACGGACATCTTCTCGCTCAAGGATCCAGGGAGAATCATATTTTTAGGTCAAAGTCTAGATTGTGACACTCTCGCCCCAAGTTAGGAGAGACGCGAAAAGTAGAACCAATAAGGAAGTTTCGTAATAATGAAATGAAAGGAAAAGGAGAGTAATTAAAATATTAAGATGACTAGAATTAAGACTCAACAAGCGTCGACCCTCCCCGAGTAAAATCTTTAAATAGAGGCGAGGAGAGGAAGTCAACAGCTGTCATCGGAGTAGGAATCGCAATCGAAGTCAAAATCACAGTCGCGGTCTGAACCATAATCCGGCAATTGCAACCGAAAGCACCGTAGCAGAAGTAACAGAAGCCTGAGTGATACAAGTTAAAGTTTAAATTTAGGTATGTAAGTTTCGAGCCAATCGTTATAGTCGCAGACTATAAGGTGGAAATCACTAGTGTAAATGTGTTGTGTATAGAAGATAATTCGTAAATATAAACCTCCGCGAGATCAAGAGTACAGAAAGGAAAAGCTAGGAAACGCAGGAGATTAGGAAGTGTTAAAGTACACCGACGTATCGTTGTTAAGTGCGTACTGTGCTGAATAAAGCGAAGAACTCTGAATTAAGGGTGAGTAAGTTTTGAACTGTATCAAACCTCTAATTGAAATCCTCGCCAGATCGTGCCGTCATATAGTCAAGGTTCCCAGTAGACGATCCTAATGAACAACACTTTCCCTGAGTGTATATTCACAACTAAAAAAGCTCTTTAGTGAACTTGACCAATTCAGTCTCATTTAAGTGACAAAACCTTTTCAGTTACTCTACCCATGAAGTGTTTACACTACAAACAACCACCAGTTTTGAGTCTAAATATCCGAAGGAGAAGAATACAGGGACAATTCACCAGTCTCACCTGAAAGCCAGCACAGAAGAGAGCAGTTAATACAAACCTATCCAAAATTCTCCGGACGGGCTTAAGAATCTGGTAAGACAGATTATATTTTCTTCCCTATAAAGTAACAAATCTTTAATTTAACACCTCCACACAAATACCACTCCAGAGGCTTTCAATATGGAAATCTTTTTTATTTATATACTAGTAAAAATATAAACTTTTAAAATTAATTCTTATAAACACTACCTATAACTTTACGTAGGGTGCCAAAAAATGTACACACACTTTCACAGTAGATATCTATTTAATATATTTCAAAGTTCGACCGGAAAACAAGAGTAATGTGTAGTATGATGTTCTGTAAAGAGATATTTTGATTGATTGATTGATTTATTTATGGACGCTCTTTAGCATCTCATGTCATCAGCGTCTCATTCAACTCAGGGCGTGAAACGGCCGACAAATTTTGCTCAGAGGCCTCTCTTTCAGGCTTGAGGTTCTTTTTCGTGCCGTAAATGTACGACACGGGACCCACGGCTTTACTTCCCTTCCGAAGGAAGCCATACTTAGGATTTTTACGCCCGAAAAAATCCATCCGTACTGGCCGGGTTCGAACCCGCGTTCTTGGGTTTAGGAGGCAAGTATGGTAACCACTACACCACCAGGACCGACTGTAAACAGATGTGATTCATATACATTATGATAGCGTTGCTACGTGACAGGTAAATCAACAATGAACAAATGAAGCCAACATTATCTTATGATGTTCTGTAAACAGATGTGATTCACATTACATTATACTAGTGTTGCTACAACAAAATGGAGCCAAGACTATCGTTTGAACTATGGAAAGCAATTTTGCAGTGGTATTGGAAAAACGAGAATGTTGTTGAAGTTTAAAGGCAATGGAAACGTGTGTAGCGCGTTCTCCGGATCCAACTCCGTTGGACTTCAATCTATGGGGAACTCTTAATGATATACACCGTAGAAAAACCAGCTACACTGACAGCACTTCGGGAATACATTGAAACGGCATGTGCTGCAATCGCATAGGACACTCTCGCAAACGTTGTTCAATCAGTAGTTCAACGTACTCAGAAGTGTATCACGTCGATGGTGGACATTTTGAGCAACTGTTGTAACTGTAAAAGTCAAAGATGATTAGTGTTCATCATTTTCTGTTTGTGTGAATTTAGTTTTGTTATGTTAACACTTTTTTTTTTTTTTTTTTTTGCTTGAAGTGTGTATATAATTTTTGGCACCCCCTGTATATTAAATTTACAGCTGTTATTCACTCTTCAATCTATAAAAACTGAAAATCAATAACAGTATTATATATTTTAGGCGCCAATTTTGTACATTTCATCGTGCACAAATAACATTAAGCAACCATGCAACAATACTGCAATGTACCAAGTTGTATCATCAATAAAAATCTTGTCTGAGCAGGTGTGACCAAATAGAAAAAATAAGAACAAAATAGCAATCCTTAGTATTTCAAGCAGGGTTGAAAAGGTAATTTACTTGTTACATTTTTTACGCAAAGTACCCGTAATTTAGTAGTAACAAGTGTTACGTCTCCGTAAAGAATTGATTATTTGTCATATGTGAATAATAGTAAAAATATTATATTTATACGATATTTGAACTTAATTTTATTATATATTTCAGATTTAAACAAAATTCATAATTTGCATTTTTTAAAAATCAGAAAAAAAATGGATGAGTACGTTGGCATTAAAAGGTTTCAAACAGATGATAGTGAATTTCACAACAAATGATCTGGGCGTTCATTTGTTATGATTTGCTGCAAGTGTAACGAATTCTGAAGAATTAAACTAAATTAAATGTTGTGTGCACATATAAACTACATATTTCGAGCATTTTAATTAAAATTATACCCAGTAATATTTTATGTTGCTTTCCCTTTCTTTCTTGCAGTTCGAACTGTAAATTTTATGTAAACCATAAAATATCTCTCTATACGCCACGTCCAGCTGGTCCCGGATTCGAATACACAAATTTTGCACTTTTTTATTTTGGTGAAATCTAACTCTACAGTGCTAGACCAATTGAAAATGATTTACCAATATGTAAAATATTTATTTTGATGAAATCGAACTCTACAGTGCTAGATCAATTGAAAATAATTTACCAATGTGTAAAATATTAATTATAGGCTAAAATAAAAAAACCTCCTATTTATAAATAGAACAATATGAGTAGATATCAAATCTGGGACTCAAACAGTGGCTGGTTTGAACGCAAAGGTTCAAACTTTAGGCGCAATATAATATTACAGCACGTGCAAATGAAGTGGTTAAATTAATATAATTAAACAACTGCTATCCATGAGTGTTTAGGACTTAACTAACATATTTTCCGTTATAAACGTTTCGAAAAAAACTAGCAGTAAGATGAATGTGGAGTGAATGGAATAAATGCAAATAAAAGAGAGTTTTTGTTTGTAATTTTTATACTTTTATTACCGTCGCGAGTGGCCAAGGTCGTTAAGCCGAGGACTCGTGAGCGGGGAGGTGTAGGGTTCGATTTCCTCCATGACCGTCTTCACTTACTGAGGATTTTTCAGGTATTTTAAGGTTTTCCTCAGCTCGCTTAAGTGCTAATGCCAGAGAGGTACCCTAAACTGAGGTCTGGAATGCATTATTCCTTTAAAAAATAAACAAATCCCTTCCCATTTTATCATAGCACCAATGTCCAACGCCACGGGGGTTAAACACTATTAAAAATTCCTATTCTTTCCATCAACCTGGCTATTTCTGAATGTATTTAAGGCGAGTTATTTCTTTATGTGAGTCATTTCTTTTTGGAAAACCTAACAGAGTTATAAATACTTTTTAATAAATAAATAAATAAAAAGAAATACTTTTATGGAAGTAATTGGTTTTTAGTTTAAATGAGGTAATGTACATTATATTAGAGTGCAAAAGGGCATTAAGTACCAGAGCATCATTTAGCTGCAGAAAATTTTAAGACTCATTTCAAAAACTTGGCACGGAGAAATAGGGTAGTTACCCAGTAGACATGGAAATATTATCTTTTCACCTTAAAAACATCCATTAAAACACAAAACGTTTTACTTTGATTGGTTTAAACAACATCAAATATTAATGTTTGGCAATTCATATAATGTGGTAATAGAGACATTAGAAAGGAGAACAAATGTGAAGAAACGCTAAATTGTGCGGATCTAATGTCATTCACTTAAATTACAATTTAAGAGCTTCCAATGAAAACACTCTTAGTAAATTATAAATGTTTTTATACACTACTGACTTTTGCTTGAAATAACTTTCAATATATGCGTTATACTTTCGTGCCAAAGTGAATAAAGTGAAATTAGGTACTCCTTTACCCATTTTTAATTAGTATTTTATAACATATGTCTTCAAAGTAATCTAAAAGGAAGCTCAAGTACTTTACTAAAATCAAGACTGCAACTTCGATGCAAGTCAGCTTATAAATTCAAATAAAGAGGCTTCCGTAAAATAAATGCGATTTTTTTTCCTTTCCATTTTGATAGCAAAGTTAGCTGTGACACGGAAATAGTAGTATTAACACATATATGTAGTAAAAATTTCATTTATATCCGGCTGAAGATCATCGAAAGAAGTTACACTTTTGTTTCCCGGCATTAAAAAGGTTTTAAACAGTTGATAGTGCATTTCATAACAAACCATCTGGGCGTTCATTTGTTATGATTTGCTGGAAGTGTAACAACTTTTGAAGAATTAAACTAAATTAAATGTTGTGAGCACATATAAAGGTACATATTTCGAGCATTTTAATAAAAATATTATTCTGTAATCTTTTATTTTGCATAACGAAAGCCGTACATTCTTGAGAAGTAACTCGATGTAGAACTAAGTACTAGTTTTCGTTATTACACGTTTGGGGGCTCTCGGTAGCTCAGTCATTACGGCACCGAGGCAAGGCCCCTATCCGGCACTACACGACATGCAAAAGATAAACATAAAATGACCTTGTCCAAGCGGTAGCCGGATCGAGCTGACGAAGGGTCCCTCCTTTTCTTTCTTGCATTTGGAACTGTAAGTTTAATGGAAAGCATAAAATATCTCTACACGTCACGTCCAGCTGGTCCCGGGTTGAATAAACGAGTTTTGCATTTTTTAAAATTTTTTTATTTATTTTTTTTTTTATTTTGGTGAAATCTAACTCTACAGTGCTAGACCAAGTGAAAACGGTTTATCAATGTGTAAAATATTAATTATTAGATAAAATAAAAAAACTCCTATTTACAAATAGAACAATATGATTAGATATCAAATCCGCGGCTCAAACAGTGACTGGTTTGACGCAAACGTTCAAACTTTAGGCGCAATATAGTTGAACTAGGCGAAACTTGTCAAATTCCTTTCCTCTTTTGTAAGCACTTTAGAAAGGTTTTATCTCGTCTGGAATGCTAATGGACTTTATTGCACTTACCGGGTCACAGAGAGGCTTATTGTATCTATAGGTTAAAGGCAATTGTCGGGTTCAAAAAAACATCGCATGAGAAAGTCAGGAGCATTCGTTTTAATACAAAACTAGCGTAAGAAAGTCAGACGTAGCCGGTAGATACTTGGTGTGGGTGAATTATTTATACCAAACCACGACTCCCAAAATCTGAGAATGAGAAAAGACGTACCTTATGTACGAAAAAACTTAAATCAGATTTGTTGTTATCAACTTGTCATAGCCAATAGGGAGCTAGACTTGAACCGAAGTTCTAGAATCTTCGAGGAAGAAAAATTCGCAGGGCGGAGCGCGTCCTAACGGTAAGATTTTGAATCCGGTATAAAGAGCCTTCGTCACGTTATTATACAGTTTCTTCAATCAAGTTATATATGCTGTCATCACTTTAATGTAGTCTGATCTTCGATCGCGTGCAGTCATATAAGTTATTCCAGTGTTATCTAAACCGTGTGCAGTTATTTTGTCAAGTGTGTGGCGTGATATAATCAATCGCGAAAATCGACTTATGAAGTCGCGTTTAGGCATGTGCTTAAATTATAATATACTTTTTATTCAGCCAAGCAGATGTGGTGAAAAGTATAAACTTCGATGCCGAAACACTAGGTATTATGAACTTTTGTCTGAAAACAGGTGGGCAGGGATTTATAAAGAATATGTGGTAATAATTGCGACGTGTAAATCAATAGGGACTGTTGTCGGCCTAAAGAGTATAACCAGTTGTTCAGCTGATCAAGCATATGTTATTCAAGAACCACAGGACCAATAAACTTAGTGTTGTGTCACCAGCAAATTTCTTTCCAGCAATTTCTAAGTTTCAAGTTTTAAATAAATTGAGAACTTAACCTAATTCCCAAACTGTATTAATTCATATAAAGAGTCTCCTTCCTTCCCAATTAACCCAAGGTCATTCAAAACAGTCCAAATTACCCTGAACGTTTTGGAACTGAAGGTATAGGTGAATATCGAACTCCAGTATCTGAAAGCCTTGGCCGATTAAGCTGATCATCTGTAGGAGACATTAACCATTTTATGTCTCATTATCAGCTATCTACATCCTCGGAGTGAGACTGCTAAATGAACCAGTCATTAATCAATCAGTTAATTATAACTATATAAATTAAATACATCATCCATAATAATTAATACAATGATCATAATTAAAACCCCTTCCAAATTGGCGCCCAACGTGGGCCGACTATAATTATTTTCCGTTTCAAATTGGCGCCCAGCGTAGGGCCTCTAAACACATAATTAATACTCGTTCCAACAAAGAAAGGAAGCCAGAGATGCCCTATTTTGATTGTTCTTGTTGCCTCTTTTCGCCATAACGTGAGATACTGACTACTGGGTTCTGAGTTCTAACTTTCTTTGACGATCTCCATCTACAACCATCGAATACCTTATTAAAATAAGTTTTTTCCTATGTGAATGTGAAGGCTAGGATTAAAACGTAGAATATAATGCACAAGCACCCCAAAAGCGACACTATGTATACACTGTAATCATTATGGAATTATGATATGCGAAAGTGGGTTTTTAAACTCTTTTTTTTGTTTATTGTTGTTTTACGTCATACACATAACTATAATCATCGCAAAATCCACGATTTCTTTGGTTTTTTTACTTAGTTTACGCCATGTGTTTTCTACACACTTTGCGTGTAACATAGCAACACTTTATTATTCGTAATGTCACAAGCCTAATTTCAAGTATTTTAATAGACTCAAATAGCGTGTAATACTGACAATATTTATTTTTAATAAGTAGTGATTTACTTATTTTTCTACGCAGCCAAAATCGTTTGTCAATTGTTATAACAGTTGAATTACCTTTGCTTTTAGTATAAATAGCTATAAAAGTATTTAATAATTAATCAGATGGTAAGAGAATAGACAGGAAAGGCGTCGTTCCAGTTTCGCCTTTGACCGAGACTCGAACGAACGACGAACCTTGATTTTTTCTATTTGTCTCTGGTTCCAAATCTTATACACAGTTTTTGCGAAAAAAATATGAGAGGCGGGATAATGATAACACTGGGCAACAATGAAAATGTTTCGGGATTAAAAATAGTGAATTTACATGTATTTCCATCTGCTGAATTCAAATGATAGATTAGCTCTTGTTTTGAAGATAAAGTGACGTTTCATTTTTTAGAGTGAAGATTTTAAATTTGGGGGAATTTTTTTTGGGAGTTGGCACACCTGTCAAATAACAAAATACAAATGCTCTTCAGCTGTTTGTAAGTCATAAACATAGATACTGTTGCTGTGACTGTGAATTACATGTAGTTTCTACTCAAATTAATGCAAAATTTCTGGTTCGCGAGTGTTTTTTTGGTGTAAAATTTGTAAAAATGACACGAAAATGTATACATATGGTGAATAACTTTTGTTATATTTGTGGTGAAATAACATTTTTCTCACAGAAACGCAATCTGACGCCTCTTGTAAAGACTGCCAAGCCTCTTGTGAACCCAAAAGACGTTCTTCTTCCACAACTGCATATCAAGCTAGGTTTGATGAAAAACTTTGTCAAAGCTATGAATCGAGAAGGACGGGCCTTTAAGTACATCAGAGAGAAATTTTCGAAATTAAGTGATGCAAAAGTTAAGGAAGGCATTTTTGTCGGACCACAAATAAGAGAACTTGTAAAGGATCCTGCATTTGACCAAGTTTTGGAGGGGAAAGAAAAGGAAGCTTGGGAAGCCTTCAAGGGTGTAGTTCATGGATTTTTAGGCAACAAAAGAGATGACAACTACAAGCATTTGGTGACAGTGCTCCTGCAAAAATACCGTAACCTTGGATGCAACATGTCCCTTAAGATCCATTTTCTCCACTCCCACCTAGACTTTTTCCCCTCCTAGTTGTGGAGCTGTTAGTGATGAACATGGGGAGAGATTCCACCAGGACATTTCTGTTATGGAACAAAGATATCAGGGCCGTTGGAATGAAGTAATGCTTGAGGATTACTGTTGGTCTTTGTATAGAGATTCTGCGGAACTCCATCACAAGAGGCAAGCTAAAAGACGACGAAGTCAATAGGCCACCACATGATTCTCTTCAGACACGATTATCTGTGAAGTATTTTTCCAGCAATTTAGAACTCTTAGCATGTAATTACAAGTTAAAAAAATCAAATGCACTTTCATTGTTGTTAGCATGTATGTAATTAAAATGTATCCTTTTCTCTCAATCCGTTAATATGTAATACTTCCACCTTGTGTATATCATAGAAACTAGAGCTAATACAATTTTTTCATTGTCATATTTGTCTTTCTCAACCCAAAATTAGTAGGAATTGCCTCATGAAGTGCTCGAAACATTCAAAAATTATTTTTTGTTGCCCAGTGTAATTGGCTAGCCTAGCAATGAAAAATATTTTTATATTTCAAAACAGCTTTTATTTTTGAACATAGTATCCCGACATATTTTCTCCAACAATTTTTCAATGCCTTGATTCCATTACCTGCAAAAGCATCAACGGTAGCTATGGCTTTCTCAGTTGAAAGTCTCCCTCCTTCCATGGCATTTTTGAGTAGGAAACAAATGAAAATAGGAGACATCCAAATCTGGCTAATAAAGTCACTTTTGATCCTAGCCATTGCCGTAACTGCGTGCATTATTCTGGTTTCAAAAAAAAAAAAATATTCTTACACACTAAACCTTAACTTTTTTGTTGGATATTCTAATGTAACTATTCCATTAGCTAAGCGCAATATCACACCATTTGTGTAATTTAATTTGATTATTTTTTGCAGGTAGATTGATTCCAACTTTATACTATATAGTTTCTCCTTTTGAAATATAATTGATAAGATTTTACCAGCTGACTTTACTGTTATCCCTTTCTTGGAGCTGGACCATCCACTGCTTATTTTGTCTCTCGGATGAAGTAATGAAACTAGGTTTCATCCGTTGCGATGAATCGACGCAGAAAATAGATTGTATTTTATTTAAATTGTCCAAACTCTCTTGGGAAGCATGCAAATGAAGCCTCTTTTGATCGAATATAAGTAGTCGTGGCATCATTCTTACTGAACCTTTGTCATGTCTAGTTCATCAAATAAAATATTGAGCATCCATTCCTTGAGAAGTCTACCATAGTGGTTGTTTTCCCCAATTTCAATTTTCTGTATGCCAGTACCACATGATGGACTTTCGTGGTTATTTGTTCTATAGTAACACGTCTTGGACGTCCAGAGCTGTGTTCATCCTGTGTGCTCGTTCGACCGCGTTTAAACTCAGTTACTCAATTTTTACATCGCAGTGTGGAACAGTTTTCTCCAGTACACCTTTCTTCTCTCCAAAAATATATGCCTCGCTATGGGTGGCCGAGGTCGCTAAGGCACGGATTCGTGAGCGGGAGATTCGGGTTGGATTCGCACCAGGACCGTGCTCCCTGACCGAGGTTTTTTCCCAGGTTTTCCTCACAAGTCCTCATAAATGGTAAATGACGGGGAGGTGCCCTAAATTTAGGCCTGGAACGTTTCCTTCTTTGAAAAAATCCTTTCCCAATTTATGATTTCATCTCACGTACCAGTGACCATCGCCTGTGGTGCCTCAGCAGTAAAAACAGTGCTATATACTATAATAATAATAATAATAATAATAATAATAATAATAATAAGAAGAAGAAGAAGAAGAAGAAGGAGGAGGAGGAGGAGGAGGAGGAGGAGGAGGAGGAGGAGGAGGAGGAGGAGGAGGAGGAGGAGGAGGAGGAGGAGGAGGAGGAGCTTTTTCGGTGTATACAGGCACGCAGACATTTTAAACTTCCTAACCTCCCCTCCGTCTCCTCCAATTCAGTAGGAGGAAGAGTGGTTTTGTTTGCCTGACCAATGAAGTTTCTGAGTAAGTCACGATTTCATAATATACATACAATTTAAACGAATTATTTTACTATTTTTCCGTTTTAATTCATTGGACGCTCAAGTTTTGGTTTTTTGAAAAGTGCGTTTTCAGAAAATGTTGTGAAGTTCTTCACAGGAAGAATAATTAAAACTCAAAATAGGCCATGCTGGAATGACGAGTCAAGATGTGCACCTTAAAATCTGATTATGATAAGAGAGAACTATCCAATAAATAAAGTTTTAAATTTCTGCAGAAAAAAAACATATTTAAGTTTGATTTATAAGCTTTGGACAGGTCTTAAAAGCCAGGTTATAGTTTTCATTTCATGAAATTAATAAAAAATTAGAATCATTATATAACTCTTCGGCGCATACTTTCTTTTGACATATTTTATGTGATGGGAAACACAATAGCGCCTTACATTAATAGCGTATAGGCATAGCCACTAAATCTCTTCAGTGCTAAATAGCACAGAATAAATTGAAAATGGAGAAAGTTTTGCCTTTCATTGTTCATAAAATAATAAATTTTCATTGAAAATAAAATTAGAAAATACCTATTTCCGTATATGCAATTTGAACTAGGTATTATGTTGATAGTTTTTACACACAGGAAGACGCACAAAAAATTAAATATTTCGAGCGTGCTAGACTCTTCTTCTTTTAATGCGTATCTTACGGATGTATCTGTAAGAATTTTCGAGTGCAAATGACTCAAGCAGTTTTGCGCCCTTAAACAATAATCATCATGACCTATAAAAATTATAAATAAAAAAAATGATCTTAAGTTTTTATTGAATGAATTATATTATCATTTTTTTTTTCTCCGTACTTTGTATTTAGTGTGAATTTTGTTTAATCGAATTCGAAATAAGTAACTTTTAATTTCCATTTTAAGACCGGTATGAAAAAAATGGGAAGCATTTTCAACTTGAATCTGAAACACTGCAGTCAGCTGGAGTACTGCATGGAGAGGCGCCAACACACTTGCAGTATCTACCACCCTTTCAGAGCCCCGCTACAGACGGTCATTACCATTCGCGCGCTAGAGCATGCACTCCAGGGTCTTTCACTATACTCCGGCCGCTCACTCTCCTGCTCTGACGTTTCCCGTGACCGATAGAAGCTGCGTTGCCAGTTCTGTATCGCTACTGTGTCACTCTTATAAGCCCCGTTTTTTTTCTGCTTTGATTCTGAGGAACCATAGCCATGTTGCTTTAACTTTAGCTATAATAATAAATATAAGAACTCTAACAAGAATAACAACACTGTAAATAGCTCACGTACAAAAGAAACCAGCTTTATTAAAACAACACAACAAACGGCTGCGCGCACGTGGTGCTTCGGTTAAAACAGAGTTGGCAACATAGTGCAGAATGCAGCACGAGAGGATTGGTGCTAGCAGCCTATATTTACCACCGATGCGCGACTTACCCCCGGTAGTGCAAACTTGATTTTTTTTATTTGGTTTATTTACGGACGCTCTAAAGAGCGTGAAACGATCGATGAATTTTGCTTAGGGACTTTTTTTCCTAGGCTTGAGGTTCTACATCGTGCCGTAAATGTAGAACACGGGACCCAAGGCTTTACTTCCCTTCCGAAGGAAACCATGAATTAATTCTTTAACATGTTATAGAGCTCGAATTTTATAGCGGAAATATCTTTATTAAAAACGTTACAGGTTATCGAACCAGAGTGCCCGTTTTAGAGTATTTATCGGTTAAAACGTATCAAAATAGTTTCACTTACTATAGAATTTAGATGTCCTATTCACACACATTAGGTTTGCAGTGCTGACATCTCCCCCACCCCCCCATCTTGATTCTCACGTTCAATACGTTCATTCTTCAAGTAGTTGCAAAGGGATAATAAATAATGCTGTTAATATTCTGCCCAACTAGATGGGAGGTGCTTCTCATCGTCATAATTTCATTCCAATTATGAGCAATTTATTGTTTCTTGAAGAATTTTCATATGTAGATTCTAAAGCAAATGGTTTCCGTCTTCAAATGCTCTCTTTTAATATCTATTTCTGCTTGTGTTTGTATCTTGTGCAGAATATTTTGTCACATTGATGCATTTAACATCATGCCACAGAAGAAAACACTGAGTTATGAAGTATATTCTATGGTTCAGCATCTGGCAGTTGCCCGCTCATAAGAGATTCACCTATGATAAATATTTTGGGGGGGAAAAAGCCAAAGGTGCACTCCAGAAAGATTAGATTATGGTAGTGCTCCTCACAGCTTTGCTACTCTTAAAAATATGTTATCGCCTAATACTGTTTTAAATATTTGATGTCGGCCCTGGTGGTGTAGTGGTAACCATACTTGATTTGAAACCTAAGATCGCGGGTTCGATGGCCAGGATCGATGGATTTTTTCGGGCGTAAAAAGCCTAAGTATGGCTTCCTTCGGAAGGTAAGTAAAGCTGTGGGTCCCGTGTCGTACATTTACGTCACGATAAAGAACCTCAAGCCTGAAAGAAGAGACCTCTGAGCAAAATTTGTCTTTCGTTTCACGCCCTGAATAGAATGGGACGCTGATGACTTGAGATATTAAAGAGCGTCCGTAAATAAACCAAAATCAATCAAATGCAATATTTGATGTTTAAGTTGAATGTCTTCTGTCTAGACTTGAAAGTTTTACTTCTCATCTCTTTGTTAATACTCAACAGTGTAGCACAAATAGAAATGATGATAATTACATCCTCATTATTTATAGTTATTATTATTATTATTATTATTATTATTATTATTATTATTATTATTATTATTATTATTATTATTATTATTATTATTTAAGGACATTGATCATCGCAACGTGATGAAGGGCATTTTGGAATCAAAGACGAACAAGGACGTCCTAGATAACTTTCCCTGCGTTGTGTAGTTTCTGAAAAGTATGCTGTGTGCTCGAAGTTCTTCCGGAGTTTACTAATGTCTAGTTTTAATTGTACAGCTGGAAGATCATTCTTGAGGCTGAAGAACTACTTAAATCACCAGAGGACAGCCGTCTTAATGCAATTGCCATTTTAAACTGCCATGGAAACGGAAGATTTGAGCTGCGGCGACAAACCTCGCTAGGCATTTCAATGCTATTGCTCAAAATTTATCTCTTTTAGTTCAGTCAGTAATTTTTTCATGATTTTGCATTTGAATGTATATTTTATTTTTCTTTTAAATTATCAACAGTCATAATTAAAAATTTATAATAAATTTTATATGAGAGATTATTCAAAACGCATTTACAAAGTTTTGCGGAAAATTTTCAACTTTTATGCAAGAGATAGGTTTTGAGCAATAGCTTTGAGTCTCAAAAAATGGAATAAACTTTTAAAAACAGCAAAAAATTGACCAATCAAGCCGAAATTTTGTAGAGATAATACTATTGACCTGAACCGTTTATGTGCAAAGTCTAAATTTCACTTCGGTGTCCCCTTAAATAGTGAATGCATTCAAAGAAGGTGAAAGAAGGAAAGTTGTTGTGTTTGGTATCACAAAGAATGGTAAATGTAGGAAAGCGAACGTTATGTAAAAACCAAACCCTAATTTTTGCCTAACGCAGTGTATTTTTTCTCCCTATCTCAATATAATTATAACATTTACAACGCTTTACAGTGTTTATTGGATGGTGTTTAATGCCCGTTTTTACTGCTGAGACACCACAGACGGTGAATACTGTGATACATGAAATGAAATGATATATTTGGAAAAGATTTTTTTTTTTAAGGAACGAAACGTTCCAGGGCTAAGTTTAGGGTGCCTCTCCGGCATTTGCCACTTATGAGGACTGAGGAAAACCTGGAAAAACCTCAGTCAGGGGGACGGTCCTGGCGGGATTCGAACCCCAGACATCCCGCTCACGAGTCTTCGCCTTAACGACCTCGGCCACCCGTGGCGGTACTTTACAGTGTGAAGAAAGAACCTATAATAGCAGAATTTAAGTTGGAAGGATCGCTTTTTCGATTTCCAAAACATTTATGCACCTCAAGTGCTACAAAGAAGCAACAATAAGGAAGCAATGCTTTAAGACGATGAAATATTAAACAAAACATTACTAGGTGTGATCTATGAGCATTTTTACCACGTATAGCTCGATTATTTAATTAAAGAATTTTAATTAGTTGTCCTTGCATAGCAAAATTGAAATATTGTTCTTTATTCGTACGAAATGTTTCTGTTATGCTTGCATGTAATGGATTAAAATCAATGCACACTGAGGAGGGGAAATAAACGTTTTAAAATATTTTTAATTCTACGCATTATTATATGAGAATTATTATAATTCTATTCATTTTTTAACATTAAACATTTTTCCAACCATTTTACAACCACTTTTTACCTGTAGGTTAACACAAGTTAAAACACATGCATTGGTAACACGACACACCGTTTAACACTCAGTAGCATTGTCAGCAGCAAGTGTTTCCTCCTCTGAATTGCATCACGCTAGCAACCTTACGGGCATGTTGCGGATTTCGGTTTTCTTATGGTGTGGCCTTTGCTTACGCAAAGCCTCCCGAAGTTCATTTAGGCTCTCAGGAACACGCTGATGAACATTTTTCCCTATCATGTCCTACACATGGTCAATGGGGTTGAGGTCACGGCTTCGTGCTGACACCTGAATCCCCCACCTCACGCAAGTACTGTGTCACATTGTGAGCCACATATCATGCATAAAGCGGAAATTATTGCCAACTTATGGCGCATAGGGGATAACATGCTCCTGAAGAATTTCCTCAATGTACCGGTTTGCATTCAGGATCCAGTTCTCCACAAAAACCAACTCTGTCTTGGCTTCTATACCAGCCCATGCCATGATGGGACCTCTCCTAAAAGCCAAGTCGATGAGAAGGTGCAAGGGGCACTTCTTTCTCCAGCCCTTCTCCATCTCCTTCTTCATCAGGTGATCTTAGGCTGAACCTCGACTCATTCGTGAATCTTCCACTCCAGATTTTGACGAGCAAAGGTAAGGTGTGATTGCCGATGTAGCAAGCAAGCAAGCTGGTCTTCTAAAGGCGAACTGTGCTTCAAATCTCCTTCTCACTGTTGACTCCTGGTCCCTTTGCAAGCAATTATGAGATTCTACGACTGTTGTGTGACAATCATGCAAAACTTGCAGCCACAGAAATTGATCATCTCTGGCAGATGTAACCCTTCTGCAACCTGTCCTGGTTCCCTGAACCTTCGGTATGTTCTTTGTATAATAGAGACTCATAATACCTGGGCAACATAACATGTTCTGTCCATTTTACAACAGGGTAACTGCTTTAGGAGCCTCCTCTCATCTTAATGGCATCTTTACCTCATAAAATTATAGAAATCCTCAACAATAGAATAAAACTGATGTAACAACGTACAAGAACAACAATGCCATTAGGCATTTCACTTGGTCCAAGTGTAAAAGTTTGTTCTGGTAATTTAGTGGTAACCATACTTGCCTTCTAAACCCAAGATCACGGCTCAAACCCGGCCAGGATCGATGGATTTTTCAAGAGTAAAAATCTTAAACATGGCTTCCTTCGAAGGGAAATAAAGCCGTGGGTCCCGTGTGGTACATTTAAGGCATGAAAAGAACCTCAAGCCTGAAAGAAGAGGCCTCTGGGCAAAGTTTGTCGTCCATTTCATGCCCTGAAATGAATGGGCCGCTAATGACCTGAAAAGTTAAAGAGCGTCTGTAAATAAAACAAATCAATAGGTGTAAATAATGTGATTAAATTGCATTCATTTCCATGCTCATACGATAGACTCAAAATGATGTCCAATACATAAGAATGATTGCAAAATGTTTGGAAAAGTATTTATATTAAAAATGAATGGGTATATAATAATTTACATATTCAAATGCGTAATACCGATTTCACAAAGGGCTTACTTTAGTTTGGACCAAACGAATGTTTAATTTCTTTGTAATTATTAAATTGAAAAAGAGACTAAACAAACTCTTCGAGATCAATTCCAGGACTTGAGCGAAAAACATCTCAAAATCGACTTATTACTTCAGTTTATAATCAGAAATCTCATTCATGTATTGCACAGTTCTGAGGGAATTGTATCGGCTATAAATGAACACAGTGTAATAAACACTTCGCGTACTCGAATTGCAACCGCATCGCATGCCGTGCTTTTATTTGTCCCGAGGACGACTTAAGGTTCTAATAAGAGGCGTGGCAAGCGGGTGACTGCGGTCAAAAATAAATCAAAATAAAAGTAGTAGCGTGTAGCCATATCTTCAGCATTTATGTTGCACACGGGCTTTTTGTAAAAGAGCTCACAATTTCAATTATTACTTTTAATGTTATTTATTATGACAGAGCTTGGACATGTAACTCTTATAGTTTGTCGGTCCTGGTGGTGTAGTGGTTACTATACTTGCCTCCTATACCCAAAACGCGGGTTCGAACCCGGCCAGGACCGATGGATTTTTTCGGGCGTAAAAATCCTAAGTATGGCTTCCTTCGGAATGGAAGTAAAGCCGTGGGTCCCGTGTCGTACATTTACGGCACGAAAAAGAACCTCAAGCCTGAAAGATAGACCTCTGAGCAAAATTTGTCGGCCGTTTCACGCCCTGAGTTGAATGGGACGCTGATGACCTGAGCTGTTAAAGAGTGTCCTTAAATAAATCAATCAAAAAAAAAAAAACTCTTATAGTTTGAAACAATACTTTATTCAAATGGATAATTTTTACCATAATTGTTGTAAACTCTATATAATCTGTAAGAATACCTTTAAGTGACACCATATTCTATTTTATTTTACGGATAGTGTCTTTAAGCATATGCCCATAAGAGACTTCACTCCTTTAAATGGCTTTGGCATTTCTCAAATTTGTTTTAAGTTGTGCACAAAACATAGGTATCACATATATCATCATTATGATGGAAAAAATGCTTAATAATTGATATTTTAAAACACATGGTTAATCTTTTTACTGGCATCTATGTAAAATACCTTAAATATTTATGAATCAATTAATTCCGACGATTTAAACATTAATTTATACTTAATTAGTTTACAATGTTGTTGCTATTTGTCTATGCTCTATTCTTTTGAGAACCTCAGTTCTCTTATTTTATGTTAAAGCATTATTTTATGCTGATTTTAACAATGAAAGTGCCTGGATAGTAAGGACTTATTAAACCACTCAACTATTTTGTTCTCATGGTAACATACGCATTGCCTCTCGGATGACTCACGAGGTAACGCTTGGGAGGTCCCGGGTTCATATCCCATGGGGCCGGCTAACCTGACCTTGCTTTTTTCGTTGTGCTTAGGTGAATGGAACGAGCCTTTCCTTTTCACAAATTTCATATCTTATTTCATATCATCTCCTTCCTTTGGGTCTTTTACAGAATCGAAAGTGGAAGAGCGAAATGGGCCAGTGTGTTGTGAGATGGCTTAAAGTTTGGAAAGGTTTCTCCTCAGTTTTTGGTATGGAATTGGCCTTTCTGTGGAGCTCGAACAGTAGAGTTGCAAGTTCTATCTGAAAACAATAGTAGTGAACCCGTCTATGCCCATATAGCTTCGTTCGTGCATCCTGGCAACGCGGTGTCTTCCTCACTTCATTCCTCCCTCCCAGAGGTGTTCCCACTGGAGGCGTAGGCATAAACGGCCAGCTCTTGAGCAAGGCTGAGGTACCAAAATATTCCTAACAATCCAATCCAATTTATTCTTTATACGCTTTAGTAAAACAAATGAAGTGCTACATAGCGATACAGGGGAATACCTTCTCTTTCAGATAAATATACAAATAAAATAAGTTTAAAGCTTATATAGAGCGTCAATACTTTCCGCAATAACGATTAAAAGTGCCGTGTTTTCATTAAAGATACTTTCAAAACATGAGTCTTTTTTTTTTTAATTGCTGTTAAGTTCTTTCAAGACTACAAGGAAGAAAATACTTATTTGATGCATATATCAGCACTACAAAAATCGATGTAGACGAAAAAACCGCTTAATGAATATGCAATTACCGAAGCGCATTTAAAGTATATACATGTCCACTCTGCATTTGGGACAAATACAAAAATTGGAATAAAAAGAAATTAATAAACAATAGTGCAGCTAATAGATAGCAAGTGCACGACTGTGTTCGCAATATCCTAAGACAACATATTAGCTATTTAGGATCGGCATTCGATGCAGTTGCAATTCGAGTACGCGAAGTGTTAATTACACTGTGTTCATTTATAGCTGATTATGCAACTAACAAGTCGCTTGCATATCTTCAAGGCTTATAGATGGAAAATGCAACGATTCAAATGAAAGAATAACTCATGGATTATATAGGTGTCCCAGATAAGCACAGTTAATTTATTTTCCAGTAAATGATGCATTAGATTTGCAATAAAATCTTAAGTAATCAAACACAGCTGTTTACTATATATCTCAAAATTTGTCCTCGCAAAACAGGATTATAAAAGCTACTAAGGCAATAGTATAACAAAACCATGTATAACGTCAGAACCCAAAGATGTTCAGAAGAAGAAATGCCTTTATCAGAAAACCAGTATGCTAAATTCAAAGAAAGGAAAACGAAGTACAGACCATTAGTGCAGGTGATTAAGTAACAATTGTAATAAAAAAATCGGGTTAAGGATTAAGTGAGCAAGGAATTTTGGATAAAGTTTAAAAATACTAGAATTTCAGAAAGAAGAGTTATGTTCCCTCATAATGAAGAATACAGCGTAATATTAATAACAGCAAAAGCAACATTTATTTCCTACAGACACTTCATGTACAAATATGTCATCTTCTCATATTTCTTTGTTTCGGTATTGTTAAGCGTTAGGTTTGGGGAGCGAGAGTTATTTAATGGGGGGGGGGGAGAAGGAAGTCAATGGATAAAAGTTTTAATCAATTAGGATATTACTAGTCTTTGTAGAATCATTGGAGTTCTTCTTCTCTCCCGCCGCTGTCTCGATGCGTCGCAATGCCACGGCTATCGCCGGTAGATTGCTGGAAATTTTGTTACCTTTTCAGGTCAACGGGGGGAAATAGTCGGGAACTAGGAAATATATCAGCAAAGTTCAAGACTGAAAATGACACTATTTATTTCCTTTAGTCGCTTGTTTAATCTAAGAGATCGCCTTTCTAAGTTTTGTTGAACTTAACCGAACTATTTGTCTATCGTAACATTTCCTTTCTTTCATTCTACAGTTCAAAATGACTTTATTATTTATAGTTAAAATTCACTCTTCCGGATCACAATCATCCGCACTCCATGGTCGCTGGACTCTTTTCTTAACTCTGGGATCTACTATCACTGCCGGATTATTTAATTCTTTCTCTCCACCTTCACGGCTCGACACTTACTGCTCAGTTCTATCTCCCCCGGTTGCTCAATTCTTTGTCCTGTCGATTGCTTGAAAACCTAACCTTTTATCAAAAGCTCCCTCACCCGGTCGTTAGATCTTCTTCTCCCATTTCTACAATTATTCCACTTAAAATTTTCTCCCTATTCGCCGAGGGGCGTGCATACACTTATTCTCAGATTTCTGATTGGACCTTCTATAGGCCTTAACTTTAACCTCATTTCCATTTACTCCTTTTGGTTCCCACAAGTGTAGATATCTGATTTATTTCACCCTCCTACTTTCACTTTAATTGTCTACTGTCTCCTACTGTTGCCTTTTGGAGGCTAACTAAAGCAGACATTTGCCAGAAGCTCAAGAGAGGCGAAACTTTTTCGACACAGAAAGAAAATCTTTTAACAAAGGTAACATACAAAAAAGGGTGACTAGGCATCTGTTCATTGTCCAGTACACAAAACACATTCACCCTCTCTATATTGTCTGGCATCTGTTCTAAAAGGTCTGTCGCCAGACTTTCTTTTCTATTACCCAGAAAATACACACAAAAATATACAATGCATAAATAACTTAATTAACAATAATTGTACACACTAACCGTAATGCTAATTATAATATCTGTAATTGATTATGTTAACACTTTGTAATATTTTAATTAGGGACGTTATTTCATTAACTTCAGGGGTTTAAGAGGATTTCTTTTGTTTTATACATACACACTTTCTTGCTTCGTTTATGTCTATTTCATATCTAAAATCAGAACGTAATAGAAAATGATAAAATAAACGAATGCATGATTTATTAAACAGATTTGAAAACAGCAATTCTCCCCTAAGGTACCTACTTCTTAACACTCAAATATAGTGAACCAAACTACGGTAAAGGGAATATTTTCTAACAGTATATGCACCATTTAAAAGTATAGCGGGTGTTAACTAACTACATCGCAAGGGGCCTTAGACAACAAAATTAAGATATGGAACTTAAAAGTAGATAAGATAAAACGAAATGGCTTCAGATATCTTTAAACATGATTTTTGAACGAGGGAATTTCGATTTTCAAAAGCTCAGCCTCCAGGTATTCAAAAGTTAGTGCTAAAACTTCCTAAAATCTCGGATTAATTATATGACAGTGCGACACTGAACAACTGATTTATTGTTACGTAGTTTAGTCTAGACCTGACAATATCATTTCAAAGCTTCATTAATCAGTGGCGTCCTATTCCTTTAGGGACATAATGCCATAGCTTTGAAATTTGAACGGGCAGATCGTAGTTCTATGTCAATTTGCTTGTCTAAGATATCTTAATATATGAAATTATTGCGGTGTAGTTAATTTATACTAAAGTATTTCTGAATATCCTTTAGTCTTAACTTCTCAATTCACCTATAGGATCTGGAATATATTTAAACGCAAAGCAGGAATTTCTATAAACATATTTGCTTAGAGAGCTCAACCCGCTTCATTATCACACTTCAGAATTATTTTAGCTGTAAAAAATATGTCAACAATACTATGATATCATTTACTCTACTGCTATGCTAGGATTTAACGATAAGACTGTTAATAATATATTTAGGATCATTGTTTTCGTTGATTGGCTAAAAATGTTAGAATCGAAAGCACTTCCATTGCCTAAGAACCTGCATTACATAACAGAAGACCTTTATTAATTCATGAAAAGGATGGCGTGAGCTAACGGACACCACTGCTCTTCATAACAAAGTTACTTTTACTTCACGCTTTATAGACTTTGTTTCAGTCCCGCCTTGGGTATAGGTGGATTTTACTCCACCAAGTCCGGCCATTGTGTCGAAAATGCGGTGTCTTATCAGTATAGAATCTAGAATAGGCTTTAGGCGTAATCTCGGTCCATGATGATGATGCTTGTGATACTTTCTCGTTTATTCCGTCATTGGCAAATGCGGTTTTTTGCTCCGACTGTCATGTGACGCAAGAAGCATGCCGCAGGTCAGGGTTCTCTATAACTGGAATATGACTCATGCCTGTTTCTGAAACTCAGGAATTTAATGCAGTATGCATATTGGTGACAATTATTTAACGCCGGATTTGCGGGGCATCGCTGCATATAATTTTGATCAGCTAGTAGTTATGCTAAAACAACCGGTACTTAGATATCAGTAGAACTGTGAACTGAAATTAGCATTGGTTTAGATTCAACGACATTTATTATATATAATATAAATGAAAAATAAAAATAAATAACACTATTAACAATGTAGCAACTTAACAGTAATAATAAAAGTAGATAAGGATAAAACACTTAGTTAAAGTCGAAGAGGAGTTTGAACTCCAGTAGTTCGAAATATAGCAATTTCAAGTGTGACTTTATCTAAGTGTTTTATCCTTATCTACTTTTCTTATTACTGTTAATTTGTTTTATATATATATATATATTAGAAGTTATTTTACATTTTTATATAGTAATATTACCATATTTTTTCTTCTTAAATATGCTGAGATGAACAGCTAAACAGAGCGTAAAATGTACCAGATTGTCTCTAGGTAAACAAAGAATGCCCAAATCCGTTATTAAAAATTCCATTTTTGCTGTCAAAAAGCAAATGGTTTCATTGAATTTATTTATTTATTTACTTTTTATTTAGTTGGGAGACACAAATTGTGAGTTACTAGTTTATATTAAGTATAATATCTTTTATTTGTGGTTGGTTCTGATTGGTTGAGGATAGTGTCAATTGACGTGAGTTAAGTATTACACAATGACAGTTAGAGCGACAAAGAGAACAATTTTGAAAGAAAATAAAGTAAGAACTATTTTTATCCCCTCTCAGAAGTCAGGCATTGACAGTTGTTAAATTAGGTGCTACTTTTACCCAACCCTTACTGACTCATTTCGGTTGCCTACTCCGGAAAAGTATTCGGCGATTCTGCGAAATCATGTATACATATATATATACATGATATATATAGGTGTTTCAGATATACTTTTAAAAGCTTTGGAGGCGGGTTCCTCACACCAAAAAAAAAAAAAAAAAAAAAAAAAACCAATATATACATTTCCATAAATTCTTAGTTTTTTAGTTATTAATGAAAGTTTATTTCAACACGTTAGCTTGTAACAGAAAAGAAAGTTAGGCAATCTTATGCTATCCATACAAATCTGCTGATGAACATTTGACGTGATAATAACACTTAGCTATCAGGCGGTAAGGATGTATTGGTCTATTTGTGCAGAAATGGCGGTAGGTTCGAGTGCTACCGCTACATTTTTTTTTTCTGCCGGAGTTAAAGGACATTTACTAACATTACAATGATTTACTCTTTATTTTTTCTGCCGGAGTTAAAGGACATTTACTAACATTACAATGATTTACTCTTTATTTTTTCTGCCGGAGTTAAAGGACATTTACTAATATTACAATGATTTACTCTTTATTTTTTCTGCCGGAGTTAAAGGACATTTACTAACATTACAATGATTTACTCTTTATTTTTTCTGCCGGAGTTAAAGGACATTTACTAACATTACAATGATTTACTCTTTATTTTTTCTGCCGGAGTTAAAGGACATTTACTAACATTACAATGATTTACTCTTTATTTTTTCTGCCGGAGTTAAAGGACATTTACTAATATTACAATGATTTACTCTTTATTTTTTCTGCCGGATACAATGAATTACACGCTGAATTAGTTGCGAATTGGAATAAGAGCAGTTTGCCACAATTACAATGATTTACTTGCTAAACCACTGGGTCCACCGGTTTCTAGGATTTCCCAAGGTTAGCCGACAGATTAGATTAGTATATATATAAAATAAATTTAATTAATAAAATTACAATAACCAAAAATATTTAATAAATCAAATAACATATCATAACTATTAATAACATAAAATCATTGAGATTGAATTCTTTAAGAGTTGTTATAACTTTATTATTGGATTGAATATCAATTATGTTTATAAGTTCTGTTTTGTTAAATATATATGAATTAGTTGCGATTTGGAATTAGAGCACATTTCCCACCTTTACAATATTCACCCGCCTAATAATGTACTCATTACAGTGATTTACCCGTCTCTATCCATTTATATTTACAAATTACAAAGTAAAGTGCATGTGGGTATAGTTCCGCTCTCTGCCGCTCGGGCACAAGAGCAGCAGTCAAGTGCTTTCAGCCCGGCGATTAACGTCAAGTCTGATGCACTCATTGTATCCAAGATGGCCATGTATTGTCAAGGAAACTTGCTTACAGTTGTCATTTGGGTATATTCGTGGTTAATCTGTTTCTTATGTTTTACTTATGTTGTGTATAACCATGGCGGGACAGCCATTTCGTGATATGATTTTTATGTACGGTCGCGCGAATTGTAATGGACGCCAGGCTGCACGGTTATCGTAGATGGCGTTTCCAGACCGAAAACTGCCGATTCATCTACTTGTGTTAGTGAGACAGCATCCGTAGCACCACAACTATGGATCGAGGAAGACAAAGAGTCGCTCGAACGCCTACCAAGGAAAAACGCATATCAAAGGTTGTTGCAGAAGACCCGGGGTATCAGCACACAAGTGGCGTAAGTATTTGCTCCACCTCCTACCAACGCATGGAGGGCACTTCACGACCAGCTCATGTTTCCGTGTCATCTTCAACGTGTGCAGGGTGTTTCACCTGCTGATTACTCACCGCGGAGAACTTCTCCCAGTGATTTGTAGCATAAACAGGTAAACCGTTGTTTGTCTCTCCTGTCTCCATTACAGATGAGGCAAAATTTGGAAAAGATGGAATAATTAATTTTCATACTCAACATTTGTGAGTGAAAGAACATACTCCTGGTATGCAATTCAGGCTACACACCAGCCACCAGCATCAGTTTAAGATTAAAGTGTGGGCTGAAAGTGTTGGTAACTGTCTTGTAGATCCACCACGTCCTAACAGGAGACTAAATTCAGAACAATCTTCCAGTCTTGCTATAGAATTTGCCCTTGCAAATAAGAAGGAACATATGGGTTATGCATGATGGGGATTTAGCACATTTAACTGCATTATTTGAGATGTACTAGCTGATATCTACCATGGCAGATGGATAGCTAGAAGAGGACCAGTTCCATGGCCTGCACATTCCCCAGAAAAAATCGTTGATTTTTTTTTCTATGGGGCCATCTGAAACAATTGGTTAATACAGCAGATATTCCTAATGCAGAGATACTTCGACGTGTCATGTAAGCCTGCGAAAACTTTCGACACTGTGTGGGAGTATTTGAAAGGGTGCGATAGCCAATGAAATGAAAAGTTCATTTGAGTAGTGGAAGCAAGAGGAGGACATTTTGAATGTTTATTATGAATTTCTGAATTGACGTTTGTTTATTAGGTTTTGTTTCTTGTTTTGGTAAACTTTCATTAATAACTGAAAAACCAAAGATTTCCGAACATATTTATATGGACTTTTTATTTTCTTGTTTTGATATGAGGAACCCGCCACCAAAGTTTTTAAAAGTATTTCTGAAACATTCTGTATATATTTTTTCTCAATATAAATAACATTTATTGTAATTCATTATACAACTAAACCATCACTGCACAAAGACTTGAATTATTATGTAATTATGTACCAAGAAAACAATTTTACAATCTATTCTAAACAGCGATATACAGAAATGCAGATTAAGTAAGATTCAACGTGAAAGATCGATTATATAAGTGATTCCTCTAATCAAACTTTAATACCGCCAAATTCTTTAATTTTCATGACATTATCTATTTATGCTGAAGTTTAACTTCTTTGCATTAAAAACAATAGTGTATCTAATTCTAGTTTAAAGGTAGTATAAAATTTCACCTTGTAACATTAAAATAATTTTAACTCAATAATCTATATAACAATTATACTAAACTAAAAATATTCTTTTAAATCTGCTGGCTTAACTTCATTCTATTTTAATAACATTTACCAAATCTAAAATTATTTAATATGAATATTATAATATTGTAAAACTAATATAAACTATCATTAAAGATTAGTTTTCAAAAACAAAATCTTATTATAGAATGTTAAAATTTTTATATTAAGCGAGAATGAAACTTTTAATAACTATGATAATATTCATAACCACTTAATTCGCCTAAATAATCAACTTAACTACCTTAAATATGTAAATAAAATATCAAGGGCAAGCTTATTTATTATATAAACATAAAAGAGAAAAGTACCTCGGTGTCAAATATTTTAGAAATATGTTTCTAACAACAGAATGTTAAAAAAATGGACATAAACAAAGGTCTGAAAATCCATCTTTTCAGAATTACATGACTAATTTATTTCTAAAAACCAACTAAAAGTACAAGTGATAAATTAACCAACATTAACATTTTTTATTATTACAATTGCTCAAAGTGACCTCCCTCCGCCGCTTCAATGCATCCGCTTTGGCGACTCTGTTGAAAACTAGTGCAGTGTTTCGTATTTACTCAGGAATGCTCTGGGAGAACGTCAACATCAGGTGCAGGAATTGTATAAATTTTGCATGATTCCATAGATAAAAATTCATGGATTGAAATCTGGAGATTGAAGATTCAACGAGTTTCCCTCCCAATCCATCTCTGCCGAAAGTGCTCGTTCATAAAAGACAAACTATCGAACGGAAGTGAGTTGGAGCTCCATAATGCACAAACCACATTTGTACATCGTCAATTAAATGGCGCAACTCATTCCTCAGGAACTACTGCCTCCTATCAGACGCTAAGGGAAGAGAAAGGAACTAATAGGTGAACGATTCCAGTCTAAACATTTAAACTGAATTTTTGTTGGAGTTTATTCTTTTGTATTTCATTAAAGTTTTCATAGAGTCAGATATAGTTAAAGAAACCTTCAAGAATATAGTCGGCCTCATCGGTGAACACGGTGAAAACAATTAATGGACTTTTCTTGTACTATCTGTTGGGTTTTTCGCCCACGCTACTAAGAGCTCGTTCCTCCAACTCACAGTTTCGATCTCTTGGTCTCCTAGTATTCGGAAACTTCTCTCAAATTATCCTGTCTCTCGCAAGCTTTGATGAATTTGTGAAAATGTTCTGTTAGGTGAACTATACGTGCTCGGACAACAGTTCAGCAAATAAATAAACAAATAAAAATTAAAAATAAAGGAAAATATGTGTCATGATCTACTTTAAAGAACAAAATTAAAACAGTTTTACATGACTAATTTTCAGGAATTCCCCTCCCCCCAATGCCAGCCCAGTGTCTCATAAACTTGTGGACATTCTCCCCTGACATGGTAGTATTTTGAGGCTCACTCCTGTCGGTCCTGGTGGTGTAGGGGTTACCATAATTGCCTCCTAAACCCAAGATCGCGGGTTCGAACCCGACCAGGACCGATGGATTTTTTCGGGCGTAAAAATCCTAAGTATGGCTTCCTTCGGAAGGGTCCCGTGGGTCCCGTGTCGTACATTTACGGCACGAAAAAGAACCTCAAGCCTGAAAGAGAGGCCTCTGAGCAAAATTTGTCGGCCGTTTCACGTTCTGAGCTGTTAAAGAGGGTCCGTAAATAAATCATTAAAAAAAAAGAGGGGGGGGGCTCACTCCCACAGGGCATCGCTACATTATTCCTGTAGAAGTAGTGATGAGGTGAAGATGGTATATAATTATTGTGTTCCAGAGGTAGGGTGACAAATACCCATCCATTAAAAAGAGGACAAAAACTTCAAAAACATTGTTAAAAAGAAGATAACACAAGATGGTCACATAGATTTAGGCTTATACCTGTTATACTTCTTGATTTCATTCATGATATAATCCAATGAATAAAAAGATAAGTTAATTTTTTATTATTAATTATTTATTCAAATATTTAGTATAAAGTATATCATTGAAACTTAAACTTATACAAAATATATAACAAAACGTACTAATAATGGTTTTATATGAAAGCCAAGACAAATATAATTCTAAATATTAAGTAATCAAAATACAAAACAGTAGCATGAAATGTGAATTTAACATGACTTTGTAACGAGTTTCAGAGGTATTAGGTTCAGGATTCACAAATTTTATCTTCAGCTTAAATTTAATTTCTTTCATTTCTGAATGCAGAATATTTACTGTCACTGAACTTGCATTATTTTTTTTTTGGCATTTTGAACGCGTGAATGGTAATATCTAACTGTATGACCACGCGGTCGAAAAAAATTACCAGAGAACGTTTCCACATGTTGAAACCTCAGTGCTTACAAAAAAGAATGAAGGAAACGGAACCATGTTCGCCTTCGATCCACTTTGTTCTATAGATTCACTAGGTACTTGTGCGTAAAGAGTACATTTCGTTGTGTTGCTGCGATCTACAGGTAAATTACTTTTAAACATTTCAAAATATCAGGCATACAAATTATGAAAAGGAGACGTCATGCTTTTTAAAAAATTCTCCCGCACTCATCTAAAACCAAGGACATCTGATCACCTAACCAAAGGAGTCCTTAAATCTATGGGTACCTAAATGAATGAATGAAATTAATTAATGATGGCGCAAAATGACCTCGAAGTGCTTGGCGCATTGAAACTATCTGATATTCATTCTCCGGGTAAGGAAAAACTTAAAACAACCTTACTCGGACAGCTTGACCTGACCGGAAATCGAACCCAGGGCCTCCGGTTTGCATACGCAAAATCTACCACTAGACTGTGGACGTGGTGTATTTTTCAGGACTAATTGCACGGGAAAATCCTTAATAAGTCTGAAATAAAGACAAGGCTTTTCAGGTGCATATTTATGTAGACGTTGTTGCTTTTTCGTAGAAAAATTTTGACTATACCTTGTACAAGTATTAATACAAATTATAGGCTAACGGGTGCATTTTGTGTTTATCTATTGTTACATTTTTCAAGTTCATCCAATTTTTTATGTTTTAGTTTTCCTTGACAAAATGGTTTATAAAGATTTCCTTGCTCTACATAAGTGAAAGTTATAGAAGAGCCATTGCTGTTGTGTGATATTATTCAAGTACTATCTGTGTATTCCTGACGATAACCGACTTTAGACAGTTAGCGGGTTATCGTCACACTTATTGGCTTTAAATGGAGCAAGATTTCTACTTTTCTTCGGATTTCTCTTTGCTTCAACTTTTCACAACAAAATTATCTTTTTCGATTTCTTCTTTTTAATTTCACAATACTATTTTCACTCCTTCAGCAATTCTTTTCCGTGACATAATAACATAGCTTTATTTATTTTTTTTTTTCGATAAGTACAATTTGTTATACAAGAAGATTCTGGAAAAACGTAATTAGGAAGGGAGGAGTTGAACAAGCGAACGCAGGATACATAATTTTTGTTATGAATTATTCAATACGTTTATATTTATATAACAAAGCACAAGAATTTTTCACCATTGTATCGTAAATTGAGATAAATTTTCAAATTATAAATGAGGAAATTAAATTATGCAACATTTTTCGTGTTTCGCTAGAGAATAACAAACAACACGCTGACCTTCCTGTATATTTTTTCGGGCGTTATATGTATCATATTCAAGGTTTCCTAACATGAAAAGCACAAATATCGTATACACTATTCTGGGTATTAGTTTTATCTCTTGAGAAACATGTTTCCACGACTTCTGATTTATAAATTAATACAGAATATCTATTCATTCTATTTTACGCTGTGTTAAAATAAAGAAAAAGAATTAAATTCTTGACATAATTGAAATTGGTATATGGTGGAGCTCGTAGCAGCCATACGGATTTTTATAGCCATTGATCTGGATTAATGAAAATATTGAATCCATTTCTCACATATCCTAATCAGTTTTGAAAATGGAAACCATTTAGTTTAAACTCGGGGATTTTCATTGAGATGTGTGTATATGAAAGTGGAAATTTCTGTTATCTACACCATTTATTTTTGCAAACTGTAAGATGATAAAAGCACAAAAAATAAAGCACTAACATAAAATTCCTTATTACAACAAAATTTATAGAATAAAACGCAATATAAAACCAATTTTAAGAATACAGTGCGTATAAGAGTTGTCCAAATTAATCTAATAAGTAAGTGTCGCGGCACTTGTTCCGGAGAGTAGAACAAAACTATTTTTATCAAGGACCATAAACAAAAATCTATAGCAAAGATTTAACTGTTACGGTTCAACGGTATTGACAGGAGAGAGGAGAATAGGTTGAGCGGTGTACGTTTCCCCATATGTTGCTGCAAGCAGCGCAGCAATCAGAAGAGCGTTGTGTGTTTTTTTGCCAGAGAGATTGCATGTCAAGGCGGTTGTAAACAAATCTGCTTTAATGACCAAGAGGGATTATAGGCCTTCCTAGAACAATCAATGTAGGCCAGAATATAGGGAAAAAATTAAGTTTCTCTTTTACCTGACTTCTAAACAGCCAATTGAGATGATGGGATGTTCATATCGTTCCTGAAGCATTGAATTCATCAAGAAGTTGATTCCAGAAAAATGTACAGGCATTATATAACCAGTCGACATACTTCTTTTATCTATACAAATATTTATTAAATTTATCACAGATACAATTATGGTATTTTCTATGAAATTACCATATTACACCTTTTTACGTTCTCAATCTTTTATGTATTTCCAGTTCTTGTCAGCAAGAATCTGTAACTTGAATCAAACATGCTTTGTCCGAAGTGATTACACCAAAGATGGTGCATTTCAGACATCCTTGGAGTACTGCTTCGAAGGAGGTGTAACGGAAGAGTGTTTCCGGTGGAATTGTGACCAACCTGCTTTCATCAAATGTACACTTTGCTAAACTATGCAAGAACTGCGCTTTTATTGTTTACTTGCACCCTAGTAAAGTAAACAAACCGTATTATGTGAATGTTTTGTGCCATATTATCTACTATTCGTCTCAAACAATCCATTTTTTTCACAATAATCCATATAATTTCTCAATAGTAATAGTATTTCCTTCGTAATTTTGAAAAGCAATATCTTCTGTTGTAATAATCCATAGTAACTAAAAGTTATGTGGATAATATATATTACGTTTCTATATTAAGTGCACTATATATAAATATAATTTTCTTAAGAACATAGGCGATCTTTCTTGTAAGAATTTGTAGTAGCGTCGTTGTTTCAGTGCACAGGGCTTTGTGTTTGCTCCGTTAGATAGCAGCACTATGCGTTAAAAAGAAGGCGTTGTCTCCTATTGTCTGAAAATGTAGTGTTCTATTTTAATGTGAAGAAACATGTTGAGTTGCTAAGTTTACCAGCATGGTTGCGTTAAGTGCCCGTCCACACTGCTACCAAAACAAAATTTAAAATATAAACGTGAATGAATGAATGAATGAATGAATGAATGAATGAAAGATATCAGAAACCGATTTAAGTGGGCAGGAACCAAATTGTTGTTGCAAGAATTTCAAATTGCATTTCTCCATTGATAGACTGGAAGGAGCAGGTGAAACAAGATATCCTACTGTACACCAACTGGAAAGAGGAATTCAGGTCACCAAATATACCCAGCGAGCACTTACTTAATTTTTGAAGGCAGAATGTTCTATCACATGTGTGCATACCAATGCAGCAGTGGTATCCCAGCATTATCCATTCGCTCTTTCACTAATATATCATTTATATCCTCAACCTTAAAATATCTTCATAGATCTTTTAACACTGTGTTACCCTTTTATCCTACCATGCCTATTGTGGTTAAATAGTTACAAAGTACCCTTAACCAAAAGTACTTCTTTTAATAAAGGCATATTATTGGCGACGAACATCACTGAAAACATCTGCCCCTGTTTAGTATTACTTCAGGTAGAACATGGCATACTATAGCCTTTGGAAGTGTTATGTCTTAACATGAAATTTTGAAATCATGTACTCTTGGTTCCTTAGTTTAAATTACTGTCTAAGATTCCTAAATGTAGAGTGAAAATATTTCGGCTTTGTTCTTTCACTATTTATATGGTTTAGGAAATACAAACATATCTGGTTTACCAACCCGAGGTTGCTTTTCCTGTTCTCCTCAATCTGCTGAGAATAGGTGCCAGAAGCAAGAAGCAGAACAAACGAGCCCTTGCAATCTCTTTCTTCTTCGCGAAGTTTACCGTTAACAATTACTTGTAATTCGGGTCTGCAATTTTACACGCTATTTTCATCACGTTCTGCGGAGCTTCGCATCAGTGATTCCTTGGCAGACCTTCCAGTAATTACTTCCAGGGAGGATGTCGCGCTAGCATGTCTCCAAATAAAAACCTGCCCGCTAAAAGTGTAAAGGAAGTAAAAGTGGTTTAGATACAGCAAGAGAAAGAGATGAATGAAGTGCAAGAACGTTTACTACTCATCTGAAAGTAGATTTGCAAACTTTTCAGAATTTCAATAAGGGGCACCATTCTCTAACCATAAAAATGACTACCTGTCTAAGTAATACAATACTTTATTTTACACTACATATTCACAGTCAATACATAATCATGGTCTTGCAACTCTTTATAGTTGATAATTAGTCCACAAGAACCTTGACAACTGGTATTAAATTTTAATTGTATTTGAATTTAACTCTTAATTATATTTAAAGGATTTTTTATCCATTTCTTATTTAACATTGATAAATTTCTCTCTCTACAAATGCATTAGAGCATGAAATGCTTAAAAAAAACAATAATAATTATAATAATAATAATAATAATAATAATAATAATAATAATAATAATAATAATAATAATAATAATATGCTCATATTGCGAACGTCTATAAGAGGGTGAAAACATATATTTTAACCATTTTCTTCTAACAATTAAACGTTTAGTCCATTCAATCACCTTAAATTGTCAGGAAATACATAAACTTCATCATAAACAGACAGTATCAAACATGCAAGCACACCGGAGCACGAGACAGGTGTACACAATGGCTGACTAAGATTACCTACGCTTACGGTTCACCCACGCCACGCTATCCCCACATACAGGTTATTGACGTTAGCGCTTGTTTCCGGTTTCCGTAAGTAAGAGAACTTAGGGTAAACTATGTCGAGTTTTGCGTGTTTTCGAAATAAAAAAAAATCAATCAAGAAACTAAATATTGTATTTTTCGCGCCCCATATTACTTTCAAATGGGACACAGTTTTAGTTTTTCCTCCTCAAAAACTGTACATATGGACACTGGTAGATATATTTCAAAGGGTGATGAGATCACGTTGAGTACTGGAAATCCTACGAGATTGAATTAATAAATTGGAATGATCAATTTAAATAGTTTCCAATTGTACTTCGTTTTCTTCTATATCTCAGCAGGCATAAGCTCTCGGTAGACTGGTATGTATAGCAAGTTCTCCGCGCAACGTTTAGGATCTTGACATTTTTCTGCTACTATAATTATGATATATCGTGCACATGCGGAATGATTTTTAAGGTTATTGACATACACAAGTAGCTTATAGAGGGTTGGTAATACAATAAAAACCCCAGACAAGCCTGTGAATGTAAGGAACTGCAATGAGGAGGTTACTATATTCGCAAAGAGTCTTTGGAATAGTTAAAGCACAGCATGGGGAGATACAGTAGGGACAACTTGCATCCGTAGAAGGGACCTTTTTTATTTAATATACAGGTTACAAAATTTATTATACAAAATGCGGCAATTTTGTTTCCTTTCCGACCTGCAAAAAGATTTTATGGAAAGTGTATAGGAATTCGCTTCCTTACAGACCTTCTCAGTTGTGTAAAGGTCGGATTCATTTTATTTACAATGAAAAATGGTGGAAATTTTCTTTCTTACCCACCTTCAAAGATCTGGTGGGAAGGAAATTTAAGTTATTGAGTTGACATAATATTAATTAAATTTTGTATGGGTAAGCATACTTTCATGAGCGATATTATTTTTATTGAATAGTGAATGTGAAGCATGTATGTTTGTAAAATATATTAAAACAAATGCAAAAATGTTGTTATACAAAAATATTGTTATTGTTATTGTTAAAAAAGTTCCTATTATGCCAAAAAGTTATTATGCAAAAAACGTGTTATTATGCAAAGGTGTTTTTATCATGCAAAAACGTTGTTACGATTCAAAAATGTTATGATGTGAAAATGTTTATATTATGCAAAAAGGTCGTTACGATGAAAAAGTTACAATGCGTAAAAATTAATTTATGTCACCTCTGAGTACATATTACTGTATGTTCCAACGTCATATCGTGTAAATGTTTTTTAATTTCTAGTATTTTAGAAAAAAATATAAAATAGCATTTATGACATACCCCAAACGAACTGTTGTGATCTAGGTTCCAGTTTGGGTTCCAGCTACCTAATGAGGATGGTGAAAGCTGCATTAGCAGTCGGAAAGATTCTACCTGCCCCGGTGCCACGAGGGGTTGTGCCTATCTGAACAATACTAAAACATTTTCACCCTATTGGACTTTCATCTTCCCCAGGGTCAGGTATTTTTTTATCTGTTAATGAATTTTCAATGTTTTCCCTTGAGTCAGATGGACAATGCTCGGTGGGTGCTTTAACGCTAAGGCGCTAAAGGTCTACCTCTGGTTTAAATTATTCACGATAACAATATGCCGTAGTACTACTTGTTTAATAAAACTCATTACTTCTTGATCTATGCATTTTATATGTATAAAATACCAAAATAGTATTTTTTTAAAAAATACCAAAACATATTTGCATATTCTTCTGATATTTCATCTCCGAACCAAGAAACATTTTCATTAATATTGGGTGAACATTTATCATTTTTAGCAGAAACTCACATTAACTTGGACATTGTTTATTTTGATTGGCTATTATTAATTATGGGAACAACTTCATTCTTTGCATTAGAAAAGAGATATTGATGAGTTCAATTGTTTCAATTTGCAAAAATTTCTCATCCGAGTGATATTTGTTATTCAGTACAAAGTATTATCTCTGTTATGTTCTCTGACGAAAAGATGAAAGTGATTTTGTTATAATTTATTTGTTTGTATTTCCTATTTCATTCCTATAGAAATTTAAGCGCAAAGGTGTCATTATTTGAACTACTTGACTTACATGCCAGAAAATGACTTAATAGAGAAAATTAGAAACTTCAGAATATATGAGGAACATTGAAAAATAAAACTAGAAAGGAAAGTTGAAATTTTATAAGGTTATGGCTGTGCCCGTTTAAAATCTAGAAGCAAAAATCGGACTATAGCATAAAATACTGTAGAAAGTTACAGAAATATCTTGAAAACTGTTTATAACGTATGGTAGATGATAGATTTACAAAAACTGTACAGCGATATAAATCGGGTGGTAGACACGATCGACGTTAACTGCGTACTCCTGATGTTTTTCGTCGCTTTTCAAAACACTTTTTGTAAGTTTCAGGAGGAAAAAGGATGTAATTGATTCTAGTGATAAATATTTTTTTTTGGCAAAACTATGAAATTGTGCGATATAGTATGTAATTGTAATTTGATATGCATTATGTAGTTCTTGACACAAAATATGTAAAGTTAGTAAAATTAACATGTATAACACAGAGTTCAGAATCTTCTTGAGGGAATAATGTAGTTTATCCTACATATATATGTTTTATTACACCTTATGTACCTAATTTATTAGTGTTTATTTTTCTTGTTTTATTTTAATTTTATTTCTCTAGAACATTTAGGGAAAAAATATATTTATTTCCATCTTCCGTACGTGGCATGGTGACTCTCGCGCTATGCTTTGAGCATATCTTATTAAATACCCTCGCTAGATAAGTGTTTTCTGCTAGGCCGGACAATAAATGCAGCGACAATACTTGCACATGCGCGCAAGTTGCACATGGGAGTTTGTCACTCGCTCGTACGCGCGCCACTATTGCCAAGCTCTGCGGTATCGGGAATGCCAATGCTTGGCAAGTTGGCAGTGTGTTTACAACCAAGCAGTAGTAAACATGGCGGAAGAAAAGCGTAAATCTTCAAACCGTTTTAACCCGGAATGGGGGGTTACTTTTCTTTTTAGGGACGCAAATTGGGGTGATGCCCAGTGTATAGTATGCAAGAAGCACGTAATGTGCAGAAAACATAATTTAAAGCGTCACTATGATTTGTTCCATGCAGATAAATACAAAGACATCGCTGGTGACGAAAGAATGACATTATTCACCGAATTGTCGGAGAGTATGAAGGTAAGTGTTAATTATATAATTTGTTAACGACACAATGATATTATCATTGTTATTTATATTAATCATTAATAATATTAATTTAGTATAAACATTACTTTTTCCAGTTTGTAATTTAAATTAATGTTATTACTAAAATTTAAATTTGTTATTTAACTTTCTTTATAAACAATGCCCACACGAAATGTTTATTTTTACTTCTCTTTTTCGCATTATCATCGTTAAGGCAATTTTTATGATACAATACAGGGAACTCTTTGTCTTTACTTAACACAATCAATAATATATTATGGACATATTTTATATTATTATTATTATTATTATTATTATTATTATTATTATTACACGTTTTATTTCAAAATACAATATTTCGAAGTATAAATTAATTGTATACGTATAGTTTAATTCAACTTTCGAAAAAATAAGATAAAAACAATTTTTTTATTAATATTGATTCTTTGCAATATGATAGTTCTGCAACTCTGACATGTATAACCCACTGCCAGAATTATTCATTCCTTGCTCACTACACTCACACCGCAATTGACCTAGGCACAGGAAACATAAACAGTTCTTAAGGGTAGAACTTTAACTTAGTTGCATGTGTGCGGGGAGTTTCTGCCATAGCATGTACGGGCGGGGACAACGATAGCCGGAAGATGTTAACTAAGTAGGAAGTGACCTTGAATGTCCGACCCCACGAAAACGTCAAAACAGTTTCTGCATTAAGCTGTCTTAGGCCGCTGCAATGCATGCAGTAACGGATGAGTTATTCATATAGAAGTAATCGATGTTTCGGTAATTTAAGAAATATATGAAGTTAGTAATGTTACAGATATAAGTTATATAAATAATACAAAAATATGAAGGAAAAGTTAATTCAGAAACACAGCAAAGAAGAAATTACAAACCAATACCCATTCATATCACGTAGCCTATACATACGGTTTTATGGATTGAAGTAAGACGTTTTGATGACAGATTTATAAATAACATAGCTGTATAAAAATAAAATATTTCTGTAAATTCAGTCATTCAAGCTAAAACAAATTACCCGTTTATCTTAGATTACTTAAGCAATGATCTGGAGCACACCTAAGAGATATCAGAACTTGACTGGGTTCTAATTTTATTCATATTGTTAAATAACTATTAGAATTGTATTTATAATGAAATAATATGATTGAATAGTTTTAAATATAAAAATATTAATATATTATAGTATAATTGCTACACGATTTCAAAATGAAATTATTGTAATAGAGATAATAATATATTCAAATTGCCAGATCTTAAATAGAAGGTATTTCTGTATCTACAGTAAGTCATTTGGAACTGAATTTATTAGATCCTCATAATATTGTGGATCATAGCTTCTGCCAAACTGTGCTCCATTAGGGCGTCTCTTATTGTCTCTTGGCCAGATTCTCATCTTTTAATCATCTGAACTAGGACATGCTCTATTGTGTCCAAGACGATTTAGGAGGTCATTACCATTAATTGCATTAGTATGTCGAACAAAGAACTATCTTTTATTTTTTTATTTTTATTTTTTTTATTTATTTATTTATTTATTATTTTTTTTTTTTTTTTGATAATTAAGGTTACTTGGAAAGCTGCCTGATGAAAAGGTGGCGTTCTTCAATCTATGGGGCCCGTGATAGACAGCCGGCGGGGTGTCGGCATGCTAATCATAAGCCTCCCTGCAATACTGCCCTCTATTTATGAAGTCGTAAGACGGTAGTACAAGAAGCAGAGGTCGCTGCGGCAGGCCAAGGCTCACCATGGGCTGTAGCACCAATGGCAACAAGAAGTTGCATTGCAGAGACCTAGTGAATATGATTGTGAAAGTTTAATTTTTGCGGGAATTGTCTTCCACATTTCTTTCTCTTTTGTGTTCGTTCACAATCAAATAAACGAAATTATTAGTTGCTTTATAGCGTATACCTTATATAATCTGTATTAAAAAGTGATTTACGTATTACTATTGCCTCCTAACATCTATTGTTTGTGTCTATGATAACATTTTTGTAAAACATATTATTTTTATCAATGTAAGAGCAAAGATAAATTTTAATATTTTCTCACGGAAGTTCTTTCAACACTACTTCAACTTTATGAGATAAAAACAAAGCATATATTCTCAGCAGGCATTAGGCTACATGCCAAATTGTGACCCCAGGTATTAGATTGGAATTGATGTGCCTATGTCTTATGGGGGCACTTTCGGGAAGAAGGAATGAAATGGAGACGCTGGGAGATTAAGCACGGACGTAGTCACAATCAACATTATTTCTGTATCAGACGCCTGGATAGTCACCTTTTGAAGCCTACCTTCGCCTTGGCACTTACGACCCTCTAACAGAACCAACGCAATGAAATGACATGAAATGGGAGAACGGGAAATATATGGAAAGATAGGATCCATCCCAACATTCGCCTAGGCAACCAGGAGAAACCACGAAAAATCCCAAGGTCGTGATGGCTGCCCCAAGAGATTTGAACCAGGACCTCCGAAATGCGAGTGCCAAGCGCCTGAGCCACATCACTCAGATTTTTTTTTTCTTTTAAATTATCTTTGAAGAGTTGGTGTCGTATGGAACACCATAGGTTGATTTATTGTTATTCCCGATAGTTAACTTGGATAATGTGCCTGAATTAATGAATGGAAAAATCAGACTATCATGCAGGGACTATTAATTTTTATACCTACTCATAAAACGACATTGCTATAATAGAACGATTAGTAGATCAGTTCCTAACTATGTCACAGATAAAAAATAATAAAAAAGCACAAGAATTTCAGTTTATTTATAAGATACTGAAATATAAGCCTATTCACATGCCTACGGTTTTACGATACATCCAAGAAGTTAGACCTATGGATTTATTTCAGAGGTCGTCGCCTTAATTGGAGACCTCTATGTGTTTCAAAAATTAAGGAGTGTAGAATTAGTGTAAAATACTGAGGAAGACATGAAATATGGTTTTTTGTCAGATCAATGTAGCAACACAAATATGGTAATGATCTTTTATTAACTTCATTTTACGAGGGTTGCCCAGGAAAGTAATGCCCCACATTTTTTTCTTCAACAATTATTTATTCCACACAATGAGAATTACATGCATATCTACACACGCTATTTTTCCACGTAATCTCCTTCCAGTTCTATGACCCTCCTTCAGCTAGACACCAGTGCGTGTACGCCCTCTGGATACCAATCCTTGTTCCAGTCAAGAAGCCATTTTTTCACTGCGGGAATCACCTCCTCGTTGTCCTCAAAATGTCTTCCAGAAATGTCATTCTTTAATGCCCAAACAAGTGGAAGTCCGAAGGAGCTAAGTCAGGGCTGTAGTGTAGATGGGGTGACATTGTCCAACCCTATTTCGTGCTACGTTCAGAAGTCCTCAAACTTGTGTGAGGCCAAGCATTATCGTGTTGGATCTCCTGGGTTGTTATGGCGCCGAAGTCGCTGGAATCGCTTCTTGAGTTTGGTTAATGTGTTGACGTATGCTTCTGAATTAATGGTACGTCTCTTGGCATTCCATCAATGAGAATCTCACCCTCACAGTCCGAAAACACTGCTCTTGACCTTCCCGGCGGAAGCGGTTGCTTTGAAAACTTTCTTTTGTGGAGAGCGAGAATTATGTCATGCCATTAATTGACAGTTTGTTTCGGGCTGAAAATGGTGAACCCAGCTTTCTCTCTTTGTAGTGGAAAACTCAATGACGACACGCTACTTGTAACATATATTGCTTACAGACGCCATTTTGAAACGTTCCTGTAGCTACCTCTCTGTCGGAGGAAACGGAAATTTTGCGCGCGCACTCAAGAAACTTCAAATAATTCTTACCTAAAGTTTCGCATTTTCTTCAATACAAAATATTAGCGCAAAGTTCTTCAGTAACATCGAAAAAGCACGTGTACCTCGGTGGACACTATATAGAATAACAGCATATGGGAATTAGTAACGCCAGTTCAACATATGCACTTTATCCGAAATTTTGTCACACAACAAAGTTCAGCTCAAACCGTAAAATAGTACTGGTCTCCATCGGCCCGGGGAAATGGACTGCTGACTTGAAGCCTGTTGCGCTCTTCTAGTTCGCCGATATTACTTTTTAATTTTTTTTCAGTCACTTTCGCCCTAAACTTGCAATAAAATCCACGACTGAACATCAATATTATCACCGACAGAATAAGAAGGTTCTCAATAAAAAGTGATATTTTTTTTTACAGGCATAATTTCCCCAGCTAAAATTTAATTTACAATATTTTGTTAACTATGTACACGTGGTATAGGTTTCATTGTTGTCACTTCCGGTTCCTGCCTGTGAAGTTTGTGCAAATTAAGCAATGTTCAATTTCGCTTAAAGCAAAATGAAGGACGTACGCGAGTAGTATGGGTCCCGACTCCGACTGCCTTTATTTCAGGTTGCTCATTACTGACATTCAGGAGTATGATATACAATCCCGCGACAAAGATCACCTAGGTCGGGTCCATTTTATTGATTGTACATATCATTATAAAAACTATTAATTAAAATTTGTCTGGGAAGCACACTTTCAGGACAAATATACTTTTATGGGCAAGTACACTTTCAGTGGCACGCATACGAGGATAGATTCATAAGTTTCTGGCCTAACCATTTACTGCATATGATACAGACAAAAGCTATATTTCACTTTTTAATATAGTTACCTTTTATACACTTCTCACATATTTGAATTAACATTTCAATCACCCCCAATAATAGTCAGAAATATTTTCTGCAAAATGAGCATAAACAGCCTCTATCACTTCTTCGTCACATTTAAATTTCCTTCCTCGAAAGTCCTTCAGTTTTGAGAAGAGCAAATAGTTACTGGAAGCTATATCTGGAATGTAGGTGGATGGTCGATCTCCTTGAAGCCACATTACTTCATAACTTCCTTTGTAACAAGAGCTATGTACGCAGTCGCGTTGTCGTGAAGGGACACACCACCACTCAGCTTTCCTCGCCTTTTCTCTTTGATGGAAGCACGTAGTCTGTGCAGTAGGCCAGCATAATACTCACCATTTACTGTGGGTTCCTCTCCTTGAAGTCAATGAAGAGTATTCCTTCACAGTTCCAATAGATTGTGGTCATGATCTTCTTGGTTGACTGAGTGACTTCAGCCTTTAGAGGCGGTGCTTCGCTGGGTTTACGCCACTCCATTGATTCTCTTTTGGACAAGGGATCAGAGTAGGACCATAGTTTCATCTCTTGTAACAATGGTTTTCAGAACTTCTCTCTCGTTGCCACAACAGAGCTCCAAAAATGCCTGACAACAGATGATATGTTGCTGCTTTTGGACTGAAGAAATAAGTTTAGGCACCCATCTTGCACTAACCTTATTCATGTTTAAATGTTCATGAATAATTCGAAGTACTGTTGTTTTAGAAAGGCCTAACCTTGGTGCTATTTCTGTATCTTTGTGACACCGGTCTTTCATAATTTCTCCTTCCACAAGAGCGATCGATGTTTTCAGGAGTGAACACCTCAATGGGTTCACCTGCACGCTCTTCGTCTTCAATGCTTTCTCGACCCATTCAAAATTTTTGCTCATTCTTTTATGGTAGAATATAGGGGGATGCTTCCCTATATACACCGTCCAATCGCTGTTTAATTTCATTTGGAGTAAGTCCTGCTTTTGTAAAGAACTTAATATCAGTTCGATACTCCATTTTGAACATTCACAATCTTCTACACCAGCCTTCTTTATGCAACTATATTTGAACAACTGAACACATCGAAGGGAAGTAACAGCTGCAATTATTTACTTAACAGTTAGTGTATGACACCAGAGAAATATTTTGTGAAGGCGTAATCCTTATCGGCGAGGCTGGAAACTTATGGACCTACCCTCGTACTTTCAGTGCCACGGAATAGTAAAATAGCGACCATTGTTTTATTAATTATTCATACAGTTACCCAAAATTGTGGAATTAACGGTAAGAACTAAAAACGTGGTTGTAAAATATATTAACGATGAGATAAACAAATTTAAAAATAATTATAATTTTTGTTGAAATAATAATAATAATACTAATAATAACAATAATAATAATGTTGATAAACGCGCAAGTAAAACGCTAAATTGTGCAAATATTTGATAGTTTTCAATACTTTTCGATGATAGGAAATGTGTTCAGATAGTGTAACTAATACAATAGGATTTACGATATCATACGATAGCATATCTCAAACGAGCTGACGCGGAGCTGTTTCGACCATTGTTTCCTGTTGTCTACTGAGCAAAATGACGTATATATCCAGCAGGGCGAAGTCACGTGACTGATGGAAACAATAAGGTATGAACCTAGAGGGCATACACCAGACAAGTTTATATCTGCTCTGGCGCCACGGTATAGGGTAGCGGTCGACCTGTCTGAGCATATAGAGGGAAGTTACTATTAGAAACGAGGCACATCGTATCACTATGTGATGGTTGAAATCGCAGGTGAATATATACGATCGTGAAGTACTGAAAGCCATCCCATTAACATGCTGATAAATAAAATACAACAGTTTGCGAAGCGAAAACGTATTGTACACAATGTTTAACTTAGCAAAATAATTTGTGTTGCCATCAAAGAATATTTTCACCCTACGGTCGACTTTTTAATGACAGAAGTACGAACATTGGAAACAAAAAAGATGTTATGTTACATAAAATGATGTTTTGCTACAAAAAGATGTCATGTTACAAAAATGTAAATTGTGTTTCAAAACAAGATGTTATGTGCATAAAATGATGTTATGTCGTAAAAAAGTACTTCACACCACCATTTGCTTTTAACCACAGAAACGAATATTAGAAACAAAAACTATTTAACTTTGCAAAATAAGTTATGTTGCGCGAAAACATTATTTTGTAATCTACTACGGGGTACGTACTTCTATGTTATATTGCAAGCAAAAACAATTTCTCGCGGAATGCAAATTTACAGGTTTTCTCCCTTTACCTGCTAATGGTATTTAGAGTAATTTGCTATGTTTAACTTTCACTGTGGGCTAGTATTTCCACTCATACAAAAGTGTAAGAAGGTAGACATGTTTGTGGGTGTAAAATATATTAACGATGGAATAAACTAATCTAAAAATAATTCTCACTTACATTGAAATAATAATAATAATAATAATAATAATAAAATAATAATAATAATAATAGTTATGCTGCAGGTAAAATCCTAAATTACATAAATGTTTATTAATTACCAATATTTTAGGATGGTGATAGAAAGATAGCAGTAAATCGGCAAAAATAAGGTGTGAAAAAGATAGTCAAAATATAAAATAGCATTCCCAACTTGCCTCAAAAAAGTTACAGCGGAGTTGTTTCGACCACGGCTTTCGGCCGGCCACTAAGCAAAAGCACGTATGTGTAATTTGTCGTCACAAGCAGGGCTGAAAGCACTAGGAATCTTATGGAATCTTCTACTGCAGTGGAATCATGGAATCGCCGATTGGATGACCATTCCCGAGCCAGCCGCGACAGGGGAGAGAGCCGAGAGAACCAAAAGTAGTGGCTTGTACCGTTACAGCTAGATAATAAGGCTTGACAAGTAGTTACACCATAGCTCAGGCGATGAGAGTGTCGTGCTATAGTTTTGAAGATAGTGGTTTCGTATCTTACCATACGGATGCTTTTTGTACTGGATAAAGAAGATTTGGGTCAATTACAACGATTTGCTTGATAACATAATATCACGCACAGAATGGCCTATAAATTGATGTTGACCAATTTTTTCCTACTGCAATCAAAGGAGATTTGCTAGCATTACAGTTATTTATCCGGCACTACTAATTTATATTTACAGAAAGGAGGCGGGCGTAGGCCGTCAGGCCGTAGCAAGCCGCAGCAAACCACTGGGACCATCCGGTTTCTGGGATTTACCCAGTTTAGCGTTAGAGTTAGTGGGTGTGTATATATGGATTAGTTGCGAATTGGAATAAGAACACATTTTCTACCGTTACAATATTTCACCCGCCTAATAATGCCCTCATTACATAATTCACCCGCTATTATAAATTTATTTACGAGAATGAGGCAAATATAGGCCATCAAGTATAATATTTTAGCCGCATAACAATGCTCTAATAATTCATTATTCACAGGTTACATTATTTTAACAAAAGAAAAAAACTACATTCTACATTAGACAAAAGTACGTGGAGTGACTTCCGCTCCGTTGGGACTGGCCAGGCGCTCGGAGATTCCATGATTCTATACGATTCCTAGTGCTTTCAGCTCTGCTTGTAACGCCAAATCGCATGTGCATCCATGACAGGCGAAAGTCACGTGACTGATGGCGAGGGAAGGAAACTTGCTCTGAGCGCTACGTGATGGGTAAGGATAAACCTGCCTGAATACGTGAAGTTACTGCTGGAAATAACCTGCATTGCATATCTATGTGATAATAGAAATAGAAGGTGAGTATACACAACCGGAAGTACTTAATACAGCCCCAATAACATGTTGATAAATAAAATACACCTGTTTGCAAAAAATGTGTCGTGTACAGTGCTTAACTTTGCAAAAAAAGTGTGATTTTAAATTCGAAATAAATACCAATTCGTTCATCCCTTAGAACACCAGTTTGACACCGATGAATATATAATTTTCAACAAGATGGGAAAGTGTTTTTCCCGGATACACAAGGCCAAGTCTTAAAGTATCTTTTTATTAATTTCGGAGCTTACATATAAAGCCGGAAAAAAGATATTGCGCTGATAAAATATTAGACGAAATTTTGGCGCTTTTGCCATTTTTACTATTTTTTTCTTCAAATAGGTAACGTTAGTGAATATTAGAAACAAAAGTAACTACTTAACTTCGCATAGAAGTTTAGTTGGAAAAATATTTTCGTTGACTGTAAATTAATAATTCATACAAAGATAGGTTTTGGAATAGAAATGAAGTGTTTAAAATCATTCAGCAAAGCCATATTATTAGGAAAAATATTGCTATCTCCCTGTAGATTTATAAGTAGGTTTTAATGATCTCTAATTCGTTCTCTGGTCTGCAATAAAACTAAACTATGTTGTTATGCAAAGGAGATACATTTCTTGTATAAAATATCGCACCACGTGTGTGAAAACGGTACCTTTTTTTAAAACACGAGATGATTTTATTCATTATATCTATTCAACTATAACTGCGAATATTGCACAATAAAGTTATTCTAAACCGTGAAGTGAAGATGTTCACTTACAATGTTTCGCTTCGGTGTTTTTGATGCAATGATAACACCGTAGTATAATTTTTACTGTTTTTTTACTGTAAGGTAAGGATACATACTTTTCTCACTCACCAGATGCGCGCGCGCGCGCACGCACACATTTGCCCTCCCACCATCCAGCGATGTCTGATCCATCACTGGTAGGAGCGGGTGAATCCACCTCAAATACTCGTGCTAGAGCAATGTTCTAAAACACATATAGTCTACACAGATTTTTCGATCACAATTATTGGTATAAAATTATATTATTCTTTTGATGATATATTTTATTTACCGTGATAACTGAAAGCAAATTCTATCAGCTAGGGATAAAGAATTTCTCCAGTTCAAAAGTTCAGGGGGCATTGTTTCCCGCTCTAAACATGCAACGGACGCCGCTGCCACTTCCCCCGCACGTAAGATCTGCAGATATAGACGTGGAGGCAGCATTATCCATAACTGTTTAACTTCTCTGTCTGGTGCAGTCAACACATTAGTGATACAGTTATACGTTGTTATGCACTGGTCATGGTGGTTACAATACCTGCAGTTGTTAGGTATTCACACACACACACACACACACACACACACACACACACACACACACACACACTTATGCATATTTATGTATCTCAGTTACCAAATCTACATAAAATGCATTCTGCTTGAAAAAAGGAAATATCTATGTCGCATATATGACACCACTTATCCTGAACCGTTTAAAATACTTTTTAAAAGGGAACTCATTTTCAAAAAAGCCTTGATAGAGTAACAAGAACGGTCGATACAAAACCTTATCTGATTATGAAGTGAAACTAAAGTTTTATGGCGAACGGAGCCAGCAAAAACACATGCCTTATTCCATACAACTTAAAGCGAAATGTATGTACGGAATACTGTTGGGGAAAAATTAAACTTTGAGAAAGTAAAAAATATTAAGTTTCGAGAAAAAAAAAGGAAAGAATGAAAGAAAGAAAGAAAGAAAGAAAGAAAGATAAAGAAAAAAATGAAAAAAAGGCTCTGACATTGGGTTTTTAATAAAAAAAAAACTTAAATTATATATGCTAAGGGAGAATCTGAAATTAAAATAAAATATGTCTTGTTTGTGAAAAAAAAAATTAAATAAACAGAATCTGTTACAATTTTTACTTTTGCAAATAGAATGTTACAGTCAAAATATGTATTTACTATTATGAACAAATTAAATAAAGATGATATACCTTGAAGTACACCAGTTCGATATCTGTCTCAAAGTTAGTTAAATTATTATGGAGTCTACGTACAACTGCAATTTTAAACGGGGTATATCACAGTGAAACAGTAGAAGAAAATGTAGCTTTTATCCTATTTCAGTTACAATTTTACAGAAATAGAGGTAAGAAAACATTAGAACTTAGAAGTCTTCACATTGCATAAAGTGACGGAAGGGCTCGTCCACATTGAGATTAACGTGATATGAGAGAACTGAAAAACAGCTGTTGTGTCAGCAATAATATACCAAGGAAACTCAGAAATTAGTATTGCCTTGAAAAAAAGGTGGTTAAGAAATATAGACTGTGTGAAGGCTGTTTTTCTTTAAGTTCATTGCTTTATTTTAATGTGGTATATTATGGCATATTTGTGAAAATAAAAAAAATTGAGGTCATAATCTCGAAAAAATTAACGCTAGACCTTTAAAAAAAATTTAATATTATAGCATGCCTTCCCTACGAAATATAGTGAAAACAAAATTTCGATACATTTCTCCGTCTTTTTCTCTCTCTGACAAAAAATTAAGATTATTATTTTTATGTTTCATCAAAAGCCCCGATAAAATACTTTTGTTAAATTATAAATTTCGGTGTGTCATTCAATAAAGAACTATTTTTTCTTTACTTGTTTAACTTGGAGCACAACTCTGATAACTGCATTTATTTGTCTTAATAAATGGCAATTTATTAATTTTTGTTATTCTTGTCTTTATGAGAAAATGGTTCAAATATGCATATAACAAGTGCATTTCTAGTTTTGAAAATCATTATATCTGGCAGGATATAAACTTTAAAATGAGCCTTTGTGCATTTTTTACTTCCAGAGGAACAAGAGATATGTTTCTAAAAAAAAGACAAATTGAATTAAATTCGGCCACTTTGGCGAATTTTTTAATGATAAGGGATTTATTAAACTTCTTCTTTATATATGTTATGATTTCTATAATATAAAGTACATTATATGTTTAAAAAGGAATAAAACATTTTAAAGGGTAATGGTTTATTCCTTTTTAAAGACATTGTTATAAATAACTTGCAAAGCTGTGTTATTTGTTAAATCTGTTTTTTAATTTTATTTCTTTCTCCGTCAAAGTTGTGTGTTAGGCGAAGATTTAGAATGAGAATTAGATAGGAAAAATTGGAAGAACAACGATTTTTGACTTACTGATGCACCTCGATGCTCTTTTCAGCCACAATTGCGAATTTCCCCAACCAATTTTATATGCCCTGAAAACCTCTGAGATTATCTCGTAACAGTTATTTTATTCCGTAGTTGACTATGAAAGTTTGCCACAAATATTAGAATGTTTCGAGTCGTCACTTAGAAGTATCCAGGGCATATGCTACTCATGACATTTATTTGGGACAAATTGCGGTAATACCACTTGATACAAAAGCTAATTCAACTAGTATTTGTAATATTAACAAAATCTTCCCCAAAATCACTTTTTGAAATGCTATCTCATCAATCTTCAATTTCTCTCATTTCTGTATTGATACTGTAAATATAATAAGCCCCAGAGGTACCCAAGAAAGGCGATTTAATAGCAACGAAGAAGATTATCACTTGATAAAGTTAAATCCAATTTGGTACAAATTTTTATTTGTAATCCGCAAAGTCATTAATATTAAAAACAATATATTTAAAATTTGTATTTGAAAAAAACATATAAGAGCAATAATACTAGTAAATTGTGAAAAAATAACATTAAAAGATTTTAAAAAAAGGCTACCATCAATACCCACAGCAAAATGTAGCACATTTGGCCTCCAGAAAATATTAAATCACACAACAACAATCCTTAACTGACTGCAACCATTTCCCTTCATACCTCAAAGCACGGACAGTTCAATAAACGTGAAAATGTATGACTGACTATACATTAAATTGCAAAAGCAAGAATGCTCTGAAACAAAATCTAATGTCCTAAAAACCAGCTAAGAAAACTTAGTAAAATTAGCTAAAAGAAAATCATTGTTTTATAGCCTAATTATTGCTTTTACAACTTAAATACCTGGGTCACTAGTTACCGGCCAAGAATTTTTAATTATGAGACCGAAATTCTAAACCCACCCGTCTTCACTGCATCTGTTCAGGAAGGAAGCTAGAAGGTGTTTGTCTCCAATAGTAGGAAGGCCTGGTTCCTTGAAAGTTCGTTAACAGAGTGGCGTATTAGTCAGTGATAGACCTTCAAGACAATGTCGTGCAAAGAATAGAGGAACTTCAATATCATATGAACTATAAGACCTCTCCTTCCGCTTTAGTGCTCTAGAGGAGGCTCACACAGAGTTTCTGGATGCACGAATCACTAGGCTGACAACATCAAACCCGAATTATAAGCAGCCACACATACACTACAGAATTCCAAGCCACTATAATAGAACAACAACACGACTCCAGTTGCAACACATTTCAGGAAATCAAGGTCGAATCACAGTGTCGCCATGAAACTGCCGCAAGAAATTTGCGAAGTAGTAACCATTAACACTAACAGATGATTAAAGAAAAACACCACTCCATTTACTTTCTTTTCACTTCTCTTAAACTCCCCGGCTGCACTCAGGGCTTCGGCCATGTTCACGTGATTCACCATTTACCACTCCCGGCAGTACTTCCAATCCCCGCATAGTCATCGTAAGGGATTTCATTATTCCTCTCCATCATTTCCTTTTAACACCACGTAAATCCTTGTTCCTCCACCCCCCCCCCAAAAAAACACACAATTCCGCCTTAGGACCATTCCTACGTCACGAAATATACTAGAAGTAAGAAAGAAAGGAGGTGAAAGTATTGATTTACGTTGAATGGTTAATGCCAAATCTACACAAGTCGCACAAGGCATGGTAGAATATCTACACGGAAACCCCGTGGTTCGAGTCTCGACCGTGATCTAGAATTCTTTCTATATTATTTTTACTTGCAGAACCAGCAAGGTATACATGACTCCAAAACATGACGACCTCTTTTCCTGGAACTGGTAAACAACCGCTAAACAGCTTAACATAAACACGAAAAATTACAGCATTGCAGACCTACAGCAGGTATGTCGGTTTCAGGGAACAGGTTGAAAAACCGCCAGCCTATGACAAGAAATGACATCTAACAAAGTATCTGTCCCTTGCAACGTCCCGCATTTAAGTAAAGAAGGTCGTCATGATTTAGTGCCATGTATGCCAGCACCACATGCAGTAAATCGATTGAGCATTTATTTGTGGGAGTCTTTAAAAGGACACGTATATCATTCAATTAAAGATGTTGGGAGACTGCAAGACAGTCCTCAATATTCAATGTATTTCTCCAGAAATCATTAATGTTTTTATTTGTTTATTTAAGGACGCTCTTTAACATCACCAGTGATCAGCGTCCCATTCAATTCAGAGCGTGAAACGGCCGACAAATTTTGCTCAGAGGCCTCTCTTTCAGGCTTGAGGTTCTTTTTCGTGCCGTAAATGTACGACATGGGACCAACGGCTTTACTTGCCTTCCGAAGGAAGCCATCTTAGGAACTTTACGCCCGAAAAAATCCATCGATCCTGGCCGGGTTTGAACCCGCGATCATGGGTTTAGGAGGCAAATATGGTCACCACTGCACCACCAGGACCGACTATCAGTAATGTTAATGGGAGGTTGAAACGTACGTCGGTTCCGATGGTGTAGTGGTTACCATACTTGCCTTCTAAACCCAAGATCGCGGGTTCAATCCCGGCCAAGATCGATGGATTTTTTCGGGCGTAAAAATCCTAAGTATGGCTTCCTTCGGAAGGGAAGTAAAACCGTAGGTCCCGTGTTGTACATTTACGGCACGAAAAAGAACCTCAAGCCTGAAAGAAGAGGCCTCTGAGCAAAATCTGTCCGCCGCTTCACGCCCTGAATTGAATGGGACACTGGTGACCTGAGATGTTAAACAGCGTCCGTAAATAAAACAAATCAACAACGAAACGTTTACTGCATTAATAATAAATGTCAGACATGCTTTTCAGTGCTTATATATACTTTCTTATGAATGTAAGTAACTAAGGACATCATTAACTGTAAATACTCTTAGAAGCTTTTTTTGCCAGAGAACGTTGTTTATGTCTGTTATGATTTACTAATGGTTCCGAAGCGTTTTCGAACCTCCGCTCAGATAGTTTATTTAACATTTCCCTCTGAAGAAGTATTTTGAAAAAGTTTGACTGTGTCTTTTGTGTATATTTGTACATGCTTAGTCGGTCCTGGTGGTGTAGTGGTTACCATACTTGCCTCCTAAATCCAAGAACGCGGATTCGAACCCGGCCAGGACCGATGGATTTTTTCGGGGGGTAAAAATCCTAAGTATGGCTTCCTTCGGAAGGAAAGTAAAGCCGTGGGTCCCGTGTCGTACATTTGCGGCACGAAAAAGAACCTCAAGCCTGAATGAGAGGCCTCTGAGCAAAAATTTGTCGGCCGTTTCACGCCCTGAGTTGAATGGGACGCTGATGACCTGAGCTTTAAAGAGCGTCCTTAAATAAAATCAATCAATCAATCAATGTACGTGCTTTGACAATGATTGTTACCTCAAATAATTAATTCTAAATATTTCCAAATTGTTGTAATTTTATGCATTTTAAAAACAAATTTAGGTCGGAAAAAGATAAAGCATTAATTATCCAGCAGGCTATTGAAATCGCGGGCAATTTTATGAATGCTAAAAAGTATTCCAGGAGTCACATTTATAGCTTTTTCACTCTGTGGATGCAATAGCATGCGGCATAATTAATAAAGCCCTTGTTACTGGTTCTGTGCTGCTCTGCGCAGGATATTACGTTGCATAATTCACATTGCCATCTCCTTTGAAGTACGACATAAAAGCCGTCGTTTCCTCGTCTCCTATTGAAGCAAGTGGATTTAATTGACATAATTCATGGATGTTTCTACAGAGAACGTGGCTGGCTCTTTAATTAGACCTCCCTGGTACAGCGCTACCCTCAATTTGGTGAAGTACAATACGCTTCAGCATCAGCGATTCACTTTGCGTTTAGTAGAGCAAATCTCTCAACGCAGTTGCCTCAGTTTGAATCTTGCTTTTAAATATGAGAGAAAAAAAATGCTTTGCAAAGAAACAGGATTCCAACGCAAGCACATTTTAATCCTCCCCTTTCTTCCTCCTCCTCCCCAAAATGAACGAACAAAAAGAGATACGAATAATCATAACAATAATAAAACTTGCAAGTTGCTCGGTAGAGAAGACAATTTACAGGTAAAACAATAAGGAAATAGAAGGTTGTTAGTAGATATTATCACAGTAATATCACTGGAGGGTATAAGATTACCGATAAATTCACGAACGTAGTGAATTTATTGGTAATCTCAGACCCTCGAATGATATTTATGAGGACTATTTTATGAATAAAATAAAAAATTAATTACAAACCCTCTAAACTTGGCTTACAAAATTGTAATTATTATAAATTTGTACTTAACATTTTCAAGCTATCTTGCGATAGAAGAATGCCGATTGTGAGTAATGCCAATAGAGAGGAGTAAAATATGGGTTTTAGAACTATTTCTTAAACAAAACAATAATAAAAGTGATATATAATTGAAATTTGGGCACAGAATATTAACACGTTTATAAAATGTTGTGCTTATGAATATCCATTCTATTCAGAAACCGTGAGACTGAAGTGAACAAATTCGACTATTACAATCGCTAAACGTTCGATTTTCTAATGCCAACTGAGAGAGAGAGAGAGAGAGAGAGAGAGAGAGAGAGAGAGAAAAGAGCAAAAACAAACAAACAAAAAACTTACATTGTCTATTTTTCTTTGTATTCTATGATTTGGAATTCCTAATGACAAGATCAATTTGCACATTTGACGCATCAGCAAAACGCTTTGAAGAAACCGCCATTTTGCGTTATAATCGTCGATTGTCCATGCTTTTGTTGCTGTCAATAACTCCCCACCGCCTCTAGCAAAAGTGGTCAGTGATGCGTGCTCAGGAATTATGTAGTAGAGGTATAGAGTTGGCTACACTGACCACCAGACATGCACGTCCCTTGATAAAACAAATTTGATATTTTTTATTTATTTATTTTATAATTTCACTCCGTAACTCGGCTGTGATTGGTTCAAATTCAAAATTTTGTTTCGTTTCATTGGTCGGTTTTAAGATTTATTATTTGATTTATTTACGGACGCTCTTTAACATCTCAGGTCATCAGCGTTCCATACTATTCAGGGCGTGAAACGGCTGACAAATTTTGCTCAGAGGCCTCTTCTTTCAGGCGTGAGGTTCTTTTTCGTGCCGTAAATGTACGACACGGGACCCACGGCTTTACTTCCCTTCCGAAGGAAGCCATACTTAGGATTTTACGTCCGAAAAAAATCCATCGATCCTGGCCGAGTTTGAACCCGCGACCTTGGGTTTAGAAGGCCAGTATGGTTACCACTACACCACCAGGACCGACTCGATAGTCCATTAGTAGGGTTGGGATGTTTATGACATGTCATATTTTCTTCCTGTCTTTCATTTCAGTCAGTATTGAATTAAACATGATTACTTTTAGAGATGTTTTGTGTGTCATATATTTGCATATGTAAGCAATTTTCTCAATGTTGGTCATATTGTTCATATTTTGGCGTTTTAAAATAATATTTTGGTATTTACTGGCATGATCGTGTATTCTGATGCTTGAAATATGTTGGATATATAAAAAATAGCCCCACCTATATTCTGAGAATTGTCGATTTTCAGAAAGAATTACTTATATTTTGGTTTGAATGTCAATGAAATATGGCAGGAAGCACTTAATCACAGTGTAGATTCGTCTTCAATAAAAATTGTTCAGGTATTGCTTTCCAGTAGTTGGAGAATTTGTCGTGCATAAATCAAATTATGGAGGTATCGCAGGATCAATTTATCGCTTGAAATTAATTGCTTTAGAGCTACGTGAAAGCTTGGAACTGGTGGAAAATGTAGATGCGAAGTAGGGACAGCCAAGAGCGTGCAGCGGTTTCCATAAAGAACAAACTCAGTAAAATGCTGGAATGGAAATTATGGGTTTTCAACAAGAGCAAAATTAGTGACACTTTAAACGATTTAAATCCTTTTATTGGTGAGGACGATCCACAACTAGTGCAGGGACTTCACTCTATATAAACATGCTCCCATAATATCCTGCAACATTAAACGCACGTTCTCACGTTTCAAGACCATTCCGAATAACAACAGAAGAAGATTTCTCTTTCAGATATTGAAGATGCATATGGGATATATTGTAATGCTGTTATGCATAGAGGAGGAGGATGGACATATAATACTTAGAAATTTTGTTTTACTGTAGATGAATATTTGTTTTTCCACAGTTAGTTCATTACCGGTTATTGTTCTTTACAGAAACAAGAGTTGTAAAAACAGAAGAACACGTGCCGTCTACTTAAGCAATTACAAGGGGGGGGGGGAGGATTAAAAAAAAAAAAAAAGGAAGAAGAAACGAAATAACGTTACTGAAATAATGAAGCAATTGTATGTATCTAAACCTGCACGTATCTGGTCATATTTTGTCTTTTTTGGTCATATTTGGCTGTTTTTAAGGTTATATTTGCTTGCATATTTCCCATTTTTAGGTCATAAACACCCGAACCGTACTCATTAGTGATTATGACAGGTGTTATTCCAAATTCATAACAGTAAACCTAAAAAATATCAATTATATCTCTTAGGCTACATTAACAATAATTTAAATGTTTAAGGAGACAGGGCAGTTATTAAAATTTTTTAATCATTGATCTCATGTAATAATTAGCCAAAATATATTAAAGGGACCCCCTGTATAAAGAAATGCTTGTGAAAAATGCTGAAGTGCATACATTACGTTGTGAAATGTAAAACACCAGAAAGATGAAATATGTAAACAGGACGAAAAAAACTTATTTGAGAGGAAATTACAGATTAATATTGGATAGTTACGGGGGTAGAGATAGATTAGTAGTGAGATATTTGGCATTTTGAAACAAGGGAGAACACTGTATACAAATTGTGAATTTTAAAGATAGAATCCGCAAGAAAACGAGGAAGCATAAAAGTCAAGCATTTCACTTGAGAAAGTAGTAGTGCAGATTTGCATTTAATGAACAACAATGAAAAATATGAAAATAATTAGGAGCATCACTACAGGTCAAAAGCATGATTGTTCATACAAAATGGTTAGTGCTATGGGCTTCTCGTATTAAATGCTTTACAACATTAGAAATACATCCTCTTTTGTTTATGGACTTTTTTATTTATTATTTTTTAATGATTTATTCATTTGAAACTATTTAGTAACAGTTTGCAGAAAGAAGAGAATTAATTTGATGTAGTAAAATTCAAATACATGACCAGTGAAAGGTACTAAAGAGGATTTAGAAAACATGCAGACATTCTACTTAACGTCTGCGTATGCGCCGAGTGCCTCTATCTTGTTTGAGCAGGTTCAAGGCTGTCATATCGATTCGGATGGACATCGCCCTTCCACGTGACCGTGTCAACAAAATGAAACCAAGGCCTGCCCCATCCATTTATTTAATTTATTTAATTTTGGAACGCAAAGGTATCTTAAGTTTAATATGGTGGCAAATGGTTTTAATCAAACTGGTCTGAGCATCTACTTCTTAAAAGTTGGCATTAATGGATGTTCCAACTCATTGATCTTGCCATTGTTCTTTAATGTATTAGTGCATCAGAATACATTAATTTGTATCTATATATTAGAAAAGAACTTTTGTTGAGTTCAAACTTGGAACGAAAAAACATTTTTGAAATGATTATAGGCACAATGTAATGTGCTAATTTACAGAAGGTATACTTTTTGTTAGATTTTGTATTTCTTTGTAGGTTTAACTAAAACGACTGTATAGCTTGTAAATTAGAAAATGCATACTATTTGGGTCCTTAGTTCACATTAATTGTATTTATAAATTAGAAAAGAACGTTTGTTGAGTTCAAACTTGGAACAAAAGAACATTTTTGAAATGATTATAGTTATGATTGTTCTAACTTACAGAAGGTTAATTTTAGTTAGATTTTCTATTTCTTTGTAAGTTAACTAAAACGACAGTATAGCTTAGGCATTGCATACTGGTTCGGAACATTTTTTAAATTATTATAGGTATGATGTAATGTTCTAATTTACAGAAAATATATTTTTTGTTTGAGTTTGTATTTCTTTGTAACTAAAATGAGTATAGTTTGTAAATTAGGGAATGTATACTAGTTGGGGTTCTTAGTTAACATGCGGGTTGAGTCCCGGGTCAGTACTATTTGGCTTTCTTCGCATTCAGAAAGTGAGTTGTATATGAAGAATATGAATCTAATACTAACCCAAGACTGCAATATTACATGAAAAAGAGTTAAGACAATAAAAAGCGAGGCTTCCTCCTGTAGAGTCGGTCCTGGTGGTGTAATGGTGACTATACTTACCTCGTAGACCCAAGATCGCGGGTTCAAACCCGACCAGGATCGATGTATTTTTTCGAGTGTAAAAATCCTAGGTATGGCTTCCTTCGGAAGGGAAGTAAAGCAGTGGGTCCCGTATTTTACGGCACGAAAAATAACCTCAAGCCTGAAAAATGAGGCCTCTGAGCAAAAAAGGTACGACATTTTGCAATTTTATGCAAAAATAGAAATGTGTTTACAGACTTTTAAACTGTGTAAAATGTTCAATATTTATAAAACTCTTTAATCTATGTAAGTAATTCTTTTAAACCGGGAATAGGCCTCTAAATATACTAGCGGTACAGACACTAAGGTCATTGTCTTAGTTAATAGAACTCAGTATTAACATCAAATTAGCGCTATAGTAGCTTATCTTCTAATCTAATAGCCCTCCTTAAGTTTCTGTGAATAATAATTTGTCTATTGTCTAAATACATTAAATTTGCATGACAATGCCTCTTGATTTAGTGAAAACGTTAACCAGCGAGAAATAGTTTGAGCTTTGAGAAAGATGGGAGTCAGATGGAGCCAAATCTAGGGAGCAGGGTGAAGGAGTACATTTTCTTGACGCAAAAAAAAAAAAAAAAAAAAAAAAAAAAAAAGTTTTGTTTACTTCTGCAAACTGGGTCTTTCCTTGCGAATTTTTCATCTAGTTACATTGGAAGAGTATAAAGTTTTACCCTACTGAAAATAATCAGTAGAAATTTCCTTAGTGTCCCAAATGACTAATGTAACCTTTCCTGCAGATGCAACTGACTTTTTCTCATCTGGCACTGAACAGCGCTTCTGTCCACTATTTTGATTCTGGTGTGCGAGATGGGGGATCCAGTCTAAACCAGAGTTTTAAGTCGATGTAAGCACTTTTTTTTAACTTTTTTCAAGGATGGTACGTTCGTGTTTAAATTCAGCAGCAAAATTTTTAATCTTTGAAAATGAAGGAATAGAGTTCTTATAAAATGTTATAATTTCCTTTGGAGTTAAATCATTCTTGCACAATACTTAATTTTACTCTCATACATTTTATGGAATACCGCAACAGCTTTAGAAAGTTGTTTTGAAACAAATACTTGATATTTCAAATGAATGCTTAATGAAGGTGTATTAACTTAAAAAACAACTGTCTTGCCACTTGCATGACCACATTTTCAGATCGCCTTCGTATTTCTGATTTCTGCGTCCTTTTCTGTCAATTTCTTGCTTTTTACGAATGCCGTTTCACATTCATCCACGATTCTTTTGGCTTTTTTATTTTATTTTTTTCTCCTAGCGCTCCATCCCAAACACCATTTTTAGTATTCTGTCAAAACAAGAATCACTTAGTAGAGGGTGTACCAGAAACAATAATGGGTTTTAAACTGAAAAATATTTTAATTCGTAATAATTATTTATATTTCTATTACATTACCTTAAAGTACAGTTCTTGGAGATTGGAGAACACTTTTTTTTTATAAATATAACATCTTTTAGATATTTTCAATGCACTTTTGTATAAGGTGTTGGGTGGCTCATACTTTTTTTTAAGTATCTCCTATCGGATTCGATGTCCTAACTGTTCGATATTTGCTGGTCTGGTCTCGAACACTTTGTGTTTAAGATAACCTCACAAAAATAATCTGGTGCTGTTAAGTCTGGAGAACGAAGAGGCCATGTCACGTCTCCGATTCGGGAAATTAAACATCCTGGAAAGAGGTTCCGTAGTGCTGTCATGCTAATCCCTGCAATATGTGCAGTTGCCCCAACTTGCTGGAACCACAGACCATCAGTATCTTGAAATTCAGGCACAAGAAAAGTTTGAATCATGTTTCTTTAGCGCATAGAATTTACAGTACACGTTTTCCCATCTTCATTTTCAAAGAAATATGACTCGATTATTTTCGTGGTCATTATAGCGCACTAAACTGTCACCTTTGGATCGTGAAGTAGACCCTGATGGAGTTCATAGAAGTTAGGAGACGTTTGGGCATATTCTGCTTATTCACACTTCCACTGACATGAAAAAGTGTTTCGTTACTCACTATAAGATTGTTTACCAATGTCGGATATTCAGTTATCAATTCTATTATGTGGTGACAGAAATCCTAGAGCTTGGTCTTATCGTAATCTGAGAGAGTTTGCACAACTTGAATCTTACATGGATGAAATTTCAAATCTGGCAATGGCATGGCTTCCTTGCCGACCGGCATAGACTTCTTTGCACTGTTGCCTGTTCTCACGCAATGTTTTGTTCGCTCTGGCGGTGATTTGTTTGTCACGCCACCTTCTTGATTGCATTGTTGTACCCAATGAAGAATAGCATCCTTAGACGGTGCATCACGTTCGTTCACTTCCCTTCGAAATGCTCGTTGGGTTTCTGTGATGAACTTGCATGGTATGATATGGTAGGTAAACTGATGTATGGCATAAACACGCTCCCTCACTGTCCAGCTCTCCATGACTAACACATCGGAGACAGAATACCAACTGGCGAACTCATTTCCCAGTTCTGCTACATATTCGCAACAAAAAACTCGCCAGATACAAAATGGTTTTTAATTCAAACTTATTGTTTCTGCCGTACCTTGTATAAGTAAATTTGCATAATTATCTATTATTACTGCATATAGTTAATAACATGTTTGGGAATTGTGAACAAGAAACAATATCAGAGAATCTCTTTTAGCATAATATGTCACCTAAACAGGTTTCAAAGTGAAATGACAACATTCAAAGTAAACTATTCTATTCGCGTATTCATCATGTGCAGGTGTGAATTTTTATCTTGAACAGCAGAAGGGGAGTTATAACTCATTTTAAACTCAGAAATTGAGCGACATAAGACCTTTTATTTAACCATAGCACTGTGAAACCCTAGGTCATTAAAAGACTGTCAATAAATTCTTATTTTTTATTCATTTGTAAGGACTAGCACTCTAGCACACTTTGTTATTTAAATTTATAAAAATATTTTATTCACAAAAATGAGACCCCCTGCTTTCTTTGCAGAAGCGTCAGAGGAGTTGCCTGGTTAATTTCTGAAGCAGTCTCACACTTAATTTTATTATTAAATACACTTTCTCAAAATTAACAGATGATTGAATTAAAAGTGTTTGCATTACCTACACCAACATGAAAATTAACAGTGAAAGTATTTGCAGACTGATATTACTTTAAGGTAAAATGCTCTATAATAACTCTAATATTATACAGGGTGTCCCACTTAAAACTCCAATTAAAATGATTATAAAGTAAAACATAAATGCAAAAGAATAATAAATGTACCTAGTCTTGGTAGTACTGATCTCGCAATTTATGTAACAATGGTTTTATGGATTATGAGATTGAAAAATGTATAAATAATAACAAACCATTATTTCTGAAGAGTTAGAGCCATATGCACAATTGAGCAGAAAATCTTATGTTCTTTGGTTAGCAGAAACAAAACCTGTAAAGCAATATACAATGCCGATATCTCAAGAACACAACCCTTAAAGACACGATTCCATTTCTGACTATAAGAGATGACACAAAGTTCCAGCAAACAGGAAGGTTGATGTCGAAAACTCGTAAGCATTCTAAGGGGGGGGGGATGTTTAAAGATAACATTGAACGCAAGCGCACCTGGTTTACAAGAAACCCAGAAATCAATCCGATAAGCTAGTTGACAATTCCAGAATCCTTAAATGAATGGCTTACGTTACGAGTGTCTTGGACAAAATTGATGAAGACAATTAGGTCATGTGTGTTTCTCTGACGGACCAATTTCCCATATATCAGGATATGTCCACAGACACAATTACAGAATCTGGAAAAGCGAGAATCCGCTGTGATTCGCCTAAAATCAATGTTGCATCTTAATGAAATATTGTGTGATAAGGGCCTACTTTTTAGCTGAACCAAGAGAGACTGCATCTGTGATGTGCTATAGCTTCCTCCTGAAACCATTTATTAGCAAGACGGCACTCTTCCTCATTTCGCCAGATGCGTAGATGACAAATTTTCGATACAATGAATTGGCAAAGAATCCGAGACCACAGTTTGGCCACCAAGGTCATCAGATTTAACAATCTTTTACTTTTTCTTAGGGGGATTCGTAAAGAATCAAGTGTATAGAATACTCGTGGCAGACCTCAATGTTTTAAAGTGCAGAATCCGCTTTGCTATTCAAAATGTCTTATAGATATCTTGAGATAGAGTTTGACAACAGACTTGGCATCTGACGTGCTACAACAGATAGTCGTGTTGAAGTCTATTGAATATTAAAATTACAACTCTTAATGTATCAGAAAATGTAGAGTTTCAATTAAATAAGGTTTTCATTTACTTGAAACATAAACCATAGAATTATCACTATGATGACAGGCTTAAGGTCTTAGGCGCCGACTCCTAGTTGGAGGAGCCCCTCCAAAGTTTTTACAGAGAGCTTTGAGCCCCCCTCCCGAATGTGTTGATAATATCAATATAAATATTTACTTTGGGAAAATTCACATTGAAAGACTGAAAGAACACTAATAGCGGCATTGAGTAATTCTAGCAACAGCAATTGCATTCATCTCAGTTTTCCTTGCTTATAACGGCATACCAAGCCAAGTTCGTTAGTCCTGAAAGGGAATGAGTTAAACTTGTCATTTTAAACTACCACCAACTCTTGAAATTCAATGATATGGTCGACCAGTTTCATAAAAATGTTTAATTGATTTGCATGTTACAATGTTCTTTTTTATTTCTTAAAGATTTGTACTGATTTTCATTTTGTACACTTTAAACAAACTCTAACAAAAGAATTACTGAACAAATAAGTACATAGTTTTTATTTCAAATTACTATATGTCATAATTACTTTTTTAATTTGTCTGCTTATTAATGCATAACCATTAATAGATATGTAGTTTTTAGATACATTGTGGTAAAGGTTTAGAGACGTGTTTTGGTTGATGTCGATAATAATGTGTATAATATCACAAAGGAAGGTTGGATTCCCTCATAAGTCCGCCTCTATGCTTAAGCTATTCAGTACAGCACTGACCTTCGTGCTCTTAATGAAAAAAAGTGCTGCATAAGCCGCGTGAAGGGCTTCAGACCACAAAGTCCTCTGTAAACAGCTCTTAGAAGGGATTAACTGCTTTATTTTAATGTTTCCTCACATTTAAAGCGGTTTATTGATGCTCGGAGTCGCATTTTCCTACCGTTCTACTTTAAAATTCTTAAAGGCGATCCATTGCACGAACAGCATGAGAAATAAACGTTGCGCCAGGGGGATTTATACCATTTTAAAGGTCAGTCCTTTGCTAGAGAAAATACCTGCATTCCTTGGAGTCGTGAACTAAGGAACACATAGCTGTTCCGCTTAAGTTTCCGCTTTTCATTCTTAATGTTGCTGATTGACCTTTAAATAGACTTTAAGAGACTTTTAGGAAGCTGGAGAAAAAGATTTTATAACGGAAAAGTCCGTCACTCAAGAGTTCCATAATTCTTCACAGGTTTGAATAACTTTTAATAGAAATTGATAATAAAATCCAAATTAGGCCTTATTAATTAATAAAATGGAATAAGTTATGGAATTCTTGCAACCTACAAGTATTACAAAGAGAAACTACCTTTTCAAATCATCATCATCATCATCATCATCATCATCATTAAGATTAAACTACAAAAATTAATGGTATACTATTAATTAAATGAAATGTATGACCCTGGTAGATAAATATATAATGTTCTAATAATTTTAGACATTTTTAAATGTTTTTTATTTGATTTATTTATGGACGCTCTTTAACAACTCAGGTCATCAGCGTCCCATTCAATTCAGGGCGTGAAACGGCCGACAAGTTTGGCTCAGAGGCCTCTTCTTTAGGCTTGAGGCTACCACTACACCACCAGGACCGACATTTTTAAATGTAATTATTCAGAATTTGATGGTGCGTTTCAATAAAACAAAAACATGTTACTATTCCGAAACAAATACAATGCACAAAGCAAATAAAAACAAACTTTTTAATATTTAGTAAAAACATTTTCTGAAGGCTATTACAAATCGCTTTTACATATAAATATAATTAGGGTATCATTTCACATTTTTATTTTCATAACGATGCTTTTGTTAACTATAAAACATATGCATTATTATAAATACAGGTTTTATACACTGAAATTTGTTATTTTATTTTAAAAACATAGAAAAAAACGCAAGAGCTCTTTTTAAATTTTGGTTTTCAAGCACGTTCCTACTCCTAATGCCAACATTTCCAAATTTTTGGAAACTATTTTTCTTATTTTATTTAAATGTTTATACGGAGTTTCGTTGCAAAAAACAAATATTAATGCCACTAGAGCGATTTTTGAATTGTGGGTAAACCTGCAGGGGGGCCCTGCTACTAGTTGATTTCACCGATTTTCAGAAACTATTTATCCTTATTAATATAGTGAGTTTACCTTAAAAAAATTAGGACCGTTAGAGCGAATTTCAAATTTTGATTTTGACTCTACATCATTTTCTCGGTATACTCAAATTCCCAATAACATGTAAATTTTCAGAAAGTTTTTCTCTTGTTGATTTAAATAGTACGAGAGTAGGTCCATAAGTTTCCGGCCTTGCCGATAATGATTACAAAATCCTAATCTGTTGTCATACCTTATCTGTTAAGTAAATAATTGCAGGTGTAACTTCCGCTCCGCTGTGTTCAGTTGTTCAGGTATAGTGGCATAAAGAAGGCTATGTGTAGAAGTTGTGACACATTCAAAATGGAGTATCGAGCTGTTAATAACTTTTTCACAAAAGAAGGACTCACTCCAAATGAAATTAAACAGCGATTGGACGGTGTATATGGGGAAGCGTCCTTCTCATATTCTACCGCAAAAGAATGGGCCAAACTTTTCGAGAAAGCATTAAGACGAAGAGGTGCAGGTCGGCCCTTGAAGGTGCTCACTCCTGAAAACAGCGCTCTTGTGGAAGGAGAAATTATGGAAGGCCGGTGGCTCAAAGTTACAGAAATAGCAGTAAGGCTGGGCCTTTTTACAACAACACTCCTTCGAATTATTCATGAACATTTAAACATGAATAAAGTTAGTGCAAGATGCGTTGGTGCCTAAACTTCTTTCGTCAGTCCAAAAGCAGCAACGAGTCATCTTTGTCAGGCATTTTGGAGTTCTGCCGTGGCAACGAGAGAGAATTTCTGCAAACCATTGTTACACGAGATGAAACTATGGTCCTTGACTGTGATCCCTTGTCGAAAAGCGAATCAATGGAGTGGCGTAAACCTGGCGAAGCACCGCCTCTAAAGGCCAAGATCACTCAGTCAACCAAGATCATGGCCACAATCTTTTGGGACTGTGAAGGAATACTCTTCATTGACTTCAAGGAGAGGAACACCACAGTAAATGGGGAGTACTATACTGGCCTACTGCACAGACTACGTGCTTCCATCAAAGAGAAAAGACGAGGAAAGCTGAGTGGTGGTGTGCGCCTTCTTCATGACAACGCTCCTGTGCAAGCAGCTTCTGTTGCAACGGAAACTGTGAAGAAATGTGGCTTCAAGGAGATCCACCTTCCATCCTACAGCCCAGATCTAACTCCCAGTGACTATTTCCTCTTCTCAAAACTCAAGAAGGACCTTCGAGGAAGAAAATTTAAGTGTAACGAAAAAGTGATGGATGTTGTTTATGTCCATTTTTCAGATAAGATTTCTGACCATTTTTGGCTGGGGGGATTGACATGTTAATTCAAAAATGCGAGAAGTGTATTGCGATAAAGGGCAACTTTATTGAAAAGTGAAATATATTTTTGTCTTTATCATACCTAGAAAATGGTTACGCCGGAATCTTATGAACGTCAGATGTTTGCAGGTACGACATACTGGTAAATCATTCCTTGAATATCGAAAGAGATGACATAAATTTTCCAGCTGAAGCAACCCCTCTCTCTTTTAAGGTGATGATAATTTCCACACAGAGTTTTGCTGTTTCCTCTCAGAATCGAAAGATGCAGCCAGGCTTCTTAAGCAGTTTGAAACAAACTCCGCATTTTCTGATACATCATATCCAAATGTATGCAAACCAGCACGCGAACGCCCTTTTGCGTGGGAATCAGCAGTCTTAGGACCTACCGTGTACAAACACGTCTCATGTGCAACATTTCAGCTACTGAGTCGAGGGTGGCGTCAAGTGAAATTTTCAGAAATTCTAAGAGTATTCTTAATATTATTCGTTGATTTTCTCTCACAACGACAATAGTGGTGTTAACCTTTTCTTCCGTTGTGACCTGACTCAACATTTATGACAAGACGAACAAAGATTAATACAAAATCAACAACTCAGGCATAGAAGATGCTGGAACTAAAACAACGTGACTAACTCCTTTTCGGTTTATGCCTGAAAAGTTTTAGAGGCTAATCACCATCAATTTATGGACTTTATGTGTGTGTCTGTTGATGCGCCGGGGATCCGTCATCTACAGGAGTATCAGAAGCCAAGACCAAGAAGGTGGAGGTCCCTGGGATATTCCAGGAGGCCACATAACTCACCGCTTGTGACATATTTTGTAATTATCTATTAGTATAATATTGTTATTAACTATAATAAAAACTTACTAATACGTGTTAAATGTAGTACTAACCTATCTAGAATAATTGTAGTTATAAAAGTGTAGCAAAAACTAAAAGTTTGTATTGTAGTAATGCAATAGATTAACAAATGTAACCAAGTGGTTAATTAATAGTAGAATTAACAGTATAACATATGTAGATCATCAAGTTATTATTAATCCAAAATGTATAGTAGTATTGTAGTTTTTAGGCACAATTAATCACATGTGCTTTTTCTAGTAGATGTAGTATAAGTTATAAAATATAAATGTATAAAAAATTGTAATTTGTAAAAGAAAACGAAGGGAAATTAGAACCCGGTTTAAAATATAAGGTACCGGGTTAAAAAAGACACTTTCATTACAACACAAACTGGAGCGTCGGGTCCACCTTCCTTTGAAATTGATTGTCTCCCCTCTTTAAACATTTTAAACCATCTTTGAGCTGTGCTATAGGGAATAACTGTTACATTGACTAAGCCTCAACTGAGGATTTGTTGAGACGAAAGGAGAATTTCAGAGTAGCTTATTGTTCGTCGCGTGTCACCTCCATTTTCCTATGGGCGGAACCGAACATGTTTCAACTTGCACACCTCTCATAGGCGGGAACCGGGAGTAACAACAATGAAATTAATACCACGTGTACATTACGCATTAAACTAACAAAAACTGTGAAGTTCAATTTTAAAGCCTGTAGAAAAATTATAAACATTGTTTATTGAACAGCTGTTGTATTTCATTTCCTAAATGCTTTAGTTAATTTTTTTATATGCTATAAGTAGATAAGTGAGATTTTGTTACATATTCTAAATATTTTGGTTGTTAATAAATAAATATTAATAAAACAGTCAAAATTTGTATTGCTACAATTAGATATCTTCACTTGTAACGTATAAGCACACATTCCTGTACCACGGCTAGGTATCTACATTAGCATACAATGAAGTTACACTTTAAATTAATTTTGCGAGGTAGTAGTTCTTTTTCTTTTTAGGAAACTGACGTTCCTTCTACTTACTTACTGTGCAGCACATAGCATTTAATGTGACAAGTGTGGAGAACAAAACTTGAACCATTGCAGCTGTTTCTGGCAACAGTATTACGCTGGCCTCGCTTAGAAACCATTGGTTTGAAGATTTTAGTGGTTGGCCATAGTGGAATAGAATGGTTTCGATACATTCCGCGATTGGTTGAGAATTTAAGACAGTAGAGATAATTTTGCGGTCTGAAGACTGGAAGAGCATTGCAGGAAGCAGGGAGAAAAATGATTTGTGCATGACTCACTAAGTGAAAATATTAAAAGCTGAAGAAGATGTTAATGCAGCAGAGTGTCACAAAGACAGATCTCCTTTATTGAGGTTAAATAAATGTGCAAATAAAAAGGGGCATCTTGGCAAACGTGGAACCTCTGTATGGGACAGTATTTTAATTTCAAGTGCTAAGTTGACTTCCTACCTCTCTTTAAAATGTATCCTCCTACTCTTGGAAATCAGTTCAAAGGATTTCACAAAGGATACACGTAGTGGTAAGGCACAGGATTATGTGTGAGAAGAAGAAGAAGAAGGGGCAGAAGTACATGATGAAGATGACGATTTATGATTATGAAGAGATTATGGATGGATAAAAATAAGATTACATTGTTTATGTAAAATTGTAATGATGTTATGTTTGCAATATTCATAGTAATTATTTATTTCATTTGTTATTTTTTTCTTTTCAGTTTTTAAATTTTATAATTAATTGAAGGGTTTAATGGATGAAGTTGTCATGTCATAAAGAGCAAATTCTGAGTAAAGAAGGGTAAATCTGTTATTACATTAGGCCAATGTAACATAACTTAATCTACCAGTATATCCAGTATTATGAGACAGACTACTATGATATCCATTTCACAATAAAATTTTATGCATAACTCTTTCATTGACAGGGAAAGATTCATTTATTGAAACATTTAATACAATAACTTGTTCCATTCAACCTTTAAGGTACTTAACATGAAAGCAATTATCGGCTAAGCTATACAAATATATTTCTGCAACAAATATGTATGTTACCTAGATCCTAATTTTCACTTTATATTTTTTAAAGCATAGATCTTACCATATGCACTCGAAAAAGAAGTTCAAAAATAATATATAAATACTTCTAATTTCAAAACAAACATTCAAAGCTACAGTTTCCTGTAACAGTATGAAATGTGCTGTTACTTAGTTGTAGGTTTAAGATAACGAATTGACATTTTACCTCAGATGTAACAATTGGAGCATTACGATAACTTTTGCCCTTATAAACTAATCAGTACACGTTCTTTCCATTGCTGCCAAATGAAACTTGTATCTAGTTCCACGTATCCGGAAATTAGGTTAGTGATTCTAGTACTGCTGTCGACTGAGTTCTGTGTCAATCGAGTAGCCAGATGTATATGTGTGTCAACAAAATTGCTGTAAGGGAATAACAAGCTCGAGACATTCGGATTGAATTAAAACGTACGGGAACAGTTTTCAGTTTTGAAATGAAACAATTCTTCCAAATGAGAATACAGAAAGAATTACATTTAATGAAATCTTTCGAGTGGCAAGAAAAAACTGGGCTAAACGAGCTTACGGGAAGCATTTTTTTAGCGCAACAAATTCATTATTATAAGCTGGAATGACTGACAGTTCTATGCTCATCGTTTTAGCATTATTGACAATGCAATAATGTCTAAGAGTCGGTTTAGGCAACATCTAATCCTTTGGAGGCTTAAGGGATATCTCTAAAGTTTCATAGAGGCACTACGAATTAGCTAACGAATTCATTTAGCGTAACGTTCTTGAGATATGGTGTACACAGATTGACTTAACGTCAATTTCACTCGGTGTTTTCGGTTTTGTAGAGCCGTGGTGCATATATCAAGTTATTCTTTGATTAAGAAATCCAATAGCCCAGTTAATGCAGTGTCATAACGTGGCATTTTGAGCTAGGGCGCTTAAGCGATTGTTATTCTGTCTCGAGGACGAATTAAGCAACATCTGTGACCAATATTGTCATAGCGGAGACCAACAGTTTCGGGTACAGAACTAACGATTCCAAAATGTTTGCAGAATTACAGTGCAGCATGTTGGTATCTGGTTATGTATTGTTTCGGGTTATCGTGTTTATTTCTGTATTAAATGTATAATATCGAAAAAAAATATTTCGACTGGTAAGACTTACTGGTGCTCCTTTGTTTCGAATCCCCGATGTCTCGATCATCAAGGAACGTGCATTCTCCACTATTCTACTTCCCTATATCTCATTAAGCACCAGCTTGGACCTATCTTCTGTGTGCATGTCAGGTGTTTATTTTTGCAGCTAGTCAGCTAAGATATCGTTTGTCATTGGTTACGCTCACAGGGGTTAAATTTACTGTTTCGAAAAAAACAGGATGATCAAGACTCGATTAGAAGTTGAGAACCATTATCTGTTTATGTTTATATGCACTGTTCCAACGTTAAACCACAATACAATCTTTTGTCCTCGCCGTGTACCTCTGTTTGTACTCGATGCTTTTGCATGAAAGACATTTATATTTTCCCTAAGTTTACCGACGTGATAATGTGTGAACAGGGAGGCTAGAGGAAATGACCACCCGACTTAACGCATATAGCTTTGAGGGGGGAGGGTTAGAGTATGCAGAGGGTCATGTAAACGACCCCAATTGACTTAAGATACAAACTGTTTAAGCAAATATACGCTTATTTTGATCAAATGCGTCATAGGCCTGAAATATTTGCCAGAGTCCGACAGTCACTACTAAAACAGTGCAATGAATGTAATGAGGCGTAGGGCAGCTTGGATATAAATCATGTAATTGTTAAATGATCGTAACATATGTGTTTCTTTCCATGGTGTATCACTTCTAAACGATATGTCAGAGACCATCTCCTCATTGTGAGATCTATCTCTCCTCCAAACTTGTCGTAGAGATTCTGAGTCATTTTGTATAATGATTTCCAGATTCATATTAGCGCAATGTGTTTTAATCGACAGCAGCAATGAATTACCGAAGGGTTTAGGTGGGTTATTAGATCTAGTGACCTCGGAAAGTGGAGTGAATAAAGGTTTTTAAATATACAAGTACTCTCATCTGATAGCTGATAGCACTAACCAGTGTTTGGTTGTGGTAGTTATAATGTAAAATTAAGCTATCACGTGTTTTCGTGATTTCCTCTGATTGCTAAGGCGATTGCTAGGATGAATATTTTCTTTACAAGAAATTTCCGCTCTCAATCTCATGTAATATCATTCCGCTGGTTCTGTTACGCAGTCGAAAGTGTCTGGGCGAAGTGCGGTGTGACGGTGACTTGCGCTTAGGAAAGGCTTCTGCGGGGGACTGGTCCTTCTGAGGGCTTGAACGTCTTGGAGGAGGGAATGCTACCCGAAAACAATGTTAGGGACTCCATTTATGTTCGTACCTCACCGTCCGTGGATCCTGACTGCCCAGTGTCAGCCCCATCTCATCCCTTCCTGCCTGAGATGCTCCCACTTAGGGCATACACATTAACGACCAGCCCTTCGGTTTAAATACCGAAATATTTTCCACCGACCCTAACAACGCAAACCAATAATTTTTCATGTTATTAAAACAAACAGTTGAAGTAATAGAAATTTTACTTTTTCTTCTAAAAAAACGAGAGTCACAATTCAATTTTTATCCCACTAAGGCTAAACTTACTGATGACTGAACATTCTTACAAAGAATGCTGATACAGCAGCTGTTGTCAAGTTGCAGGCAAAACTCAACATGTCAGTAACTACAACGGTTTGCTTCTTTTGCAATGTTGGAACCACTCAATCACTTCAAATGGCTCACAGTACGAATGTGAGCTATTTGAAGTGATTGTGTGGTTGTGTCCAAAATAAATTGAAAAATACTTTCTTAATCGTGCAGTATATTTAATTTTAATATTGCTTTTGTAGAGTAACATAACATTGTGTCTATAAACTTATATTGAGTATTCAAGCTTTTCTTTTCAATTGCATTAAACTTCTTAATACTGAACTACTACATATTGTTGTAAGGAATTAGTTTAGTGAATAAATGCTCTCACATCGGCAGTTCGTCATTGTTATAGCAACGATTAATAATAACCCATATGGTTGTTCAATTTCAAAGTATTCAAACAAATAGTAATGGATAATATATACTCAATAAACTATCCGAATGCCCAAAATTATTTGTAGTAAACAGTCACGTAAAAATGCCAGTTATAATAAATATTTATTAGATTACCCTTCAAAAACTATTAATTACATAAATGATTTAAAGCGTTATAAAACACTTAAGTCATCGAAAGGAGCAATACTTAAATTTTTTTATTTAATTAAGCACGCTCTTTAACACCTCAGGTGATCAGCGTCCCATTCAATTCCAGGCAAGAAACAACCGATAAATTTTGCTCAGAGGCCTCTTCTTTCAAGCTTAGGGTTCTTTATCGTTCCGTGAATCTATGACCGGGACCCACGGATTTATTTCCCCTCCGAAGGAAGCCATACTTAGGAATTTTGCGGTCCAAAAAAATACATCGACCCTGACCCGCAATCTTGGGCCTACGAGTGGCAAGCATGGTTACCACTAGACTACCGGGACCACTTAAGTGTATATACACGAAATGGAAGTGTCGGTATTGGATGTCTAATGGTAACCATATTTGCCTCATAGACCCCACCAATCCCAACCAGGATCGATGGATTATAGAATTATAGAAGCTTTTGAATACTTGTATTTTGATATTATTTCTCTTCACGCTGCTATGCAATACAACTGACACAATAGAGGACATAAGCATCAAACCATACATACAGAGAAGAAAATTAAAAATGAAATTTATACTATATATTGCTAATTTTCACTGAAGCATGCAGTACGGGTAATAGTTAGAAAGTTAATCAGAAGCATGTCAATTGTTGTAACGGCAAGTCGTCATTGTTGACACGAATTCGCCTGTAGACTTTGTACGGCAATATGGTGCCGTTACATAGGGGAGACAAATTTAAAAATAAATAATTTCTAATTTTTAATTCTTAAAATTACTTGTTTAGGCAGTTTTAGGCACAAAAAGGCAGACATAGATACTGACCCCCACTTTAGGTCATTTTAGGCACTATAAAAATGCTCTCAAATAATATAATTTTCCATAAATTTCTAACTTCTGCATTTATTTTGCACATTTGCCTAAAAATTCGAAATGTACTTATAACACAGGTTACTGCTTATATTTTCATTATTAGGCATTAAATACAATGTAAATTTGCGCGTTTAGTAAAAATATAAATACTATAGTAAATATGCTACCTTTATGGGTGGCGGTTGTATCTCCCTTTTCTAATTGCCGCAGTTACGTTTCCCTAGTAAGAAGCCTCACTCTAGCGCCCCTTAATTCAAATAAACTCATGTAGTTCTGTTTTTCTACCCATTATTATAGTTGCACAATGAGTTCGTGTTGTGGAGAGGTCAGAAGGGAGAGAGAATAACACAACATTAGCACTATAAAAGGCTAATAACTTTAAATGACTACACTATTTTTAAAATTCATGTTTAATTTATTAATTCTGCAAGCTCTCTGCGTAAGAAAAAAAAATCATATTCTAAATGTCATAAAATCCTAAGAAATATTTTTGAATATTCTCTAAAGCACGCGCAGTCCTACCAAATATTGCACACTAAAATTTTTCTGTTATATCTGTGGTTTAATCGACAATGGGATAAAGGAAGCACTGTTGATTTCTTTGTCAGTATAGAACTGGATTTCTTCTTGGACACATTCGATTTCCGCATTCTGAATTGCTTTCGAAAGCCCCCCAAAGTAATCCATTTCCCCCCAGTGTTCTTTGAGCGCTATATTTCTATTGAATATCAAATGAGATATACGAGAGCTTTGAAATGTTCAGAATTAGCTGAAACATCTGACTTCAAATCCCCCTATGCGAAACTCTTGTTTGAATAATACACTTGTAACTTCAATTAACATATATTTTCTCACTTTTTCATTGTGCTCCAATTTAAATTACTTATTGTGCTCCTTAATTAAGTCACAGACAATGAAATTTTGTTTAGGTAATGTTTAAAACGAAAGATAAGAATTCGTGATTTTTACTTGCTTTTTGTCTACTCGCTGAGGTGATCACAATGCCTTTCAGAGGGCTATACATATTTAACTGTAATTTATTCTTCAAGTGCTACACACAACCTTTTGTGATTATTGTAACAAGCGTTTTAAAATGACCTTTTAGCCTTCTGTAGCAATGGACATTTTGTATAGGCAGTTCAGATGCAAATTTATATCGAACTTTGTTTTTAATTTGATTTTAAAGTTAAATAACATAAAAGAATTAATTTATTTTAGAGTTAAATAATTTTTAAAATTTTAAATATGCCTAAAAATTTTTCAATAATTTTGTTTAAAAAAAGTATGCAGCATTCAGAAAAAAATATTACAAAATATCCTAGATTTCTCAAAAGCCCTGGCTTTCAAAACATGGGAGATTAGTACAAAGAATTATCAAAATATTTCATACACGTTTTTTTTTTTTGAATGACTTGCACACAGAGAGTGAGCTTAAGAGTTATTAGAAAGAAAATAAATAACCAGGAACACCATTGTGAAAGACCTAAGAGCCAAAGAACAATAAAACGCAATAATGAGATTAAGAATAAGGAAATGAGGCAGAAACATGGCCGGTTATAATGAAGGTTAGTGACAAAGACACAATAAATGCAAGTTTGTATTCACTAGTTGCAGAGAACCTCCCCAATTAATATACTGCTAGGTAACTTTTAGTTTGTGCAGGGACGTTTAGGTTTGCTTCTGAACCTTGGCATCCAGCTGTCCTGTGCCAAGCGTGCTTTTCTGGGTCAATAATCTCGCGGCCGCGCTAAATGAATGCTGAACGTGTACATGCTGCAGAGTAATGTGCTAGAGATGTTCCATTCTCAACTTGAACTGCTTTCTTTTTAGACCTTCCGTTTGTGCAGTCGAAGTGGAGCGCCAATAATTTACATAGTACCGCTGACCGATATGGGTCTTTTTTCACTAACACCATACATGTTCATGTTACAAATAAACGCTGCTTTGACAAATTATTTTAATTGTATAGGAATTTCCAAGAAAATTCACTTTAAAACAACTACCTTGGTCCCATGATAATATTCGCATTTCCTCAAAGCCCCTTTTTTTCGCTCTAGAAACGAAAGTGAAGAACCAGATATGCACAGAGCATTGGATTAGAGACAATAATAGAGTGTATGAAAACATGCTTGGAACTTGGGTGAAGTGTTAAAGATTTTTGTCTATTCGGTTGTTCAGTTCAGAACATGCATTTCATGAGTCTGAAGGTTTGTTGACTATCGGAGTACTGTTGTGCAGTTATGTGACCACAGGAGTAGCATGGGAGGAATGAAGAATATTGGAGGTGATCAGCGGCGGGTATTTCTTATCGTGCCAACTTGCAAAGAGAGGTCTGATTAAGCAAAGTGCTCAGAATTTTGCTAACATGACATCAAGAAGTCATATTCATAGTATATGAACTTGTTACCATCATCGTGAAGCCTTCGAAGATATTCAATAATGTCTTTCTGATATCGCAACACGTCGTGATTGAAAGCGTGAAGGTTAATGGGAATAACTGCCACAATTTACCTCATATGGGGAAGCAGCACTTGCAGTGACAGGGATAGCCTTTAGTTCTACATTGAAACTCCGCCCCTGCTCCTGTACGCCATGTTGACTAATCTGAATACTAATGCTATTTACTATTATTTTTTGTCAGTACTCTCTGTAAATAAGCATGTATTCATTCATTGTGAATAAATACCTTTCTGAAGAAATGCGACTATTATTTTGGTAGAGGGACAGTATTAAAATAATCAGTTCGAAGTTCAGATATAAAATACAAGAATAATTCAATGTATTCTAATTCTATAGTTCTCGTGGTACTCGGGGTCCCCCTTCTAGTCTTCTACACTAGGTTTCTGAAGGTCAGGTCTGTCAAACCAAGACCGACTAATTTTCCAGACCTCAAAGTAGGTTTATAGTAGACAAATGTGGTTCGTTGCTGTTAATTACATGGCTTTGTTAATTTGGTTCGTTGAAGTGTCCTGGTTTATTTCAGTGGTTTATAGTTGAAAGTAAGTCAACAGTAACGTATTACTTCTTTTATTTTTCATTATATTAGAGAAACCACACCAGGAAAACATTTAATAGAAAATGTTAGTACAATATGTGTGTATATTAATTATGGTCGTGCACTGCGTAACACCATATTTACATTCCCTAAATAGCAACAATTAAAAGAGTGGATAAAAAGTAGACATCGTGTAAATTTTGAAATGAAACTGTAGTATATATTAAATGTGTCGCACAAAAATTTGGGTTTAGCGAGGACATCTTTCCTGCTATTTTCCCTAATCTACTATTGTGAGTGATGGCGCGTTAGCAATGAAAAGAAAGATCCGGAAAAAAAAAAAAAAAAAAAAAAAACGTATGAAACGAGCTTTAGAGCGAGATGATAAGAGAGCTTTAATGAATGGTATGAGCATGATGTTATAACAACTTTCGACCCATTTGCAAGTGAGGTTATGCAGAGACAGGTACACCCGTAGGGGGTCATGTTGCTGCTATTAAACACACGGCTTGTTTATTTGGTTCGTTGTAATCACTTGGTTTATTAAAGGGGTTTATAGTTGGAAGTAAATCAACAGTAACGTGTTGGTTTTTATTAGTTAATATTGATTTAGTGGAATCACGCCAGGAACTTGTGTAATAGATAGTGTTTTAATAAAACATGAGTTGCTCATGTATGTCTTAATTACGGTAGTGCACCGCATAATACCAAACCTACATTTCCTAAAGGCAGTAATTAAAGGAGGAGTTGATAAAGAGTATATGCTGTGCAAATTTTAAAGTTAACAATGAAACTGTAGTGTGTATAAATCATTTCGTACCAAATTTTGTGACTAGGGAGAACATTTTTCCTGTGCAGTTTTCCCTAATCGTATGTGATAGTGAGGGTTAGCATTGAAAATAAAGGTCCGAAAGAACGTATGAAGCGGGTTTTGTAGCGAGATGAATGAAGAGAGTTCTAATTAATGATGTTATGTTTTGACACCTATGCAAGTGAGGTTAAGACAAGACAGGTATACCCATTTATAACTATTGCCAAGGAAGATTATGCCCTTTTCATTAAAATAGACGATGATAATTTACGTCGATTAGTTTTAAGGTGCCCAGTAATTTACAAGTTATAATAAAGATTTCATAAAGATTTGTGCTTATTTGTGGAGAAGTTTATACTTTATATTATTTTGTATTTCGTTTACATATGAGAAATATTGTTTGTAAACGATTTCATATTCTTAAAATATCGAATATTTTCTAATGATAACAATATCATCGTGTAAATGTAATACAATGTAAAAGTTTCGTATTTGCGTTGACAGTAATAGAGCGACTACGGCCGCCGTTCCCCCCCCCCTCCCGCATTGAGTTTTTCTTTTTTTTTTAATGGTGTTTACCGCCTGCTTTAACTACTGGGGCACCACAGGCGGTAGACATTAATAATACATGAGATGAAATGATATATTGGGAAAGGACTTTTTTTAAGGAAGGAAACGTTCCAGGCCTATGTGTCGGGTACCTCCCCGGCATTTGCCATTTATGAGGACTGAGGAATACCTGGAAAAACCTCAGTCAGGGAGGACGGTCCTGGCGGGATTCGAACCTCAGACGTCCTGCTTATTTATCCTGGTAAATCTTGATCAAACATAGAAACTGAGCAGTAGTGAGTAGCGCAAATTGTGGAGGAGAACGAATCACTTGTGATCTACTCGAAGATACCCGAATGAAGTTATCATGAAATACATATAAGTCGCAAGCAGGGTCAGTCGATCTATACTATGAAGTGAAGATAATAAATTAATGTTGTTTTAAAATATAGGTTATTAAAACATGAAAAATCACCGAAAAGTTGCTTTGGAAGAGGACAGAACATTATAACTTAAAAATTGAAAATAGTTTGAGATACGCTGTTATACAATTTTATTCTCTTCTCAAACCATACAAGATGAAACATTGAATAATCTCTAGCTCACGCTTTTTTTACACCATCGTTGAAGGCTGAACAGACGAACGTTCCATGTCTGCATAGCCTGAAAATGGCCGGTTCAAAACATCAATTTAATGAAGAAGAGACAGAAATGTTCTGTGAGTATCTTAGTGGAAAGAAATTTGCATCGTTTGCATGTTCTAATGTTGCCTGATCAATGTAAAAACACGTAACACAGTTCCTTACATGGGCGGCCGAGAGCGGTAGGGTTGTCCATTAGTAACGTGAGTACCGATGAATCGCCGATTGATGATGCATGTTATCCTGCCTTTCTCGATTTAATGTCTAATTTTTCGTTTTTTTTTTTTTTTTTTTTTTTTTTTTTTTTTTTTTTTTTCTTCGTGGTCATTTTACATTCTTCTTATAAATGCTATAAAATAGGTCGTGCGTTGCCCTTTTAAATTCATTCGTGACTAATATTGCAAAACAAATTATATCACTGGCCTCACAGTACCGCAAGAAGAATACCTGTCATTTGTGTTTAGGGTCTCGAGTTCGATTCTCCGCTGGTAACAACACATTTTCTCTGACTAAGAAGGTACAGAATTTGGTGTAACAATTTGTAGCGTGCTTGTGTATGTATAAATATGCATGTAATATGTGTGTATATTAAATAATCAGTGCGCAGATTTTCAGGACTAGTAGGGCAGATAACTGAAGTACATTCATATATGGCTAATATATCAGCAAAATGAACAGAACTACACGACACCCATAGGTGCCGCAAAGTTAGGGGGGGGGTCTAAAAGGAGTGTTTTTGAAACTGTAAGAAAAGTTAGAATCTGTACTATCAGAAACAGTGGTTTAATTAACAATTTGAGTTTTTTTTAGCGATAATAACAACCATTTACAAGTATCACAAAGAAAGGATTGTATAGATTTAAGTGGACATGAAAGCATACCTTGCTGAGTCATATTTCAGAGAAAACATGCCAAAAATACTTGGAAACAAACACCTTTGCGGAAAATCTCCCTTAGAAGGTTTGAGAATGGCAATAGGAAACATGAACGAATTTCGAAATATGTGGCACCGTGGCCGAGTGGTTAGAGTGCGGCCTGGATTCTATCCCAGCAATTGGGATTTGTGGCAGAGAAAGCGGCGCTTAAGCATGTTTTCTCCGGATACTCCGGCATCCCCTGCCATTCATTCTATCGTTGCCCCACAATCATCTCACTCTTACTTTCATCTGCATTATTTGCATGTTGCTCAAGTTAATGTCCATAAAGCAATTAAACATGTAAATAAACACGAAAAATGGAGTTATTTAATTGAATAAGAATCCCCAAAATGTTATATTTTAATTAGAGAGAGAAACAAAAAGAACTAGATGGTCGATACATTTACTTGTGTAGGTCGTTTAATAATGGAATAAAATATCAAATTCCTTTAGAACAGAAAATAGCCCGGAAAACGTTATAAATATGAATGTTTTTAAGGATGTCTGTGAAATGTTTTTAAAATTAGTTATACCTGAATGTATGGTGGGTTACAGGTCACTTACTAGAAGAATGGAAAGGAGCTGTGATAACAACAATTGATCCCTATAATTGCTCCTTAAACCCAGTAGTCATAATACTAAATTAGCCTTATACTGAAGTATTCTAATTTATTTTTCTTATATGTAAGTGAGTAAGTGTTAATTGCACCTCACATGCCGACTAGACATTGTAGTATGTAACACTGGAGGGAGAGCTTCTGTTATTTAATAAAGACGCGCACAATTCACGAAAATTAGGGCACTGGACATCACTGTCTTCTGGTTGCCAGTGTTCTTACACTTCCAATAATAGTAAACAAATGCGGGAACTTTGTATCAGGAAAAATAACGTTTACGAAAAGTATATTTTAAGAACATGTTTTGGAAAAAGAATTTTAGAAAAAACCATCGGGAACAATACCATTTAAAAATAAATACAAATAACTGCATTGATTACAGAGGAATAAGCTTATTGAATTTGACATATAAGATGCACGCAAAAATAATAACTACACTTTTAAATTACATTACTAAAGCATTATTAAAAGAACACAGTGGATTTAAAAAAAGCAGATCATCTTGGGATGGTTTAGCTTTAGTCTGCTACTTTTTGGTTATTTATAATCAAAATAATAAATCATATAATGCTGGAATTTTCATGATATTCAGGTAATTGTAATAAGGTAAAATAAATACCTAAAGTAATTGTTAAAACGAGTGCTTTCTATTGTAAATATATTTACTTTACAGCATATAATTCAGAAACAAAGGGTATTTAAGTTGGAAGGATATTTTATTCAATCTAATAAATCGAATGGTATATTTTATGGAATAATATGGATTGAAAGTAGATAACTCAAGCGTCATCTTAATGAAAATCATCAAGAATATGCATTTGAGCAGACAATTAACACAGGCATAAGCGGGTGGAACGAACAAGAAGCAATAAAACACTTAAGTATAATTCAAGAAGTAAGACAAGCGTGCCCGTTGTTGTGGCCACTTCATATCAACGATGCTATGTGAGATTGGGAATCACAGGTAAGGAAACACGATAATAAACAAGTTAATATTTCTCGATGAACAGGTACAGAAGATTATTGCTAAAGAGTAATTTATATGTTAAAATATAGCAACAATAATTTAGGTATGTCAGCAGCAAATACAAAAACTACGTCACGCAAGAGTTGCGTAAATTAAATAACATTTCAGGTCACCAGCGCTCTATTGTATTCAGAGAGTGAAACGGCCGGTAAATTTTGCTCATATGCCTCTTTTTTTCAGGCCAGAGGTTACTTTTCATGCCGTAAATGTATGACACGGGACTCTCGGCTTTACTACCCTTCCGAAGGAAGCCATACTTTGGATTTTTACGCCTGAAAAAACCCATCGAACCTCGCCGGGTTTGAACCCTCATTGAGTTGAATAACTTTTAATAAAATTGAATATAAAATCCAAATTAGACCTTATTAATTAATGAAATGAAATAATTATGGCATTACTGTGTGCTGTAAGCGGAACAAATTAGAATTCTTGCAATCTATAAGTACTGCAAAAGAGAAACCATATTTTTATAATAATAATAATAATAATAATAATAATAATAATAATAATAATAATAATAATAATAATAATAATAATTTGCTATTTATTTATTTTAGATTAAACCACAAAAATATGGTGTGCAATTAATTAAATGAAATGTATGACCATTGGAAGACAAAGCTGTGTGGGCATTTTTAAACATTTTTAAATGTTACCATGTTTATGAACTGAGCCCATGGTATCATATTTACATTCACTAAAATAAAGAAATAACAGAAAGTTTCGAATTACATTGTGTATTTGAGAATATGTTCATATGTTTCAATAAAACAATTACAATGTAGAAAGCAAATAAAAACAATCGAAAGTTACATAGACTTTCATTGGTTTTGAAATATATAATTTAAATGTTATTGCAGTACCAACATATAATGCAAACAATTTCTGAAGGTATTACAGAGCGCTCTTACATACAAATATAATTCTCAAACATACACTAGATTAATATTTCACATATGCTATCTTCATGACGATGCTTTTGTTAAATATAAAACATATGCATTATTATACATACAGTTTATATGCTGAATTAGTTGTCCATTTATTTTAAAACAATATAGAGAACATTAAAAGTAAGAGCTCTTTTTAAATTTCGATTTTCAAGTATACCCCTATTCCTAATGATCAAATTTCCAAAAATTTCAAAAACTATTTTTGTTGTTTTATTTAAATAGTATATTCCGAATTTGGTTGTGAAAACAAATATTGCTGCCACTAGAGCTATTTTAAATTCTGGGTTTTCAAGTAAACCCTTCCTCATAATAGTCCGATTTAAATTTTGGGTAATGGTAACACTTGGGACTAGCATTCGGAAGGTACCGGGTTCAAATATTTTGGAGCCGGCCATCCTACCTTTGCTTTTTTTTTTTTCTTTTCTTGGTTTCCTCTGGTTGCATAAGCGAAGGGTTTACTTTCCACGAATTTTGCGATCTCCCATTTCATCTCATTCCGTTCCTTTGGTTCTGTTACAGGATCTAAATTGCCAGGAGTGGTAGGCTGGTGCGGTGTGCGATGTTACGTTGGCTTGCGCTTTGGAAAGGTTTTTATCCGGGCATTCTGGCGTAGAAGCGGGCCATCTGAAGAGCTCGAGTTCCTTAAAGGGATAGGAGCTCATCCAGGGTCGGAGTGTTCTAACCTGGAATCAATGAACATGTCCACTTCTCACTGTTCCTTCTAGACGTCTCCCTCCTCCCTCACCCAGTCCTTTCCTCCTGGAGATGTTTCCCCTCGAAGCACAGGCACAAACGGCCAGCCATTGAGCAAGGTTGAAGAATCGAAATGTCCTCCTCCGTCTCTAATTAACTAGACTTCTATCTAGAATTTAGATTGGACATTCATCTTTATTCCGGCTTATGTTTCTGCATTGGGAGGTTATTGTTTTTTACCCATTGTTGAACAGAAATTAATAAAACATTAGTTGTAAGTGTTGTTTTCGTGTATGCCACACTGTGTAAGAAATCGTTTCAAATTAAAATTTAAATATCCCAGAAAAATGAAAATGTAACAATCATCGTTATTTTTCTAATGTCTTCATTTGCAAATGACTAACAGTAGCTGTGGGGAGATGTTCTGCCAAATAGGATACCTACAGCGGAATGGCGGTATTCTTAGAGAATACATTTTCAGCGAGAAAAGAAACAATTATGGTAAATATTCAACAGGCTTTGTTCTTTACTTTTACACTTTTCTGCAGAAAGGCATAGATATATAGATGCCATCTTGTAGCAACCACAATATTTATTTTCAACATCAGCAGTACAATGATGCACGTAAAAAAGGTTGCACATTTTATTCACAGCGCCTCAAACAAGTCACTTTACCTTTAAAACATACACTGGTGATTTATAAGATGAAATAAATGAACTAGGAAAGGAATTTTTGGAAGGAAACGTTCCAGGAATTTGCCATTGATGATAACTGAGAAAAAAGCAGGAAATAACTCAGGAAATACGACCACGGAGGGATTCCAACCACAGACTTTCCGTTCATGAGCCCGTGCCTTAACGATCTCGGCCAAATATCACGTTCGTATAAATCTTTTGATTTGGTTTATTTACGGATGCTCTTTAACATCTCAGGTTATCAGCGTGCTATTCAAATCAGGGCGTGAAACGGCCGACAAATTTTGCTCAAAGGCCTCTTCTTTCAGACTTGAGGTTCTTTATCGTGCCATAACCCGGACCCCGGCTTTACTTCCCTTCCGAAGGAAGCTAAACTTAGGATTTTTACGCCCGAAAAAATCCATCGATCCTAGCCGGAATCAAACCCGCGATCTTGGGTTTAGGAGGCAAGTATGGTTACCACTACACCATCAGGACGACTTGTATAAATCTAGTTCTACCAAAGTGACAGTCTTATTTATCCCAGTAGTTTTAGTCTTGTTGTTTCATTATAGAAATTATTCCATTTAGTATAATATTCTCATTTCGCTTGTTATTTGGTAATCAGGAATAAATTTCATTTCACTAATTTGAGATCTATCCGTTTTTTGTTTTTATAGAGAAGTTAAGACGAAATGTAGTGAAGCTGTAAGGATTCAGTTTTATACGGGAAGATCAGATTACATTCTCATCGGAAACTGGCAGTTCTGCTAGCGCCCGAGGTCAAGTGCGTCACATTCCATAATTAATATATTTCTGTAACAGCGATTTTGCAATAGTTTAAAAACAACATCCAGTTACAGCTCTGAACAGCGAGATTTTTACTCGTAAATTTCTAAGACGGTTTCAAGAAAAAAGCCTAGTTGCTAACTTAAGGAGAATAATCCTCAATAACCTCTAAATTTTAGTGTCCAAAAAGAGTTGGGATACATCTTGTGTCTTTTTAAGGGAAATTAATAGAAAGGAAGCCTAATTTTGGTTCTTGCTATAACATTCTGGAAAGTTTATCAATTGGCTATTCCACAAACGAACTTTATGCAATTGATACACATCATTAAAAGAGCGCCACCGCTTTATCCTCAGACCTGATTTCTGTGGCATAATCCTCTGAGGAAGACTAGAAGAAGTTAGAGTACAGAAAATAATTTATATGCCTTGGAAGAACTGAAAATAACATAAGGGAAAATATCGTCTCGTTTTATCAAGGGAACTGCAGTAAATGATTCATGGATAGGTGTTTACATAAAATTCTAAATATTTATGTATAATATATGGGCGAGTTAACATACGAAAATATAGAAGAAATAATTTTATAAGAGAAGGAATGAAAATAACAAAGAAAATTAAAACTCTTTTTATCCTCTTCTCCATCTTTACGTTTTTCAGCATCTAATCCTAATTTTGCTATTAAGTATCTCTGAATAAGGCAAAAATAAAAGTTTTACTGAAAAATCTGCCATTTAAAACATCAGAAGTATCAGGATGATGTCATGACCTAAAAGTTGCGCTTACCATCCTCCACGTCACTCGTCCACAGTCCTCCAAACCATACCTAGAAAGGTGACGTCATCCTCCATTACGACAGAGAGGCGTGAATGCCATGCCAAGAAAGGTTTGCATTTGTCATCCAGCTCGTTTTTAATGCAAGAAGGGCGCAAGAGATACATTCCATTCTAGTACACTGGGCTATAAGGCCTTAAGTCATTCCCCTTACTTTTAATTCATCTTTTCTTATTTATATATGATAAGTTAATACCCCCTTTTAATTGCATTTTTTTCTGATATTAAAATATCATCTTCGGTGTGCACAGTTTTAAAACGAAAATTACCTGATTATAGAAGTCGATGTTAATTATTCTCAATTGTGTTTCAACATTAAAGGAATCAAATCGTAAACTTAATCAAATAAGTCAGTATGTTGCTATAGTAAATTTGGCTATGTGCACATGCCTTAGACCCTTTCGCATTTTCTGGTGTAGCAAATTTCACCACGCGAATCAGAGATAACGTGACTAGCTTCATATTCCTTCCACAAAGTTTAAATGTCCTTAGAACCTGTTGCTGCTGAGTAGTCAGGATGCCGCCATTGAACTAACAAGCAAATACACATATGTAAAAGTGGAGACATTAAATAAGCGTTTATCATGGATGGGCGTTATAATTGCCGTTTAATTAAAAAGAGCACCTTTTGCATGCGAAATCCTGCTGCAACATGCTTCAGTTCATATTTTAATGCTATAATAAATAACAACAATACCAGTAGCCAGTGATAATATTGTACCTTGCATTTTAGAGGAAATGCTCTTTTTTAGTAAGATGGTTTATTATGTTCTTCATATGATCACCAAATTCGATGGTATGATAATGACAATAGAAGCCGGCATAGATCATATTTCTGCATTCTTTCTCTGCCGTGAAATGTAATCAACTTTACCCTCAATATTTAAATTGACTTTTTGTTTAAATTAAATATATGTTAAATAGACTGGGAAGTTTTGAAATGAAAGTTCTACATAATACTTTTTAAACGGCCCTACATAATCACATGTTCTTTCTTAGACTGGCTGAATCGCAACAGTCTCACGCATACCAATTTTTGACAGCAAAGTGGTTAATATTACATACACACAAGCTGATAATAAAGTAAATTAGACACTTCTGACGCCCATGTGCATTATCTAAGACATAAGGGAGGAAAATATGCTCTAGTCTACGTAGACATCAGTTAACTGTCGCAGTCCAGGCGGCACCTGAAAGAAAATCCCGTGTAGTGGCAGCACCATACAAGCAAGCCCTTGGAATTGATCGCTACAACACGCCCCGTTGCTTTACCACAAAATGTAAACACATCGGTACAACACGCCAACTGGCTACCAATAGAGTCCTGTAAGGTATTATTTCATTTTACCAATGTTAACAGCGTCCTTCGAGTCCTGTGCGTGGTTTAGCGGCCGGTATGCCTGAAATATGGAAAGTGTTGTCTAGAAGAGGAGCAGTTGCCATAATTGTGCAGCGTTTTAAATATAGTAAGAGTGTAACTCGCAAGACTAATGGCAATATAGTATGGCGGTGTATTCACAATGTTAAGTGTACGGCAACAGTTACGACTGATGCCGACATTTCACGTGTTGTAGCCATAGGATCCAACCACACGCACACTCCGCTCACGAAAGAAGAATTAACTAAAGAGGTAAGGTCATTTTTTAAAATTCAAATATAAGTTTTGAAACTGTAAATATCGGAAATATACGGCAGCGGAGGAGAGCGTTCTTAGCCGAAGGTAGTCTGAACAGATATAGGCCAATAATAAGGCTTACTGTCAACTCCGTATGATAGCTCAGACGGATAGAGCATAAAACAAATACAGGGAAGATTAACGAAGGGAAGATGGTGGGTTAAATCCTCATGATGTAATTATTATTTATTTATGTTGTTTTAAGGAATTAAAGGAGATATGCCATTATTACAACGAATTACTCGTTAACACAGTACTACGCACACAATTCGAAATAAATTCATATTTACGATTTTTACCCAGTTTTTTTTTTTTTTTTTTTTTTTTTTGTGGATTTGACCGACGCTATTACACAAATTCAAGACTTATATCCACATATAGGTTTAGTGATAAAGGGAGCTTTTAATGCCAGAATCGGGTGTTATTTTAATAGTTGATTTACTCGCTATAAATTTATATTTACGAAAAGGAGGCGAGCGTAGGCCGTCAGGCCGTAGCGAGTCGCAACAAACCACTGGGTTCACCGGTTTCTAGAATTTACTCGAGGTTATGTTAAGGCTAGTGTGTGTATATATGAATTAATTGCGAATTCCAATAAGCGAAAAATAGAAGGGACGCGATAACATTCCAATTCCAAAATAACGCTAAGAACCGATAATTAGGTGTGTGTATATAAAATCCAGCTGAAAAGGTATTCCATATAATGCAACATTTGAAACCATAAAACAAGAAGACGTTAAAGGTATAAAATAAGAAATCTCCTCCCCAACAATTTAAAGGTATGTTGTTAATAGAGGTTGATTTTATTAAGTTATGGTATTTTTAATATTGATTTATTTTTTGAAGATGCTTATATGTTTTGTTCCTTTATGAATTAATTGCGAATTCCGATAGATGAAAAATAGAAGAGGCGCGATAACATTCCCAACTCCAAACTAACACAAAGGAGGCGAAATTTCAGCTCAAGAGGTGTTGAGTTTTCTCCCCTGCCGATTATGAAAAGCAGGCGTGACTTTCCCCAGGATGCATCTTCGGCTATGAGTAAGTGAAATATTGGAAATTTAACAAATTACTGTCCAATGTACCCGAAAACGAATTTAATTGACATTTGCCGGAAATTCTAATTAAAATTAAAACTATCCTCTCTCTCTTCACATTCTATATCTGTGAAGAACAAATCAAGAGAAGAACTGACAAAAGACCAAACAAGATCACTGGGATAGCAATCAGTACCAGTGAGAATATTATCACTAGGGACATTACTAGATTTTTATGCTTCACACGCCTGTTTTGATAGCCCACCCCGTCTTGTCATATGCTTGTCGCCTGATATGGGCAAAGCGGAGTGTGCGGTTAAAAACACAAGGTCAGCAGTTCACTTGCAGTTGCCCGGTCTCTCACATTAAGTTTTCATGTTAAACTGTGCGTCAGTAGTTCAATTGATTTGAATAGAGTTGTCATGTGTTTAATTAGCAATTGGGTGTGCACAAGAAAGTATTCTTTTATACAATAAGTGAATACAACGTCTTGTATCAGAACAGAATGAAATATTCGGCTAGTCTCAACTAGCAGCACCATAAAAAGTTTAGTAGAGAAAATTAACATAATGGATTGGGAAAAAAATAGTAAAAGGTGTTGTGTTCTCACAGATGAGATAGGTGCGAGATTTGAACACACTCCACAGAAGTCTAACAAATGTTTGTCACACAACACAAAAATATCAAAGAGCTCAGCAAGAACAGCTGTGAAACAAAAACACCGAAAATTGGTGGTAGACATATTAGAACAGCGTGGTCATGCCAACAGGCTTCATTTTTGTTATTGTATTTTCAACAGTGTTAGTAGCAGAGAAATTTATCCGAAATAATTATTATTGACGAAGCTTGGTTTCATCTTCGTGGTAAAGTAACATCCCAATATAAAGATGCCAATTTTTATATGGAAAACTGTACCAGCGCGCACAGGTCAACGCTATTATTATGGACAAGAGGTCGCCGTATCTTCCGTTAGAAGTATAAAAAACTCCCTGTAGAAAGCGGAAGTCTCTCTCCTTTACCACCCCAGCAGATGAGCTCTAGAATTGTTACAGTCCAAACGGTATGACATTAAAGAGAATGTTTTACTTATGTACACGAATATAGTTCTATTGATATTTATGTTAGAGTCATGTAATGACACCTTTTGTATGAATCGAAGCATTCCTACCATATGTATACACTACTACATGGTTTTAGAAATAGCGTTTACCTTCCTTTAGCTTTAGCTCGGTGCGATGGCTTAAAATTTGCTTACAAACTACGCTGCGACTTGATTTCAAGTAACTTTTTCAATGTGCTTTCCGAACAGCATTTCTCGGTGTAAATTAACACTTTCAACAGTCGAGTTGCTGTACATTTCGAATTTGAGAAGTTTGTATGTCCCTCAAGAGAAGCAATACAATTTTGTAACTATGTACTAAAACCTGTAGAGCTTTAGTTAGAAACCTTGTACACTATGTTTTATGTCCCGACTACTGCACGTTTCTATTCCTCTTCCCGCGCGGTGCCACAGCACTCTACATTCACTTGTCAAGATGGGTAGATAGGTGAATTTAGTGCAACACATTTCCGTGCGTAAATGTGATTTAAATACGAATCAGCATGTCGTATGAGGCAGGAATTTTTAGAAATTTTCTGTTCCAATGCCTCCTTCCAGAATTGCAATTTATGATATTAAGCGCAAATTTGAATTTAATGGTTTAGTGCAAATAATAATAATAATAATAATAATAATAATAATAATAATAATAATAATAATAATAATAATGAGCAAAGGCGTACAGTTTTGACAGGAAAAACAGACAAAACTGGCACAAGGTTTTTGCTTTTACCAGCATAATCACACCCTGAAATAAACACAGTAGAGGTTTCGGAATGTAAAGGAAAACTTTAGTTAGTAATAAATTTAGGAGCATTACAGAACCCGTACTTAAGTCATGTCAATCAGAATATGTTTTCGAATGCTTGTTTAGCTGAGGAAGGAAAATTACATAAAGGTTTTAGGAAGCGAAGTAGAAGAGCGGGCGCCGCCGGCTGCGGCAAGCTTAACTGCCCAGATGTAAATCACCGCGTGAGCGGACAGGGTTTATAAATAAAGCTCTGTACATTGCTGAATAACACCACCGTGTCCCTTTTCCGCTCCAATGTGCATAAATTCTCTGAATATAAATAATTCCTTTCACAATAATTGAACCAAAGAATTTCATCGTCACTTTAATAATTAATTCCAAGATTCACATCCTTCAAACTGAAAGGTTATAAGTTCTAAACAAAACGCAACATTTGCAAATCAATTCCCCATAGTCTGCCTTGGAGTAAGAGCAAAACATTGTGTATGTTGGGGAAATGTTTGAAATATTGAATGAATGAAAAGGACACCTCTAGGATTCGTGAAACAAATGAGTCTCACCGAGAAGAATACAAACCATCCGCTATGATGTAAATTGTTACATGTATTGACTGTTTACATTTTGTGCAACAGCTGGAGTGTTGTAGCGATCGGTACCCGCTCGTGTCATGTTTCTCTGCCCTAGCTGCACCTGTTAGAAAATCCCGTTAAGTGGCAGCACCGTGCGGGCAAGTCATAACGTTTCCGTTAATCCACTTTTGTTCTCCGGAGACTAGTGGTGACGTCACTATGTCCATATGGTACAATCATTACTGAAATTAACTTATATATAGCGACATAGTTGATGCAGAGCAGTGACCAAGCAATCAAACGCCATAAACATGTTATGTCATTATATGAACAAAAAAGAATCATGAAAAGGGCCGCTGTTATTGTCATTAAATCGTCGCAGATTGAACGGCTTGGGGAAAGAGTTTCAATTTACATATTCCTACCGAAATTACGCAATATGTGATTTCGAAGTTCAGTGGAAAGTATATTTAGCCTTGGTGAAATGGGTTTAGTCCAGTAACTTGGCTTGAGTAATTTGTTTGAAGTCACGCCACTCTTGCCCCTGGACCCTGTTCCACAAAATTATGATCTAATACAAGTATATCGGCTTGTAACTTGTAGTTATAAGTAGAATCCTGTTCCACAAAGGGTTCTGCTACACTTGCATTTTACAAATGTACACGTGATTTTTGTTTTGTTTCATAGAAGTATAAATTTATATAGATTTTTCTACAACTGTAGTAAAAATAATTTCTTACCATTACTCATTTTATTTTCACAATTTTTGCTTTTAATGAAAATATGATTGCCACACATTATAAACATATTTATGTAAATGTATATGATGAATGATCAAGTGGAATAATAAAATAAATGACCGAACGCAATCGGGAAGCTTGATTCTTCTGCCATCTCTCGACGACTGAGATTGATGCTGCTATATACCAGTATGCGACTGTCATGTCAATGTGGACTATTACGCTTGAATATTGACAAAATTATGTATTATATTGTCATTATTTCTGAGAGAAAAATAAAAGACCCATTTAGTAGGAAAGACAATAACCCGTTTAAAAAATACGAATTTATTACTAAGGAGTGAACATGACCTAATTCAAGGTAAGGCGATGTGTGACAAACAGCTTTACTCCATCTTGTTCTTATATGACTTGTAAATTTTTACATTCTTTCTAGTCGGTCCTGGTGGTGTAGTGGTAACCATACTTGCATCCTAAACCCAAAATCCAAAAATGGATTTTTTCGAGCGTAAAAATCGTTCCTTCGGAAGGGAAGTAAAGCCGTGGGTCCCGTGTCATACATTTACGGTAAGAAAAAGAACCTTAAGCCTAAAAGAAGAGGCCTCTGAGCAAAATTTGTCGGCCGTTACACGCCCTGAATTGAATGGGACGCTGATGATCTGAGATGTTAAAGAGCGTCCGTAAATAAAACGAATCAACAACAATTACATTCTTCCTGGAACAGAACGTTACAAGTCCATACTTTCAAGGACTTGTAACAAATTAAAATTGTACCGTACTTTTGTGAAACAGGGCCCTAATCTCCCCAACATATCGGTGCTTTAAAGCCCTTGACTGTAACATGGTTTTGTTCTGAAAACGTTAAGGTCATGATGTCAATGCGATGGAGCACTCGCATTTATTAACTATAAGCGTGACGTTAGACAATTGGAATGGACTGAGAGCAGCTTGTAATGAAAACCCCCTCCGAAATTGAGACTTCCTTCATTTAACAATGTAGATTATCTCTTCCTCTCCCAAGAAAGATAATACCTCTTTCCTACTAAATAATTTCTATGTTCTTTTCGGTAACAAATGCTAACATGCGTAAGTATGACCGCCAAGAGACCTCCGCAAAATAAGTGTAAGCAAAAGATGAGATTTTAAGATTAATCTGATTGTTCCCCCCCCCCCCCCGTTTTTCACAGATTATATGTTAAATGATTAGTGTATGCTTACACGTGAGTAGAGAATGACTTAAATTTAAATAAATGCTTTCTTTTTGCTCTCAGTATTATGCACGACTTATGTTCAGGAACGGTTTTCCCTTAATATAGTAATTCTTGTTAGTGTTACTTAATAGAAGCGTTTTGCGTTAACACTCTCCCTTAGACAAAATTTATATAACTAATATATTTTACTTCTCACAAATAACCATTTAGAAAATCTATTCCTTTTGTAGTTACTTTTTTATTTAAGAAACAAATACACTTCTTTCCAAAAAGTAATATTTAGTTGATCCATCAAATGTTATAGAATGATTCACTTATAGTTTCAAAAGTGCAATGCAGAAAAGAAAAGTATTAAAACTATGGAACTATGTTTTAGAATTAAATACTGGCTTTGTTTGTTATACACGAACATCAATGTAGTAGCTGATGAGCCAGTAAATGTCAAAACAGAGATCTGTACTAGGAAAATCTACTGGAATAAAACATAATAAAAACCAAATTTTGAAGATCGTCCTATTGTGCTCACAAAAGCAAAATAATTAGACGAACCAAACTCATCATCATCATCATCATCATCATCATCATCATCATCATTATCCATCATCAACAACAGCAACTTACAAGGATTAAGCCTAAGGCCTGTTTCGGGACCGGACGCACCATATGAATCATTCGAATTTAGTTTGCTCCCTAGCACGTACAAATATCAGGATATTTGTCAGTCGATCGTTCAAGTTCCACGAACAAAATTAGAAGTCATAAATCCAAAAGCGCTTGTCTTTGGTAACTAAACAGAAAATGTAGATAGCTTTTACATTTATTATGCCATGAAGTAAATGCATTCTAGCATAAAGATGTTCTGAAGCCATTAAAGAAGGTATATACCGGATGTCCCATTTACTTTGCTCCACAAAATAACAATTTTTTCTAATCCTTCAAATGAAAAATTGCTTAAAACATAACTTTTTTTATCCTCATAGGAAATTCTTGCTGAGGGTATACTTTTTTTTTTTGTATCTCCATTACTGTAGGAGATACGGGATAGAACATAATTTTTTTAAATGATATATGTACATTTTATTCAAGAATACACTTACCCTCTCCAAGAGCTATTCAGGAATGTCACACTATATCATTTTAGTCAAGAAAACAGATACAATTATGCATGGTTTCTTTTATTTAATAGCACTACAGTGCATTTGTTTAACTGAATCAATAATGTAATCGAATAAATGATTATCTGCTAACTTACATTTCCCGTAGATCAGCAGTATTTGCACTTTTTCTTCACGCGTGTACATCTTGTAAGAAAATTTGCAGTCGCAACAGATCAGTTTAGTGTTAACTTACTCTGATGAATGATTACAGCACACTGCTATGTAAGTCTAGGCAAAAACAATTTGAGGGCAGGGAGATGGGTTACCTACTGCCATCTCCTTCTCAGAGTACTACATTGGGTAAGTAATTTGTACAACCAAGGCATTCCTTCATAGCTGTGGACTCTTTACCGTTTCTGCATTTGTTGTTTTCTTGACAATGATGGTACAGTGTAATACAATTTTGATTAACTCTTGGAGAGGGCAAACGTATTCTTGAATAAAAAGTGCATGGTGTCATTTAAAAAAAACCAAGATTTATCTCATAATTCCTACATAATGGAAATACAAAAAGTAAAATTACCCCATGATGTTAAAAAAATCGATATTTGAAGCAATTGTTCATTTGACGCATCAGGAAAAAAATTATTTTGGGTGAGCAAGATATTGTTAATTTGGTTTATTTATGGACGTTCTTTAACATCTCAGGCCATCAGCGTCCCATTCAATTCAGGACGGGAAACGGCCGACAAATTTTGCTCAGAGGCCTCTTCTTTCAGGCTTGAGGTTCTTTTTCGTGCCGTAAATGTACGACACGGGACCCACGGCTTTACTTCCCTTCCGAAGGAAGCCATACTTTGGGTTTTTACGCCCCGAAAAAATCCATCGATCCTGGCCGGGTTTGAACCCGCGATTTTGGGTTTAGGAGGCAAATATAGTTACCACTACACCACCAGGATCGACGTGAGCAAGATAAATGAGACACCTTGTATGTTACCTAATATTCCGAAAGTTAATTTAGAAGTTTACCAGTCTGCATAACTACTTATTTATATAAATATTTAGTGTAGTTAATGAACATGCCAACTTAGTTATTGAGGGGGAAATTTAAAAAAATGTTTATTACATTTTTCACCTCTCCCTAAGGTTCCTATCTTGAAATTTCAAATGCACCTAAATTTTAATACTTATAATTTAAAGAGGATCTATCGCTGCCTGGCAATCTGGACTATTGTCCTGGTTGTTTACTTGGATGAAACAAAAGAATGTAATTTAGTTGCCGAATGAAAATACCATGTATTATGGATAAAATTACAATCATTACTGTTACAGTAATTCGGTCTAATTCATAACTCCAACTAATCTGCTTATATTCTGTTCTTTTTTATGGTAAACACTTTGAAGAAACAATTACATTAAATATACAGTAGATTTCAAAATATGATGGCTGTCCATTAAAGACGATCATGTTTTTACAGCACTAAAATGTAGCTTTGTATGTTAGCTTAATGCTAAAGGCATACAACAAAGTTTCATTGTTGTCACTTCCGGTTCCCGCCTCTGAGAGATGTGCAAGAGACATTTCAGTTCTGCCTTTAGTAAAATGGAGGTGTCAAACGAAGAAAGATGTGCTGCTCTGAAAACCTGCTTTCGTCTCAACAAATCTTCGGTTGAAGTCTATGCAATGTTACAGGAGGAAAAAGGAGAAAATGATTTTTAAAATTTTTAAAGAGGGGAGGCAATCAATTTAAAAGGAAGGTGGAATCGGAATTCAGTTTGTGCTCTAACAGAAGAAAACATTAACACCGCTGCTGTCAATATGCGAAAGAGGATCGTCGAATAACACTTAAAAAATTATCAGAGTTTTCACACATTACTTTGCATGCAGTTGATCATTTCTATCCTGAGAGCCAACAGCAAAACTTTGTGTAGAAACCTCCATTATCACAGAAAAAAGTAGGTCAACTCGTTTTTCGATATTCAAAGAATAGTTCTCCAGTTCTCCAGTTCTACAGTTGTGTGTCTGCACACACAACTGTAACTGGGCAATACTACAGATATGTCCTGAAAACGCCGCAAGGCCATATCACACTCAAAAGGTCACATTTTCGTGCAATAAACTGGACGCTGTATCACGAGATATTGCACAGTCGCACATTGCAAATAAACATCTCACAAAAAACAATGTGAACTGTATTCCTCGCCCTCCTTGTAGTCCAGATTCAACAAATTCAAGAAACATCTTCGTAGGAGGAATTTTTCCATCACCAGAAGCAATGACAAAGTCTGCAGGGGGGATTCTGAAGAACCTGTCAAAATGGTTTTCAGCATGTCTTTGAAGACTGGGAGAGATTCATTGATTCCACGGGGCTACTTTGAGAAATATCAACAAAAGTATGAGAATGAGTAAAGGAATATTGTCAACAAAAATTTATAATCATTCTTTATTAACAGCCCTTGTATTAATTGTCTTCAGAAGAGTAAAAGCATAACCAGAGAGTACTATCCTATCTTTTAAACCAACTAGATGAAAATTTGTGATAAAATGCCCGGTTTGCTGGAGATGTTATCAAGACTATGCACAAGTATTTAACGATAAGAGATTTGAAGCATTTATTGTGTGAGCATTCATCCTACCCCTCTTCCTCTCATTTCTAACTTTACAAAACTCAGGCTCTTCCTCGCTGATCAATTGTTTTCTTCAAATACACCTGTAGAGGAATATTTTGCAGATTTTCCAGTACATTTCACAGATAGAGTAATGACATTGGAGCATAGCTGCAATAATAATGCTTAATTGATCTTAAGGGAGTACATATTCAAATTAAAACTCGTTCCTTTATTGTTAGGCCAGGAACTTCAAACCGTCCTTGTATTAGCAATATTTTCTCCTACAATTCCATTTATGTTGCTTTATAAAGAATTGAATATTTGTCTACATTTTATTCGTTTCTTTCTTTTATGCATTGTTTTAGATCAGGTGAACATTTTTTATGTCTGAGTACTCACTAATTGGGAGTACAACATGTTTTGTTTTAAGTTTTAATGTAGAGAGCATAGTATGAACATCGAAAAGGACAGGAAAACGTCTACATTTGAAATGTACGATTTAGTTGTGAATTTTTATGCTACATTTTGCTTGTTAAAACATAAAATAGATCAAAATAGGAAATAGATTTGTCATTTATCATATTCTGGTTCATATTGAAAGTTGTAATTTTATATCAATATTATTTAAATATTTAAAATGCATTTAAAATTAATAATGTTTAGGTTAGAAAAATTATCGCCATATACTTTTTAAAGAATCGGCATCTTATCGTAATGAAACAGTGAACGGAATAGAAACTTTAAAGATCAGATTAGGCAGGAGACAAAAACAAAACTGTTATGAATGCTTAATGTTCATACCTACTGATGAAATACAGACTCCCTTTACACTTCAGAACGTAGAAATGAAAGCAAAGTTTCCGATTCTCATTCTACATATGCGTGATAAACAAAGTCTTAATAACAAAAGCTAGCGTCGGTGTGACAAGCAGCGTGAATATTTTCATACTCTGGTTTACCCTAATATAAATATTCCTCATAAATGCACAGCTCTATGTACACCGCATCCATTAAATTAACGACACACGTGTCACATTAAGACACCTGGCTTCGTCCCCTTCCTGTGCAGCTGTGTAAGAAACCCTTAAAGGGTTTTTTTTAATACTGTTGTGGAACCTTAGTGGCGTGTCCCACGGGATATTATAGGGGAAGCCACATAGGCGAGAGGCGGACAAATTGAAAAGAAAATACTGCATGAGGGAGAGAAATCTATATCTGCGGAGATCGCCTCTGGAAGCTTCCCCATGCCCCGTAATCCCCTTTTATTGTCTTTTTTTATTTATTTTTTAAACATGCGGGTATAATTCATTTTTCTAAGCTCCAAAAACACTTACAAAATTGGATGAGCTGGGAAACAAAAAATTGCCAAAGGAACATATCTGGAATTTTATGTCTGCATAAAACCTATGGAATATATAAAAAAAAAAAAAAAAGGTACTCTTGCAACAAAGTAACTAATGTAACAAAAACTAGAGAAGTAGAAATAGAAAAAAAAAAACAGTAAAATAGTACCACAAATATCGAGATATTTCGCTTCTGTTCTTCAAAGGCAGAAGACAAATGAAGATTGTAAAAGTAAATATTAAATCTCGAAGCTAACGCAATGCATGGAAACAGATAAAACAAATGACATGCTGAAAAGGGTTGAGGATGAAAAATAAAAAAGGCAAATATATTAATAATTGAAGAACAAATGAAAAACAATAATAACAATGCTTAAACCCAGTAGTATGCGCGCTTTACACAAAAATACAGCTATCTCTCTGTCTCTGAGGTAGCTTTTAGGGACACGGTTGATAACGCATCAATGAGCATTAAATTAAATGCATCAGCAAAAACGTTACAATAAGACAGGACATGGGCAACCGGGAAAGGATACTTGCTTTTAACAGAACGTCTATTTAAGAACTTAAGATTGCTTCATTTGCTAGCTGTGCCTTAAAGGATGTCGTATAAATGTTATCTTGTATGCTTTGCAAAGCATTGATACCTATATTAAAAATCTGGTCAAAAAGTTTCAAAACCAAAAGTACCCTTTTTCATTTTACAGCCTCGTATCATTCCATCGTAAGAAAAATGTCAATGCAAACCAAAAAGTTGCTATAAGAAAATCGTTAGCCTTGTTACTACTTACCTCTCTGCATTTGAGATCTTGATTTGTAGGTCATCAGCGTCCCATTCAAATCAGAGCATGAAACGGCCGACAAATTTTGCTAAGAGGCCTCTTCTTTCAGGCTTGAGGTTCTTTTTCGTGCCGTAAATGTACGACACGGGACCCACGGCTTTACTTCCTTTCCGCAGGAAGCCATACTTAGGATTTTTACGCCCTAAAAAAATCTATCGATCCTAGCCGGGTTTGAGCTCGCGATCTTTGGTTTAGAAGGCAAGTATGGTTACCACTACACCACCAGGACCGACTGAATTGAGATCAACGAACCTATTTTGAAAGAATGTCACGATACGTTATTAATGCGACCATCTTTAAGAGGTTTTCCTAAACCTATGTCCGGCCTTACTTTTAGAACATCCCCGTAACCTGAAAAGTATATTTTGCCACAACCTATCTCCTTCCAATTTACCTCGTCCTGTCACTGGATCTTATGAAGGACATTCAAAAGTTTTGCAAGTGTCACCTTAAAGTCCAATCTAAGGACCGAATTCGAAAACCTATCCTCATGATTTAAAGTATTCTCCATCTCTCACACACAGTTGTAGACGGTACAACTACTCTCAAAAGACGGTACTTTGACTGAGATATTGTCAACAAGGATAAATGTATAGTTTGAGCAAGGTCCTGCACTCATTTAAAAGGTTTTCCAGCAATGCAAGATTTCACTCGGGGAAACAACCAGAAATCGCATGCTGCAAGGTCAAGACTATAAGGTGGGTGGTGAGGTAATTGGACTTTGGCACTTCCAGTTTCCTCAAATTTGCAGTTGTTCAGAGAGGAGACGTATTGTCGTACAAACACAACAGCCTTGAAGTTCCTGTCTGTGGATGCTCCCGCCTCAGGTCTTCCAATAAAGGATGCAAAATGTAAGTGCCTTAGTATTCTCCATTCATTGTCATTCCTTCTTGCATGTAGTTAACCACTAATGATCCTTCATAGTTGAAGAAAACAGTGAACATTCGCTTCCGAGAACGAAAATCCTGATCTTCCGCCTCTTTGAGTCCTAAAAACCTGTCATTCATTTTTATTTCACAAGGCTTTCCCAAACAATCTCTAACTATATAAACATTTGAAAAAATGATCCTTTTTGCTCACATATTGTGTATTACCCAAGATTATAGAAAAATATTATGCAGATTTGATTTCATTTTCTATTTTCTGTGATAACAGTTGAATTAACCATTTTCAATTTTGGACGGAGGTATTTTCCAGATCAAAGTACGAAATAGCTTAAAAAATAAATAAATCCACAGTGACCTTTCCCTAATTCTTCTCTATGGGCCTAATGCCAGATTAGATGTTGATAATGTGATGATGACATTAATTATGCGATCAAAAATTTGTTTCCATATGTTAATTTATTTAATCCACATTCCAAATCGACTGTTTTTTCTCTTTTTCAGGCGTATGGATAACACTTGCCTCCAGATGGGAATGAGACATTTATTACGCGTGTTAACATTTCTTTTCTTTTTTTTTTTTTTTTTTTGATAATTCCCACCAATTATGAACGCCCTTTATCCAGACAAATTGAAAAGATGCTGAACTCCTGTTAGCAAGTAACCAGCATGACTCACGATAAACAAAGTCTCCTTTTCTAGAGTAACAGAATCACTTTCTTGTCATTTTTACCCAGAATTTGTTAATTTTTCAAAATAATTAATGAAGAAACATCTATTGTTTAGCTTAGGATTTACCTTGGGATTTGCAAGACCTTGCCATATAATAAACTCCTTTGTATCGTCATTTAAAATGTCGGGAAAATTAGCACCGTCAGTAAGAAATTCCTTTGTATTACTAGTAATATCATCATAGAAGTACTAACATTCTGTTGTGCTCTATTACTTTCATTTTCAATTTCAGTAGAAATATCAGGCTTCTTACCACATCTTCACCACTAATATTCTTCACTACGCAGCTGTTTAATTTGCATTACTGTCATTTGTTTTTAGAGAAACAGATGACTTACTAGAGCATGGGCTATTAAAAGTTTCCTTTATTATTTCTGAATTAGTATTAAAAAGTATCTATTTTCACTAATTTTGAAACTGATCTTTCAGGCTCTCTTTTAGCTCACCACTCAAATATTCATAACTAGTTTTAAATAGCTTCATTTCAATAACAAAGAAAAAAATAGTGAACCAAACAAAAAAAAAAACATTAACACAAAAATTTAATTATTAGAACTAGACTATTTTTAGTCTAATATTGTAAGCGACACGAGACCAGAATCAAACACCATGTTTCACTTCTACCAACGTACTAGAATTTGACGTAATAAGTCAAGCAACACTGCAACTACATCAATAATGCTGAAGCAACGGAAAAGTTAACCAATACATTTCACCTTCCACGAATGTAACCTAAGTTGGCGGCCTGCGGCGCAGCAACAAACGACAGGCTCACGTTAATTTTCAATTCCCAGTTTGCTGATTGTTGACATGTACCAGCATGTTCACTGAAAGTTGCAAACTCTTTTTCTTTTGTTCCTCATTATGACAACCTATTCACATCCTTTCCCTCACCCCGTTTTTTTTTTTTTTTTTTTTTTTTTTTTGACTGTAGGCTGATTGTGGCACAAGAAGTGAAGATTGTTTTGTTGAACATGCATATCTACGCTTCAAGGCAAATCAGAAAAGAGGTCATATGAATTATGAAAATTATGAGAAACGGATAATAGAACGTCTTATATCTAACCTTCCTTCTCGCAGTGTCCTTGTAATCGACAATGCACCATTCCATAATATAATGCCCTATCCGTCTCCAAATACAATACCCGTAAACCTGAAATGATATCCTGGCTTACAACCAATATGTAGTAGTTTCAATACATTGGCAACTTAAATAGTTTAATAAACTATAAGCTATAAAAATTTATAAAAAGGATAAATTCAAAGAAGCCACATAAACATTTATGCAAGTGTAGAAGAGATAAATCATGCAGTCATGCGCCTTTCACCCTATCACTCGGAGCTAACCCCCCCCCCCCATAGAGCTAATATGGGGCATAGGGAAAAACTGGATTGCAGAACACAATGTCACGTATCACATGGAGAATGTTATAAACTTACTAAATGAAAAAAATTGCTCTGGAATTAGCGATTCATTTAGATGAAGACAGTGGCTGGGATGAAAACAGCGAAACAAGTTCAGAAAATGATAATGAGGAGCTATAGAGTAGCATAGCTTTCTTGCAATTGTTGATTCATAACATATGAGTACACAATCTTTCTTACTTGCATATCAAGTAACTTGTTTGTTTCATTCATGAAGCCGAGGTGTTACCCCCACCACCAATTTCCTAGAAGTGTCTCGCGCAGATCGATACAAGGCCATTCGCCACATCTATTAAATACATCTATACTCCATTGGCATAGCCGCTAGATGGCAGTTACTCTGTTTGCGACCGCTAGATGGCAGTTACTCTGTTTAAACTCACGGAAAAAAAGGCGCTTTTAGAAGAAATGCAACCATACATAAATAAAATAATGCATTAATCTGTCTTCAATTGACTTACCTAATTTAAAACCAGTTGTCTTACTTTAGACAGCTTCCGGGCTACTTTAGACATATTGAAAGATCTCAGCTTCTTTCTTAACTATTTTGTCGAAGGAAAACAAAACAAAAGCGGGTAATAAATACAGTATTCAGGGACTATTTTGAAAGCTGTTATTATGCTTTTTTCTATAATATTTTATCTTATGGTCAGTACAATTGGGCAACGGATACAAAGTCAGTGAAATTTTATTATTGCAGAAGAAGGCTATCCACACCGTAACTGGTTCTCTATATGATGCTCATAGTTGTCCCCTTTTTATTGAATTAAGCATTTTAACTAATATTAACAATATGCTTTTAATTGTTTAATCATGTTCAAAACTTATCTGCACCAATCAGAGCACCAATTTGACAACCATTGCCTATGACACTAGGAACAATCACTTTATATATAGGCAAAAAAAAAAAAAAAAAACTAATATAGCTTTAGATATTACCTCGTGATGCCAATTCCCCTAATTTAAGATTTAAGACCATTTTAAAAGCTTGGCTTATAATCAGTAACCCTTTTATAAGCTTGATAATCCTTTTTTACTGAAGTAATATTACTAGATTTTAATTTCTGTATACTTGACAATTGTTTATACTGTATTGTATTAGTTCTAGTGTATTACTATTACTTGTAATTATAATCGTAGGACTTAGCTTAGAAATAATCTTAATTTATGTTCAACAGCAGTGAACACTAATAATGCTAATGCTGTCAATAATACCCAAACAAACATGCATAAAATAAGTCATCTCACAAGTACTTTTTCAAACGAAAGTTTCTATACAATGATACTTTCCACTTGCATAAAAACACCGTAAATACCTTCTGATGGATGGGTTAGAAATGTGTTCTCAGTATTGATGCCGTAATCCTTAACCTGTGTAAATAATACATGTTTAGGATTTTCATGTTTATGTTTAGTATTTTTATGGAGGAGCGCAATACATTGTTCATATTTTGTTGGCTTTTTATCTGTAAACTAAGAATGCCTTATTTGGCATTTATTAATCAGCGTGTCTATAATTAATTTGGTTAGTTTAGGATGATCAGAGAGCTATGTGTGAGCTGCGTTTGTTTTCACATTCCTAAATTGCTTTTCCCTCTCTCGCATTTACTACCTTGACATTAGACCCCGTCTTTTTATTGTTCTTTTCAACAAAGCTATCTTTTGATTAGCCATTGAATGGTATTTTTCTACCTCGGGAATAGTTTTCAGTTCTGGGCGTACCATTTCCACTCGATAATTTTCTTTTCGTTTTAACAATCTTTCGGCAGGCGCTTTCCTATTCTTTAAATTATGAGATAAATATTTCGGAAAGTCTGGAAATATGTGAGGAGTCGTTCCAAAGTTTTGCACCACCTATCTCTTGGAATTTCTACTCGTTTTCCTTCTATCAGAAAATAAAACCTTTTTACTTTAAATTATTCTCAAAACTGAGTCACTCAAAAGACATTTGTAAGATGGTTTCCATCTTTTTGCTTTCACCCACTTACTACTTATATTTTCTTAAAAAAAAAAACTTTTTGAATCTTGGTAGCAGCACTTGCACTCTGGAACGAAAAATATGGGCATTTTCTTTTTTCTTGTGACAGGAAAATGCTAAATATAATAAAAAATTAACACATTCGCATATATTTTAAAAAATACTTTGAATACTAATATCATACACGATGTTGTATATAATGGTTACCTACAATGGCACACGTAGAAGTCGTATCACAACCGATGGTGCTGCCAGTATTTCTGTGAACTGCCGCAAGCACTACGTATGCTGGGAGTTGGAGAGATGGTTTTCCAGGCTAGTCAGAGGAATGTACTGACAACGCATCTATTAATATTCTGCTTTCGTTAACGCAATGAAAATGAATCGAATCTTAAGTATTTGAATAATTGATATACACGCAATTCGTAATGGTTTGCTTGGCAGATAAAAGTAAAATTGGAAGTAATATTCTTTGTTTTCACTTCTAATATTGTCGGTCCTGGTGGTGTAGTGGTAACCACACACTCCGAAAATAAAATAAATCAATTCAAAAGTAGACATAGCGTTTAAAACTACATTTGCTCATGGCGTTCCCAAGGTGTTGCAAATCATTAAAGGAATCGAGTTCGCCAACAAAACCATTGAAGCATTTTTAGCCAAACATGGCGTAAAGTGTTACACTACAAAAATTAATGACAAAGCCATCGTTGTAGAACATTTTAATAGGACCTTATAGATAAAAATGTGGAAACATTTCACGCTTAAAAACACCTATAGATATGTAAAAGTTCCTTTCACAGGTCCATAAAAATGGCTCAAAAATTGTCAATAATGGCAACGTTTGGCAGATGTACGAAAATATTTATGGTCAGAATGGTTGTTTGGCCAAAGTATATAAATTTAAATTTAGTTTCGGGGATCACGTGCATACATCTAAGGAGAAAATGAAGTTTGCTAAAGGGTACGAACAAATTTGGACAAATGAAAGTTTTCCAATTGACAATGTGATACAGGATGGTCTGGTTATTTATAAACTAAAGGAATTGGGTTGCAAAGCCATAGACGGCATCTTTTATTCAGGAATTAAAGAAGGCTGCTCTTTGGAAATCTTTTAAAATAGACCAAATACTCAACGGTAGAGGTCGTGCTCGCAATAAGCAATTTTTGAGTTCAATTCGTGGTTCCTGGCTTCAACTATTGATTCCATATTATTAAAACAAAACCTTTTCCCCTCACGCTCGTGAGTAATGCATCCATCGATCATTTCACCGACAATACAATTTCTAGATTTTCAAACATCTTGCCTGAGAGAATAGAAAATAGCATTGCAAAGGCTAGATACCCTGTGTAATTCTATAAAGTTACAAAACACGATAATCAAATCATTGGAACCATGTTTAACATGGCTACTCCGGTAACACATTCCAAATTTAACTCACGGTTGCCACATTAACATGCACAATTCTGAAGATAAGGTATACTCTATCAGCTCTATCATGCACAGGAATTGGCAAATTGAAGACTTTTTTCTTTATAACGAGAGCAAAAATATTGCTAGCATTAACGCCAAAGTCACCCAGTTCACCCATATTCTTGAAGCCAATTTGTAGGCTATGTAGAAAATGTTGCACCCTCTAGAAACCAGAGAAGTAAACGTGGAAACAAAAATTATGAACCTAACGCAAAAGTCCAAGCATGGTTGTGGAAATCTTCCTAAACTGTCAACAAGGGTACCTAAGCAAGCCACCACATCTAAAGAAACGACGACAAAACAGAACCTTGCTCTAGAAATAGGCACTACCGGGTCTGCAGAACGAAAACGAATGAAATTAGGCATCTGGTACACGTTTTGATTTTTGTCCTCATCTGTGGCAAAGATGGTGCGATTCGGACCCTATACAGCCGTTGTGGATCAGGAAATTGGTAAATATCCTGTAGATCCATACAAGATTCCCTTACGAGATGCTCATTTATTGAAATCTGATAGTACCACATAAGTGGTGAGCAACACGTTTGAGCAAGTAGTTGAAGGCGTCTCTGCAGAAAATGAAAAACGCGACACCTGCATGACGGCTGACCCTTAACTGGGTACCTTCCAAGCAACAGCATTTTAAAATTGTAAACATAGATCTAAGGAATGGTTACGGCGATTTCTTGCTATTTGTAGGCGGTTTTCCCACTATAGTTCTAATGTTTCGTCCAAAACAGGAATAATGGAACTGCATACTGTCACTCATAATGGCTGGAGGAACATTAGACCATCGAGATATTATTTCGTACGGGGCAAATTTTATGAAAAAGGTAGCGGATTGTTCTCTGCTCTTGTAGTGCTTTTCAGAACCTATTGCCATTTTTCAAGAGAGGTATAAAAGTGTAGGTAAACAGGAGTTGAAATGGGCACCAATGTGTTTGCCGACGTAGATGGCTAGGGAATTTCTCCAAAGAAATCGTTTAAGACTAGACGAAGGAGGCAGGGTCTAATCAGAGGTCGAAAGCGAACGAAAGATAAAGAGTCTATGATAAGAAACAAATGTCTATTAAAATTCCTGAAATGAAGGCAAAGAAAAAATTTCAAGACTAAACTCCAAAGACGAAGGGTGCAAGACGAATTTTCATAATGGTTAACTAAGATTCCGACGAATTAGTGCTATGCATGAGGACTAAATATCTTTAAAGACTTGTCCGTTCAAATGAACGTGGAGGAGTTCCGTTACATTTTTCTAAATCACCAAAATACTTTTATGAAAAAGGACTACATCACCTTTAATTACTTGGCAATGCGGATGATTACGTTGACATGACTTACGTAGTCCTAGAGTTGTTCGTTGGGCTAGTCGATGCCGAGGGAAATGCGTCAATACTTTTGTCATACTCCAAACTCGTTTCAACAGCTAGAAGTATCACTCAACAATATCATCGTTTCCATGCTTCAGACAGGCTACCCCTACAGAACGCACTTTGAAACGCTGCTTAAATATTCGAACGATATCATGAACACCGGACTAGAGTCCCTCGCTCTGGAAGAAGGACACGGGGGAATCATGGACTTGTCTTTGCCCAATCAAGGAATTAAGTGACTTGGCGGCTATACTAAAGAAAGCCAAGTTGTACAGCTGCTGGGGAATCTTACCAATGCACTCTTTACGCAGGAAAATCTGCTCTTGAATAACGTGAGCATCACCATTAAACTCTTGTCCAACTTTCATCTCTTTTCGGTGATAAAGGAATTTAAGGGCCACACGGAAATTCGGTGTGCTAGGTTGTTTTTAAAAGCTGCGAGACCGTCGCCAACCATCAAGCTTAGTCATCAAAGAAAGAGTAATGCCATCTCAAAGAGTCGGATTTCACGCTCTCAACATTCCAAAGGGAGTTAGTACCATGACTTTCAACAACGTTTTCATAGATCAAATCCCCGGAAGGGTGGTTGTGACCATGATTACCGATGATCAGTCACATTAACAAAAATCCGTACAATTTACAACATATTAAAATGAATTCCTTTCAAATGTATGTGAACGGACAGCCTTTTCTTTCACAGCCCCTACAGCTCAATTTTCATGACGGTCTTTTTCTGCAATGTTTTTCAAACTATTCAAGATGGCTTCGGGATTAACTTCAGGGACGAAGTGCATTCCATTTCCAGACACCAATATTCTCATAGCTATATCATTATGGTTTTTGATCTAACAGCCTATATGGGTGCGAAAGATTCTTACCTTTCGGAACGTCACGGCACTGTGTCTATAAGTATAGGTTTTAAAGAATAAACTCCAGAACCAATTAATCTGTAGGTGCTGGCGGAAGTTCATTGCACTATAGAAATTTATGCTAATAGAAGCATTTTAACGGAATACATCTTACACGAATACGTTCCAAATATACCGTTTTCTGTCTAAGTGCCCCATCTGCGCACTTTTTTTTAAATTCTTTTATTTACATGTTAGTAGTTTTTACATTTATTTTCCATCTATGAGAATTTGGAAGTTTTGACTCAAAACATTTTAACAACGATATTTTAATAATCAAGTTAAATTAAGAAACAACATAATAAAAGTTACATATAGCCTCTTCTACGGCGCGATGCGGCGGCTGAGTGGTGGTCCAACTGTTCTTTTTTTTTATTTAAATTAAATCTTCAAACTCAAGTAAATACTGTTCAATACATCGCAACACTGCCATTCGTTGAGCTACTGAGGACCAACTGAATACTGGAAATGTCAAATAATGGGGCTCAAAACATTTCTCAGAGACGTCCAGGAACCGGAGGATCTTGGCCTGCACCCTCCGCCATGTCGCACTCACACGTTTTAGACGGTATGCTTGTGATCAATTGTCTTCGGTAAACGTAGACAGCTTCCCATAGCAGTTGTTGTCAACACCGATCCTAGCACATTTTTTTTTTTTTTTTTTTTTTTTTTTTTTTTTTTTTTTTACGGACGCTCTTTAACATCTCAGATCATTAGCGTCCCATTCCATTCAGGGCCGACAAATTTTGCTCAGAGGCCTCTTCTTTCAGAGTCGAGATTCTTTTTCGTGCCGTAAATGTATGACACGGGACCCACGGCTTTACTTCCATTCCGAAGGAAGCCATACTTAGGATTTTTATGTCCGAAAGAATCCATCGATCCTGGCCGGGATCGAACCCGCGCTCTTGGTTTAGAAGGAAAGTATGGTTACCACTACACCACTTGACCGGCCTAACACGAGACCAAGCAAACATGGGATCTAGATTTTTCGGCAAAGAACGGTGGGGGGGATATTTCGATAACTACTAATTTGTTTCTATTTTGCCACATATTCTAAATTTTCTCAATCAGTGCTGTGGTACACGTTGGACTCACAACAAAGGATGCAAGGCGAAGCCAGCACTATTCGCGGTCATTACGTCATTGCTTACCTTTCTCATCGCGGCTGCAACTTGTGCAAAGAGAAATTCTTTTCAAAATTCAGCATAAGCGATTTTAAGCACAATGGTGAATTCACAAAAAAAAAAAAAAAACTACAAGTGTGTATATATTTGCAAGTGCTCACAATGTAAACAGGAGAGCTACAAATCCTTAAGGGTTAGTTATGACACGAATTATACTTTTTTTCCCCTCGATGAATACCGCAGTTACATTTACGTTGCAAATTCTGGTATGTTCACCGTTTTAGAAGACGCATGTGGCAGATACTCTCTACGTTCCGCTCTGTCTGTTGCTCTCAGAGAGCAACATGTGCGTGCCTATGCCTACTTGCAAAGAATGGTGTGCTACAAATCGATCATTCTTGTTTACAGTGTCTTTGAGGATGGACAACGTAGCCCTGCAACAGGACGAAGCAGCACAACAAGGGGCGAAGCGGCGCAGCTGGATTTCTATCGCACATGTACTTCTTGAATCGCAATTAGAGCAAGTTTGTGTGCGTAGAGATTTCGCCTATACCTCTTACAAGGTCGTAGTTACCGTAGGTGGGCGACGCAAAGCGGTAGTCCTGAATTCGACAAAGTGGCATAAACTTGAAATAATAACTACCTGGATTCGTCATCTAAAAGAGTAGCAGCTAACCAGCTGAATATCCATACTTTTAAAGCATATATTTGCTTTTTTAAAAATATTGTCATCAAAATGGACGGACGCTACATATATCTATACATGGAGGAATACAGGACATTGGAAGGTCTACAGTGAACGGTAACATACATCATCTATCACAATGGAACGAAGAGACAGAGGTGCAAAATAAATAATGGTCTATTGCAAGCATTTGCGGCACACCCACGCTTCCGGGGGCCGTTTGAGAAAATTAATTATACTCCATATACAAGGTATGTCCGTTGTGCGTCCTTTAGAGCGTTCCTGGAGATGGAACCTTTTCTAAAGTCTCAATTCATCAAAGAGGTGAAACAGTATGTACATGCACATAAAGGTTAGCGATACCGTGGCGCCAGTCCTTTGACGTCACGAGCAGGCTCGGACAGGTTTTCGCCATCCTTTCTAGCAGAATTACAAGATTTGTCTTCCTTCAATGAGCTTGGTTTTTCCCTTCCATCCATGAGTGAGATGAACCTGTTGGCTACAGCCGAACATGGAAATTGTGCTAACGTTTTTGGAAAAAGGTCGTCGTCTCGCAATGATGGAGCCCAAAGAACGTCATCTACTAGCCGTAGAGGGGAACGCCATCTTTACACATCATTCACCGGTAGATTTGGACGCTGTATGGCTGGGACTTACACCCGAAGCAAAATGTGTTTACGCATCTTATCGTCACTATAACCAGCACCAGTACCTCGTCTCTTTCACCATTCATATTGACGGATAGCCCTTTCTTACAAAACACAGTTTCATGTGCATAAGAACGGATAAACTGGCGGAGAAGGCAACATGATCCAAGACGCACTATGCGAACTAACGGAAGTGTCTGAAGTGTCTGAACTGAAGTGTCGCGATTTTATTAATTCATAGTGGCGGGAAAATAGAGCGTCCCTGTATCACGTGGTCAAGCGAGACTTTTTGAGTATTTAAGGACGTGAAATTGCTCTCTTTTGGTTCTTTTTTCTGTGGTCCTTCTGGTAATTCTACAGTCGAGCATTCAGCATTCGGAAGTCCGAGAACGCATTGGAACATCAAGGTTCCAGCTTCACTTCTGCTCGGCGCGTCTTCCCAGCGGTCAGAAAACATACCTTAGTCAAGCGTTATAGCTGTCAAACGTCTCATTACTGCGGTCCGAACAGAAACGCAATGGTATGCAATCTTTGTTTAATAAACGACGTCGACGGCAGACAACAAGGTGTTCTCACTGGTCAATACATTGCCTTTAGTTCCCTTCACTCAAACCGGCACTACCACGTCCCGAAAACGTGCAACATCCCTGTGGATCGACTAGAAGAGTTATTGAGTGGTGAGCTGCATCGCAAATAATCACTTTCTATCACCATTCTTCCCGCCACCGGCAACTCCTTCAGGCCTCACATGCAACTTCTTAGCCACACCTATGTAATGTCATAGTCAGTCGTAAAGTCCGATAAAATGAGAAGCAAAATGTTAGTGTATTACAAATTTTCGTGAAACAGTTTGCCATATCTTAAGTGAGCATTAGATATGTTTGTGCGTGACACAAATAACGTATGTATTCTTCGTGGAGGACATTACAGTTCTTCATAGTGTGAATTGCACTATCTACATGGGATCGATCATGGAGCAGATTACCAAACTCTGAATAAAGGATGTCGTGTTTTTCGATTCTCAGGAAATTAGATGATTTAACCATATGGGGTAGTTAAGCCAGTTTTAATGTTGCGCTTTACAAGAAGTTTCCACTTCATTACACAAATATTAGACATTTGAGCCCATGTCATTCACACAGACCATTATAAGTTTGTCCAATTAGCCATGCTAAAAGGAGGAATTATAATACCGCCAGCCGAGATGCCACCAGGATGTTATTAAACGAAGACCAAGCTGTGATATCCGTCGACTGACTTACAACTTGGTGATGTTCTTCTGTTTAATGCGGTGCTACAATTTCCCTATTCAGCCTCGATGGCTAAGACGAGAAGGGATGCTATATTGGGATAATTGACGTCACTTCGGGGAATCGAGCTAGGTCGACTCCTCCAAGAAAAACGAGGTGTTTGCAGACGAATACTGAATAACTCAACCAACTCTGTTAAAAGTATAAGTATTTATTAAAGGGTTTTCTTATACAGTTGAATGTGGATCCTGCAAACACCAAGGCTTCTCTCCTGTCTCTGAATAAATTCAAGGACCTTTTATACAATTGTAATACCCAAGGAGGGGTAATAATCACCTAATCTAGACATAAGAGTTATTGTTAAACACTTCCCACTACCATGAAGTCAACAGTCACCAGGTCCTGTCATCATAAGTTCTAAGAGGTTCGTGGTTTGGGTTTGCTAATCTTAAAACTAAACAATACTTAATCAGCACAATAATTCTATCTATAACATGCACACGTAGACATAATATTTTAAGTGAGTGGGGAAAAGGGTTGCTTTTGTTTATGCAAGTGTTTCTCTGAGGACCCTTCCAGGTCACATCACTTCTTAGATGCACAGTGTAGCAAGGCAAATCATTATTAATATTTATTACATCTACGTCTTACTATGTTTGGGTTTATACATTATGTTTCACTAACTAGATATATGACGTGCTCTTACACAATATTATGTTCTTATTTTCCTTATAATACCACGCTTTCGTTACAAAGCCGACTCCTCATTACAGAATTACCAAAGGGAGAGTGGTGAAAGGTAACCTGTAAATCTTCCGTTCTCCCACCAGTAGAACCAGAAATAACCAGAAGTGAAATCGTGTAAATAAAAGCTTTTCAATAAATATGTCTTTTAACCGGCTATACCGTGTACAAGATTCGCCATTAGGGGGTGGTCCCTCATTGCATACAATTGTCTTGTTTATTTATTTTTTTATTCTTTTTTTTAGTTTTTGTGGTTTATTATTGACAATTTTTTCATCTAATGCTTAGTTTAGTCGCTATACTTTTGTATTTTCTCCCTCCGTTTAAAAACTTCGTTTTTAATATACGTGAGCTGTTATTCCCGTGTCTAATTTAAAATATTGTGTGCATTTTATGAAATTAAGTCTTAAGATTTTTTGCTACTTACGCTCAAAAACATTTTCTCAATTGAGAAGATTTATAGCGCAAATTACTCAATTTTTTGATTAGCCATACCGCGGAGTGTTTCTGCTAGTATTATTCTTGTGCTTAGAGCATCCGAAAAGGCAAAGATATTTGAATGGGAACGGTAAAAGTTGGAAGTTAAGTTCGCAGGAAAATTTTTGCATCTATTTGTAGTGTGTTATAGGAACTCTGATGATGTCCATATACGGGGAACGAATCTTCAAAGATGCAAACGTGCGTCAAGTAATCACCGATTTTTTAAGACGCTCATTTTCATGTTTTTACGGCACGAAGTCCTCTACAAATGCAGCATCTTCTGCTTCCTCCAGTTCAAGCAACGAAAGCCAAAAAAATCCACTAACTTGTAGAGTTTCCAGTGTTATATTCTTTACTGAGACATAATTCCTAATTTTTTTTGCTACCGTACCTCTGATAAATGAAAACGCATTCAATGATTTCGTCAGGCCACGTTGATTTTGCAGTAAATAAATGGCTTCTTCGAAATTTAGGACCAACTTCTATGGATTAAAGTGCGCTCTTAGTTTATTGCAATATTTTGCTGTAATCGTTTTATCTTGTGTTCTTTGCCTTTGCTGCAACAGAATTTGATCAAGCTGTGGTATCCGCCAGGATGATCTAATACATTACAGGTGTATCGACTTGTAACTTGTAGTTATTAGTAGAATTCTCTTTCACAAAGGTTTTCGCTACACTTGTACTTTATAAGTCCATATTTACAAGTATACAAACGCATTTTCGTTGTTTTGTTCTTCTAGCAGTGCACTTGTTACTTGTTTAGATTTCTGTATAAGTTTAGTAATATTGATAACTGCAAAATTTAATACCTTTTTAACTATTTTTGGAACCAGTTCACCTAAACTTGCGAAATATTGGCGAAAGTGATTGATGAGAGTAGGAATATGTGTAAAGCAAGAGTAATTTAGTATTTGAGTATATTGAAAAAAAAAAAAAAAGGTTTAGTGCAATTAAAAGCTTATGACTGATATTGGCCTTTCCTATTTCAAATTCATATTCTCAACATTCAACATTCTCTTTTAAAATAAAATCTCTTGACACCATTTCCCAACATTTGCTTATTATGAAAATATTATTGCCAAACAATATAAACACATTCATATCAATATAAATTATCAAAATAGAGTAATAAAATAGATAACCGGTCACAATCGGGAGGTTTGATTCTTCTGCCATTTCTTGGAGACTGAAATTGACGCTGCTGTGTAGCTGAATGCATTATTACGCTTCAATGTTGACAAATACAAATCTCAATAACCACTTTGCAGGAATGATAATAATCTGACCTGAACATTAAAAAAGACAAATTTATTACTAAGTAACATAATCTAATTCAAGGTATGGCGACATATAGCAAACAGCTGTCCATTGCTCCTGTATGAAGTCACTTGTAGCTTTTTACTAATAATTTACAAGCTTTATGCACTTTTTTCTTGGAACACAAAGTTACAAGTCCATACTTACAAAGACTGATACTAATACACTTGTAATGTATTTGACCAACTTATATGGAACAGGCCCCTGGTCGGCCGGTGTCTCGCTCACCTAATCCCTTCCTACAAAAGGTCAATAACCGTTGAGCAAAGCTAGTACGGAAATATCCTCCGACCGCAACAATCCAATCCAACGGTATTTATGGCTAGACTGGATAGAGTTATCATGTTAAACCTTTAGCCGTTTCTTAATAGCCCCATTAATATGAAGAGGAAATAAAATTAATGTCAGAGGATATTCTGTAATATCTGATTGACTTCTTTGTATGTTATGCTATATTACCATAATTATAATAGTCGTGCAAATATATAGCCTTTGGACTCTTCTAATTGTATGATCATATATTCCTCTTCTGGGGAAACAAACTCATTGGACAAAATTGAATTAAACTATGTATTCAACTTGTGACATTCATACAGATGTGGTCTTAGAAAAATAAGATGTAGTTCGTTGATTATGCATCTCTGCACATGTGAATACAGGCTGTGTGGCATTTTTCATTAAGTCTTCCTATTTGAAAATGAATTTATAATTTTAGCCCCTGCTGTGTTTTAAACCCATCAGCTCCACCAGATATTGAGTTTTCTTTTATGAAGTTTGACGGGGAGAAAATTTGGGAAACCTGGAATAATTTTCTGGGAACGATATGGCGGCAAAATATCGCTAACTATATAGGGTGTTAGGTAAATTCTCTCTTTGAGTTTTCTATAGATTCCATTGTTGATGCACAATACAACTTAAGTGTTACCGATTCCAACTTCAAACAGAACAAACGATTGTTGTTGGTGGGGCTGGGAATGGGCTGTATGGTTGCTGCGGTAAATAATCCAAGCCTACTGATCGCAGGTTTCGCCACGGCTGCTGCAGACCACCGCCACTCTTCTCCGACGAGACTCTCTCGAGGTCGTTTCGCTTCGTTATTTATTTGTTGATATCACATGAATATTCGGGCAACCTCACGTCTCACGTCGAACCACGGGCAAGGTAATCTTGGCAAACACTTTAATTTATTGATTAATTGATTAATTAATTAATTGATTAATCTATATTAATCAAATGGTGCCGAGTGCGAAGAAATTGTTAATTTAACATAATTCTTAATGTAGCTGAATGATGTATCGGCATTTAGCATGATGACTGACACTCAAATTTCGTTGTCGCAGGAATTGGTACTTGGTACTTATGCCGCTCTTCCGCTGATTCTGGAGGACGGTAGCCACACGTATCTGAGACTGCCCATTTTGGGCAAAATCTATCCCTTTAATATTCAATACAAAATGACGCCATCCATAGGCAACGGCGCGAAATACTCCCGCCAATTTTGTGTTAACGTCTCTCCTAGGTCAGCGCTTATCTCACTGAATTTTGTTTCCATTCGCTGGACAATTTTGCTCAAGCCAAACGCTTTGCTATTCGTCAATAAGATGAATTTAAGCAGATTTCATACGTTACTGTCAATGGCTCTTTTACACGGATACCTGCAACTTTGCCACCGAGCAAGCCAATGTTTCGCCTGAGGCGTGGGCATTTCCAACCCCAGCTGCATACAAGGAGGGATTAACTTGGTTTTGTCCAATTTTTTTGCCAAGTCTTTCTGTGTTCGAAGAAAGACGTGAGTTTTTCCTTAAATTGCTATACATTACTACATGTTATCTCTTAAATATTACCAAAAAATTACACTTTATGAACGCATTTAAACACTATACAATATTAATTCTACATATACAAGTTATGTCATTAAAATTCCTTCACTGAAAGAAAACCCACAACATACTTGTACATAATTACAGAGTTGCTGAATCTAAAATTACAAATATTAATTATTTAAATTACTCTGTAATTGACGGGGAGCCAGGGACATCTTCACAGTTTTTTCCACCCCAGATCCGAACTATCATCTGGAGCAAAACTTCTCTCCATCTAAGAAAGCATAGAAATTGCATACTTTTAGTTCTATCGTCTATATCTACTTATCAGAAGAATAAAGAAAACAGTTTGGTGATACTCACTTGAGCCTGTAGACACTTCAGAAGAATGCTCAACTATTCATCTCCAAGGCCCAGTTTCAGTTTCAAATTGTAGTGAAAACTTCCTTCAATCAATGGCATGAAAAGTATGGTCCGCCTCTTTTAAACAAACGTGTAAAATAAGTCCATTGATCTTACTGCAGATGGTTAACTACAAAGAGATTAACGCAGCTTCTGCAGTCGCACATCCATTAGTACCCCAACTACAGTAAAATGCACTTAGAAGAAATAGTTCGGCAGCTTAACTTTTCTTTACTACTATTTTTGTAATGATTAAGTAAATCAAACAATTTTTTAATTTTCTGATAAGTTGTTTGGTAAAGTGTATGCTGCCTCAACTAACCAATTTTTATTTGTTCATTACTGAGCAACTCTTTCAAGCTTTTGAGTTTACTTTTTAATTCCCTTTTGGGCCATGCTGGCACTTTACCAACACTAATAACACGTGTATGCCTAATGCCTATTTATATAACAAAAAGCATTCTTTAGTTAACTCTCATACAAACTGCTACTAATAATTAAATACTTGATTGGTAAAAAAAAATTTTTTTAAAATTATTTGACTTGTTAACATGCCTGGGCTGTGTTTAAGTTAAATAATTTACTTCTTACAACAAAAACAAAAGATATTACTGAATAATGCATAGATATTATGAACTATCGGGCCATTCAATTATCTGATGACGGACGCGGTGGCGGGGGACCGCATTGGTCGATAAGCCATCACTCATTGCCATCCAGGCTAAACGGACGGGCGGGGCAACACGAGAGGTAATGATAGAAACACAAGAGTGGCTGTAAAATAAATATTTTTAAAACCAATGCACTCATCAAGAAATGGTGTAAGTGCTTGTCTTCGTTTTCCATACATTTCTGACATCTGCTCATGAAATTACCCCATTAACCTTCTTAATTCTGTTTGAGAAATTAAATTAACTTAAATTGCTCTTATGATGAGCGTTATCCTTTATAAAGTATGTAGACACTACTAATTTATGAATCGAATTATGACTTTGACTAGCTCATCTGAGAATTTCTCTTCTGACAACGAGCGGACTGGATAAGGATATAGGAATTATAAATCAACTCTCATTGTGGAATAGGATATTTATATCTAGTATTTTCCATTTAGCACTCTTGGCGGAATTTACTATAGGATTAGTTGTCGGGTTGATTTGGTTTATTTACGAACGCTCTTTAACAGCTCAGGCCATCAACGTCCCATTCAATTTAGGGTGTGAAACGGCTGGTAAATTTTGCTCAGAGGGCTTGAGGTTCTTTTTCCTGTCCTAAATCTACGACACAGGACTTTTCCGAAGGAAGCCATACTTAGGATTTTACGCCCGGAAATATCCATCGATCCTGGCCGGGATTGAATCCGCGACTTTGGGTTTACGAGGCAAGCATGGTTACCACTAGACCCAGAATTGACTATAGGATTAGAGGTATGTTATTTCACTGTTCCAACGTTCTAAGTGGCATGAGACTCGAGGTCAACGTAGCAGTTCGATACGCCTCCCGCCCGCCTCAACTCGGTGTGGGCCGGCTGGCCTTGCGCAATAGCTTATCAACTGATGTAGTTTCCATCGCCGCGACGGTCATCAGAAAAATGAATTGAATGTAATTCAATTCGTTTTATCGCCCTTTGCGTGACATTAGAATGAAAATAAGGCCGAACATTACTTCCTAGCCTATCAACAAATCAGCTATCTCAATTGTTTTCGCATTTTCGTTTTATATGAAGTAATTTGTATAGACTGGAGGGGAGTTTGCCCAGCGTTAGTATTTACATTGCTGTAAATTATAACTGTGTAAAAGCAAAGTATTGTAGAAAAATCCGTTAAACATTCTCTCTTCGCTAATTGCAAAAATTTCTCCACTGAAGTTTCGCCGAGCTGGCAACACAGCGACAGCAGCTCTCAGATAGCGCTCTCAGGCTGGCCCCGTGACACTGCTCTCTTTCTCTCTCACTCTGTCGGACAGCTGCACGAGAGCGGTATTCGGTGCAAGTTGTGTCGGAAATTTCCAGCAGGTTATCAGGTACTGCAGGATTATGTAGCGTCAATATACTGCACCATTACAATGGAAAGAGTCTGGAATAAAGAGGAAACCATAGATTTTATTCGCAGAATAGAATCTTATCCAGAATTGTGGAATGTATCTCATAAGGAGTACAGAAACCGACAAAAGAAAAATAGAATAATTGAGGAGTTTGCTCAGACGTGGGGAAGGACACCGGAGGAAATTCATCGGAAGTGGCATAATCTCCGAACCCAGTTTAATAATGAGGTTCGTAAACTTAAAAAGAAAAATTTAGATTTCATCGTATTTGACGTTCAAAGAACAAGTCACTGGGAATACTTTAGTTTGCTGAAGTTTCTAGCAGCAGATACAACATACGTGGATTCAGCATGTAACACTGTAAGTTATTTTATATACACTATGTTAATTGCAACTCAATTATTTTCACTCTGTTTTCTTCTATAATAATCTGTTTTATGGATAATTTGATTGAGCTTAAAGGATATTCTGATAACAATCTGAAGCAGGTATTTGCTAACATATATGAACCTTTCACTCTGAAATTTAACCCGCTTTTCAAGGATAATGTCGCTTTTTAGTACTGTCTTAAGAATTAAAGAGTCATATTTCATTGTGTCTTACTATATGTTGAATTATCTGCGCATGAACTGAAGTGGTTAATCCTGTAATCTACAATTTTCAAGTGCAGCGGCTTTTGCGTATTATTCTGACTTGGCGTGCTTTCTAGTTTTCCTGTGCTGCCTGTAGCTTTTCTAAACGTTATGAAAAGTACGAAATTAACACTCCTGTATTTTGTAGAGCCTCAGTATCATATTTAAGTGAATTTCACATAAAGTTGCGGTTAAAGTACAACCAATTGTACTTATATTTCCATTTTTGCTAGCACTTAATCTCGCGTTCAAAATTTTTTGCACTTTTTTTCAGGATAACGACTAAATAAGGATGGGTCAGAATAGTACATTTCCGTTCGAAAACTGAGGAATGGTAACCGAAAAATAACTTTCCAATGCTTTTCTTTCAATAGACGAGTCTTCTGCAATACGCTGCCTTTTATTTGAAAAGAAAGAATACAATGTTTGTTGTTTAGACATTGTATTTCGGTAACGCTTCTTTCAATACGACCGCACAAGCACCATCCCTTCCACAATAAATTGTTGACTGACTTAACAGTTAAAATAGATGCAAGTGCAAGAAGTTCAAATTCGTTACAACAATGGGAGGTTATTACATTCCACCAGCCCTGCAATTGTTTTTTACCTACCTTAAACTAACGTACATATTTTTGCACAATCTATGTGCATATGTAATTGACTATAGATTGTTTTCATTCCGTGTCTACCGCGACGCGAGCTGAATATTTCGGGCGCGGCTAATATTGCCTATTAAGTGATATAGAAAGCGAATGTCGTTTCTGCCTGTTTAACTTATTTAAAGTGCAATGTAGCCAGTTGTAAAAGTAAATGGCCCTTTCGGATCTGGATGGCGGTTTAATCATAAAGGGATCAAAGGAAAGAGGAAAACGCAACTAGGCATAGGCCTCGACTCCTAGGGGCCGATGGGCCTGCTAAAGGTTTTTGCAAATATTTCCAAAAGCCAAATATCCAAATATATTTAATTGTTAGGAAATCGTCTAAAATGCTTTAATTCTTCAAACAGATACAAGGCGATAATGCGGTTAAGGTAAGGCCATCTTGGACATAGACGCACGGTTCGCTTCTTATTATTGTCATCATTTCATTCTAATTATGAGCCATTGTTCACTTTCAGAAGCGGACTCATCAGATCTAGATTCTAAGGCAAATGATTTTTGTCTTCACTCATTTAATTTCTATTTCTACTTATGTAAGTGTTTGCAAGATATTTGATCACATTGATGAATTAACACTGTACTACGGAAGAAAACACTGAATTTACAGAAAACATATTCGATGGTTCAGGGCCTTTTTTTTTTTTTTTTTTTTTTTTTTAAATGTTAAACGCCTATTTTTACTATTGTGGCATAATACACGAGATAAAGTGATAAATTGGAAAACGATTAAAAAAAAAAAAGCGTTCCGGAAAAGTGGGGACCGCCACGAGTGGCCGAGGTCGTTAAGGCACGGACGGACTCGTGAGCGGGAGGTCTGAAGTTCGAATCCCGCCAGGATCGTCCTCCCTGACTGGGGTTTTTTGCAGGTTTTCCTCAGTCTTCATAACTGGCAAATGCCGGGGAGGTACCTAAACTTAGGCCTGGAACGCTTCCTTCCTTAAAAAAAAAGTATCCTTTCCCAATTTATTATTTCATCTCATGTATCATCAGTGTCCACCGCCTGTGGTGCCTCAGTAGTAAAAACGGGCGTTAAACACTACTCAAAAAAAAAAGTGGGGTTCATAACCCCTGTAGAAGAGTGAACCAGGGGCATAACGACATAACACCCAAATGGCGCGGGGGAAGGTCTCATTTATCAAGACTTAAATTCCTCCCCGACATTCTCTCATAACTGCAGTGCCATCGTATGTTTGTGCTATAAACTTTTGGTTTATGTAGAACTCTTCTAATTCAGTTGTTAAAGTATGCTTTAGCCTTCTGCATTAATTCAGAAACAGCAATGAATTTTAAGAATCTTTCAACCGATTTACTTCCAACTGACGTGTCTTATATCACAACAAATTGCGACATGCATGTAATATCTTCGTTTCGCAGTAAGTAATGCAACACTAAATCGATTCTTCACTCCCCACCTATTGTGTTTTTTTGTTTTATTTATAATCCCTTTATGTTTTAAAAATAAGATGAGATTTTTAATTAAAATAATGTTAATGTGGTAATGAATAATATTATTTTATTTATTTCATTTATACCACGAGTATTGCCGATCATTCATCGAAAGAAATGAGTTGCCGCATTAGAGGTCCGTCAAGATTTTGTTAAACAATGTCATTCTTATTTTTTTTTGTTTCCTAAAACGTTTTTATTTATTTGTACGCATTTAATTAATATTTGTTCAATTTTTTTTGTCTTAAATGGTTTTAAAGAAATGGTTTTAATTGATTTGCATGCTTTCAGTTCAAAGAGTATTTTTTAACAAAATCCAGTAATGCAGTTATTGAACAAATATATAGATTGTATATCAGTTATTTATTAAATTTTTTCCGCTTATTAATGCATACCGTTATGAGAGAGATTTTTAATTACATTGCGGTGAGCATTTGAGTGTTCGTTGATGTCGCTGACGTGTATATTTACAAACCTCAAAGAGGGTGGCTGGGCCACCCAACCAATATATTATAGAAAAATCGGTGTCGTTGCAACGATGTAGCACCGTATGATCAATTATAGTTTTTCTTATATAACCTAAAAAGAAAATAAAACAATAAAAATATATTTCATGCATCAGGGGCCGTTCCGAAATGGTTCAATGTTTCGGAAAAGTAACGGGATGATTATTACTTAATTTTGAGAAGTAGCGAGGTGCTATTCAGTACTATCTCGTCCCACTTCAAGCGCTGATTATGGACTTCATCTAAACCTGGCGTTACAAGCAGGATTGAAAGCACTACGAACCGATGGAATCTCCTGCTGCAGTGGAATCATGGAATCTCCGAGGGGCTGCCCAGTTCCAAGCGACAGCGAAGTTCACTCCACGCACTTATGTCTAATATTGAATGTTTTGTTTGTTGTTTTTGTTAAAATAATGTAACCTATGTGTTGCCTGTGAAAAATGAATTATTAGTGCATTGGTACGCGGGTGAAATATTAGGCTTGACGGCCTGCGCTCGCCTCCTTTTTGTAAAAATTTATAGGGGCGAGTAAATCACTGTAATGACGGCATTGTTAGGCGGGTGAAACAATGTAACGGTGGAAAATGTGCTCTTATTCTAATTCGCAACTAATTCATATATACATACACACGCGCGCGCTAACCCTAACGCTAATATCGGGCAAATCCTCAGTGGTTTGCTGCGGCTCGCTACGGCCTGACGGCTTATGCTCGCCTCCTTTTCATAAATATAAATTTATAGGGCCGGATAAATCACTGTAATGCTGGCAAATCTGATTTGATTGCAGCAGAAAAAAATTAGTCAAGTCAATTTATAGATCATTCTGTGCGTGTCACTATGTTACCGAGTAAATAATTGTAATTGTGCCATATCTCATATATTCAGCAGGTAAAAAAAAAAAAACAAAACAACATCGGGATGGTAGGATTCGAATCCACTAATGACGCACTAACAGCCTGAACTATCGTGCCACTGCTTGTAAAGCCTTATTATCTAGCTACAAATATGCAGGTCACTACCTTCGGCTCTCCCGGTTCTCTCCGCTTTCCAGCCGCTCCGAGATTCCACGATTTCAAGTGCAGCAGTCCACTGCAGTCCACTGCAGCAGGAGATTCCTAGTGCTTTCAGCCCTGTTTGTAACGACAGATTTCTTCCTAACGGAATTGCAGCGCACAAATGTTTTCTCCGCTGCTCTATGGGCACTATTTTCACAAAATACGGATCAAGTTATGTCCATTGAGGAAATTGCACCAAGAATAATTAAAATTATGAAAGTATATATTTTTTTAATACTTCGAAGATTTTTTAGACTTATCCTGTACTTCAGTTCCTGATTATTTAAAAAAAATTGATCAGTTTTGCTATGTCAATTTACTAATATTAATATTATACATTTTTACTGCTACTGAACCAAACTATTCGTCTGATCTTGTTAATCTAAAATTGGGTTCTTAAAGAAAATATTTATATCTTATCAAATGATTATGTGAGGCTAATCTAGAGCATTGAATAATACTAATATGTCCATATTACATTTTCATAAGCAGTGAACTGTGTATAAAGTAATTACTTATAATGTTGGTTTTAGTATATTCTAAACACAAAGTCTGAGGAATGGAAGTATAATTTAATAATTAGTAGAAATCCATCCCTTGCTGTTCAGACTCCGGAGCTTGCTTATGATTGGACTGTTAATGGCTCTATGCATGTTGACTAGATTGATGAACAATATTGCATTTCCTTACAGCAACTTCTTTCAGCTCCATGAGTCTCCGTTATGCAAGCAAACCCACATACGAGGGTAGTCCATAAGTTTCCGGCCTACATTTTCTAGGTATGATAAAGACAAAAACTATATTTCAATTTTCAATATAGTTAACCTATATTGTAATACACTTCTCACATCTTTGAATTAAGTTTCAATCCCCCTCCCCCCCAAGTCAGTATTCTATGCAAAATGGGCATAAACAGCATCCATCACTTCTTCGTCACACTTAAATTTCCTACCTCGAAGATCCTCCTTGAGTTTTGAGAGGAGGAAATAGTCACTGGGAGCTATATCTGGGTTGTATGGTGGATCAATCGTGGATTGAAGCCACATTTCTTCACATTTTCCTTTGAAACAAGAGCTGTATGCACAGGCGCGTTGTCGTAAAGAAGGTGCACACCACCACTCAGCTTTCTTCACCTTTTCTCTTGGATGGAAGCACGTAGTCTGTGCAGTAGGCCAGCATAGTACTCCCCATTCACTTTGATTGTTCTTCTCCTTGAAGTAAATGAAGAGTATTTCTTCATAGTCCTAAAAAATTGTGGCCGATCTTCTTGGTTGACTGAGTGACCTTGGCTGCGGTGCTTTGCCAGGTTTATGCCACTTCATTGATTCTCTTTTGGGCAAGGGATCATATTAGAGGACCATAGTTTAATTTCCTGTAACAATGGTTTGCAGAACTTCTTTCTCATTGCCATCGGTCCTGGTGGTGTAGTGGTAACCATACTTGCCTTCTAAACCCAAGATCGCGGGTTCAAACCCGATCAGGATCGATGGATTTTTTCGGGCGTAAAATTCCTAAGTATGGCTTCCTTCGGAAAGGAAGTAAAGCCGTGGGTCCCGTGTGGTACATTTACGGCACGATAAAGAACCTCAAACCTGAAAGAAGAGGTCTCTGAGCAAAATTTGTCGGCCGTTTCACGCCCTGAATAGAATGGGACGCTGATGACCTGAGATGTTAAAGAACGTCCGAAAATAAATCAAATCAAATCACTCTCAACTGCACGACACAACTGCCCGTTTTTTCGAATTCCCGCTCATAAACAACTGGAAGAGAGAATGGCACTGCGTGTGCCGCGTGGGAAATCTCAGCGATTGGAGGGGGTAGGTCCTCTGGTCGGTAGAACTAAGTTGCAAGATTTTTAAACTATTCTCTCTATGCAAACATTTAAAAAAAAGCTTGCTTATTGTTTGTGTAATGCAAGCCAAAACAATGTCAACTGTATACACAAAGGAGAGCAGTTAATTACACTATATGTAATAATTTCCAGGTTGAAGCAGCTGGTGGTCAGCTTAAGGGTGAATCGTCTGATAACGGTGGCATTGAAGAGGATGTGCTACATCGGGCATCTCCCCAGGAAACAACATGTTCATCATCGCGTTCTCCAAGATTGAGGACAGGCAACAGTGCAAATGATCTTCAGCCAGCTGTCAACAAGTGTAGGGAAAATTCAAAAGAGAAGGACGAATATTCCATATTTGGTGAATACGTAGCTACTGAACTTCGATTGCTTAAGAATGCACCAGATCTGCAATTCAAATTAAAAACTGAAATTCAGAAGTGCATTCTACAAGTATGTACTGAATATGGAACAAGACAGTTTTCAAACTCATATTCTGCCGGAATGGAACATTCACCATCTCGAACAATGCAACAGTCACTACCATATTCATCACCAGCATCACAACACTCTTATTGTGATATGGAGAACAGTGAATACAAGTTCATCCCATCCTAAAGATGTTATTAAGTTAAAATATATGTTTGTAACTCATTTTGTTTATATTTATTAGCTTTAAATCGTCTCTGTTCCTTTCCAATTTTGGACAAATGCTTAGATATTTCCAGTAAATGTATTTTTTTTTGTTATACAATTGATGAATGAAATTTTGAGATATCATACCTGTCTATTTTTTCTCGTACCTAGGTCGTCCAATAAATTGCATTCTCAAGATTGTAACACTTTTTTCCCAAGAGAGTTTACTGGTACTAAGCGAACATATATGGCCATCAAATTTGCTAGACTGCTTCAAGAAGTTCATCCACTGCTTATTATTTGTGCAATGCGATTATAATATTATTAACATAGAAAATTAGGGCTTTATATATTCCAGAAACCCCCTGTCCCAGCTGATAACAGAAGGACAGCTAGCAATATGGCTTGGGCAAGTTGGAGTTAGATGAATTTGGTCATGGGTTTCATGCACTGCTACAAAAGAAATTCTGGCCTTTCCCTTGATAACCCTTTGACTACTATTGCCCGGAAATCCTAATCAGTGACCAGTGCTACCTTTATCATTTTTATCAAACAGCAATTCGGATAGATATCTGCATCAAAGACAGCCATGTCAAATAAGCATAATGTAAATTATTTAGTTTTAAATTACTTCTGTTAAGTCAACAAAAGCAACAGAAAAGAGGAGATAAATTACATTTTAAACCATAGACTGGCATTTACTATCATATCATTATAAAAAATGGGACAAATGGAAGCAGAATCTTTGCCTCTTGTGAAAACGTAATAAACAAATATATTTCACAGGAATAAGCACGTTCTGTAGCTGGAATTTATAATAGGATATTAATTAACTATGCCGTAATAATTTCAGATATTGTAGAAGGATTTTTTATCTCTGTACTAAGCTTTATGTCTTAAGCTCTCAAGCGAGAGAAAAAGAGGCCTCTGAGCAAAATTTATCGCTCGTTTCACGCCGTGGATTGACTAGGACGCTATTGCAATGCTGTTAATGAGCGTCCTTACATAAAACAAAACTAACTAGACTAAGCTACAAAACACGATAAATCGGGCTGTTATATGATTTGCTTTGAGATTTTAGAAATTTTGAAAAATCTGATGATAAGCTCGTTCACTGGGTTTGAAAACATTCTAAAACAAATTTTTACTTCATTTTGCTTTAAGGCTGACTTATTACTTTCAGCATCTAATTTCAAATTCTATTTGCCAAAGAAGTTCATCTTCCTTCGTCATGAATGAATGAACGGTGTTTAACGCCCGTTTTTGCTACAGAGGCACCATAGACGATAGTCACTGATGATACATGATGAAATGATATATTGGGAAAGGATTTATTTTTAAGGAAGGAATCGTTCCAGGCCTAAGTTTAGGGTACCTCCCCGGCATTTGCCATTTATGAGGACTGAGGAAAACCTGGAAAAAACTTCAGTCAGGGAGTACGGTCCTGGCGGGATTCGAACCACCCCAGACCTCCCGCTCACGAGTCCGCGCCTTAACGACCTCGGCCACCCGTGGCGGTGTTTTCCTTCGTGAATCATAGATCCCCTATCTCACATTGTTATTCTAAGAATTCTTCTGCAATCTCGGAAATTATTGCTATGTGATTCATTAACACCCGGTACAACCTAAGTAGAAACTCTGATTAAAACTACTCAATTAACTTTCTACCCTTCCTTGAGAAAGTCTCAGGTCATCAGCGTCCCATTCAACTCAGGGCGTGAAACGGCCGACAAATTTTGCTCAGAGGCCTCTCTTTCAGGCTTGAGGTTCTTTTTCGTGCCGTAAATGTACGACACGGGACCCACGGCTTTAGTTCTCTTCCGAAGGAAGCCATGCTTAGGATTTTTACACCCGAAAAAATCCATCGGTCCTGGCCGGGTTCGAACCCGCGATATCCTATTCAGAGCAAACAATTCAGTATGTATATTACTTATTATAAAAGAAAAAATGGAAAAAGGTAATTGAATGTAGCTGTTTGGGTCAACCATTTTAAATGTGTTATAACTCCTTTAATTAAAACTGCAACATGAAAACGGGTAACTTAATTAGTGAATGACAACATTTATCAGTAAATTATGCAAAAGGATGGAGGAGGGGTCCCTCAGAGACAACTAAAAAGGGTTTTAAAATTATAAAAAATTTAATGACTGCTATTCTGATGCAAAAATAAAATACAATGAAAATTGCATAAAATGCTAGGCAATATGGGAAATATAAGTAATTAAAATGAAAATGGACAAAATAAAATAATTTTTGTACTATAAATGGTAATACATTTGCACAAAATACAAGGAAAGTTTACAAATGTTCAGCGAATTGGATTAGCAGAGAATTTGCCAAAAAAAGTATTTATAATGCTAGTGTAACAGTTGGTATAACAATATTTTTATATGCTGTTGCTCTAAATGAAATTACAGATCTCATGAAGGACCTGAAAAACGAAAAATAATTAGTCTGTACTCATTTTTATTATACAGTATACACTACATGTCAGATAGCCATACTTTTCTCTTATTTTAAGATATTTCCATATATATTAAAATTAGTTAATAATCTTATTTAAATAAATACATTACATGTAATTGTACAGGCACCAATTTTTCTGAGTTATGGTTGTACCAATATGGAATTTGCAAGGAAGAATCTACTAGTAAAACTATTAACAGATTTCTTAGAAGTGTTTATGGAGCTGTAGATAACAAAGAAACAAATATTAGATTATTTTTGCACTTATCGAAAGCCTTTGACCTTGTAAATCACAAAATCAGTCACAGAAACCATGTACTGTTGCCATATGAGATTGCCTTAAAGTGATTTTTATCTTATCCAGAAAACAGAGAACAAGCAGTTGTAGTTAACGTATATAAAAGAAATCAAGAAGAAAGAAAGTTCACAATGGAGTGTGCAACAAGAACAAAAGAGAGTGACAGGCTCTCTTTTGTTCTTGTTGCACATCAACGACTTAGGTTCGCGTTAGAAATGCCGAAATTGAAATGACATTTTTTGCCCTCATTTTGCAATCATTTATTAGATTTATCCAATTTTTGTAAGTTATTGTAAGTTATTTTAATTGATTTTATAGTGTTACAATTAATATACTGCTAGTTAAAATAAGTTTAGATTCTGATGGTGGTTACTTGATTAATAAAGTTAAAGTTAGATCGAATTGTATTTTTTATTGAAGTTAAGTCACAATACCTCCGTTCGTTTCCCAACTACCTAATATTTTGTTCATTATTATTTGCTTCACAAGCATTATATAACAATAAATTAACAAATAGAGATAAGGTGTAGTTGTCCTCGGACTAGGGCAGATTAAAATTGACTGCTTGTCGAAAGTGGAGCTGGAATATGAATATGGAATTCGTCATTAAACTTAAGAACTAGTATAATTTTTTTTTCAGATTGTGCACTTAAAAGATTACAGTCCGGATGCAAAATGTTTCTCATTTTAAAGATAGCCTTGTATAAAAAAAAATAGTCTTTTAATCTTTCTTGCTTCATATTGAAAAACGAAAATACGTTTACATTTTTTAATTTTTAATTTAGCAACAAAGAGGATTGTTAATAATGCTTTCTTTACGTGATCTAATGATTGTATGAATGAATGATCATCAATTTCTTTACATAAACAAATGTATAATTTCTTTAGTTTACCTATCCGCATAACCCTTGCCTTAGGTTCACTAGGATATCCAGGAGTCTAAATTAACAACCTTGTGAAATATATCGGTTTAAAATTTTGAACGAATACTCATTTTTTATTCAATCATGAATTTTAAACAGACAACAATTAATAATAATTTAGAACAATGGAATTACTTGTTTAAAACCTGTTTTTTGAGTTGCGTTTACATAAGTTAAATCCCAATCTATATTAACATCTAACCTCGTCCCATATGATTGATTGATTGATTGATTTATGGACGCTCTTTAACAGCTCAGGTCATCAGGTTCCCATTCGACTCAGGGCGTGAAACGGCCGACAAATTTTGCTCAGAGGCCTCTCTTTCAGGCCGTAAATGTACGACAGGGACCCATGGTTTTACTTCCTTTCCGAAGGAAGCCATACTTAGGATTTTTACGCCCGGAAAAATCCATCGGTCCTGGCCGGGTTCGAACCCGCGATCTTGGGAGAAATGAAGATTTGGTTCTACAAATGAACACAGAATATTATTGCTAACAAAATGTTTTTAAAGGAACCAATAATACAAGTAAACGAGTAAATTTTAATATCCATCAATATTTACCAGTATGATAAGTTTAGGTTTCTGTCTTTTATTCTGATCTTGTGGTTTGGTTGTTTTAAAAAACAGTAAATCCAGTAAATCGATCAATCAAGAGGAAAATGTAAGCACACGTCAACTTAGCTTTGCTATCTCGTTCAGGAATGAGCAGTACATACGATACATAGTTAAATTTTCGATAAACAGAATAGCTGAAATGCTTAAGCATATTTTAGATAAAGAAAACGCGTTGTTTCTTTCATTTCTACCCGATTTATTTCTTTTAGTGAATCGCGTAAAGCAGTCGCTTGTTTTGATGCATTCAAGCTTCTCTTCTCATCATGTGTCGCTAATATACATGATTTCTACTTTCTCTGGTTCTCTACAGGCACATTGTTCAATCTAGAACTAAGACATTAGCAAACCTTAATTATTGCTTCAATTAAACGATGGAAAACATATAAACATGCAAAATGCACTGTTAGTCAAGGACGGAATCAACGAGAAACCAGAACCCTCTTTTATGCGTGTGAAGAATAAAGAAAGACCAACGTCGCTTATTTACCAACAACTTCAGAACAACTCCACTAAACTTAAAAACAGGTTTTACGGCCTAATCGTACTGCAAACATATTTTTTTAAAGTAGCGATGGGAGTAATGGAGTGCTATGAAATCACCCAGGAGCGCTTTGCTGAACGCTTTATTATTAAACCCACTTTACAGACTTGTTCGTGAATCAGCTGAGGCTAACAGCTACACAATTGGAACATACAGCTGGATGGCGTCTGATCAACCGCGGTGCGCGTGCGTCAGGTTCAAGGTGACAAAACCACCTTCCGGACATCGTCTCGTCTGTAAAGGAAGAATGTGCGGTTAACCTATGCAGTGGAGCCTGCAAATTCACGCGACAACTTGCCTTCTCTGTTGCTAGCTGCAGAAGTAAATTGAGAGCATTACGGTCGGTGATAGCATGAGTTTCCTTTAGCACGAAACAGGATTCTTGTAGTAGGTCATTCTTAAATTAGTAACTATAGAGCTCTTTAGTTACTGATTGTAATGTTATTAACATCGCTCCAGATATAAATTCTGAATACATTTTGCGTAAGTCTTTAAAGAAACTTTGAATATTTAAGCGAATGTTTGATTTAAGATAGTAATAGTTTTATGGGTCATCTTTAAAGCTGTTGAGAACGGAGAAAACTAGCATTACAAAAGTCGTTTGAAAGACTTTGAAATATGAAGGTTGAATGTTATGATATGAAGACCATGAAGATAAGCGCTGAGAATGTTTGATTTAAGATGACACTGGCGACCAGTTTGACTGGCCATTTTTAAAGGAGTTGAGCACGGAGGAAATTAGTAATAGCATTATTATTATTATTATTATTATTATTATTATTATTATTATTATTATTATTATTATTATTATTGTTGTTGTTGTTGTTAGTAGTAGTAGTAGTAGTAGTAGTAGTAGTAGTAGTAGTAGTAGTAGTAGTAGTAGTAGTAGTAGTAGTAGTAAGTATATTAAATAGTGTATATCCCGGATTAGCCAATACTCGTCGCAGGTAGCTGCATTACCGACCTTTAGGGGTAGGGTAGGCAATCCTGCAACACCAGCCTGCATTACCGGCATGGTAGCTGTATTACCGACATGTAGGTGTTTTATCGACCTTCTGCATTTCTGCGACAAAAATAGCCTAAGTTGGGACGTTTTATGGGAGTGGGAGAGGTTTAATTGAGTGGGTTGGGGATTCCTGTCTTAAAAAAAAAAAAAAAAATTTGAGAATAATTTTTTTCAAACTTTTATTTTTTGGTGGGGAGTAGGTTGAGGAAGACCTTCGGTGATTTATTTTATCTAATGTTGACTTTCTGGGTTTTGGGGTTGAGCATTATTTTTATTGAATGTCGATCTTCGTGGGGTGAGCATTATTTTGGTGGATGTTGTCAAAATAGTTCTCAGGTTGTACGCGTTGGCATTTAATATGAAAAAATGTAATTATGCAAAAACGGTTGTAATTGTGCAAAAAACGATAAATTGCAAATGACATTGACTATTTCACTCATGTGACGCGAAATTAAAATCGGCCAATGAAACGAAATAAAATTTTCAATTTGGACCAATCACAGCCGGATAAATTATGGAAAGAAGTTATCAAATCCGTTTTATCACGCGAAGTAAATTTGTTTTGTCAGTACAGCCAACTCTATACTTCCACTGTATAATTCCTGAAAATATCCATCACTGATCACTTTTATTAGAGGCGGTGGGGAACTATTGATAGCAACAAAATAATGGACAATCGACAATCATAACCCAAAATGAAGGATTCTTCAAAGCGTTTTGGTGATGCGTCAAATGTGAAAATTGATTTTATCATTAGGAATTCCAAGCCAAAGAATAGAAAGTAAAATAGAGAAACTGCATGTTATCTTTTTTTTCCCCCTCTCAGTTGGTATTAAGATTTAGCGGTAGCGATTGTAATAGTCGACTTTTGTCCATTTCAATTTCACGGTTTCTGAATAGACTAGATATTAATATAACATTATATATAGCTTTTTCTTATTCTATTCATGAAATAGTCCTAAACCCGTATTTTGATCTTCTCTATTGGCATTCTAACAACAGGCATTCTTCTGTCGCAAGATTGCTTGAAAAGTTTAAGTACAATTCACTACGTTCGTAAATTTATCGGTAATGTCAGACCCTCTTGTGATATTACTTGTAATCAAATGCTATAAAATTGTAATTAAGCAAAAACTTTTGTAATTATCCAAAATATTGTTAAAATGCATAAATTATTGATGAAATGTAAATGACATTCGTTAAAACGTAAATGACATTGATAAAATGAAAATAACATTGATTAAAATGCTAAAAAAATTGTTACGATGCAAAAAATAATTTTACGTCTCCGCTGTATAGCAACGTGGTAGGAAAAAAATATAAAATAGCTTACACTAAGCCAACTGCAGCGGTAGTATTTCTACCTCTGGCTCCGTCGACTTACTGAGCGCTGGTGAAAGTTGTGTTGGTATATGTTTTTCATCTCAGTCAGGTTTGACTGTTCAAGCGCCACCTGTCTGAAAGCTTTCCCCCTAGGTATTTTATCTGTTATTGTTTCCCCTAGGGTCGACCCGCTATTGTTTTCTCAAAGGTTGTTAAAAACATTTCCGTGTTTTGCGAATTCATGCCTAAAAAGGGTTTTTTTTCTGTCAGCGTTTAGGGTCAGGTATTTTTTTATACCTGTTATTGCTTTCCATTGGCTCAGTCTGTTAATGGATTTCCACCACAGTAAGGAAAAAAAAAGTTTTACAAGTTTTTAAAACTTGTTGTCTAAATGGTCTTTTTCGTTTTATTTCTCGTGCGAGGAGATGTGGAAAACTAATCTCATTGGCTGAAAACCAAGAGGTGGGCGTGGCTAATGCGCTTGTGGAATGGTGACTGTATCGCAGAAATTGTCAAGTTTTGGGTATAAAAGTAAGCCAGTGCATCTCATGGTTTTGTAATGCGTATTGCATCAACTACAAGAATTTTCCTGTTAGCGAAGCACAGCTATAGTATTGTCTTCTCAACATTCGTTTTATGAGATAGGAGATAATGGATACGAAATACTACGTAAATTAATGTGAATATTGTTGTAAACATGATGACAGTTATAGGTATACCGAAATCCACAATTTGTGTTGTATTTAGAAACTATACCCCGTATGGTACAGTAAAAAGTCTAATAGATATACTCTGGTGTGTTTACAGTGTCAGACCCTAAGTGCTTGTAAACTCTATAAAATACAAGTCCCTACGGATGTGTGCAAAAACATACGAATGTCCTCGTACAACTTCCATTTGGCTATTTAATTAATTTGTGTATGTATTTATATAATTCAATTTTTAAAATTGTAGGGAATATTCGCATTTTTATAGTTGTTTATGGAAGCTTTTGGAGCGGGGGCCAACAATACATTTGTCAACTTTGTACTTGAAGATATAAAATTTAGAAACATTATTATGGAACAAAAGGAACATGAACTGTTGTTCTACAAAATGTTTGTGCTGTCGAGCACTACATACTTGTATCCTCCATAATATTACATCAATATACATAACTACTGTGTGCAATTACCAACGCGACCACCGTATTTCTTGTTTTAATATGTTTTAATTTACTAAAGTAACTATTATTGTTAAAAAAAGATGTATTTTATGTGCATTTTAATCATATTTCCCAAATGCTTTTTTATTTTAATGCATATTTCTACAAAAATCACGGCTTTAACCAAAATACTTGTACTATTGTAGTATGTTTAATTTCTAAAGTAGCTATTACTGCTAAAAATGTGGCTTTGGTAAAGACTATAATATTTTCTTCAATTTTTTTATGTTAATGCATTTTTTTTACAAAAATCCCGTATTTTAACCAAAATGTTTGCACTGTCATAGTATATTTAATTTCTAATTGCTAAAAATGTGTTTTATGTGCGTTTAATCATATTTTTCCATTTTATTTTTTATTTTAATGCATATTTCTACAAAATTTGGGGTTTTAATCAAAACGTTTGCTCTGCCATAGTATGTTTAATTTCTAATTGCTAAAAAATATGTTTTATGTGCTTTTTAATATTTTCCCATTGTTTTTGGTTTTCAATGCATATCAATTTTAGATATAATGTAATCATTTTATATGCTTCCAAAACATTGTATTAACCAAAGGACTATTGTGCAAAATTACGTTATCAAAGCAGTGTCAATATTTGTAAGCCTACACGAAAAGACAAAAAAAAAAAAAAAAAGTCTCTCGCCGCTTATAATAAAATATACTGATTTAAGACTTATTTTTACTTTGTTTCTATACATGGCGGAACATATGAGCTTTTTATTACGACAATTCATTAAAATTGTCTCTGCGTTCATTAACTTTGCGAATAAAAGAGATCTTATCTTATTTCCGAATACCGGGGAAGGTATTGGAGATGGGATACAGCCTCCGTCATTCTGGTCTTATGTAATTGGAGGACCGAGTGTGAGCTTTTGCATAGAAACTGCAATAATCCTGATTTTGGGATAAATCGCCTAAAAACAGAAAAGAGCATTCATCAAGTGTTTCTGACAGATTTAGGATTATAAAACGAAGTTTTCCATTTTATATTTATCCATTAAACCTTATATTCATGTCGTAACATTTTTATAAATATTAAATGATTATGATTAAGTGAAATACAGTTGAACATGAATTAATAAGAATCTGCAAATACATTTATGGTATTACAAATATACCCTGATTGTAACTAACAATAAAAGGTTTAAAGTTATTTAAAACTTGATGTATATTATTTCTTTGGTGAAGATTATCCATTAAAAATCAAGTAAAAACTGTAATGTATAGTAACAGAAACCAATGTCATACTATTTATAATAAATATCTTGATTCATCTTCAGCGGGCTTAATAGAATTTAAAATAAATTTAGGATTTTAGACTTAATTAAAGTGTTCTCTAATCAAATTAGGAACATTCAGTCTAAAAAAGCAAAAGAAAGTGAATATTGCTTACATTTTGCAAATTAAAAATTCGGCATTCCAAGAAGTAAATTTGAGCTTATATGTTGAATATGTTTAAGATAGTTGTAGATAAATATTAACTCACATTTATTTTATTTTGTAATTGTACCTGCATTTGCTCTTTTTTTTTATATGAAAACAAATTTAACATAAACTAGGTAATGAGTAATATCATCCAAGTCTTAAGGAGTTAACAGACATTATTTCAAATATCAATGCATTCTGAGAAGTACATTAAAAATTAACGAATAAATTGATCTACTGTATTTTCATTTTCAGTCTTTAGTCCTCGAATTTGCAGAATTTATTTTCGAAACAAATTTGCAATGCACCAAGAATATTCCAGAAGACATGGAATGAAAATAAACAAAAACCCCTCCAAATGTAGAACAAACATTTTTGTTAACACCAAACATATGATTTGCAACATGCCAAATTATATGTTCTGACGCATCCGATTTTGATCGTTTAGCTCTTTTTGACAGAGGGAAGGAAAACATTTTTGAGGCAATGTCCATAAGGCAAGTTTTAAGCATATTTAAGCATATTGGTACACTAATCAAGTGATTAGTTTGGTCTGCCTTTGTTCACCCCTCTCCGCTTGCCAGCACGCTACGTTTATGAATTGGACTCTTTCTTTGAAATTCGAGGCATTCTTCGATATAGCGCGGGTCAACCATATCTGAAGCTACAATTTTAACAATGGAGAAACTAGACAAAATTAGCACAAACCATGAACGTTTACTAACAAAATAACACTCTAAATTAGCACAAGCAAACGTTTCGGAATGTAAAGGAAAAAATTTGCGATGAAATACAAACATTAAAATTTATTCGTGTCAATCAGAACTAGTTTTCCGAATAAAGTGATTTACTCAAGAGAGGACGACAATTCCAGCGTCTTATATAAGATAAGATAAGATAATAGACGTTTTAAGAAGCGGAGTCAACGTATAGGCACCGCCCACTGCGATACGCCTAGTAACCGGGATGTAAAATACTATATAACAGGACGAGATTTATAACCAAAATCCGATTATTTATTCGAACAACATGCTATGATATGAATGAGTGTAATGGCTCTTCATCCGTTATAGCCAATCATTTGTGCTGAACACAATTGAATATCTGTGCTTGCGTTTCTTATATTAGGTTAAGAAACCCTGAATAGAAACAAGAAGCGAGACGAGATTAATAAGAAAGGAAGCTGAAGTTTGTAAATTCTATGTCTTGGTGATTCTCAAAAGGGCAATTGAAACTGAGCAATTTAATGCTAAAGCTAACTTGTATCGGGCGATTTTCTCGATAGAGGCCCCGGAACCTCTTATAGACATTAATTTGAGGCTTCTGGCGAGAGAAACACTCTGTATAAAGTATGCAAACAAAATATTATTCATACACATTAACGACGTCAGTAAAACAACGCACAAAGAAAGATGAAAGGCAAAGAAAAGAAATTTTAAGCTCTTCCTTGTTATTTTATAACATATTAAGATTTATGAACATTCCACGAGATACTTGTGCAGCGCACGTGCTTCAGAAACATGAATAAGTCAATATATATCAATGTGGATGTTTCAAAGTGTTTATAGGTATATGCATATACACACGAAATAGTTTGTGTATATGAAAATATTGAAATTACATACAAAAGTTAACCAATACAACAAAAAAGCAATGCAAACAAGTTGTCATATTACTGAACTAATATCGATTATTTTAATGTGAATTAGATACTGTTCTGTAAGGGTATCCGGCTTGCTATAATCTCTATTATTAAGCTCTTCCGAACTTCTCTATCATTTCACTGCGATGTTCTTTTTTTATTGTTATGCTTGGCTGTTACATGCTCAGACCATCACCCTTCATTTAGCTCTTCTTTACTGATGGCCAGTACAATTTTGTAGCTCTTCATTTTCTAAATCCACCTGGCTTTCGTTTTAGGACACTTCTTCGGATTGAGGATATTGTAATGCCTGCCGCATTTACCATAAGGGAACCTCTTTTCTTTTCTTGGCAACATGCAGGGACCCAAGTCCATCTTGTCCTCACATCCTTTTCGAACTTTACGACTGCTGCCATCGTTTTCCGACAGTGGGGTATAGGTTGCGCTGATGTTCTGGATGATCGTAGTTTTATAAAATAGTTTTAGCGTGGCTTCTCCTTAAAGAGCTGTTTTACACGCTGTGATGCTTGATGACTGCGTGAATTTTTCTGATTCACCCAGTTTCTTGCAAAGCCTTCATACTTTATACAGCCACCATCACGTTATGCGCGCGCGCGCGTGTGTGTAATATCCGAAACGTAAATCATTCACTTGCTGTTTCAGGCATCAGTATAATGTTCGCATGGGTTCCTGATCACGCCGGTGTGACAGGGAATGAAACTGCTGATTCCGCTGTTAACTCTTCTGTTTTAGCTTATAATCGTTTTATTCCTACTTTTACTCCTGATGATTTTTAGCCACGTACTGCGGAAGGCCGTTCTCTCTACTCTTTGGGGGAAGAACTCGGAGGTAGTTCTAGCCCAGGACCAGAAGTGGGGTATGACCTGATTTTTGCAATGGAGTAACTAACTTCCTATTCCCAGTGTATGGTTTTATAGTTTTAAATGCATTATATGCTCTTTAAATAAAAAGTAATACACACACACACACACACACACACACACACACATAGTTCTACAGGACATTTCTTCTTACAATGCTGAAGTTTACCGACAGCTTGAAGATGTCACTTATTATGAACGATTGTCTTCCGACCCAACAGTCAAGATTAATGAAGAAATAGCTTCTTTTGTTGCATCTTCTGGTACTGCTGAAGGACTTAGTTCTCAAGATATCACTATACTTACTCATGTCCCTTGTACTCCCACCAGATATTTTCTCCCTAAAATTCATAAAAGGAACTGTTCAGGCCGCCCGATAGTAGCCAGCTTCGATTCTCCCACTGAACGTATTTCCGCTCTAGTAGATTGTTGGTTACAGCCATTTGTTACGTCTAGGCCATCCTATATCAAATATTCCTTCCATTTTTTGAGTTTACTAAAGAAAGTTGACCCTTTGGCACATTCTAATATACTTCTGACCACTATCGATGTGACGTCACTCTATACAAACATTCCCCATCTTGAAGGATTAGCTGCCGTTAAACATTTCTTGGACTCTCGAGCACCTCCTCATACCCCATCCACAGATTTCATTTGTCATCTTGCTTATCTGGTTATCACTCGCAATGCATTTGGTTTTGATAATAAACATTATCTACAAATTAAAGATACTGCGAAGGGCAGCGGATTGGCACCGTCTTATGCCAATCTTTCTATGCCTCGCTTAGAGGAGGACTTTCTTAAGTCAGAACCTTTGACACCATTATTATTGCTGAGATATATTGATATATTCGTGCTTTGGACTCTTGGCTCAGAATCTCTCGATCAGTTCCTTACTAATCTCAAATCCAAATTTTCAGTTAAGTTCACTTCTTCAGTCTCTCCCAATGGTACTACGTTCCTAGATATTGACATTTCTTTGTGTAATGGCTCTTTTCTTACGTCTGTGCAAATTAAACCTACCGATTTAAAACAGTATCTTCATTTTGATAGCTGTCATCCCTTGCATATCAAAAGATCTATTCCTTTTTCGCTTTCAATCCGTGGTCATCGTCTTGGTAACAACTTTTCATCTCTTGACAAGTATATTAAAAACCTAGCTCAAAAGTTTCAAGACCAAAATTATCCTTCCTCTCTTTTAAAATCCCGTATAATCCCAGCGCACAAAACTTTCCAATGCAAACCTAAAACTTTTAATAAGAACATCATTAACCTTGTTACTACTTACGTGCCTGGAACTATCAGACCTATTTTGAAAGAATGTCACGATACTTTGTTAATGCACCCATCTATAAATGGTTTTTCTAAATTTGTACCCCGCCTTACTTTTAGAACACCCCCTAACCTTAAAAGTATATTTCGCCGAAACCTATCCCCTCCGAATTTACCACGTCCCTTTGCTGGCTCATATCCTTGCCAACGCCCTAAATGTAAAACACGTGCGCTAATTATGCCGTGCCATTCATTCCACAGCCCTAATTTATCCAGAGAATTTAACATATCTTCATTTGCTACCTGTTCTTCTAAGAACGTCGTATATATGTTATCTTGTAAGCTTTGCAAAGCATTTTATATTGGTTTAACTTCTACTGTTGTTTCGCTACGCATGAACAATCATAGACGTTCTATTAAAACCAAGTCTCCCTTGCCGGTTGCCCAACATGCCTTATCTCACTGTAAGAATTTTGATGATGCTTTTAATCTAACACTTATTGATGCGTTACCTACACAGTGCTCTGAAAGTTTACTCAGAGATAAAGAAATGGCAGCTATATTATTACATAAAGCGCGTATACCACTGGTTTGAATCTTACGTATTAACTTTTTTCCCCCACAATCTCATTTCTTGTTCCATCTGTTTCCATGCATAACGTTATCTTCGATACTCAGTGTTTACTTTTATTATCTTCACTTATCTTCTTGCCATAGAAGAACTCAACAAGTTCGAAATACAGCGATTTCAAGTGTGACTTTATCTTAGTGTTTTATCCTTTTAAAGCGTCTATAATTACTGTTAATTTGTATGTATATATATCAAAGGTACCAAAATGTACACACACTTTCATAGTACATATCTATTTAATATATTTCAAAGTGGCCCGAAATACAACAGTAATGCATAGTATGATGTTCTGTAAACAGACGTGACTCACTATGTTATGCTAGCGTTGCTACAACAATAGAGCCAAGATTGTCGTTTGAACAGCGGAAAGCAATTTGAAGTGGTATTGGAAAAGAGAGAATGTTGTTGAAGTTCAAAGGCAATGGAGACGTGTTTACAGAACTGAACCGCCAACGCGAATAACAATTGCACGCATTCGAGACAAATAACAGACTCATGGTACTGTGTGCGTTGTTCACAAGGGCAGGTCTGGGAGATCTCGCACAGCAACACGCTCCGCGTTCTCGGCTATGGTTTTGGAACGTTTTGAGCACAAAAATCTACAAAGCAATGTGCACGTGAGACTGGGATTAGCAGAACTAGCGTACGTCGTATTATTAAAACAGCAAAGTTGAAAGTTTTCATCCCAAGAATTTGCATATATTAACATGAAGATGACCTTGAAACGACATGTACTGCAATTACTGAGGACACTTTCACAAACGTTACTCAATCAATAGTTCAACGTACGCAGAAGTGTATCGAAGGCCAATGGTGAGCATTTTGAGCAACTGTTGTAACTGTAAAGGTGTAAGAAAAGTGCTCATCATGTTCTGTTTGTGTGAATTCAGTTTTGTTATGTTAACACAGTTTTTTTTCTTTGCTTGACGTGTGCATCATTTTAGCACCTCCTGTAATATATGTGTGTGTGTGTGTGTGTGTGTGTGTGTGTGTGTGTGTGTGCGCGCGCGCGCGCGCGTGTGTAACTGAATGTATTTGTATAAACTTTTTTGCTGTATTTGCATCTTACTTATTTTAACAATTATTTTTTAATTAACTTGATAATTGAATTGTGATCAAATATTTTTCCCAAAGCTAACCCCTTAAAAATTAAGAATAAAAAAAAACATATTCACTTTAAACAAATAAATTCAAACCATTTCACCATCTACTCTAGACACATCATTTTTCCAATGAATTCTACTGCCAAAATTTTCTGTTTCAATCCCCCCCCCCCCCCCGTTTTAAGTACCTAGAATCGCCTCTAAGCTCAAGTCTCTCCCTTTTAACTGGGACACTTTTCGCATAAATCGTCGGAAAATAGTGTTGACTGTTTGCACATAGCCATCGCTCTTGTATCTTCGGTCCTGGCGGTGTAGTGGTAACCATACTTGCCTTCTAAACCCAAGATTGCGGGTTCAAACCCGGCAAGGATCGATGGATTTTTTCGGGCATAAAAATCCTAAGTATGGCTTTCTTCGGAAGGGAAGTAAAGCCATGGGTCCCGTGTCGTACATTTACGGCACGAAAAAGAACCTCAAGCCTGAAAGAGGCCTCTGAGCAAAATTTAGTCGGCTGTTTCACGCCCTGAATTGAATGGGACGCTGATGACCTGAGATGTTAAAGAGCGTCCATAAATAAATAAAATCAAAAGATCTTTTAGTCATAGTCACTGTTTAAGGATGATTATCCCCTAGATTGCCCATTGTACCGCTCCCCTAACCGTTCGGCATGTTCTGTGTGATTGCCGCTTTATGTGTTTGCTTCGCCATTTGCTATTTTACCAAAACATTTTACAAACGAATTAGCGGATGGCTTGGCAGTCGAAGAGAGTGTTTTTAAATTTTATTCGACTTTGCAAAATGTGGAAATGAATTCAATGTTTGACACATTTATTTGCGCAAATTACTTGTAATCTTTTAATGTTCTAAGCCAGTTTCCCCTCTTCCTCCCCCTTTTTTTTTTGTTCTTAAATTTTTATTTAATCCTTTTTTTCTTTGGAACTTAAAGCAAACTACTACTCCTTTTATGTATTTATGTTTAATTTTTGATATAGTGTTTTTTAAATTGTGGAGTGTATTTTGATTTTTCCCATCCACTGCGTTTGTTCGGGCGCTAATGACCACTGTAGTTCCGCGCCCTTAAACCTTACAAATCTTACCAGCAGGTGGTAACTTTTTATGGCCTATATCAGTGATACAAAAAGGAAGAGAACGCGTTAAAACTAAAACATTATCAATTTAGAAAATATACAATGAATAATATTAATGCAATAAATATTTTAATACCCCTATATTAGGGACTAGAATTAGACATAAGTTTGCGACCATTCTTGAAAATATAATGGAACTTTTAATACATTGTCTTAAATCAAAACATGCATTGAAATCTAATGACTACGCATTTCAGGACTATAGCTTAATGTAGCTGAAAGTGAAAATGAAAGAATTAAAGAACTAAAATAGATGGGAGTTCCAGTAATTTCGCGTTATGTCCACACAAACACCCCAAATTTTACGGATTTATGCTGTAGAAGCTTACGAATAGAGACTTCAGGAAAAAGACAAATGATAAACGCAAAGTAATTAAAAATTACATTTTTATTTCTTCTATATTGTTGTAATGAAAGTTAAAGTGCTACGACTTCTCGTGTTTACTATACAGACGTGTTATAAATAAAATCTTTTTCTACGGCAGTGCATAAAGTTGCAATTCGTCCAATCATTGTTAGTACCTAAGGCGAGTCTTCAGAACTCTTATACCTAAGATATCATTAGCTACATTACATACTGTTAATGGCTTACACACCGAAAAGGAATTGCTGTTTCCAATGTACAACATTTATTCAGGAAGAAATTAATTAACCTCATCGATCTTTCATGACGTAATTCATATAAGTACCTTTATCCCAAAATAATAGCCGCATTTTTAGAGAGGTATTTTTTGATAACGAATGAATACTCATATTTATTTACACAGAGTACCGATCAAAAATAATACTGGAAAACAAAAGACAAACTCATAGTCGTAATAAACTCTGTTTCCCCATATGAGGGTTTTGTAGTATTTTTTCTCATTAACCTTCATACATTCAATCATGATGTGTTGCAAGGCCAGGAAGACGTTATTCAATGTCTTCTCAGGAAGATCTTTGAAGCCCTTAGGAACAAGTTTATCTACTATGAATGTGACTTGTTGATATTGGAGAAACTATATGGCAAATTTCAAACACTTTTCTTTATCAGACCACACATTTTTTGCTGACACGAAGCAAGTGATTAGGCTGATCATCTCCATTGTTTAAATACTACACTCCTCTGGTCACATAAACTGCAAAATAGTATTCCGATATATGTCAACGGACCTTCAGATTTATGAAATGATTACTGAACTTGCCTAATGCATGTTCTGAACTGAAAGTACAAATAGATAAAACCCCATAATACTTAACTCAATGTTCTAAGCACGTTTCATAGCTCTGTGACCGACTCTAGTTCAATGCTCTAATTTTAGAGCGAACAAGGTCATTGAGGAAATGCATGTATTATTTTGGGACAGCGATAGTAATAAATTAAGTACTTATATTCACATTTTAGCCTGTATTATTCTCTAGTTTCTTTTCCTAACTGATTTATTGATTATGGTCGGTTTAGACGGCCATGAATTCGTGATCTTATAACCTCGCCAAAATGAAATATTTATTTAATGTAAACTTTGGGCTATCGTAGAAAAAGTTATAGTATGATACACATTTCTAAAGATATTTTTTTACTCACCCATGTTTTTAACAAGGCCTCGCTTCTTTAACTTCACACTCGTCCAAAAATACTATTTCAACTTGTATGATAAATAACTGTTTTCGTACTAAACGAGGAGCTCTCGAATTTCTGTTCAGTATTGTTTATCTCGTACTTTTGTCTTAGCGCTGTCGATGTGTGCTGTAAGTTGCATTGAAATCAGGCGCAAACAAATTACTATATACAGTTACAGCTATAGTAGTAATTAAGAATCTCAATTTTGTTAATAAAATAGACGAACATTATTCTTTTATAAAATAAAAAAATATAACAAACACGGACCAGTCTTTATAATATATACAAAATAATAACAAAATAAGTTTATGTTTCCGGAAAAAAATTAAGTAAACAAAAGTGTGCACACATTAACCTCACAGTGAAGCCCATTCATACTTTCTATCCTCCCTCTCCCTGAAACAGAAAAGCAGTCTTTTTGGGATAGACTTTACTAATTTTTTACCAGTAACTTGACTCAATCATGTTCCACTTTTCTAAAAGAATCGTTTTGAGATACTTTTTATTCCTTATTGTATGTTCTCGTATTTTATTGTCTAAACGATCCCAAAGATTCTCAATCACATTCAAGTCTGGGGCCTAGGGAGGGTTTTTATTACAGTGGACAAGTATACAACAACAAAGGCGCACATTCTCGGCTTTATTCTTGGGACCGTTTTCTTGGTAGTAAAGCAAACAACCTTCTATTGCAAGTTTAATGGAATTTTATTCATCCCAATTAATTTAGATTACTTTATAAACATCTCTGGTATATTTACTGGTGGAAAAACATGACGTGTGTACATTTTCCATTGTAACTGTATGTATTATTTGACGGCATAATTACCGTTTTAATTAAATTCAGGATGACTTAATTGATAACTCTACCAAGTTTAATTAAGATCGGTCTGGTCAAAACGAAACAGTTCTCTCATAAGCATTTTAATGTTTTTTTTAAAAAGAAGGTGTAAACATGCGGAACATGCATGGAGAATCGCCCTAGTAATATATGATGCTAAAGAATGACACGTTCTTACCTCTTAACATTAAAAAAATGAAATTATTTTTTATATCTTTTAGTGTACTTATATGCCATGTAACATCCAATATAAATGTTGACTTGCTCACATAGAAGTGTGATAAGTTGATAACATTACTAAAGAGAGCACAAGGTCACAGAAACACTGGGCCATTACTTTGACTGATTAACTTTGTGTAATGTTTGTACATAACAAGTCTCTGCGTTATCATTTCAGTTTCGCTGACATTATCAATTTCGCTGGATAGTTTCGCGAGACGCTCAAGTTTTGCAGTGCAAGGGTAAGTACTTTATCGCAGGTTAATGATTGTCTCGGCTGAGCAACTGAAACCCATAATGAACGAGAAATACCTGTTCGCACAGAGCTTTATTTTGGCAGGTTCGAAAAACTGAAAACTGAACTGAACTGAATTTTGTGTGACATGGTTACAGTTAGGAATTTTACTTGAGATGTTTACATAATGTTAGAACATCTCTGATCGTGAAATGAATCCATTTTAATTATAAACGCATAGTGTATGTATAGTAATGATGAATATTGATGTGACTTTCCTTAAAAGTTAATATGTTATGTTAATATTTGAAAGAAGTTCTAAAGCCTAACGTTTTTCCAATAATGCGCGGAAGCATTGAGTATTAATTAAGTCATTTCTGAATTAATTCCCAAGATGTTGCGGGTATATTTTTATCAAGGAAATGAATTTATATCACAAACAATGGCTAGGGTAGTTCCTTAAATGTTTCATGTCCTTACCTAGCAAACGTTTTCATCATCTCATTAAAGCGAAGCTTCCCACTTTGTGAGCAGTTTATTGTTATTTTTGTTGTACGAAGTGTAAGTGTATTTTATGATAGTTTGTTTAATGTTCACCGTAAATTAAGTTGTTTGCTAATTTGGCATATCAAACAGTAATCACATATGTGACGTCATTATTCTTTTAACTGCGAGGAAGGTTAATTTAAGCGGAACCTTTAAATGACGCGGTGCTGTATTCTGTTGAGAGATGTAGATTCGTAGTTGTTATTCTCAAGCTGAGTTTAATGTCGATGTCCTGCATATGCAACTCTTATAATCGTATGGAAAAGTATAAGGGTTCAAATTAAGTGTTTCATCCTCTTGTTAAACCATAACCTCACTCGGAAAATTAGAAGTATTTTTCGACCTTGCAGAAAAATAGTTTTAAATTCTGATATTGAACATTTAGTACAGCTTACTTTCACAGCGAATGTTGCCGGGGCCATTAGAACACTCATCAGCGAATGGTTCATTCCAATCATATTTCGGATGCCAATCATAGCGTTGCATGTCCTATAATCTTATGCAGTGGTGAAGTCCAAGAGGTTACGCCCAATACTCTCGCAACCACTCCTGTCATTTCATCCTCGTCTTTCTAGAGCAAGTGTGTAGAAACCTTTTGTCCATTAAGTAGGTGTGTTTATCCAGCTGGTCCAGATGCACTTCCATTTAAGCGCCGATGAGGAAGAGATAGTCTACTTTGAAGTCAGGAGTTCATTTCTTGAACTTAAATAAAAATTACTATGTTTTTTCGTTATCTTCAAATGGCACAACTCGCTTTTTGCAGTTTAACTCAAGTTTGCATCATATTGACCTAGCATATGGCAGGAGAAGAGTTAATTGAAGGTGAGCGCTTAAAGTGAAAGAATATAAAGTGGCATGAGAAAGGTATATAGGTATAGTGTCTCCAGTCAACCATTTGCTGGCCTTGCACGCAATGGCCGACCAATTGAACAAATCCCGGCGTTATCATTCTGCTGGCAGATGTTTAGTGTTATGAATATACATATGAAAGGACATCGTCAGACAATATAACAGCAACGCGTATTTTTTTATTATTATTTTTTATTATTTCATTTTTCAGATACGGTCAAGCGTATCTGGAAAATGAATGGAATATATGGCTGAAGCAGTAATTATTGGTTTCATCCTTTTAATAATTTACATTATCAGAATTATTAATTTATGTCGTATATAACTAATTCTGTTTATCACATTTGCTTTATTGTATATTAAGTTAAACATTTCTAATGACATTGTTTAACACTCACCAAAAGTGATATATATAAGAGCAAATCAGCAAGACCGTATATAAGCCCCCGTAGTCAATAAGAGTAGGGTATTCCAGGAAAAGTTCTCGAAACTTCTGTTAGGAAAATATGTAGCAGTTGTTAGAATTTAAAAGTATTGTAAAGAAGCAGTCTGAGGTCTCAGAGACACACTAGAAGCTTAAATTAGGAAGAGGCAGGCTACGTTTCTTGACACTTGAAGTTGGAAGTTAGAGGAGGCAGGACGTAATTTGAGTTTAGATTCAGAAGAGGCAGGAAGCGTCATTCTCAAGTATAAATTCCGAGCCTGTGTGAAGTATTGCGTGAATAGTAACAGCTTGCGTGTGTGTTAATGACAAATTGAAGTGTTTGAGTAAACTTTCGTGTATAGAAAGCAATATTAATGAGAATTTGTTTTAGACAAAGGCCATGCGCAAGAGTAGAGAATTCAGGTACACAAGCTCAAGTGAAGTTCAATTTTGGGGTAACCAGTGTCTAACAATTATATAAAATGCGGCTTTCGATATTGGTGTGAACAATTCAGTTCTAAGATAACAACCTGACGTGCCCCTTCTTATTAACCTGCGGTGATATTGTAGTCAGTGAGGAATCAATCAAGAATAAACTGTGGCTACAATTTAATTCATTGAGCGTCTTTATCATCCCAGCTATCTGTCCAATCTTCTCCTTAATATAAGTACCAGAAATTCCTGCAATGGTAGCTATTCCTACTTGTAACTAGGAATAACTACATACGAACTAGAGCCGAGGCATCTTCAAGACTATAATAGTCAGTGAAGGGGAGATGACGAAGCAGCTGGCCCATTCATTAGCGGCCCGTACTACTTAATCCATTCCCAATTAATTAATCTAAAAACTAATCTTCATTAAATAATTAATATGCCAATCAATCAACCCTTCCATACGCCATTTTAAAACTAGTTATATGGCGCATGTTTTACTTATAAAATAAGTTTTTGATTATGTTCCTTTTTTAATTTTTGTTCCAGGCTACAACAATCATGATTTGTTCTCTGATTTTAACGGCCATTGTAATATATGTGGTGTACAATTGGTTCACGTTGAGACCCAAGAACTTCCCTCCTGGTAAGTTATGTAAAGCATTGTCCTTCTTTCTGGTTATCAAGGAGATCTATTTCGGCTGTTCTGTTACAGCATTATTTGTTATATTTTATAAACATTTTTAAGTCTCTGGTTTAATCTGAAGTTAATACTAATTAAACATTCTGTTACAGCATTATTTGTTATATTATATTTTATAAACATTTTTAAGTATCTGGTCTAATCTGAAATTAATACTAATTAAAAAGTCGGGTCAATTATTTAAGCATTGTAATGATTTTTATAGTATGCTATAAACGAATTTCATACGCTATTTTTATGTACCAGAATTATAAAATGATATTAATAAGAATTATAAAAGGATATTAATAAAAGAATATAGATTTATTGACAAAACAATAACGAATCCTTGCAATTATGGCCTGCCACAATGAATAGGGCATAGCATAGTCCATTTTCTAATGAATTACTCTTAAGTCGTTGCCTTCTATTATTATACTTACTTATGAGGTCATTATATCGAGGAGATTATTTAATTTGTTTATCTATTGTTATTATTGTTAACTAAGATGAATTTACCACAAAAAATTTTAGCTCAAGCTGAAAAGGCCGAATTTTCTATACAATAACATAGAGCTTCCAGAATACGTCCTTACCGTTCGAACAGGGGTGTGCGTCTCGGAAGCTGCACATGCCACAGCCAGCCGCGCCCTGTGCGTCTTGCGTTAATCGCAACCAAACTCCAATTTTCCTATCATTGAGAGGCATTTTCATTACACCAATAACGATTGATGTGATTGTTCATACCATGTTTTTGGTGGAAACACGCCTCGTCTCAAAAGGGCACAAGCAATGGGTCCATTAACCCTTCAGTCACAGACGAAAGAAACCACTCATAATGACGCACAAGTGCTACGGGATCACGTTGTAGTAGGCATTACACGTGTACACTTATAAGGTTCGTGTTTTAACAATGTTGTTGCAATATGTGCAGAAGGCTAAATTCGACAGTGACTATTCACGTTGTAGTAGGCAATGGACACGTGTACACTTATAAGATCTGTGTTTTAATAATGTTGTTGCGGTATGTGCAGACGGCACTGAAACCCCAACTTAGACTAATTTCGATAATGATTAAGTTGGCGAACCTTCAAGATTTCCGCTAATTTCGTCTAATTTGTCATTGTTAATACTGTACGTCTTCGCGTATGTTTCTTATTTTGCATGTAATCAGTAGTATAAAATTTATTCAAAAGATCGTAAATTGCAGTTCTGGAAGGAGGCAGTTGGTCAGGGAACTTCCGAATAAAATCTTCATGAATGCTACAAGTTGATTCATATTTATAATAGCATTCACACACAAAAATATGTGACTCTATAAAGTCTTTGTGAATGAATGTAGGACTGGTGATTGCTCAGAATTCAAGGACCTTAAGTGGGGAAGGAAGCCTACCTTAGCCGAGACTGCAAAACCCCATGCGAACGGTGAGGTTATATTCTGGAACATGTAATGCCGAGAAAATGTTACGATAGAATACAACAGATGTTCAACTTACAATTTGGGAGTTTAGAGTCATAATGACATAACTAAAAAATTCATGTTTTGAGATAAATGCAAAAAGGTTTGCAACAATGAAAACCTATAAATGTTACTACAGTGCGTGTGACTGACATGTGATATCTCATTATTATTAGAGTATGTTTACATCCGCTCATTAGAGTTTTAGTCAAGTATTACATAAGGAAAACATGAGCTCTTGTACATATGTTGCTTTGACTTTAAATAGCTTATTAGTTTTGAAACTTACATCTAATTTAATATTAATACAATTGCAAATATTGCACTCAAGCACATATATTTTGTTGCTTAATTACATTTAATTATTGTTAAACAAACAGTTTTAAGTGTTTTTTATAATATTGATTAATAAGATAACTGATAATATTCCAAATGTTTTAAAATACTACAACGAATAAGCCTTATGTCAATACAAATTTACAAGAAAAATAAAACCATAACTGCAATAATTTATTCAGGTATCAAAAAACAATAGTACAGAATACTATTTTGAAAAATGAACTCTAGTAGTAGTAGTAGGAGCAGCAGCAGCAGTAGCAGTAGCAGCAGCAGTAGTAGTAGTAGTAGTAGTAGTAGTAGTAGTAGTAGTAGTAGTAGTAGTAGTAGTAGTAGTAGTAGTAGTAGTAGAAGCAGCAGCAGCAGCAGTAGTAGTAGTAATAATAGTAGTAGTAATAGTAGTAGTAACAACAATAATCACAGTCATCTTCATCATATTCTGCTTCTTCCTCAGCTGTTATGTGATTGCTAAATGACTTGTAGAATTGATAATACTGCTCAGGAATAATTTTTATATTGCATGTATTTGGAAATTCCTTAAGCCTTTCTTTCTAAATAGGAACTGAAGAAGAATACCCATTACACAAAGCCTGAGATGTAAAAGAATTTGCAGTATTGTTTTAGTTCTGCAGGCAATTTGCATTCTTCTAAATTCTTCAAAAGTCATAAATAAGTTCTGAGTCTTCTTATTGGTACTTAAACCAGGTCATCTTGAGCCTGGGCATTATTTCCATCACTGTCAACTTAACTGTTCTTTATCATGCGAAGTCTCAGTTCTGGAAATTTTCCTACTAAATTTCAATTACGTGGTATTTTTTATTAATCATTTTGACAACAGTAAGCCATCCTGATGGATCAAATATGTCAAGAAATGTTATTATTTTCTCTATTGAAGCATAAATAAAATCATACTCTATTTGTCAGTGACCTGAATCAATGATTAAAATATTGAATATAAGGATATAAAGGTGCTAATTAGCATGCTTTATAACACATATGTTTAGATTTCTGTTTTGTTTATCACATGTGCCAAAAAAATGCCAATTCTTACCATGTGCATTTTTATAACAAATTAAAAATATATTAGACAACATCTGCAGATCCATGCTTGGCATCTCTTTCACTCTACGTAAGCATATGGCTTATCTAGAACTAGAACTATATATAAACAGTTTCATTGTAACTGTACATATTTGATCTTCTTTATCATTTGTCTTGGTACAGTCGCAGATAGCTTCCAGATCAAATTTAGCAAAATGAGTATCAGCTTCCACCATTATACTATATTTTCTAACTCTGACTAAACATTTTCATTCAATTTGAGCATCCTGATCTTAATTGTGAGTTTTTTTTCTCTGTGGCATTATTATGATAAAATATGTAGCATATATTGAGCCAGTGCATGGAAGAACAAGGTAAATTCTGTGTTACATGTGTTTCTTTTTCAGGAGTGATGCCGTTATTTTCACATTTTTGGATATACAGTTGGTACATTTTGCTAGGATTTAACTAAACAGGTACTGTTTCTCTAAATTTTTTCTGGCATAATTTGAAGATAATTCTGAAAAAAATTTAATAAGAGATATATAATTATTTCCTTCACAATATCTGACTGGGCTACAGCTGGTTGTGCCGTCTTCACTGTTGAAGGACCGAGTATACATGTTAAGCCTATTTTATCTGAGTAGAAGTGCAACATAAATAGATTTGCATAAAAAAGGAATAATTATTTGAATTGATTAAAGCTAAAAGTGTTATGTGAAGTTTTTTCAAATTTTCAGGAGAAGGAAAAAAATGTGTTTGCAAATTAATATACTGTTCACCTTGAACTCCTTCCTCTATGTTGACTGCTCTACGTCTTGAATGATACTATTGAATGTCTAACAATATATGTATATCAAGTCTTTTCCAGTGCAACAATGGAATGTGCTAGAGATAAACATCATTTTTAAAATTTTATATTTCAAATATTGTGCCAACAATGAGTAAACATAACGATACAGAAGCTCTACATTTTGGTTTCATATCTAACAATGTGTAATCCATTTAGAAACAAAGTATCTGCACATACAGTATTATGGCATTGAACACCATAGTGCAATATACGGAGGCAAAATAACATATAAGTGGTGCAGATGTTATATTTTTGTAAACATTAAATGATATTGTACTTTTGTAGATACACAGTATACAATTTCTGTAATGGTTAAAGATAGATATTCTGTTGTTTTTGCAGTAAGTAGATTGGTTCCCCAAGTCACTAATGGTGTTAATATGCCAAAATGGCCAATTTTGTACATATATTTTTATGACTCTAAACCTTCAAATTAGTGAACCACATTGCATTATTGCACAAGTTCCAGTTGTGTTCAAATCTGCACTTAAGACAGCTCTGCAGCTCAAATGAGTATGTACTGGTCCAAACCCAGCTGCAAAAGATTTCATTCATAGTATTTTGGATAATTTTAGTGCTTTGGATCACAGGCTCATCCACAGTTAAATACAAAGTTTTCTGTAGTTAAAATATTAGATGATGAACTAATGATGATCAAATTAAAAATAAATTCTTTTCAGCCAGTATTTTAATTATCTTTAATTATGCTACTTAGAAGTCTGCAGACATTTGTTAATAGATGCCCAAGAAGCATCTTGAGAATGTGGTGGCCAAAAGTTATCCCAAACCAGGAATTGTGGGAAATAATAAAGCAGAAACCAAACTGGATTAGAGATATGTAAAAGAAAATGGAAATGGATTGAGCATACACTATGAAATGATGGGAATAATATTGCTAAACAAGCTTTGAAGTGGAATCCACAAGGAGTGAGATGTACAGGTAACCCAAAAATCACCTAGAAACAGTGTGGAAGAGGAAAGCAAAAAGTTGGGAAGCAAAATTGGGCTGGAAATCAGGGCCATGACACAGAACAGGGTCTGGTGGTGGAAGTTGCCCCAAGAAGTTACAAGAAATGGTATCTGGATCATAACAATGAGGATGAATGATGCTATTTCTAAACTAGCTGCATAAAACAACATTTTTCACAATGATATTTTGAAATATTCTGCATATCAGTTAAAGATAGTAATGTTACAGATATAGCAAAAATATCTGTCATGCAGGAGCTGTGTAAACTAAGTGAATTCCTTATCGAGTTGAATAACGTTTAATAAAAAATTAATATAAACTCCAAATTAAGCCTTATTAATTAATGAAATGAAATAAGTTATGGCATTACTGTGTAGTATTAGGGGAACTAAATTAAAATTCTTGCAATCTATAACTATCACACAAGAGAAACCTAGTTTTTAAAATTATAATTATTATTATTGAGATTAAATCACAAAAATTAATGATATGTATTAATTAAATAAAATATATGACCGCTGATAAACAAAGTTATACTAGGTGAGTATTTTTAAACATTTTTAAATTTAACCATGTTTATGAAATGAGCACTTACTATCATCTTTATATTCACTAAAATAGAGAGAAATAACAGAAAATAGTTAGGTGCCTTTTAGGTATGATCGATACAGATTTGGATAGGTTATTAAAAATCCTACCCATTGGTACAACCACAATAGTTTACATTCCATTGGAATTCACTAAAAAAAAAAAAAATAAATGTTTTATGGGTCTGGCTGCAGTAGCTCATTCTTTTGGAATTTTTTGAAGAAAGGCAGACCTATCATTATGGAATAGACAGCAGACATAGAATTTAGATAGGAGAAATTCTGAACATATTGGATCTGAAGCACAAAGACTTAACATATTCAGAATAGTTTCCAAAAACAGAAAGTTAAAATAAGTTGATTACCATTGGCAATCAACAGGAAGATCAAATTCAAAACTGTTATATGTTTAGTAAATAAAAAGCAAGAGGCAACACAAAGTATAAAGAAATGAATCTTAGAATTTAGTTTTCATGCATTGTGAATATGCCCTTAGGGGCTATTAGGTAAATGAAACATATTAATTTCATCAACCAAAAAATGGATATTACTGTTTGTTGATAGAGTGACCCTACATCCATAAATGTCTGTCTATCAAGTAGTGGAATTAAGTTTGATTCCTTGCTGAGATTAGTAGTCTAGATCAGGTTATTTTTAGTAGTTCTTTCCCATCATAGTAGCTTTCAGTGTCAGTGGATTCTGGGCTCATTTAAATATCTATATTTAATGACTCATTTTATCTGCTGCTCCATGATGGCAGATATGAGGTTAAAATAATATAATGCATAATAATTTATAAAATCCATGTATGATAAAAAAACATTTCACTTAAAGTTTAGGTTCTCAGGACATGGTCTGAATGGTATGTCTTCCAAATCTGTAACCTTCAGTACTTCAATTCTATAGAGTTTAGTTTAAAAGTTACATTGTGGCTATTATGTGTCATCTTAAACAATGATTGATTTAGCAAGGTCATGGGGAAGGGAGGGATATTTGTTCACTTGGAAAGATAGCATGTGACCAATTAGGAAAATATACTGGTGGAGTGCCTAACTAACCTTTAGCTGAAGTGGTATTTGTATTTGAATAGTGGCATTGCAAAAATGTTGAATCTGACCAATTACTGAAGCCCATAAGCATAAGTTCTTCTTGAGCACTGGTAGATCTAACTTAAAAATAAAAGAACAGAAACAACCTTATTTTAGACTTTTTATAAGGAACATATCAAGCTCCTTTAAAGAATGAAAACACCATGAAACTTATATTTTGTTGAGCAATATTTAATTTGATTGTGTTGGGAATTGAAACTTGACTTTGATGAGCATGTAATTGCTCTTATCTTTATAAAAAGTATAGATCAAAATATATGTAAAAACTGATGATATAGGGTTTAGATAATAATAGAAATTTAGATAAAACTGCCATAAATTTGATTAATTCAGACCTGTATCCCTAAAAGATACAAAGACCAAAGTCACAACCAACCTAGCAATTTCTATACTTGTGCACATGACACATAACAAAAGAGCATGAATTCCAAACATTGCTCTATTTCTCTCTGCCCCCCTCTCCCATCTGTCACATGTTCAGTTTTCTTTACTTCTCAATTTTTATTTATTGTTTAGCATGCTTGCCTATCCGATAAAGATTATTGGTGTTAATATTTAGTATACATTTTCTCCTGCTTAACTTAATCTAGAGTGGTAATCAAGATTTGCAAATGTTTATGTTTTTTGTATTGCACAAATATATATCCTACCAAAGAGTAATGCAATTGGTTTGTAAGGTTGTTTGGTGCTTCAATGATGTAAATTTTAATTTTAAATACAGCTCATATACTGTAGAAAAAGCAATAGATAAGAATGAATAAAAATCACCTCCTGTCAGTGTGGTAAAATTGATTGGGACCCACAACCATAATCTGCAAAATATTACCAAAAAGTCAAAATAAAAATGGAAAGGTTCCACTGGCAAAACAGAAAAACCTCTGTACTTATTCATTCCTTCATTCTTTCTTTATCTCCCCCTCCTTTCCTACATGCATACAAGAAAATAATCATGTCATGTGTTCAGAAATCAACTTTTAAGTGTAAAGATGACCCTATATATATTGAAAACATATTCATTGATACAAAGTATTCTTATAAATTAAATTTTTTTACAAGGTGAAAACTTCAGTAAAAGTTGTTCATTTTACAAAACAGTAATATTTTATTAGTATTTTCCTTATTTTTTATTTTTAGGCCCACCATGTCTGCCATTTGTAGGTTCCCTTCTGTCCATACCTTGGAAGGACTTACCCAATGTGATGGCTGGAAAATGGCGCAGAAAGTATGGACCAGTGGTTGGTTTTATGTTTGGTCCATATCCTGCAATTGCTGTTTGTGGTCCATTGGAAGTACTGGAATGTCTTAAGAGAGAGGAATTTCAAGGACGTCCAAATAATAAATTTATCAAACAGCGATCTTTTGATAAACTACTAGGTAAATGTACAACTTAAAATTTATATTTAAGATAAATGAGTGCATTCCAAAGAAGATGCTTCATCTTTTCCTTCTCAATATGGAATATAATAACCTTTTTTTATCTATAATTTTCAAATCATGAACCAGATACAAGTATATATTTGCTTGAATGTCCAATTCCTCAACATTTGAAAATAAAGCCTAGTCCTCTTGAATTCCATTGTTTATATACCAAGGTATCTTCTCTTATTAGAGCTCTTTCAAGATACTCATGTTTACTTCTTTTATCGATGTTTTAGAAATATACAACAAATGGAATGTACCAATTATTCCTATTTAGCGATAATGATGAGTGATAGTCATGATCTCTTACCAAACTGTACATTGTAATTTAAGAACTTATGCAGAATTTTTCAGAGTATATTGATATTATGCACAATCTTTTTTATAAATCTGATGATATTAATTTTCTAATTTGCTTTATTTAGTGAAATAAAAATGCCTGATTTCCATCATGCTTTATTGCTAAAGACACTTTTTTTGCATAAATGATAAACATGCCAAAAAAAAAAAATTAAAGCAATCTGAACAAATCACGTGATTTTTGTTAGTAAAATATCAATATTATTTTACGAATAATAGCAAAAATATGATATTGCAGCAAAATTGACTTATTTTATAAAATGCAAAATTCTAGCAGCACCCATAAATGAGTTTTAAATTTTTTTCCAAAAGTTTGTGAGTATTAGCAACAGGAAGGGGGGGGGGGGCAATACAGCTTCACAAATATATACTTGCAGAGAGAATATGACATCCTTAATTCCAGGAAATACTTACCCACTATGGAGTGAACAAAGGACAATCCTTCAAGCATAATTTATTTATGAAGATTATAACTTTATTACTGATGTAATCTTTCCAAAGTTCAAGCCACCATCATATTGCAAAAGCATCTGTCCACTTCACCCGGTACTTTTGATTCTATAACAAAACCAAAGGAATGATGGAACCATGAATGCATTTGTCTAAGCGATTATTATGGCTAACTCCAAGGGATTTGAACCCAAGATCTTCCAAATGCAATTACTGCCCTAGCACTCTACTTGGTCTGACTCCAATAAGTAATTTATAATTTTGAATTAAATTAATTACTTCATCCAACTAATGTAATCAAAGCATCAATGGAAAATATTTTAAAATTTTCTGAAATAGTAGGAAATTTGCTCAGTTTTAAATAATATATATTTTATAACTATAACATTATAATTAATTAAAAATTATATTTATGAAGCTGTAGACAATGGAGTGGTAATATATACTACATTAATGTAGTATATATGACATTATAGTTGGGTATCTTGCTTTCAAAGATGTTATGTTACAGCAAAGAAAATTCAAAAAAAAAATTGAAATCTTACAGTCACTTCAGGCACTAAACCTGGTATATTTAGAGTTTGCCAATGCTATATTAAATCTATTTGGGCTCCTTGTTCATGTGTTGATGCAGAGAGGTTTTTCTCACAATGCAATTTGATACTAAATGACAGGAGGTGACTACTGAAAAAAGAAATATCTATTGTAACATATGCCTGGACAAATACCAAAAGCAAATATTTATCTATCTAAAGTACAGCTTACATTACCAACGATCAATATGTGAAGAAAAAAATTATTTTAAGATTTACTTTTATATTTAATACAGGAAATAGATTATGGACATACTCTGGCTGCAGATAAGTGTTCAGCAGTTTGCTTGGCCATGAAGGCTTTTATGCATTATAATATGCAAGGCTATTTCGACAATGTCTGAAACTTATGTAAATGAAATAGAAAAATGTAAACATTATGCAGACATCGCACTATAGATCTGTAGTTATACAACTTACATATGAAGTTAGCAAAATTGTTAGAAGCCATTGCATGGGATAACATTGAAAAATAATACACTAGAAATTATTAGTCACAGAGTAAAGCAAAAAACTACATGGCAAAAAAACAAATTTAAAAATTTTCACAAAAAAAAAACAATAAATAAAAGCAACACTTTTATCAAACCTAACCTTGAAATATTAATCTTTCTAAAGAAAAACTTAACATGAAGGAAATAGAACTATTAAACAATGGTATCAATACATGTGTTAATTTTTCACCTAATATCGAAGAATACATAGCTGATATCGAGTCAACCATTGAAAAATTGAGTTTTATAGATAAGAATATTATCAGAAAAAGTTTTCATCCAAGATATTACAAGAAATTAAAAAACACAACCAAGGTTCCAAGTCACATCTCAAGATCATTAAATCTCTGAATAAAAAAGAAGCGGTCTATACAAAGGCAGATAAAGGAAACCAAATAGTAGTTCTAGATAAAGATGACTACAAGCAAAGAATACTAGACTTATTAAACAGTGATGAATTTATTGAAGTAAAAACAAATCCAATTTTCAAATGCAAAAAATTAACGGTGGATATATTAAAAGAAAGTAGTATGTACACAAATTCTGACATTTATAAAATTAAATCACCAACACCATCAATAGGAGTACCCAAAATACATGAATCGGGAAAAAGCATGAGATCTATCATCAACATCGTTAATACCCCATGTTACCATCTAGCGAAATGGTTAACCAATTTAATACATTACTGAGACTTCCGAGCTTAAGTCTAAAAATTCTTTAGACCTTATGAATAAAATTAAAGATCGTAAGTTACCTACAGACGAAAAATTGGTGGTATCATTTGATGTAAAAGCCTGTTCCCCAGTATTTCAAAAAAAGAAAACCCTGACATTGTTAAGAAAATAGTTACTATCTACTAACATTACAGAATTTGTCAAGTTCACAGAATTATGTTTAAATCAGGCCTACTTCACATTTGAAGGAAAATTTAATGAACAAAGTTGGGCAGTTCCTTCTCTCCGTTTTTGGCATATCTATTTATGAGCTTTTTTGAAATGCACATAACTAAAGCCTTCCCATATATATTCAAGGTCTGATACAGATATGTGGATGATGTTTTTGCCATCATGCATACCAGATACATAGAAGATGCTCTCAAACTCTTAAATTTACAATAAACAACTATAAAATTTACTATGGAAATTGAAACTAATAATACTTTACCATTATTAGATTTGAAGTTAATAAAAAGTAACAAATTAGAATTTGGCATATACAGAAAAGATACACACACTGATAATTACATAAAAGCTAAAGGTTTCAACCCTAGACCTCACAAAGAAGCAGCATTCAACAGTATGATTTATAGGTTGATTAATGTACCACTTAAAAAAGAAGAACATGAGAATGAATTCTTACATATAATACACACAGCAAAAGTTAATGGATTTAGCAAACAAATGATAGGTCAAAAAATAAAAAGATTCAAAGGAAAAAAGAAAACCAAACAAATCACCACACTCAGTAATTTATATAAAGAAAAAAACTTATCAAAAGTTCACATACCACCCTTATATCAATCACAAATTTAAAAAAATATTCAAATAATACAACATCGCTTTGGCACCCGTAAAAGATACAGTGTAGGCATATTATTGAATATACACAAAATTGAACCCAGATCAAAAGAAGATAGTTCAGGCATATATAGGACCAACTGTAAGGAGTGTGATTAAGTATATATAGGCAAGACCAAAAAAAGCTTGGGTATTAGATTGAAAGAGCACTGGAGAAACATCAGATACAAACAAATAGAAAAATCGGCAGTAGGAGCACATTTTTGGAATGAAAATCATGAAATAGAAAAAGATATAATAATGCTAAGAGCAGTTCAGCACCCAAAGGAACTTAGTATATGGGAAAACATTTATTAAAAAAATATGAACATACACCTATGAATTTTGATATACCAAAAGCAGACAACATATTGTACAGGTTCATCAACAGACTACCACAGGATTTTTTTGGGTGTAAAAATTGTAAGTATGGCTTCCTTCGGAAGGAAAGTAAAGCCGTGGGTCCCATGTCGTACATTTACTGCGTGAAAAAGAACCTCAAGCCTGAAAGAGAGGCCTCTGAGCAAAATTTGTCAGTCGTTTCCATGCTCTAAATAGAATGGGACACTGATGACCTGAGATGTTAAACAGCGTCCGTAAATAAATCAATTCAACAACCACCAGAGCGCACACAGCCAAGTATACATCCTACATCCTTAGTTCTCAATTGGTTGACAATGACAATAGTCCCAATGCACTTTTTAATAAAAAAAGTTTTAATGTGAAACGTCAAGAGAGTTTTCATGTGCTGACATGATTTTAGTAGTTTTACTTTTAATTCAACAAGATTTATGAAAATGAGTCTATTGACACCAATGAATTTATTATTATTATTATTATTATTATTATTATTATTATTATTATTATTATTATTATTATTATTATTATTATTATTATTATTATTATTATGACATGATAAAAAAGTTGAAAATATTTCATTCATTATAACTAAATAATGAATGAAATATTTTCCCTATAAAGGTAAAAAAGGAAAGTCAATATTGACAAGAAAAGAGTAATAGATCTAAGAAAACTGCCAGAGCTGAAAAAAGTCAATAACAATAACCAATAATAAAATATAGGAAACGAACAGTTCTAGAAACCCAATCACATTTCAATAAAGCCCATAATAAGGAAAATTTCAGATAAAAAAGTTGAACTTAGCGTTTGCCATTCAGCATAAAAAAAAATTACTTTTGTTCACTAGAGTTGATATCTCAATAAAATAAAAGGAATACTGGACAAAAATATATATCATATTGGGAGGAGTATTATTGCATAGAATTTATTATGCAGCGAGGTAATGATGCGGTTAAGAACCATTTGAAGAGAAAATAAGATTTGGCAGCAAATTGAAAATCAAATTGAAAATCACAAAGTGTCTGTGATATTCATCAGGCCTAATCCAATTAAACTACTGTAGGAGAAATTTGATTGCAGATTAGGGAAGTATTTTCAACATCAGAACAGGGACTCTCAAACATTATACCATCAGCATGCATTAAAGTTCACAAATATGTTGAAGAAACTCACACAGACATGCCCAAGTAGTCAATAGAGTCAATGTCAAAAAAGTGCATTTCTTTTACATTAAGAAAGTGTTAATATGGAAAATAATAATGAACATAAATACTTTAATGCAGTTTAATTCCTGTAGAAAGAAGTGTTTTATATAATACAAATAAATTAATTTCCTATAAATCACTCTGTTTCTAATATACTTTTTCTGTCCTCAATGACAGTTTGATTGGAAGTGTAAGCTGTCTAATTTAACTAATTATCAAAACAATGTGTATATATTGTGCAACATATGTTTCAGCTCCATCTCTTATTCATTATATTTTCTCAAAGATCAACATTTATGGCTTAAATAAATAATATAGTATATTATTTTCTTCTATTCTTGCTTTAACCAAGAAAATAGAAGAAAATTTGAGCGAGAGAGAGAGAATGAAAGAGAGTGGGTGAGGGAGAAAGGGAGTGTATGTATGCGTGCAAATGTTTATTGAACATCTTTTTTGTTATGGAATGAATTATAAAAAATATATTAATGTTTTAGGAGTAGTGTTCACTGATGGGCCTTTTTGGGTTGAACAGCGCCGTTTTACATTGAAACATTTGCGAGATTTTGGTTATGGCAAGAAGAACATGGAAAATTTAATTACAGAGGAGGTTGAGCAACTTATCAGAGAGTTACAAAGCAAAGATGTGGTTCAGGTAAATCTGTTTTTATAACTCACTCTCACTGAATCAAACTGTTGAACAACTTTGGTTTGATTAGTTATGAATGTAAAAATATATAATGGGCAGGGGAGATGCTATGGTTTATGTGGCAGAATTTGAAAATTATAGTAATATACTATGATTATATGGGAAAATTTGAAACTATGAGTAAATAAACCATATGTTACTAGAACAATACTTTTAAATGTTTCTCAGAGAGCTGTTTCAACATAGCAACTTAGTCTCAGATGTCATGATAGGCAAGAGAGCAAAAATAATAGCTTCTAGAAAACAGTCATGGATATATCTTGGGGATCTAAATTTAAAAGAAGGACAAATGGAATAAAATGGGGAAAAATTAAGGGGAGAAAAAACTTGATTGCTAGTCATTTAAAGAATTGTCAATTGTCAATTAATGCTAACACATTTTTCCAACAGGGGAAGAAAGAGAGAAAAAAAACTGATAATAATCTTAATAGCATTGTCTTGCTCCAGAAGTACTTTTAAAAGAACCTTATAAATTTAAAACTTGTTAAAACCTGGTTGAGATCGATTATGGTAGTAAACTGATTTAATGGCTTATGCTTAATGAGTTTTCATATGAAATTTGGTTTGGAAAAGAAGAGAGTTAGAAATAGAAGCTATAGAAAAAGAATGCCAAGAATTCAAGATGGACAATGCTGTTTTAAGTTTCAGTTCTCTTTTCAGTTTGAAGAATCAGTTGACAAATTTTTAAATAATAAATATTTTCATTTATTAAGTGCTTTAATACATCTGTCTCCCTGCCCATTGAGTATTATCTGCTTTGGTTGGACTGGTTTTTTTTACTTTAATTCAGTAGAAATTGAGCTACTAATTAATGAAACTGGGCTTATGGTGAATACAAATGTTAACCAGTCACTAATTAAATTGATTAATGAATGTAAATCCAGGATAATTAATGCCTCCCCTTATTTTAGAATATTTTTTAATAGCTTCCCCCTAAACATTGTTGCCTATACCCATAAATACAGTTATGAGGAGATAAAATAAAAAGTGAATAATGTATTTCTTAATAGAAAACATAGGCATTTTACTAAATTAAAAGTTCAATCTATAGCTATGCTTATGGAGACAAATGAAAACATAAATATTTTTAGGAGATACTATTTAAATGTTCTATAGATACCTTTTATGATCTTTAGTGAAAAATTATGGGACTTCGCTTGTTAGTTGCCACAAGAAAGTTGTATTTCTTTCTTTCTTTTTGCAGCGAACAGTCAGGATAACATTAAAAGTGTATTAAAGCTTTATTTTTATTTACATTCATATGTTTCATACAATTACTAAACTTTTAATATATATAGAAAATTTTAAGAACATTTGAATGCAAATAACTCAGAAAATAAATGTGTAGAAGCATAAATTATGAGGTAAGAAAGAATTAAAAAAATTGTGAACCTAAATTCACCACATCTTCTTCAGCTATAAAAATATAAACAGGAAATGTATCAGAAAAAGCTATTTATTATTTCTACTTACTTGAAATATTGAGAAAGCATGCTGGAATTTTTATCATGAATTAGAAATAAATTTAAATTCTAACATGAAGTGTGAATTGGCTTTGTACAGTGAAGCAAATCATATAATTAAATTATTGTATGATGCATCAAACTACACACTCATGTGACTTTTATTTGTTTATATCTAGAACATGTTTTGCACACTATCATCTGCAACCTCAGCTAATTGTCAAATTGAGTGTGTAGTTAATATTTAAGTATGTTTTTGCCAGTAGAACAAGGGATTCACATGTCTTGTTTGACAACTTGTTCTATATATGGTGATTATTATCAAGTAATTAATAATCTTTCTCTTTTTCCTTCTAGGTATCTACATTGTTTTCTGTTTCAATTTTAAATGTTCTTTGGTCAATCATGGCTAATATAAGATTCTCCAAGAATGATGCTGAGTTACAGAAATTGCTGGACCACATAACACAGCGTTTTCGATCATTTAACCCTATAGCAGGAATTTTGGCTGCAATACCATTCCTGAATAAGCTGCTTCCCTTGTTTACAAGTGGCAGATCCAGAGAAGAAAATATTAAGGTGGTACAAGCATATATGAAGGTAAGTTAGTAGACATTATCCTGCTACTAGAATCCCAACATAGGATCACTATGGTGCAGGACTAATATTTTTGCTTTCCAAACCAGCACTCTGTCAATAACTTAAAGTAATTGATTCCAAACACTCTATGATCACTTTCTCTAAAACCAAAATGTTGATCCAGAAATTAGGAAGTAGAAAGAAAGAGAAAGAGAAAGAAAGAAGAAGAAAGAGACAAAGAAAGAAGAGAAAAGAAAAGTGAGAGTGAGTATGAGAATGAAGGATACATTTAAGGCAATTACTAATGTTTCTAATGACACACTGGATCTGATCCATAGCAGCTAAGGGCACATCCTTAACAGACTTGCAGCATAATGCAGGATCCAGAACAGCTTCATATGATTAAGCTTATGTGACTTAGCAGAAATTGAAGCTGAAATTGATATTGATACTTTACTCATGTGATTTAAGCAACATAACGAATAAGTCTCTTGTACATCCTACATTCATTAACTTTCACAAAAAATACAACAAATATGCTTACAGCAATCACTGCATGAAATCATGAGGCAATCAGAGAACTAAAGATAAAATTATATAAACTATAAACATCATACCAAAACTACCTTTCATGTTATTATCACCACACATTTCCTCCGTAGTGTCAGCATTAAAAGAAAATGTTTAGGAAATCGTAGAGTATGGCCCACTAAGGTTCTGCTATTATTGTATGGTTTGGCACAGTGTGTTGAGAATTCCTTGAATGATGTATGCTGTAGTGGTTCTTGCTTTGATAGAGAATGAAGCACTTCATGATCTTGTAGTTGTATGTTACTTAAGGTGATCTATGCTAACAGTAAGCGTGCCTTTGGGAGTTTCCAAACTATTTCTTTATATGGATTTAAGTCTTTGTAAGACTATCATATACTGAATTAAGTGGTTTTCCAAATTATTACCATCTAACTTTCATATTATTAACACACCTATGCAATTTAAAATATCTCTTAGAGACAGTTTCAAACTTAACAGACTTAGAACTAAAGTGATAATTTTCCATGCTACTCATTTACTCTGAACCTCAATTATAGTGGCTATCTTATACTCAACATAAAACTCCTTTATAAGTTGTGCATATAAATAGATACTGGTTTTCAAATTGCAGGATTTGACTTGGTTACCATCTTCTTTCTGATTTCCAAATGTAAATAATTAAATCTCTAGGCCGTATTTTTTATGTTCAACTTGTGCACATTGAATTCATCACACAATACACAACTGGAAATTTGGAAAATTCCATTCCAATGGAATTGATAAGCAAACAATCATACCCTTCTGTCAAACAGAATAACCAGCTGTTTCTTGGCATAGTGTATGTTGATTTTTTATTGTTACATTTGCACATTTCCCCATTTCTTCCTTTTGTTTTCTTGTAGTTTTATTTTAAGTTGTTTAGCTTTAAATATATAAATAACCAAATGCATAAAAATAGCTAAATATAAGAAATAGGGAAGCAAGGAATAAACACTGAAACACAAAAATAGTGCAGTATTTTGAAAAACTTGTGCTCTTCTTCAAAGTCAGCAGATAAGTTCAAAAAATAAGTGTGTATCTATGTATATATAAATAAATATACATTTTGATAATAGAAGTCAACAGTAGTAACTATCATACTTCACTACTGTTTAAAATGTAGGACACATTCAGGGCCATATTTGCTCATGGGCCAACATAGGCTTTGACCCTGGGCAGCAAATTTTTTGAAGCAGAATTTTTTTACTGTCCCGTATATCAACCATAAGAAATTAACCATGACTTATAGCTTTCCTGGTGGCGATATGAAAATAACTTTTCTCAGACTATCAGTCAGGTGAATTCCAGAATTCACCTGGCTGATAGCCCGAGAAAAGTTATTATGAGAAATTATTTATTATTTGCTATCATGATTATTAGAGGTGTATATTCAAATAATGTATAATTAGTTAAATAGTATGTAATAAAATATACACAGCCATTTGATGACAGTCCAGACTGTATTATTGCATATGTGTATTGAGAATTTATGTTTACAATTTCCTTAATGTCATGGCATGCATCATGTTCCTTCAAAGTTCTTGACTCAAAAGCAAGCAACATTTGTTTTGTGACTTTTATGCTTTATTGGCCTACTTACCAAGTAGCTGAAATAAAAAGAATTTGTCTGGCTATGAAAAAGCTATTTATTTCCATATTGTTCTTTTTAATGCTTTGTTTTTAGAATAACATATCAAAACTATTCCGTTATTGATATGCTTTCTGAATCAACTGCAATAATTTGTCAACCCAGAGAAATTAAGAGTAGCATTTCATTGTTGTAACAAAAATATAATTATTATTAACGGTTGGAATAAAGAAACAGTTATATTTGCAAATGTTTCGAGGTAGGCAGGTATTTGTGATTGCTGCAGTAATTGCATTCTTATACTTAATTTCATTTTCATAAAATATAATATGGGAAAATCTTTAAGTGGGGATGAATACAGAAAACCAAAATTAGAAATTAAATTAAATTAGAAAAGGAACGAAAATCCTTAATTCATCACCTAAGATAGGAAAATTCTTTTCACATTTCTAAATATGATACAGAGAGTATTCTTTCAGAAACTATTGTGAGCATATCTTCAGTAATGCATGATGTGACTTCTGTTAAAACTAATTATGATAGTAAAAATGAAAATGTCAATAAGGATCTTTGTTCAGACCTTGAAAGTAGTGAAAGTAATGCATGTGGCACTAGTAGTGTAATAAATAAAATGAATGATAATCCAGCACTATGGGAAATAAACAAAACAACTAGATGTTTTCATGTTCAAAGGATAAAACAAAATAGGTATTGTACTAAGTTGTTATTTCATAAGCAGCGTATGTCGGTCCTGGTGTTCTAGTGATAACGATACTTGCCCTCTAAACCCAAGATTGCAGATTCAGCCAGGGGTGGATGGATTTTTTTGTGTATAAAAATCCTCAGTATGACTTCCTTTGGAAGTAAAGTAAAATGGTGGGTCTCATGTCATAGATTTATGGCATAAAAAAGAACCTCAAGTCTGAAAAAAATTTAGCAAAATTTACCAGCGGTTTCATGCTCTGAATTGAATGGAATGCTGATGACCTGAGATGTTAAAGAGCATCCTTAAGTAAAACAAATCAATCAATAAGCAGCAATGGAAAATCTGTTTCTATATTGTATATTCTCTTAGTACAGGTTCCATTTTCTGTGTCTCATATTGTTTATGTGGAGCTGTATATGTCTTTTCAAGTTCAGGATTTTTTGATGGAAACATGGATATCAGGTTTTATTGGAGCATGAAAATTCCATTGGTCATAAGTTATGCATTATGTTAATAATGTTGTTGTAGTAGCTGTTGTAGTAGTTTCACATGGTCTGACTTTTAGGGACACTGATGATATTTTCAGATCACAACATAAGGCAGTTATGTGATCTTCCTTGAGAAGATTAACGTTTTTTACAGAACATATATCTAAAAAGAAAATTCAGGAAAAGGTCATACACAATATCTGTCCCCCTGTAGGCAATTGTAAGCTAATGTCTATTTTTTTAACAGCATTTAATGCCTCTTTTTACTGCTGAGGCATCACAAGCACTGGATACTGGTGATATATGAGATGAAATGATAAATTGGGAAAGGATTTTTTTTTTAAAGGAAGGAAGCATTCCAGACCTAAGTTTAGGGTACCTCCCTGGCATTTGCCTTTATGAGGACTGAGGAAAACCTGAAAAAATCCTCAGGGAGGATGGGCAGCCAGGAATCAAACCCCAGATCTCCCGCTCATTAGTCCATGCCACTTTGGCTTAACTAATGTCTGATAAAATATTGGAAACAATAATTAACAAATTCAGGAATGCAAAATATTTTTCATTAATCGTTGTATCTACTCCAGACTTTTTTCATGAAGATCAAGTTTTAGTTATAGTAAGGTGTGTTTTGAAAAATGGCCAACTTGTGGAGAGACTTCTAGGATTTATACCTAATCTTAAATATAAATAAGCTGAAGCAGTTCTAAATAAACTTGAAAATTTGGTACTTGACATCATGAACTGTAGGGGACAATTATGATAATGTACTAATATGATGAGTATGTACAGTGGCTTGTGGACATGATTAGAAGTATTTGTCTATATGCATTTTGTGTTTCATATTCAGCTCATTCACTGAATTTGGTTGGACAACATACAACCAATAGCTGCTAAAAGTCACAGATGGGAAATGTTACAAATGCATCTAACAGTTCTAGGAAATGTTTTGGTGAAGGAGATATCCAAGGTGATCAGTCAGAAGTAATGTATGTTACAGCTTAAATAAACATTTGGATGAAATTTCAGAAACATTATGTGTTACTAAAGAAAGTACTACAGAGAAGCTAGTTGCCAGGAATGAAGCCACAGATTTGTTAAACAGACTGGAAGGACTGGAAAAGGTTATTTTGGCAAATGCTTGGGAAGCAGTTTTCGAAAAATGTGAAGTTGTAGGCAAGAAGTTACAGGCAGTTAATACTGATTTAAGTTTAGCGATTGAACTCTATGATTCCCTGCATATTTATGTAACTGAAATATGTGGTATGCATGACCATTTTTAAGAAATTTCCATTGAAAAACTAACTAAATATGACTCTAGCAAGAAGCACCAAAGGAAATGGAAATTAATGATTGATAAGCTTTGAACCCTCATAATGAAATGGGACTTGATCTGAGGGAGGAATTTTGAGTATGGATAAATATAACAAATTATTTTGAAGAAGTCACTCAAATTTCACTAGTTTTATTCCACTTACTTGGATTTGGTAATGCTTGACCACATGCTTGTGAGTTAGAAAAATGCAGGTAAACATACAATGATATGAAAAACAGTTTTTCATTCCTGAATAATATAAAGCACACAGTGATATGAAAAACAACTTTCATTCCTGAATAATATAACAAATCTCACATCTGAAGAGGTAGCTTCATTGGCTGCAGTTCTACATTCACACTACAGTGCTACCTAGGCAAGGCATTAATTAAAGAAAGCATTTATCTATGAAGCCATTTAGTTAATTAATTAGGTTCTGCTAAATCTGTTTAAAAAATCATGTATGGGTGTACAATTTAAAAAATGTATACATATGTTTGTGTAAGCACCTGTACATTTCTGCATCAACTAATTCAGAAAAGCATTCACTCATTTTTGTCATTGCGATGAGTCAAAACCTATTTTCTTTCTTTTCTTTCCAAGGAAAGCTTACAGGAATTTTCTCTTCTGTGCATTGAAAGAGAACTCTTAAAAACCATAGACTATGATGATATGATTGATTGTATTGCCAAATGGATTTCATCAAGGAAACCTCTTCAACTGTGAACTTGTTGGTAAATAAGTTAAACACAATTTTACTGATGTTAAAAGGGTTACAAATGTTATAATATCTTTATATACATATATATTCTTTTCTATTTGATGTTTTTAATTTGTATGTTATGTATTCATTGTCTTTCTTAAATTAAACTTTAATTTTTAAATTCTTTGGGTACAAGGAGAATTTTGTAAATGGCCCCACATGGCAAAATGTTTAAATACAGCTCTGGACATGTTTCAAGAGACCATCATCAGCTGTAGATGACTGACATCCTCTGGTGATAGCAGAATAAGCTTGATTCAGTGGTGGGATCTCAAAGCTTATGGCAAAGTTTTTGTTTTTAGGAATAGATATCTTTTGCCATGTTGATAACTCTGTTGCACTCTTGGCTGTCTTTAATAATTTAGCCTCCTTTTTACTGTCATAACTTTTAGACCAGAAATGTGCAGTAACCGCTGATTTTTCAATGTGTTTTATTTTTAATATTTTTGCAGTGTTCTTTGACTCAAATTCCTAAATTTGTTTTCATTTTTCCTCCCTGCCTCTCTCTGCACAAACACACACACACATTTGATTTCGATACTCACAATTAATGTGATAAATTCTGACTTTCTTATAATTTGGCACTGCATATTTTTGAGATGATTTTAATAAAAATTTAATGCTAAATTTATTCTAGGGAACCAACATAATGTTTTAATTTTTATAAATATTTTTTAAATTTGATATCTGCTTTTTGGTGGTAAGTAAATTTCTTGTGCATTGGACCAAAGATATAAAATATAAATACTAAAATAAAAATACTAATTTTTTGTGTTGTCTCCTTTTTTGTAGTTGTGGCAGCTGCAGTAAACAGCTCATTGGACCAACTATAATCAAATAACTTTCCTATAGAATATGCTCAAAGTTTCCACTACCTATCGGAAAAACTCTTGAATTCAATCTAGATGAGCTATTTTTGTAGTTAAATCTCACTCTTGTTTCTTCTGTTGTACACTGCTGTACAAAAAGTCAAGGAGACTTAGGGAATAGTTATGTTTCAGCAGATTTTGCAATATAATCATCTGTCTTTTGCAATGGCCTATGCAGCCCTGCATAGGGTTTGGGTTGGTTAACATAGGCAAATATAACAGAATTTAGAACATAATTAACACTCTACAGGTAATGTGAATTTGATAGCTATTACAGGTAACAGGGATTGATTACCAGGAGCCCTATTATATTATTTTTGGCTCAGGGTTAAAATAAAGAACATATTTCAATAAATTTTTATTACTAATTCTCTTTTGGATGTTACAATGGGATGTAAGAAAAAAGTTGCCATTTTATCAGTAACTTTCATAATTTTTTTTTATTATTATTAGTGTTTAATGCCCATTTTTACTACTGAGGCACCACAGGCAGTTTCCTAAAGTCAGAGATACACATTTCATGCTGGTGTTCCTTGCATGCTGGATGACCACACTTTGCACAATCAGTTTTGCATTTTTGATCTTTGTACCTTGGTACAGAGCACATCTGAATTAATTTTGAATTTTTGTGGGTGCTTCTTGGTGTTCAATAGATATTTTGTGTTCTAGAAATGAAACTATCCTTGCAGAAAGTTCTAGGTGGAAATATTTTTGTATCCAAGTGCTCATTCGTGTGCTCATTTGGCAAACTGAATTCCTAAGTTTATTCAGAAAGTCTTTGTGTTTCATTTTCTAGTGAGATAGTTTGGCAATAAAAAGAATCATTGCATTGATATCAGCGTGATTGAAGATGCCATAGAATATCCTAGGTGACAAGCCATGAGTGCATCTAGACACAGTATAGGCATGAACCATTTTGCTGAATATTTCCACATCATTTTGGTGGAATAATTAGAAGTATTTAATTTATTTTTTCTTTAATTAAATTGCACTTAGGAAGCTATAGACAATGGACTGGTAATATGTTCTATTAGAAGATATGATTTCTTTGTATGATCATTTATCTCTGGTTTGCTATGCATTGTTGAAAGTAAAATTACTGGTTTTCCTTTCTTTGGTGTAAAGGAAACCAAAGTTTTTCCTTACTGTAAGCAAACTGTGAACACAAAATGTGTTTTTCATATTAGGCAGAGAGCTTTGTAATATTTCTGCTTGTTCTTTCTTTACAATAGTCAAGTCATATTCATTAAACATAGTTTCTGCCAAGGACATAGACGTAAATAAATTGTAAAATGTTATATTTATTTCCAAACCCAATCAGTGAAAAGTACTCATTTCAGAGATCCAGTTCAAATTGAATTTTAATAAAAAAAATCTTACCACCAGCTCATGTTAAAATATTCCAAAGATGTACTAATGAATAAATGATAAGAGGAAGAATCTTTCAGCTTTACTCAAATATTTTGAAATATTTGAAAATGCAAGAGACTTGTATGTGGACGTCATAGAAGGTAATTGAATGTAAAAATGTTCAAAATTTAGATTAGGGCATTTTTTATTTGGTTTACAGTTTACTGTTGTTTACTTTGTTGTGTCTTTGTGTATGTGTAAATAAATAATATAATAGTGTATGTTAAAATTCAATTAATGTTGAAAAATATTCCACATCAATGTAAAAGCCATACAAAGACAAATTAACAAGATATATAAAAGCAAACTAGTAAAAAATAAATGTGTTTATAAGAACATTTTCTGCTTAGTGTTATAATTTGTCAAATTTTGAAAAAACCATAAATTCTGAACTTCAGATAGTTAACAAGCAATTTTCAAATATTAACTATAGGATTTTGTTTATTTAATAATTAAACTATATTAGTGAAAATATGATCCCTTCTGCTTAAAAAAAAGTATTTTTGAAAAACCATGATTTTGTAGTTATCAAGTTCTGAAAAAACACTCTTTTATCAGTTGCAATAAACATGCATGAGGCAACTTTCATTCCAGACTATGTCACATATCAGCAAGTCAAATGTGATATTTGATGGGAACAATATATCTTGAAATTAATTTATTTAATTTATTGAGCATATTGCTATTTAAGTTTATATTAATGACATTTAGTTAGAACATAGCTTAATTATTCATAAATATTGTATGATATACAGATAATAATGAATCAATTCCTAAACATTTAACCATTTTCAGCTTCTTTTCAGAAAATAGTCTAAAGGAAACAAAACATAATGAACACCAGTCATAAAGGCCAAGGCTAACATATGGTTTTCTATATCTTGCTTCATGCTGTTTGTTAATTGTTTTGAAACATAAATGTGTAATATAATGGCAGTATTGGTCAAACAAATTTTGTGCTATCATTATGAATAAGTGTTATTTATTTAAAGTTATTAAACTGTTAACAAAAACAGAGTACATCCTTATGACACTAAGCTCTGTGCATATTTTTAGTGTTATAGGCAAATTGAGATTTTAAGTCAAATGTTGTTCTTATTTGCAGGAAACAATCCAGAATCATAAGCAGTCTCTCGATGAAATGAACCCAAGAGATTTTATTGATGATTATCTAATTGAAATGCAAAATCAAAGTGGACAAGTAGATTCCACATTTTCAGGTAATTATACTTTGATTTCAATTCATTAATGGGATTATAATCATTTTGTGTCTAACACACTCTTATGCTTCACTTACTTTTAAATATGGGGGGACTGGTTTCGGGAGACATCCTCTCCAAGAAGTTGTCAAGTTGGTTGAAGATGGAGAGGATGTCTCTTCAAAGCCGGTCCCACTGTACTTAAAAGTAAGTGAAGCATAAGAGTGTGTTAGACGACAAATTAATTATAATTTACATTTAACAAGCTTCTCTGTATGAGTTCCAACAAAATTTTTTAAAAATGTCTTTTTTTTCGAAAGTTCTTAAATGAATCATTAATGGGATTTTGGGACACATGCATTTTGTTAAAAGATTAGTTTGGGAGGCTGATTAGGCATACCATTTTCAACTCTTTTAAAATTATTACACTAAATAAACATCATCATTTTGGTGAAAGGTTTGTTCATTTATTCGGGCTGCAGACTGGATTTGATCCAGTGTGAATCATGGTCAAAATATAAGAAAATATACAAATAAAAAAATACAACAAATTATACTATACAAAAATAAAATAAAGCATTAGAGAATACAGTACAGTAAATAGTTACAGCATTTAGCAGAAGAATACAAACTAATACTGACAAATAAATGGATAAAATAACTATATAAGTTCTTTGAATCCTTTAAGGTCAAGTTTTAAGCATGGTAATTATACAATAGAAAAACTGAACTGTGTAAGCAATGAATGAGGTATTTTTGAACTTAAGCTACTCCAAAAAGGTTTCAGTGCATTTTAATAATTTTGCACTACCATAAATTGATATTATAGTAACCCCTTTAGGAGAGCTGTAGGCTTATAATTTATGGTCTTTAAATGGCAAAAGAAAATATTAACATTTAATGCATCTATTACCATCTCATGTTCTCCAAGTAAACAATTTTTAAGAAATTAAATGTTTGAACATTACCTTATATATAATAATAACTAAAGATACAGTTTCCAATATATTTATACATTAGAAACAGTATCTTTTATTCATCATACTAAGTAGCTTTTAGGGATAATGAAGATTCTCATGTACATTATATTAGAACAGTCAGGCTAATACAGACTTACAAAAACCACTTGTCACATAAAGGTTCAATCCTTTGTAACAAATTACCAAACTCATTTTAAAACATTTTACACTATTTTAAAAATGTGTTAAAAACCTATTGTTGAGATATGTATAACTTTTAAACTGTGGGAGAACCAAGAAACCAAATTGCACTAGAACCCTGCTAATTCAAATCCTGTATCCTGTTAATCCGAAATTTAATTAAATGCAAACTGAATGTACATTTTTTGGATGCTCTAGAACACAAGAAGCAAATTTACATTTTTATTTTTTAAGGCTCTCAGCTTTTTTGATTTACCAATGATCATAAGTGGTAACCTGTTTGTTCTGACAGCATTACTACATGCTAGTACCATCAGGCATTCTTTACTCAGTTTGAAGCAAGGTATGTGAAGCTCTTGTTTGGCAGCAAGGCTTTTCTTTGGCAGTGCCTTGAAATTCAATCCTGTTTCATTACAGTTGTATACTCCTTGCCACGAGCAATTTTGAGATAAAATTAAATCTGAAAATTGTACTTTATGTTTTATTATTGCGATTGACTGGTCTGCTAATAATAGTTCTCCAGTTAGAAACAATTACCTTATCCCATGCCTCTTTTTTCTAATGACCTATTCAGCCATTAACAGCAATAAATTTATGGTTACCACCCATAAACTTGTTGATGTGGACTGCTTTCTCCTTAATCAAAGTACCCCTCAATAGGGATCCTCTCTGTCTCTTGAGAAAACCATTACGACATTGCTTCTTAATTTTTCCAAATTTAGAAAATTTTATGTGCAATGCTGTTTCTGTAACTTCTTTGGATGTCGATAATAAAACTGTTAAATTTTTCTACATTTTTTTACAGTCATTTATGGTTGCTTTACTGACAAAATTTAAGACATAGCCAATTTTGTACACTGTTTTTCTTATCCAAATGCTTCCATATTTTCTCTTTTTTACTTTTTAGTTTTTTTTTAAAATTGTGTGAACAATGCTTTCTCTTACTGGGAATTTTTGCAGTCTACAAAAATGCCTAAAAGACATAAAATGACAATAAACTGGGTCACACATAACATTTTACTTTAACATAACATTTATAATTTGCAGCCCCCCTCCACTTCTTTATACAGCTACAATGGGCTGATCAGGTGCAAATGTGCAGCCATCAGTAATGTTCATATTGTAATCTTAATTATGACAGTAATTTTGGATAATCTGAACATTTCCTAATATACATATATGTATACATGCATATCGTAAATATGCACTGGTCCTCATTAGTTCAAGTTAGTGGGGTTCTGTAGCATAGAGTTAGAGTTAGAATTTCTTGATTTTTTGTCTATAATTTCTTGGCCATACCCATTGATTTTTGCATTTGTATTATGTGAGAGTACTCTTTGCTGCATTTAAACTCATTTATGGTTATATTAATGAGTCTATGTGGTAAGCTGTTGAGAACTGCAAGATAAGGAAATTAAATTCACTTCTGAAACCAACAACACAGCATTATTTCTTTTCTTGGCTTAAAGATTATAAGAACAGGTAATAATTTGAAATTTGGAATGTACAGAAAGCATATGCAGATTGAAAATCAATAAAAGCCAATGACTTCAATTCCACAGCATATAAATATGCAATTTTCAACAGCTTAGTATAGACTCATTAAAATAACCGTGAGCGAGTTTGAATACAGCAAAGAGTACTCTCACATAATATAAACAGCAAAAATCAATGGATATGGTCAAGAAAATCAAGAAATTCAAACAAGAGAAGAGGTTAAAACAGTTACAACATTCTCAGCAAAAAAAGAAACCACCATTCACAAGACATTTACTTATCATTCTTGGGCCACCAAAAATTCTGGAAAATACTACAAGAGTTTAGAATTACTTAGCACATAGTGAACAAATTCAGCCTAAATAATCTGTTCAACTTTGATAATAATGATGAAAAGAAGCCAGGAATATATCAAATCAATTGTTCGGGATGCAACAAAGTATATATTGGCAAAACAAAAAAGAAGCATTGGAATTAGTGTAAAGGAACACTGGAGAAACATCAGGTACAATCAGACAGATAAATTAGTAGTTGCACATCACTTTTGGACAGATAGACATAATATAGATATGGAAGTAAAATTATTGAAATTCGTAGATAGATCCTTGGAGCTCAGAATATGGGAAAAAAATTTTATAAAAAATATGAAGATAAGGTTATAAACTTTGAGATCCCAACAGAAGACAAATTAATCCAAAAGTTCATAAAGTGTCCACGAGAGCTACACTGAGTCCATTCAACCAACAACGAATCTTGCAATCACACACAGTTGATGATGTTGGTGAAGGCCTGTGAAACATGTTCTGTATAATTCAATGGCAAGTGGAGCATAAAAGTATTAAATTGACTGACTATCTAATTAAGAATAAATTAATTGCTTCACTGTATTAGTTCAAACATGAAATTAATTTTAAATTTAAAGAGATATTTACTTTTTCTACATTATATGTTTCATTAATATTGCATCAATTTATTTTTGTGCCACATATACTATCTAATTGTAAGTATTGTTAATCATATTTAGTGATTTTTATTAATCTTTTTTTCAGAAGAAGGACTGATAATGACATGTTTTGATTTATTCTCTACTGGTGCTGAATCTGCAAGCAACTTTTTAGGATTTTGTTTGCTGTATATGATACTATACCCAAATGTTCAACAAGCTGTACAGGAAGAGATTGATGCAGTGATTGGTAGATACAGAAAACCTACCATTGCAGATAGACCAAGGTAAGTTTGTAATGATTTTTACTTTTTTTTTTATGTAATGATTCATAGCAAGCAAGGATCTTAAGGATCTTTGTTTATAACTATAAAACAGTACATATGAATAGAATTTGTTCATAATTTGAAATTCCTCAAATGAAATATTGCAATATGAGATTTACATTTTTACAATGATGCTTAGTGTTTAATATATTGCTAATAGGTCATTTTAAAATGATGAATGTAATAAATGAAATGAAGATACAAATAAACCTAAAGTTACTTTTCAGGGTAAGGGAAAACTGAATAAAACATACTCAGACAATATATCCTGACCAGGTAGGGTGACCAAACATTCTCTTTGTATGAACATGTCAAGCTTTTTACATCTTTGTCTGGAGTTTGGGTGAGTTTTTTTAAAAACCATGGATTGTTCTCCTTTTTGTAACTTGTGTACCTGAAATCTTGAAATTGTCTATTTTGACTTCTTTTTAAAGTAATTGGCATTAGGTGGCTACCCGCTCGTTCCTGTGGTGGTATCTGGTGGTTCTAGTAGAAACTTACTGAGTTCATCCAGCAGCAGAAAATGGAAATTCATTAAGTTCTTCCTATTTTTTAAAATGAAAATCCTCTCCAACGTGGATAGTTCTATTGGGTTATGAAGTAGTTTCATTAATTTAATTTCTGGTTTTATCTCATGATTTTTGTTCCAAAAATGAGCTTCTATTGCTGATTTGTCTATCTGTTTCAATCCAATGTTCCTAAAGTGTTCTTTTCTTTGAATTTCTAAATTTCTTTTTGTTTTCCCAATGTAGCTCTGTAGAGGATGGGAGGGACCTCTCCCAAAACTAGTCCTAAGTTTTAAAAAGTAAGTGGAGTTAGTGTTAACAACTTGAACACATTAATATAGGATTGTCTACAGCTTCATAAGACAAATTTAACTTAAATATTTATATTTATTTGGTCAAAAATGCTGGCAAAATATAACCATTACAATGAACAAAATTAAAGTTAATTTCCATCAAATTATCCATTTTGACTTAAATAACTGCCTAGCAAACTGGACATTTGGTTTTATAAGTCCTTGTAGGTATTGACAGTGGCCAAAACTGTTGTGGTTAATTTACCTTGTCTTGATGACTTTTCATAAGTGAATAAGGAAATGGAATTTGCTAATATGTTAATTAGTGCAGTATGTGCACATTTTAAAAATGTAAAAGTGGTGGACATGTCCTCATTGACGCATAATTTTTTCGCAAATTATGGTATACATTTAAATGCAATGGTAAAAATGTATTAGCAGCCAAAATTAGCTCTGCCATTATGATCACGTCTGCCATTATGATCATGTCTAAATCAAGTCTTGCAATTGTGCTACCTTATCATACTTCTTGCTATCAAGTATTGATAGATAAATATCTGAGTATATAAAAGGAGGGATGGTGTACTTGTTCTTCGAAGACCTTTAAAAGGCCTTTGATACAATCAGAAAAGGGGCACTTTGAATTAAGCTGAGAGAAAAGGGAGTAAGTGGGAAGTTTTTATAGGATTAATACAGAGGCTGTATTCAGGCAATCGTTTTATATTAGGCTGGAAAGCAACAAAGTAACAGAAATGGTTTAAAAGAGGTGTAAATTAAGTCCTGCACTATTCAATCTATTTATAGATGAGATAGTTGAAGAAACAGGGAGGAAGAATGGGCACTGTCCATCAATTAATAATAAAGACATTCCAGGTTTGCTTTTTGCAGATGATTTAATAGCAGCTGCAATTACAAGTGGAAGTTTAAAGAAAGCAATAGAAGCAACAGAGAAATATTATAAAAAAATGGGTCTTAAAGATAAATGAAAGTAAATACAATTTTTTGGTATGTAAAAAAGGGAACAAACTCAGCAGAGATAAGAAATGGCAGCTAGAGGGGAGTGAAATTGAAGTGGTAAGGAAATTTGATTATTTGGTGGTAAGGCTGAACAGTAATGGAAAATGGATGGAGCAAGGGAAGAATGCACTAGGAAAGGAAAAATTAACTGCCAATACTATAAGAACATACTTGAAGAAAAACCAAAAATAAGTGCAAGCTGATTAGAGGGAGTATATTCAGCTACAGTTGGATTGAAAATGATGCATAGGCTAGAAATATGTGGGACTGTAAAAGGGTTTGAATATATAGATCAGATTCATAAAGCAGTCTGTTAAGTGATATTGGGATTACCTGAAGCTGCACCCTATAGAGTAGCTCTGATGGAACTAGGGCCAAAAAATCTAATAATAAAAAGCATTGTGAAATACTGGAGAGGATGCAATCATTGGAGGAAGAAAAAATTCTTAAAGACTAATTGGGAGCTCAAGAAAAAGGAAAATGAGTAGAGAAGTTGGGTAGGTAGATTAAAGGAAATTTTAAGAGAAATTGGTTTGGGAGAACTAGATAGTTTAAAGTCACAAAATGGGCAAGGGGTGTGGAATAAAATGAAAGTAAAGATTGATGATACAGAGAAGCAGGAAATGTTTGGTAGCCTAAGAGATAAGAATATGAATAAGAATATATTAAATATATTATAGGAGTTTTAAGAAGGAGTGGGGTAGGGAAAAATATGATAAAATGGATAGGAGGATATGGCATGAGCAAGAACAGGAACAATGGTGTTAGGTAGGGTAAAAGTTGACAAAGAATTGTGTCCACTGTGTGGTAAGGTAGACAAGAACTTGCACTGTATACTAGAATGTATAAAAACCGAAGGATGGAGAGAGGAAATATGGAACAAGAATGGGATAATCTGCAGGCAGAAATTCTGGCATTCAAAATTTTTGGGATTAGCAGAAAAGAATTTTTGAATCAGTTTGGATATTATGTGATGAAAGTAAGAGAAAAGTGATGGAGGAAAGTGATCAAGGCAAAGGAAGATGGTAATAAGGTAACAATGAGGAGAGATGATCATCTTTAGAGAAGTATTTGTAAAGTTCAGTCGATAATATGTATAGTTAGTGATATAGGATCCAGACGCACAACAACCAGGGTGTTAGTTGTATAGGATCTGGAATTAACAAGCACTCAAGGATCAAGGAAAAACTATAATGTAATGTGTAGAAATAATAAATATTCATATATTCATTTGTCTTGCTGTCAGGTAAACTACACAATGGCACTGCTTGTGATAGTTTATTGTAGTGCTGTAGGTATTTTACAGATGCAAATACTGATTTGGGTAATTTAAAAGTTTTACACTTAAATGTGCAATAATTAATAATAAATAGGATGCTGTAGATATGTTCTTCAATGAGTGTGGAGCACACATTGCTATCTTGACTGAACATGGATTAGATTAATAGTTTCCAGTTTAAGATCTTAAAGAATTATACTCTCAAGGCTAGTTATGATAGACAAAAATACAAAGGTGGTGCAGGGATGATAGTCCATATGTATCTGACTTAAAGTAAATGCCTATGATAAAATATTTGAAGTTGCTGGCATAGCAATTTCTACTAAATGGAGTAAAAAAATAAATATGTCTGATATTTATAGATAGTGTAGTGCTATTGCAACTATTTTTATTAATACGCTTGATGAACTCCTTGAATCTCATAATGGCAGTAATACTAATCTCTTAATAGCTGGGGACTTTAATATAAACTTAAATTATAACAATGTAAATTTCATGAAACTGCTTGACATCCTTTAATGTCCAGAATCTTAAAGACATAACATGCATGTACCAGGGTCATCTCCTCTTCTACCTTGTCAATTGATCACATTGACACTAATCTAATTGAAAATGCAATAGTTGTAATGGTATATTAAATAGCTACTTCTCTATCCTATACTAATGTGTTTAAAAGTTCACACTAACCCCACTTACTTACATAACACTAGGAGCACTCTGTTCACTCAGTGTACAGCTGAGTTTGGGAGTGAGTGCTTCTGAAACATGTCCTAGTATTATGTAAGTAAGTAGAGTTAGTGTGAACATGTAAGACACTTTAGTGTAGGATATGTTACCATTCTATTGTCTACAGCTTTGTAAGTGTAAATTTATTTAGCTACTTCTCCAATCATTATGCCCAAATTTTAATTACTGAAAAGACTAATATAAGGAATAGTAAGCATAAAATCAAAGAAATAAGATAACTTGGTAGTAAGAATATCCTATACTTAACTACAACTTATGCATTCACTTTTTTACACTTTACTCCATTCACTTACACAAAAGTAAGACGTGTTTCGGGAGAATCTCTCCCATCTTCAGTTGCTTCAGTAAGCAACTGCCACTCTGCCACTCCATTGTCAACAGCTTCGTAAGTACAATATCCTATACTTAATTACACTTTTTTCTGCTGAGACATGGGTGGAGGCCATTAGTGAAACCAATGTCCATAATAAGTGGAGTTTCTTTTATCAAACATTTTACAAATTATATGACCTGGCCTGCCATGTGGTAAAAAAGAATATTTATGCTAAGAAGAAGCCTTCTATTAATTACAGTGGAAAAATGGTAAATACTAGAAATAGAATGAAAAATATGTACAAACCACATAGGTCTGAATATCAGTAAATTTTGCATCAATTGCAAAAATCTCAATACTCTAAAAGTCTTTTAAACTCAAATAGCATATAAAAAACTGCATGAAACATGGTTAATGAAATTAGATGTGAAAGGAAGGAATTGGAACCTATGAAATTAAGAATTAATAGTAGAACTGTAATCAATCCTGATCAAATCCGTAATATTTTTAATAATTATTTTGTTAATTATGCTAATGATTTAACTAAAAATGTAGAATTACCAATTTAATTCAATATTGAACCTTATATAAATTCCTTTTTTATTTACCCTATCACTGAAGATGAGATTATTCAAACTGTTAACAGTTTACCCAGTAAAAACTCTAGTGACTGTTGGGGTGGCATAACAATTAGAGTTTTAAAAAATGCACTACTGTATTAGTCAAGCCACTTACAAATTAGATTAATGCTAGAATAGAAGCTGGAATCTTTCCTAACATTCTGAAAATAGGTATTCTTAAGCCTGTTCACAAAAAGGAACTAAATGGAGCAATTTGAGCAATTATAGATCCGAAACATTAGCTTCCACTTTAGGTAAACTATTTGAAAAAGTTATTTTGCTTCAGCTTGTGAAATTCCAAGATAGCAATAACACCATATTACAAACCCAACATGTTTTTATACATTTATTGCTGGAAAAATTGAATAATGATGAGAAAGTTGTTGGCTTAATGATTGATTTATCTAAAGCCTTTGACTGCATCAGTTGTGACTTATTGCTCAATAAATTAGAGCAGTTTGGAATCTAAGGCCTGTCCAATAGACTGATATAATATTTGGAGAATAGACTACAGTGTACTGAAATGATACACTTTGCATATAATAGGGTTAACAAGGTTAGATATTCTATATTGGAAGTGAAACAAGGAGTTCTGCAAGGCTCTGTGCTGTTTATATTATATGTAAACAATGTGCCTCCAGGTGTTAACTTTAGTAAAGTGAGCTATGCTAATGCTATTAATGCTCTTTGTTGGAGTGATAATTTTATGATTTTAAAAAATAATTATTTCTAGTGCCCAATTACTTCATCAGTATTTTGAGTCAAATAGATTATGCTTAAAAAAAAAAATAGAGTTATTGATACTATTGTATGGTTTAGTTGAACTATACTTCACCAGTATTATGAGTCAAATAGATTGTGCTTAAACATAAAAAAAAAAAAAAAAAAAAAAAAAATTTAGAGTTATGATATTATTGGCTTCACTGTGGAAGTTCCAATTACATTTTAATTAGGTTTATTATTTTTGATATATCTAATAGGAACACCATGAAGGATATCTCCAACCTTAAAGTTAAATGTTGAAAGACCACACTCATTTTTGGGCATTTGGAACTATCCTGGGCTGATCATATAAATCTTGATGTAATGAAATAAGTAAAATTATTTATTTAGTTAGATTATGTATTATAATTTAATATTTCCACATCTAAATTACTGCATTGAAATGTGGGGCACATATCAACAGACTATTGGTTCTACAAAAGAAATGCATTCAAATCCTGTTTAATCTTAAAAAAACTGGAATGTAAGAACATTTTTATCAAAGAGAAAATTCCTACAGTTATTTCGTTGTATAAGAATAAAGTCATACTAATAGTTGTTGATGGTAATGCATTTAATGAAAGCGATAATGAAATCCATTTTTTACAATACAAAACATAATATTGATATACAAGGAATATATAAACACAAAAAAGAAGGTTATGCATGGTCCTTAAGTAATGGATGATGTATTATATAACAAATTAATGTTACTTTCTGGCAATAGATTTAAAATAGAATTTAAGCAGTATCTTATTCATAATTTCTTTATGATATAGATGAATTATAAATGCAAGTAATATATATATTATATATATACACATATGTTTAAAAATCAGAATTAAAAATATACTTAATTAACAAATGTCTATATAAGATAGATAAATTTGAGCTTTAAAACAAAATATTTTATTATCTTCATTTTGTAGCCATTATTTACATCTATTTCACTTAATTTTTATGTAACTGCTGAATATGATCTGTATTGACAATGGCTGTAATTCATATATTGTGGTTATACTCACTATTATCTATTTCTCTTTATTTAGTTTTTAACTTATGTTGTAATTTAATATGTATGTACATCCATGTAAGACTGGTTGAGTGTAAGAAAAGGCCCTAAGACCTTAACTCTGCCAATTTAAATAAATATATAAAAAAATTATTCTGATTCTATTCTTATCCTTCTTGAATAACTATCTGGAGATAGTCTACGCTTTTTAAATGCACTTCCTGAATAGATCTATATTTACCAATTGGCAGACTATACTAGTTATTGAAAACCTCTATTTTTACATTGGTGGACATAAATTCTTCTCCTGTTCCATAGCACTGTTTTTTTTCTGATTCATCTGTAAAACTACTTGGACAAATCAGCAGATATTCAGTGTTGATGCTGTCTAGGCCATTAGAGTATTTTCTTTATATTCATAGGCTTTGAAATGGTTTCCTTACTGCCACATGCCCCTTCAGATCAGCTTCTGAAAGTTTATTTTTACTGTTGCCACAGATACAGTCTTCTTGTTTATTTCTACTAGTTCTACACTTATTTATGGTGCAGTTTTAAATCTATATCTTTCATTGGTAATTCTAATGCATTTATCCTCACTTTCAGTAGTTTTGCAAGACTATCCTGGTACCTACTGGTACATCTTGGCTGCTACCAGTATTTGTGTTGAGAGCAAGGGTTTAGTTCACTTCCCCAATAGATAGTCACATTGTTTAGCAATTTGATAAATTGCCATATCTACTTTCCTCGATGTTACAATTGCAGCATATATTTATTTCAAGTGATATTTCCACTTTTGTATTCATAGCATTCATGTAATCATATTAAGTATCACCAATGTAATGTTAGTTTTGAAGGTGAATTTAATTGTAATTTTATGAAGATTGTTAAGATGATTTAAAGCTTTATAATATGTGCACATAGCCCATCGCTCTTGTTAACAAATTGAACTGCATACAGCAAGCTAAATATAGCAATATAACCTTGATGCACACTATATGGTTAATAGTAGTACAGGGAACAGCCTGTTGATATGTACATCAGTCAGTAAAACATGCATTTTCAGGTTTCTATATTTTTTTCTCTAAACACAGTTCTTTTATAAAAAAAAGAAAGTATAGAATAAATTTTTATAATAATGTGGTGTTTATGTGGTAATTATATTGGTAAAATCATTTGCAAAATAATGAATCTCAATTGATTTATATACTGATTTCATGTAAATGAGTAGGTGTGCATTGAAATCAGTCAGCAGCATTATATATTATATGTATACCTGAATATCAGTGTATTTGTGTGCATGCACATATGTGGTATAGTAATCCAAAAAATACAATACTGTTTTTCTGGATAATAACACAAATGGCATACAGTTACCCTATTTTTAAAAGATAATTTAACTGCAAACTGTATTGCAGAACAGATATTGGCATAAAATATGTTTTTTTGCTTTCAGCCTTCCATATGTAGAAGCTGTGATAACAGAAGTATTGAGATGCAATACAATTGCACCACTGACCCCACCACATAGGGCGATGAAAGAGACACTTTTCTGTGGTTATACTATTCCCAAGGTTAGTATGAAATTATTGTAAAGAGATTATTTATGAATATTAATGATAGACAGAAAGAATCCTGATATGAGAAAATATGCACAATAGTTTGTGAGTAGCAGTTTCTAAATGAAGTTATATTTAATATTTATTATACTTAAATATTGTACTTACGGAGCTGTTGACAATGGACTGGTAATATATCCTAAACTTAGGTATTCAGTTTTTACACTAAACTCCACTTACTTACATAAAAATAAGATGCATTTCGGGAGAATCTCTCCCATCTTCAGTTGCTCACTGAACTGCCATTACTCAAAACAATGGCTAGACACCCGAATGTTCCTGTGATGTTTGCTGAAGTAGGAAATTGCTGAGTTCATCCATAGGAGGAAATTCAAAGTTCATTAGGCTTTCTTTATTTTTTAATAAGAACATTTTTTCTCAAGTGGATAACTCCATTGGTTGTGAAGAGGTTTCAGCAGTTTAATTTCCGGTTTTATTTCATGATTTTTGGTCTAAAAGTAAACTATTACTGCTTATTTATCCACCTGCTTAAACCAAATATTCCTAAAGTGTTCTTTCCTCCAAATTTCCAAATTTCTCTTTGTTTTGCCTGTGTAGCTCTGCTCACAATCTGTGCATTTTATTTCATAAATTCCTGATTTCTGTCAGTATGGAGTCTTTTACTGTGCAACCTAATAAATTCTTGATATTATATGTGTTCTTTGGTGCTAACATTGTCCCATATTCTTTGAAAATTTTCTTGAACTTGTGGTAAATTGGATGGTAGGTGAAACTTTTGAATTGGTATCCTTCTTTTTCAGTGTGGAAACTTCGTTATCACTTTTTGTCTTTTAGATTTATTGATAATTTTTATCACTTTGTCTTTGTTGAAACCATTGGTTGGAGCTATCTTTATTATCTGTTGGTATTCTATTTAGTACTCTGCTTCTGTGAGTAGAATATTCATCAATCTGTATGCCAAACTGTGAAACACTGCATATTTATGTAATTATCTGTATGTGTTTCTTTTCTGTAAATTCCAAATTTCAAACAATCTCCTTTTCTTATAATTTTAAATCTAGAAATGGTAGCCCCCCATTTCTCTCTTCTTCTTGATAAACTGTATAGATTTATGTTGCAAATTAAGAAGTTTCAGGACATCTATTGAGCGCTTCTTAAGTATTATTGCAAAAATATCTTCCACATACCAATACCATGACTTTAAAATTAAAGGGAAGCCTTTTGTGATATGTATTTCAAATGAACTCATAAATAAACCTCTAGAAAAGGTGACAAAGGATTTCCCATAGTTAAGTCTGAAACTTGTTGGTAATATCTTTTGTTGAATGCAAATATTAGTAAGTTTTAATAAGTCTTCTATTTCTTCTGTTTTTAAATATATTGATGTTAACCATTTCTTTAACATAAACATAAGTTTCTATGTTGGTATGCTCAGGAATAAGGCTTTTATGTCAAATGATACCATTATATCTCCAGCTGTAATTCTGCTATTTTTAAGTTTTTTGACTAGATCAACTGGATTTTTGATGCTCAAACTTTGGAATCTCTTAAAAGAATTGAAAACTTTGATAAATTTTTTGCTACCTTGTATGTGGGTGAATTGATATGGTTGATTAATGGTCTCATGTTATTATCATCTTTATGGTATTTTAGGTAGTGCATAAAGCCTGGGTAGTACCGGATTACTCTGTGTGATATTCTGTTTATCAGCAGTGGATAGTGTTTTGACTTCATTGAATGTTTTGTTTAAGAGTTTATTGCATTTATTGAGCGGATTCTTTTCAATTGGTTTATAATCTTTTCCTTTTAACATAGTTTCAACTGTTTATGTAATCTTTTTCATCTAAAATGGCTATTTTATTACCTTTGTCTGTTTTTGTGTACATCACTGGTTTTTCTTTTAGTTGTTTAATGTCATTCTGTAATTTATTGATTTCTTTCAGTTTTTTTATGTTCTCCAAAACTTTTTTGCATTTACTTTTAACAAATGATTTTTCACTTTTGTTTAGTTGTTGCATGGCTATGTCAATGTTAGCTATGTAATCTTCTATTTTATCTGGGAAATCTATACAAGTTTTGAGGTCTTTGTTTAGGAGATTGGTTTCATTTTCCGAAAATGTGGCACTTGAGAGATTAACTACTTTATTGTGTTTATGCATGTGGATGGTAACACTTTTATTTGTTATTTTTGTAAGTTCTTGAATTTCTTTTTTAATTTCTGTCTTTTGTTTTTCATTTGTACACTTAAATTTTGATGTAGGTGGTGTTGTAAATTTTCCCATAAGTGAAATCCTAGTTTGAAAGAAGGATACAAAATCAAAAGTTTCACCTACCATCCAATTTACCACAAGTTTAAGAAAATTTTCAAAGAACATGGGATAATGTTAGCATCAAAGAATAGATATAATATCAAGAATTTATTAGGTTGCACAGTAAAAGACTCCATACCAACAGTAAAGAAATCAGGAATTTATGACATAAAAAGAGAAATTCAGAAATTGAGAGAAAAGAACACTTTAGGAATATTCAGTTTAAGCAGGTGGATAAATCAGCAGTAGCAGCTCACTTTTGGACCAGAAATCATGAAATAAAACTGGAAATTTAACTGCTGAAACATTTTCACAACCCAATGGGGTTATCCACTTGGGAAAAAATGTTCATAATAAAAAATAAAGAAAGCCTAATGAACTTTGAGTTTCCTCCTATAGATGAACTCAGCAATTTCCTACTTCAGCCAACAGATTCCACCACAGGAACATTCGGGTGTCTAGCCATCATTTTGAACAACAGCAATTCAGTGAGTTACTGAAGATGGGGGAGATTCTCCCAAAGCACATCTTATTTTTATATAAGTGAGTGGAATTTAGTGTAACAAATTAATACCTAAGTTTGGAATTTATTATACTTTTAATAAAAAGAGGGCAGCACCATGGCTTAGTGTTTAGACTGCTCACCTCCCAACAATAAGCCCAGGTTTTATCCTAGTGGCTGTTAGTGGGATTTGTGGTGGACAAAACAATGCCAGGTACTACTTTTTCCCTCACTCTCATTCTGCCATTGCTACTCATCATCTCATCTTCATTATGTGGAAAGCAACAGGAAGTTATTGCAGTAACTCTTTCCATAGAAGCTGCAAAACATGGCATGATAATGGTTAGTGTGCAGAGAAGGACCTTCTCTCAGGCAGAAAGGTGAATGAAACATTGACTATAGAGAGATAAATTATTATTTTTTCTTGGCAATAGATCTTGTAAATGGTATCAAATATTTTGAATTTTATGTGATTATGTATATTAAAAAAGATACAAAATGGATGGTCTAATGATTGATTCAGGAAATTTTATTTCTTTTCAAAACATTGTTGTTCAAATATCATTTAATTTGTGATTTATATAGTGAAAGCAGTTTAAAAGCTCTGCAACTTAGATGAATTGACTAGTGGATTTAAACCCTCCAATTACTGAGATTCCCCACACAGTACACATAGAACCATTCTCTATATCAGTCAGTTGTGAATGGGACTTTGACAGAGTCAGGAAAATGTGTTGTGCAGTTGAGAGTGAGCATTAAGTGATACAATAGTGTTGTGCAATCATAAGATATTCACTGTTATCATATATTTATCTTCAAAGTATGAAAATCATATGACAGAACAAGACAGACATTTAGGCATTAATTTTAGGCAGTCCAGCTCCAACATAAAAAATAATATTAAAAACTTCTTCTTATTGAAATATTAGAACACTTTTTATGGTTTCACTTGTTGGAGATTTACTCAGGAAATGTTTTGCAGACACTCATTCACATCATCAGTTGTTAAATGACTTGAGTAAATCCCCAATAAGTGAAACCATAAACAGTGTTCTAATATTTCACCACAGTAATGCATGTTCCACTGTGTTCGATTCCTAATTGAATTTATATTGAAACAAATTAAAGTTATCATTGTATGATTCAGTTGAACTATACACTCTTAAAGCTCCACTTACTTTTCATAAATGTATGGAACCGGTTTCGAGAACATTTAGTTCCCATCTTCAGCCAGGCTAAAGTTCAACTGTCGGATCATTTGTTGAGCTGTGGGAATGTATATTCTGCTCTGGTGGCGGTGTGATAAACTTGTAGTTTATGTTTTCATCCCTGACGATGTCGAAGTTCATTATGCTGTCTTTGTATTTGTAGATGTAGATTTTCTCCCAGGTTGCTAATTCCGTAGGTCCTTGTACTGATTTTAATAATTTTGCTTTATTTATTATGTCGTGATTTTGTGTCCAAAAATGATATGTTACTGCTGATTTCTCTGTTTGCTTATACTTTATGTTCCTGAAATGTTCCTTTAACCGTGTGCCTATGTTTCTCTTTGTTTTTCCAATGTAGATTTTTTCACATTCTGCACAGTTTATTTTGTAAATACCTGATTTTTCTTTTTGTGGAATACTGCCATTAGCATTATCTATCAGTAAATTTTTAACATTAAATCTATTAATCAGTGCCAATCTGATATTAAAATCTTTAAGAATATTCTGAAATTTTTTTGTGGCCCATGGAATGATATGTGAATTTTTTAAAAATTTGTTTATCTTTTGTTGCTGAAAGTGTTATGATTTCTTTGATATGTTTTTGTCTCTTGAATTTCTGCACCTTTTTATGTACTAGTTCTTTTTTAAAACCATTTTTAACTGCTGTTTCTTCTATTTGTTTGTATTCTTTAAAATATTCTTCTTTGCTAATTAAAGTTAGTATAGAAATTTAAATAAATAGGTTCTGTGATTGACAAGAAATAAAACTGAAGACTACTCATCAATCCACGATGGATTACACCATATATTTGATCTCAGAACTATTGGTCTTGGTTTAAGACCTCCTCATTCTGCAAATCCTATGATTTGTGATTTTTATCTTTAGAGGACATTGAAAATTAGAGTATATTAACCCTCATATACTTGAGAAACTTTAAACAAAATACAAAATGAATTCTTAATTATCTAGTGAGTTGATTTGATACTCTTATGCTCCACATATTGTGAATTATGCAAAACTAATTTTGCAGGCTTTTGCATAATTCAACAGTAAGTGGAGCATAAGAGTATCAAATTGACTCACTAGATAATTAAGAATATATTATCACTTCACTGTATTGATTCTGATACAACTTAAATTTTATATTTTATACAAAATGAAGTTAAGTTCATTATTGATGGAGAATGATGCATGCAAGTAATAATGTCCTAAGAAGATGTGGATTGCATTTCAGGGAAAGTAGACAAATTTTCAGCCGTTAATGTAAAAAGAATGAGTGCAAAATTCTGTTATTTCGTATGTTGTACCTAAGTTTTATAATAGCACTTGAGCACCATAAGTCTGCACAGAAAATACAGGCGGCAATATGAGGTTAATTACCAACCAACCAACCAAACTATGTACTGGGTCTTTTAAACTGATCTCACTGTATAAGCTAAGACTTCCCAGCTCTAGAGCCATGGTTGACTGGAACTTCTTTTCTTCCTAAATATTTTGTCAGCTGTAGTCATTGATAATGTCTGCAAAGAGAAGAAGTTCCAGTTCACCATGGTTCTATAGCTTGAAAGTCCTAGCTATACATGTAACGTCAGCGTCTAAAGGCTAGAATCTATACATATATATATACTGTTTCAAAGATAATTTTATAACATTTTATTAATTTCTATTGACATATAAGATTAAGAATGTTTTATTTGTTTAGTATTTCTCTATTCATGCAACACAAGAGAGGAAATCATGATTTTTTCTTAGATTTTTTATTCAGATGTGCAGCAAGCAAGCCTGAGTTCTGTTCTCATTTGAGATAAATTGTTCAGGGCAGATTTTTTTGAGTTTTTTCCCATTGTACAAAGGCAAATATAACCTTAGTTTGCCAGCAGATCCTCGACTCATTTGCATCATTGCACATTAATTCTTGTTCCAAAATTTTGTAGTAACTGGCATGAGATATTAACAATTTTTAACTCTTCATGCACTTGAAAAATTGGAGTTCTCCCTTCCCCTTTCCTATACATTACCTATTAACTGGTATGAGAAGTTCATTGACTTTATTTACTGTAATCATGAGGTATTTCCCTGGCAGTAACTGCAATGCATTACAGTTCATAAATTCTTTGCAGTTAAGAAAGTAACCAATTTATACATAAGAGAGTCTCACTCCCTGTACAGAAAAATTATTCAAGGTTCTATCATTTAGTGCACAACCATACTGTTCTACATTACTTTTACTACTTTCATGCAAAAATGTTCATGAAAGTGTGATTAGGGAATTAGATATGCAATTGCATAATACAAATAATATTACAGATTAGAGTACTGGGTTTAGTATTTGGTGAAGCCAAACTGATTACAACTGAAATCAACCAACATCATCCATATCTCAGATGATTAAGAATATTAAAAAAAATGCAATTTTTAAATAATGGAAACATTATACTATAGTACACTATTTCATCAGTTCATCTTTGTTTCTTTTTAACTGTTGTTAATATTGTATTTCATATTACTATGCTCCTCCAACTTCTCCTCCTCCTCCTCCTCCTCCTCCTCCTCCTCCTCCTCATCATCATCATCATCATCATCATCATCATCACCATCATCCTCACCATCTTTATCAGTTTTAGTTTAGTTTTCCAAAGTGTTAGTTGAGGCCATAATCTTACTGGCCTCAATCTGTAAAGTAAATACATGGTTATAAACTTTCCCTATAGGATGGATTATTTAATTAATTAATTACTTTGCTTGTATTTGATATTTGCTTGTTGAAAGTTTAATTTTTCTTTAAAAAAATGAACTCTATCTTTGCTCCATAATATGTTACAGAATCTTTTGTAGAATATGTTATGTACCACAAGTTATACTTTTATTTTATATCTGTTTGATCATTTTTAAATTAATACCTAACTATATTGCTAAATAATAAACATTTTGTTCAATTTGAAAAACACCATTTGTTCTCTGCTTGACTCAAATTCTCAATTTTTTTTATAAAAAGAAGTATAACCATAACTGTTCTTTGTTTTATCAAACCCCAGACTTCCACTCATGAGTCCATGCCTAAACAACTTTGGTCATCTGTGTGGGTACTGATTTAAGTTCCTGAAGTACTTAATATATTTTGTTGCAATTAGCCTGGAGAGTTATTGAAATTTTCATTCAAATATAATGCAGCATAATGTATGTTACTCACCTTGCATTTTTTAAATTAATATTTTTTGGAGAAATATATCTTAATATGCAATGTTTAAGTTCTGTTTTTTGCTTGACACAAAAATACACATCAAGTCTCTTAACACACTAACATCTAGTTCTTTTTCAGGATACATTAATATTTCCATGTTTATGGAGTCTTTTTCAAGATCGTGAGCATTGGGGAAACCCTGAAGTGTTCTATCCAGAAAGATTTCTTTCTCATGAAGGCAAATTCATCAAAGATGAGTGGATGATAGCTTTTGGAGCAGGAAAACGGGTGTGTATGGGAGAAAACTTGGCTCGCAACACTAGTTTTTTGTTTTTTACTTCACTTCTACAGAACTTCTCCTTCAGTATCCCAGAGGGAGAGCCCCAACCTTCTGCTATTCCATTGCCAGGTCTTACTACAGCTCCAAAGCCTTTCAGAATGAAGGTAATTAAAAGAATATAGATGTGAATCAACTGTTCTTTGAGGATACCAAAAACTCCCTGGATTATTGAGAAGTAGTAGTAGTTTATTTTCACATATTTAAATTCATCTAAATCCATTTTCAATGATGGCTTTATGATGGTGATGATGATGGTGATGGTGGTGGTGAAGATGACGATGATGACAGTGATGATGATGATGACAATGACAGCTTGTGAAATGAACAGAATTGAGAACAATATTATTACAGCCATAAACAGTGATAAAAGCAAGTTGCTAAAAAACTGAAAGTTTATTCTAAAATTACTTTTATTCACTTAGGCATATAGATTGAAGTGTTTTTGATTTTTACAGAGAGTTATAAGTAGTAACAGTGACTATTAATTAATAATGAATGTAGGAATCAACACAGTGAAACAATCTTAAAATCTTAGGTAGATTAAAAGTAAAACTACTTAAAATCATGTCAACACATTAAAACACTCTTGACGTTCCACTCAATTATTTTTAAAAAACTGGGATATGTTTTGTGAGACCTTGCTCACATTGTCAACCACGAATGACTAATGGATCACTGCCAATTTAGATTGATCCGTTAGACGTTCATGGTTGGCAATGTGAGCAAGGTCTTCCGAAACATGTCCCCATTTTTTAAAAAAAAATTTTAAGAGTGGAACATCATGAGTGTTTTAATGTGTTGACATGATTTTAAGTAGTTTTACTTTTAATCTACCTAGGATAGTAACAGTAATTCTATGAGAACGACTTACTTAATAATGTGATTGATTTGGATCTACATGGCTGGATTCATTCTTGGTAGCACCATTAAAGGGATTTTCTCCAATCATTGGTATCCAAAACTGACCCATGCCCTCTATCCAAAAGCATATGTATGGAGATTCCTAAAATTTCTATAGGACATTAAATCAACAGTTCAGAGCAGTATTAATAAAATTGACACTTTTACAAAAAATGAAGTTACAATGTCCTCCTATTATTGCCTACCCTCATGTTAACATAGTAAATAAAATTGCATGTGCTCCTGTTATTGACATAACTTCTGATGTGGAATCTAACTGTCATAATTACAAAACTGACTTAATTTTTTGTGATATATTATCATTTGTCTTACTGTAACATTATTTATCATTGGTTACCACAGTATTGTTCTGAACTGTCAAATTATGGTTATAGGATGTACCTATCTCATCACTTTCTTGATATCATAGCCATGCAGTTTTCTTCATCCCATAGGAATCAGAATTGTTCTACTCAGGGTATTCTTATCATTAACTTGACAATTTCATCTAAACAAAGTATTATTTTAAGGATATTTTATGGATATTTTTATTTAATCCTTTGAGTTTTGTATATTTTACCACAAAATTCTTGATAATCCATATGGATTTCCATAAGTCTTCAGAATGATAAATGAAATGATGGTGCCATTGAATCCAGTTTATCATCACTAATTACCTAAATTTAGTTTTTAGGATAGGGAAAATATCTGCAAAGAGCTCATTTCAAGATTCCTAGACTGCTAATTGCAATACACATTTCAATAAAACAAAATATAATGTACTAATGTTCTTTTATAAACATTTGATTTTGTTCATTTGTCATGAAGTATAATATTAAATAATGTAGAATGTTACTACTGGTTTTGTACCATTTGAAGTTTGAAAATAAAGAAAACAGCAAAGAATTTTTAACTGTGTAATTATAAGGACAAGAAACTGTAAGATTTATTGAAGCTGTTTCCAGTCCATGAGACCAAATCACAAAATATGTGTGTCTTTGTTGCACTTAAGTGTTCCAAATTTTTGCATGCTAAATGCCCCCATATTCTCCATATTTTGAAATCATTACCATAACCTCACTGTCAGCAAGATGATCACTAGAAGATGAATCTGTAAGTGAAAACTTTTTAATAAAACTCTGTTTAAAATAAAATAAATGTTTCATTTGAATTACTATTCTTTTTCCCTATTAAAAATTCTAACTATGAGTAACATAAATTCATCTTATGACCTTTTCATGTTTGTGCTTCACCTAAACGTGCTGCCACATAGGTATGTGTACAGTATTAGACATTAGCTTCAGTGCACCTGTAAGATTTTAAAAATTGGAGAAAAATAGAATATTACTTTATGCTCTCTGTCAGGGATTTTAAGTGTGAAAAAAAGTGTTTAATAAAATTATGATTTTTCATTAATTCTTAAATTATACATCCCCAAGGCTGATTAGATTTTTTCAGTGCAATAATGAAATAAGAGGGTTGATACTTAAATATTGTCCTTATGAAACTGTTGACAATGGAGTGGTAATATATCCTAATAAATAATAAATATTTTTATGTAATTGGAGTTTAGTATAAAAATGATTACCTAAGTTTAGGGTTGATACTTAATTGTTGAGATATGAAGAAACTATGAGATATGTTAGTGGCACTGGAAAGAGCATTAATAGCCATAATAAAGAAAAATGTTAATTATGTTTGTGCACTCATTGTTTGATGTAAGATGAAAGTGACTTGAAAGCATTTTCATGTGATGATTTTTTATGGTTATAAGTGAAACCTGAGCCAACAAGGATGCCTGGAAAAATTACAGAAAACTTCTCCAGAATATGCTTCTTTACACTTGAAAGTCTGTTCTCAGTAGTTTTTTAGATTTTTTCTCATCCTCTTTTCTCTACATATTAACACATTAAAATCCAAGTGCTTGCAATGGAGTTAACTCTTTGTTTAGATAAAATCAGAAATAAAGACTTCCAGCAACAGGTCCTGACTTTGAAATGCACATCTAGAACTAATATGAAAATAAATAATGCATTATAAAAATTGCCCAATTTTAATTCAATGTAAAAGTATAGTACTTTACAGTTTACAATTTAATAATAAGCATAACTTATAAGTATTACCAAAATTGTGACTTTCTGGGCAGTGCTTTTATGGGGTGATTGAAGAAATAATTTTTGTTAAATAAGCATCTTGGCTGATTTTTTTTTTTTATCTTTACAGCTTATTGCAATTTTGTATTATGTTATTCAAGAACCTTTTAAAATGAGAATATCTGTTATGGTTGTGAGGAAAGCACCTCTTAAAACAAGTAAAAAGGGTACCAAAAATAATACCTCCTGTTAACAACCCACCATTGTATAAAATAATTCCTATTTATGTAGTATGATACCCACTTCATATACTTCGTAGTCTTAACTTTATGACCAATATTCTTACTTTTCCTTGAGCCAATGCTATTGTTATCCATTTCACTTAATATTCACTGTAAATGTAAGCAAAAAGGTACCTTATAACAGAACTTACAATGTGCAAGAGAGTGAAACTATTTTCAATTATTGTGTCTGATACTCTGATTAATTACTTATTTGTAATAAAATATGTAGGAAATATACTGAGGATGCCAAAAAATGTATACACACTTTCACAGTAGATGTATATTTCAAAGTTGGACTGAAAAAAAAAAAGTAATTTATAATATGATGTTCTGAAAACAAATGTGACTCGCATACATTTTGATAGCATTGCTACATGTGATAGGTAAATGAACAATGAACAAATGAAGCTAAAATTGTTATAAATCAATAATGAACAAATGAGACCAAGATTATCATGTGATATTCAGTAAATAGAAGTTTTTTTTAATTTATTTATTTATTAATTTTTTTTTTAAATTTAAGGACGCTCTTTAACATCTCAGGTCATCAGCATCCCATTCAATTCCGGGTGTGAAACAGCTGACAAATTTTGCTCAGAGGCCTCTTCTTTTAGGCTTGGGGTTCTTTTTTGTGCCATAAATGTACAACATGGGACCCACGACTTTACTTCCCTTCCGAAGAAAGCCATTGATCCATTGATCCTGGTCAGGTTTGAACCTGCGACCTTGGGTTTAGCAGGCTAGTATGGTTACCACTACACCACCAGAACCAACTAACTAAAAGTGACTCACATTATATTATGTTAGCATTGCTACAACAAAATGGAGCCAAGATTATCGTTTGAACAGCGGAAAGCAATTTTTTGAAGTGGTATTGGAAAACTGAGAATTTTGTTGAAGTTCAAAGGCAATGGAGATGAGTGTACAAAACAGAACTGCCAATGCGATTAACAATTGCATGCATTTGAGATTCACGGTACTGTATACCATAGAAAACCATCTATACTAGCAGCACTTTGGGAAGAAATTGAAATGGCATGTGCTGCAATCACTAAGGATACTTTCACAAATGTTACTCAAACAGTTGTTCAATGTATTCAGAAGTGTATCGACACTGATGGTGGGCATTTTGAGCAACTGTTGTAGCTGTAAAAGTCTAAGATGATTAGTGCCCATCATTTTCTAACTGTGTGAATTCAGTTTATTTATGTTAACACAGTTTTTTCTTTTCTTGAAGTGTGTATACATTTTTTGGCCCCCTTTGTATATTTATATATATATATTAAAGAACAAAGGATGTATAAACTGAGGATTGTACAAAGTAATGACAAGGAAAAATGCTTGCAATCATATTATTGGTAATAACTGCTTGCTCATGATGAGGAAATTTCCATTTTTTAATGGATTGGTAATTGCAATTCATTCAGAATGCTGGAAATGTCTATTTTTGATATGGAAAAGAACGTAAAAGTATTATGAAATGGAACTATCCAGTTTTGGTTAAAAATGCCAATTTTGCCATGATATTTTTTCAAGTTAGAATAAAAACAGTCATCTATTCAGAATGCCACCAGAAAAAAATAACTTTCATCTTTGGTGGATATGTTCAATTTTGAATGCAAGCTCCACACTCTTTTTGCAATTTTTTACTAGTAAATCACTCAAAACTATTGAAACTGCAAGATTTCCAAGTTATATTATATTTAACTGTAAAAGTTACCACTATTTAAAACTCCAAACTATTTATTTAGGTTTCAACTTTCTGGCAATAATTGACAAAGAAAGAATGGAACTATGTGCATGACTCCAACATTGAAGCATGTAGAGGGTAGTCTAGTAGCATGAAATTGTTATGCAGATGAACTTGTTGGAAATTTCATAAAACTGTTTATATATTTATAAGTCTTAATGTCCTGTCACAGTAGCATGAAATTGTTTAGCAGATGAACTTGTTGGGAATTTCATAAAACTGTTTGCATAATTCTAAGCCTTCATGTCCTGCCACAGTTGTCAACACCTTTTAAGATGATAAATGGAATGAATGAAACAATGATGCAAATTAGAGCAGAGTCCTTTACATTTAATGTGCCTGGTATTCATCTTTTCAGGGTGAGGAAAAACTTTGGATAAATTTCTTACCCTACATCTCCCAACTGGGAATGGAACCTGGCGCAGCAGTTGACAAGCAGACATGCTACCATCTGAGCCATGTGTATTGAAATCCTGTGTCCCCAGTGCTTACTGTGACTTATTGTGGGAGGAGTTTATATTTAGTAATATAATGCTCTCTAACTTTTGGCATTCAGTAATATAATGCCCTCTAACATTCATTCAGTTTATATCATGATTACTTGAAGAAGGAACAGCAAGAGACACCAAGAGTTATAGAGTCTACTCAGCAAATCATAAGATTACATATTCTTAAACTTAGGTATTCTTTTTTTTAGTAAACTCCATTTACTTACATAAAAGTAAGACACGTTTCAGGAGAATCTCTCTCATCTTCAGTTGCTCACCAAACCACTGTTACTCAAAAAAAGGTAGGATATATTACCACTCCATTGTCAACAGCTTCGTAAGTACAATATTTACATATTCTTATTACATAGCTCTGAAAACTATTGAGTATGTTTTAGTGTATCAATTTGGCTTCCTGAGGCTTTCAAACACAATTTTAATTTTACACTTTTCATCTTGTTGCTCATAAGGGTTCTATACTGTTGCATGAAAATAATATTGTTCTAAGATCTGAATATTCCACACAAAGTTCTTGGTGATTTTTTTAGCCTGCATTCATCTACTCTAATGTCAGTGATGAGTCACAAACTCTCAATAGGATTCAGATAATTTCAAACACAATTTTATCCTTTTGAGCTTATTGCTGATAAGGCTTCTAAACTGTAGCACAAAAATAATGTTGTTTCAAGATAGATCTGAATATCTCATATAAAAGTTCTTGGCAGTTTTTTGATCTGCATAATGTGCCACAAGTTCTCAATAGGATTCAGGTCAGGACATCTGCTTTGTCAACCTTAAAATGATGCTGCATTGTTTTCAAACAACTGCACTGTCATTGCAAATTAGTGACATGAAACATTTCTTCCCCATTCCTTTTTGCTCTTTGCATAGAATATTAAAAAGGAAAAATCTGTGCAAATTTGCAGCCAGGAGTGATTTTCTTTAGTATCACATGAAAATGAAGACCTGCATCATGAAGTCAGTTAGTCGTTGATGACATTGTTGTTTCCATTCCTCTTCTGATATTCCCTTCTTATTGTTTTAATGGAAGCCCTCCAATCCCATTAGGCTATACTTGCAATTGTTGTTTTCTCCCAAAATGAAATGATCACCTATTACTTGACCATGTTACTGCTTATAGGTATTTGTCTGTTATCTGTTTTATAACTCTTTCGGTTACTACCAGTTGACTTACAATACAAGGTGCTATTGAATAGTTCCAAGTCTAGGCTCATAGCACAAATGTCAAAATAGTGCATGGGGATGCGTACCCAGTGTGCTTTCATTAGTCACGGAATATCCTCTTTGAGTATCAGGAGCTGTGCCACACATGCTTCTCTTACCATATGCACAGATAGCTTTGAGGTTTCAATATAAACTGCAAACTAGAGCAGAGAGTAAATTTTGCATCAACTTGTTAGATATGGAACGAAAACGTTTGAAATTATTTGGCAGGCTTATGGCAATAAAACAACAAGTCGTGTGAGATTATTTGAGTAGTACTCACGCTTCCAGAATGCCAGCACATTTCTGGAAATTGATGAGAGGTCAGGGCGACCGTCAATGAGCACACAAATACCTAAAATGGATTTAAAAAAATCGATTATTTGTGCCTGAAGATCGTCGGAGAACCATTCGAGATGTGGATAATGTGTAACTGTGTCATAAGGAACAGCTTAAGCAATTTGAGCATGGATATTCGACACAAAAATCCTAAAATGCGGCGCGAGGGAAATTAGTTGCTCCATCACGATAATGCATTTACTCACAGAGCGTTACTTTCGAATTAGTTTCTTGCCAGAACGAAATTATTATTCCTCAATCGCCATATTAGCATACTTCGATTTCTTCCTCTTCTAGAAGCTGAAAGGTCGCCGTTTGGACTCCGTGGTTGGGTTACTATGCGTCCGGCTTTTGCCGGACATGTTCCGATTTATATTGTTTTCCACAATGTCCGGCAGGCAAATATTAAAATTATTTTTCAATTGTCCGGCATTTTCTTATATTCATTTTGCGCTTTGTCGAGAAGATTTAAGAAAAAATAAAAATTTTAAACAAAACATACCCTATCATATGAGTAACTGATTGTCAGTTTTATATTCTAGGGGTTTGCAATGCTTTTTTTTTGGATTGGTTTATTTATGGACGCTCTTTAACATCTCAGGTCATCAGCGTCCCATTCATCTCAGGGCGTGAAACGGCCGACAAATTTTGCTCAGAGGCCTCTCTTTCAGGCTTGAGGTTCTTTTTCGTGCCGCAAATGTACGACACGAAACCCACGGCTTTACTTCCTTTCCGAAGGAAGTCATACTTAGGATTTTTACGCCCGAAAAAATCCATCGGTCCTGGCCGGATTCGAACCCGCGATCTTGGTTTAAGAGGCCAGTATGGTAACACTACACCACCAGGACCGACGTTTGTTTGTTTGTTTGTTTTTTGCAATGCTGATTTCCGAATTCTTATAAAATAGTAATTAACGTAATAATGAACCATTTTTTTATTGTTACAACTGCGAATTTTGCTATGATTTATACCGCATGCAGTCATGTGTTCTGTTTACGTAGCTGCTTCCTTGAACCCTGCCGCCTCTCGCATTCAACACCGCACAGCCGCCAAATTCCTTGTTGATTTTGGCAGTTCTTTTCCACGTTTATTGTTCAATTTTTTTGTAACTGCAACTGTGAGTCTTATAGTCCCGCTGACGGCTGATGTAGGTCGTAAGTCAAGTGATTTCTGAGTGTGAGAGCTGCAAAATAGGACAATAACATGAGTGAGTATTTCTAAAACTAAAAGTGGTGAAAGTGAAACTCTGGTGAGAAAGTGTATATTTTCTATCAAAATAAGAGAAAAGTAGTTGTGTTTTAGTTTTGGTCGTAATGAAAATGAGTCAAGTGCGAGATGTGTGATTGTTTTGTGGCAGTTGGATACAAAGGTGCCGATAATCATGGAAGACATAAATAACGGAAAACAAAAAACGGTCAATTAAGTTCAGTGCTGCATCATGTAACATTGATTCGTTTCTTGTCCCTAAGTTTTTTTACAGACAAAGTTCAAGCAACGGAGATGACATTAACATTTCCTACGGAATGTCACAACCAGTCCCACAGTTCTATGGACTGAACATCTAAATTAAATAAAGTAATTTGTTCTGCTTCCGAAGTTGCAAGCAAATTAGCATGTGGCAGGACAAAAACCGAAGCTATTATTAATAATGTACTTACCCCTCATTCCATTGATCTTCTCACTAGAACTTTGAATGACAATGACCCTTATTTTGGGTTACGAAATGATGCAAGTAATCACGGCGACTTGAACTTTTCCCTATTATAATGCAATTTTTTGATTACAAAGAATATAACATTGAAACAAAAGTATTAGAATTAAATACATGTTCTAATGAATTTTCAGAGACCACTTTCACTTACATTTGTGAGACTATAAAAACATCTTTTAATTGTATTGCTTTCAACGGAGAAAATGCAAACGTTATTTTCGGAGAACTTGCTTGAAAAACTGGAAAGAATGTATTTTCTTTACTTAGAAATAATTTGAATGAACATATGTTGGATGTCCAGCCCATATGATGCCTAACTGCTTGCAGCATGGTTCTGATGCACTCCCAGCTGACATTTTCAATTATTTTTCACATTTACACAATTCGCACAGAAGAACTCAAAGATTTCCGAGAGTTTGTTGAAATAAATTGTCGACTGCTTTTGTGTCATAGTAAGACTAGGTGACTGAATATTTCCAGTAGTATACGGATTAATTAAACTATTTCCAGCGTTGAAAGCCTATTTTCTTTATCAGCCTACAAAATCTGTTCCCACTATAATAAGATGTTTTTCACAACAAACTTTCAGCGATTGAAAAAGAAAACAATTCTGTCGTAGAAGTCAGCGACCTGTTAGACCCAGCATTTAACTCTCTTAAAGATAAGCTGGAGAATAAATTTATGCCCCTAAAATTAATCACTCTTTGAAATCCCTCTCAGAAAACGGGTTGGAAAGAGAATGCAGTGCATTCTCAGAAAAAATAGTAGACTTTTATGATGTACAAAAATGAATATCCATTGAAGGAATTTGAGTGTTTCCAATGCATTAAACTTCAAGATATTAAATGCATAAAGTTTGAAGAAATTCTCCCTTGTTTGGAGTATCTTCAAAGCAAAAGTGACCGAGACGACTCTGAACTTTTTGATCAGTTTTGCAATGTTCAAAAGTTTGTTAATATTTCTGGAGTAAATTTAACTCTTGACAAATAGAGGTGTGAGTTTTTAAAAAGTAGCATTGAAACATTCAGTGTACTTCTAATCATTTGTCAGTTTTATTATGTAATTCCAAGCGGTAATGCAACGAATAAGAGTATTTTCTCTAAATATACGTTCAGTGGACAAAAGAGAGAAGTCATTTGTTGACACATTCAGTTAAAATGATCATCATGGTGAAATACAGTTTCAAACACATGACTTGTGAAGAATTTCACAAATACCAATTGCGAGAACATAATTCACCTCTTCTCTCAAAACGAGTGCTGTGGACAAGTATCACCTTGTATGCCTGTTACCAACACAACCATAAGGTAAGGAGTTTTTAAAATTTTAAATAATTTGGCATGTTTTTTATGAAGAGTCTGAATATTTTTGAAAGAATGTCCCGCATTTGAAAATTTAGACATGGTTAACTCTATCCGCGGTCAAGATCCAGCGCTAATTGCAGAGGATACTTGGCATAATTCGAGAAAACAGACTTTCAGCAGGAAACTTTCATAAAGCGAAAAAGGCTGTGGGAGCGCTATATCGCTGTACATAATCATGTTAAAGGGAACGGTGGCAAAATATAAATTAGTTGTGTACTTTGTAGTCTAAAAGCCCAGTCTCAAAAAAGTTTTGATAGCATTTAGTATTACGACTTGCCTCTATTCGTGCACATAGATTATTTGCATTTGACATCCTCCATGACACGCTCCCCCATCTTTGATGCAAATGATCATTATTACAACCTAAATCTGTGAAAATGAATAACGTGGCAAAAAAAAAAAAAAAAAAACGCGCCATACAACACTATGCAGTGGTGCACTCTGTAGTGCTCAACAAATGATATAAACTGACATTCCTCCGACATTAATTGTGCTACGAAAATAATTCACTTTTTATGATTTATTTTACAGCTTGCTGATTGTTCATTGTCTATAAAAGAAAAAATATGTGATATATTATGTTTACAAATATTCTTTACATACGTATAAATATTTTTCTCTCAGCAAAAATTACAAAATATTCCAAATATTGTAACTTCCGCATTAGTTTAGTTATTCTAAACTCGAAAGAAAATAATGATATTTCCATTATTGCTTTTTTTTTTTTTTTTCCAAATGTTTCTCTAAATGTGCAAACATATGTATCATGAAAAATTGGATTTTAACAATAATAAATTAAGAACAGAATGAAGTTCGTTAAAATATGCAAGTGTCCTTGAATTTCTGATAGACACGTTAGTCTGCAGAAGGTACAAAACGTCGCACAGTACATATGTGCTTAATGAAATAGCAGTATGGCTTGTTGAAAGAAACTTTCAACATGACAGAATTTCGCAGGATCACGGACCTTAAGGGATCTCTCTATGCTGCTATTACTTTACTTTCATTCCCATGTTCCAGATATTTGATTTCAGAAGCTTTTGAGTTGTTCCTTCTAACCAAATTCTTCCAATGTAACATCATACATCGTAGACTCAAGATTGCGGTGGGTTTTTTTTGGGCGTAAAAATTCTAAGCATGGCTTCCTTCGTAAGGGAAGTAAACTTTTGGGGTTCCCGGGTCGTAGATTTACGGCAAGTAAAGGAACCTCATGCCTGAAAGAAGAGGCCTCTAAGCAAAATTTATCGACAGTTTCATGCCCTGAATTGAATGGGATGGTAATGACCTGAGATGTTAATGAGCGTCCGTAAATAAACCAAATAAATAAAATAAATTCGAATGTAATGGGGTTGAAAGTGGCGCCAAAACTTCAAGCAAGGTTCATGCACCGCGAGGCGAAAGGACGGAATGCGGAGGGCAGACATCGAACTTGGCAAACATTTGTGTTGCTTCTGCAGCCCCTCCGCATTCCTTGATTGGGAAGAGAGGGGCGGGTGGTTGTCTATTTATAAGGCACCGGCACTTTCACGCCGAGCAGTTGTTCAGTTCAAAGTGTGTGTAAACAAAACATGTCCCGCTATTTAGTGCCATTGCGCATGACTGCAATTCGCTTTCGTCTGCGCCATTTCTGGTCATGGTCTCCACAAAGTAGTTTCCTTAAAAGGTAAATGACAATAGTACAACAATGAATATTGAAGGAAAACAATGTATCTTAAAGAGAAGGGAAAGATTGACAAATCACGTATCTTTTTTTTTTTCCCCTAACAGCGCTTGTTAGTATCAGATTATGATGATAAAAAATAATAATATCATACAAACAACATAAAACATAATCGAGTAATACGTTTTATTTTCTATAAAAATCTAAACATCATTTTATAAGGCTAAGACGATTACGTTGGCAATGCTGTATAGCTATTTGATTGCACATATATGTTAACAATTTTTTTGGGCATAATCTTTTTTCAAAGAAAAGCGTTAAACTATGAAGTGCATTGACTTTAATACTCTAATTATTCGTTGAAGAGCCAGATATATGTTGAAATTATTATTAAAACTTGAATTGCCTGTATGAACGTGAAATTAAATCCCCAACCTGCATGCAAAGCAGTCATAAAAAGGAGAATATTCTTAAACTTAAGCGGCTTTGTCTTTGAGGAAGTTTATTAAAACAAAATTATATATTTTTAATATCTTCACTCCTACATTCAACTTAAGACGGGTTTACAATAGACACATTCACTGATGAGTTCTTATTTCGGAACTTACTAGGGGCATTTAATAATCTGCTTGTCTAGAATGAACATAACCTCTAGTGTTTAATTTAATATAGGATGATTCTCTCGTTAGAGGCCCCAAACTAATGTCTTTAACATTTATCTAGATAATGGCTTGCATATTTATACGTTCAATGATGCAAAATAGAGCCTGCTCATAAATAAATATATGCTGAATATTCTTCCCAAACGCGTTTCTCCAAATTCTGGAATACTTCTCCTAAAGTGGGAACGTCAACGGTTTCAATCGCTTGGCGTATAGTTTCTTTGAATTGTTGGATTTTGGGGGCTTATTTTTGGTACATTTTTCCCTTCAATAAACCCGAAAGAAAAAAGTCGGCAGGCATTAGATCGGGAAATTTGGGTAGCCGAACATTTTTCCGTAGTCCGTCACACTCAATGCTTGAACATTCCGAGTAGGTTTTTTTGTTGTTGTTGTTGTTGTGGAATATGACAGATTAGTCTCTTGGTAAAGCCTTAAAAATTATTTTAATGTTAATGCCATGCTTACATTGTTACATCGTTTATGGGTTTTTTAAGGCAGTTTGCGGCTTCCTAAATTTTCAGTGAGAAGGCTTCGTGTTATCTAACTTTTTAACCAATTTCTGGATGCAACACTTTGTCTCACCAAATTTAGTCCGAAGTGCCGTCTGGCATGCTTTGAATTAACTTGTTTGCCAGTATATACGAACAACACACACTGTATGATTGCATACATTTTTAAGCACACGACATTCTAGTAACAACTGCCAAGATGCGGCGCGGAACAAACGAATGTCACTGGACGTGTCTATTATATCACAGGATTATGTAAATAACAAGTTTGAATCCTCTAGCGAGAGAATTAGGCTGTATACTTAGATCTTCCTTTTCTCAGTAAAACAACTAGTTAGCCAACATTTTATAAGAAAATAATTCAGTACAGTAAAATACCCATTAGATGAAATTAAAAGTAGGTATATATTATATCTCGCTAATTAGTATGCAAATGTTGTGGTTACAGAGTTCTATGCTTCTAGGGTGTCTATAATCAACAATAACAGATGGAAAATCTGCAAATGGAATGCTTATAATATAAAACTTGTATTAGTGGATGAATTCAACTGTCATTTGGAATGATACCTAACGTGATTAAGTGGCAGATAGGAAACATGTGTTGACCGTTAACATTCACTCCAAATTTTGTTCATAGGTTGTACATAAATGTTTCCAAATAAAAATTTTGAATTCTCGTAGCCTGTATACTTTAGTGGCATTCTCATACAGAATGTTCAAGACGTTCTGAATATACAAAGCTGAAATTACATGAAATATTGATTGGGAAGGGAAACAAAGCTGTGCCTTATTACTTGTTGCTTACTTGTACACCTTTTCATGCTAATTATGTCACTATGCTTATACAGGAGTCATTCTACGATGTCAACTACAACAATATCGTCAACTAATGGGGACAAGATTCTGGAATCCCCTCTGTCGGGAGTAATTGAAGTGCCCAACGTTTCTCTCCCGGAATATTTATGGAAAGATGCTGCAAAATACTCTTCGCTACCAGCCGTGGTATGTATACATTATAGTACTTTATGAATATTACAGAAGAATACAGATTCACTTAAAAAAAGACTATTTGTAAGCTAACTAAATGACTTGATCATCTTACCCTCCATGCACATGAAAGACTAGTAGAGGCGACTTCTTTGATTATCATTATTATGATAAGTGTTTCCAAAAAAGAAAAGTTTAAATAACTGATACGCAGGATTTGTATATTTATTTATTAGCAATAATTTAAAATTAACACTTAACCAACATATCTGTTTTCAATTAGACTAATATATTTTATGGCTTGATATCATCATGTGGTTTTCATAAAACAACATTACATCGCGTTTTTTGATTCTAATAAGGAAAAATAAAAACGGATAGAAAGAGGATAGCAAGATAGCTAATGATATTTAAAACAACAACAATATAAAAAGAGGTTGAAGAAAATCATATTAGGAATAAGGACGCAATGAGTTCGTTAAGCAATCAGCAATATACTCGTATGCGAGGGCTGTTCAAATAGAAATTGTCATATTATTTATACTGCCATAGTTTTCGTGCTAAAACTTAACTTTACAATATTTATTAGCTTAATGCGTAATGTACACGTCATAGTAGTTCCAATGTTGTCACTTCCGGTTCCCGCCTGTGAGAGGTGTACAAATTGAAACATATTCAGTTCCCCATAGCAAAATGGAGATAGCACTCAACGAACAGTTTGCTGCTCTGAAAAGTCTGCTTTCATCTCAATAAATCTTCAACCGAGGCCTAGGCAATATTACAAGAAACCAATGGAGAGTTTGTACTTCCATATAGTGCAATTCGAAGATGATTTCAAATGTTTAAAAAGGTGAGACAATCAATTAGGAAGGTGGACTTTTTTTTTGATTGATTTATTTATGGACGCTCTTTAACAGGTCAGGTCACCAGCGTCCCATTTAACTCAGGGCGTGAAACGACAGACAAATTTTGCTCAGAGGCCTCTCTTTCAGGCTTGAGGTTCTTTTTCGTGCCGTAAATGTACGACACGGGACCCACGGCTTTACTTCCCTTCCGAAGGAAGCCATACTTAGGATTTTTACGCTCCGAAAAAATCCATCGGTCCTGGCCGGGTTCGAACCCGCGATCTTCGGTGTAGGAGGCAAGTATGATAACCACTACACCACCAGGACCGACTACGAAGGTGGACGTGGACCTCCAGGTTGCGCTCTAACGGAAGAAAACATTAACACTTCTGCTGTTATTATGAGAGAAGATTATCGAACACATTAAGAAAAATTTCAGAAATTGTGAAAATTCTATTGGGTGCCACACACACACATTGGCGATAGAAAAGTTGCACATGAGAGTGTTTGTTCACGGTTGTTCCAAGTCTGTTCATTCCCGGACAAAACGAGGTCGAAGGCGATGTTACAGGAGTATGCGGAGTTTCTTTCAAAGGAAACTTGGCTTATTATTTCGACCCTGTGAGCAAACGGCAAAATTCTGTGATGAAATCTCTGACACCAAAAGAACAAATGTAGTTGCTTCTGCTGAGGAACTTATGGTCATCTAGTTTTTTTCGATATTAAAGGAATGGTTTACCACTATGTTGTAACCTGCACAGTCAGTCCTGGTGGTGTAGTGGTTACCATACTTGCCTCCTACACCCAAGAACGCGGGTTCGAACCCGGCCAGGGCGTAAAAATCCTAAGTATGGCTTCCTTCGGAAGGGAAGTAAAGCCGTGGGTCCCGTGTCGTACATTTACGGCACGATAAAGAACCTCAAGCCTGAAAGAGAGACCTCTGAGCAAACTTTTTCACGCCTTGAGTTGAATGAGACGCTGATGGCCTGAAATGTTAAAGAGCGTCCATAAATAAATAATAAAAAAAAAAAAGTACCTGCACACACAACAATGCGTAACTGGATAATACTACAGAGATGTCTTGAAAACTCTGCAAGGCCATATCACATACTTGCAAAAAGCCATATTTCCGTGCAAATGTTGTTGCTAAATCTTTCACAAAAACCAAAGTGAAGTGTGTTCCTCACACTGCCCATAGTCGAGATTTTGCCTAGTGTGACATTTTCGTTTTTCTCAAATGGAAGAAACGCCTTCATGGGAGGCATTTTGTCATCAGCATGGTCATGGCTGCGGAGGCCATTCTGAAGGATCTGTCAAAAATAAAATTTGCGGCATACCTTTGAAGGCTGGCAGAAATGCTGAAATTGGTGAATTGTATCCAATGGGAACGACTTTGAGAAAGGTCATCAAAATTATGAGGATGAATAATAATATGTTGTCAAAAATTTATTGAACAACTCTCGTTATATGTATTAAACCATTCTTTTTGCAAAAGAACTTATTCATCTCAACTTATTTTTCATCTCAATAATTGTCGGTCCTGGTGGCATAGTGGTAACCATATTTGCCTGCTAATCCCAAGATCGCGAGTTTACACCCGGCCAGGATCAATGGTTTTTTTTCGGGCGTAAAAATCCTAAGTATGGCTTCTTTCGGAAGGGAAGCAAAGCCGTGAGTCCCGTGTAGTACATTTACTGCACGACAAAGAACCTCAAGCCTGGAAAAAGAGGCTTCTGAGCAAAATTTACCGGCCGTTTCACGTTCTGTATTGAATGGCACGCTGATGACCTGAGATGTTAAAATAAACAAACCAAATAAAAAAATATCAACAACAATTTATTTTCACAACAAAATACACCCTTTAATCTATTTGTTATCATAGCCAGATAGTAACTCATTAATAAAATAGCAAGTTTGTTAGTATATACTTTGACTATGCAGCCTTTTATGCATGAAAGTTAGGCCATTCCATGTATACCGTGCTCTCATTGCGCTACGCAGTTATGATTATATACACAAATCGAAACCGGTTGATCTTCCGTGGACGCGCGATTCCCGGTAAGACTGAATTGAAGTCCCATTGACGCGCAATTGATTTTCCTCGGTCGTATTTATTACGCTAATTGTTTCAGTTGCATTTCTGTAGGAAGTGTGTTACAGTATTGTGTACTGTTGAGTATGCCGAGAGCAAGACATGTGCTTGAATAAAGAATATTTATTTATGATTGATTTGTGCAAAAGAAATCATACAGCAATGGGGAGGATCTCATGCTAAATTTCCAGGTGTGTCATCTTCAACGAGAAGTGCAATGTTTAGATTGGTGAGCAAAGTTCGAACCAAATGCGTTTTAATTTTGCAAGAAGCCGAGACTTAAAACCTGAATTTTAACAGAGGGGGAAATTACCGCTGTATATGAAATAAAGCTCATGAAGGCTCTGAAACAAAATATCCGAAAGACAGTTTCCTACATTCGGGAGAATGAATGGTGGCAAGTGTCCAAATCTTTTCAAAAGGATTCAGGCATGTCTCACACTGTACGGCAGCTACCTCGAGTACCTACTATGGTGGTTTTTTAAATGGCGTTTAACGCCCGTTTTAAATACTGATACTATGATGGTGAGTGCAATATTAGCACTGTTTACTACTAATGAAAACGAAAGGAAAAAGATATATTTCGTCCTGCAGGTGGCAATGCCGTTACGCTATAATATCACATTGGCAAAATCAATTTTCGATTACGTAACGCCATGTGGATCCTGTAGAAGCAACACGGCGTAAATTTCGAAACAACTAATCACTATTGCCAAGAGAGAGTACATTTTAAAACATTGGTTATAACCTGAAAGTGATTTACGGAGAAAGCAGTAGCCGTTTTTCTGTGTTGATGATGCACTAAGTACACTATTAGCGTTGTGGCTTATGACTCAAGGCGAGCGACTGGTCCATGAGTTCAAATTTCTTCGGTCTGGCTATCCTGATCTTGGAATTTTACGTGATTTCCCCTGGTCGCTTAGGCGAATGCGGGGATGATTCTTTAATTTCCATGAATATCTGCTCTCCCATTTCATAATGTTAGCTTCAGTTTTTAGTTTTGAATTTACGTTTTAGTAATTAAATTATAACTGGCTACCAGTTATAGTTCTGTTTGCTAACTGGCTTTCAGTTAGAGAATTGCTTTAATGATTTAATTTGATGTTGTTTTTGCTCATTTGCGTTTTTTGTTATTTTTGTTAATTACTTTTGTTTAATTAGTTATGGGTATAATCTGTACAAATAATGTTAAAAATGTAAGAGATAAGAAAAAATATAATAAACTATAGAAACTGTAATATATGTCCCGGTATAGGCATCTGGTGTCAGGACGACGTGTTACACATTATTATTATTATTATTATTATTATTATTATTATTATTATTATTATTATTATTATTATCGTCATCATCTCCCATTTCATATCATTACATTCCGTTACTTGAGCTTTGGAAAGGTTTCTGCGCCGTCGTCTGCTATGAAAGTAGACTTTATGAGAGGCTCGAACCACTTGCGGGGGCCCTCCACCGGCATAGGGGCATCCGCTCGTGAATCTGGTGTCCCTCATCTCATCTCTTCCTCCCAGAGGTGCCCGAATTGGAGCAGTAGGCACAAACGGCCAGCCGTGAGCAAGGCATAGATACCGAAGCATCCTCTAATGCAAACACAGTTTACACCAAGGATGGGAAACTTTGGAGTTTAGACTACCGCCTGTTGGTATCTGCTTTAGGGCAAAGAAGCCAGTTTTCCGATCCCACAACCGCTGCTGTGCAATATTTGTGAAATGTCTCAAATAGAAGTATCTACTCGCTGTCACATTACAATCCAAATAGGAAGCAGACGAGAAAGAGAAGATCGCTAAGTACGAGTATTGGGACCAAATGTTGCTCGCCATTTTGTGCAATGCTCAGAGGAAAGCTCCGATTTAAAACATCCTCCTCCTACTCTTGGCGCAACAGCCCAATGCGGGCCTAAGTCTACCACTGCATCCTCTACCTCTGTCTTGCGGCATCGCAGAGTGCAGTATTGCAGGGAATGCGTGACGTGATCAGCACACCCTGCCGGTAGCTATCACTCGGCTTCCGCAAACCGCTCCCTAACTGTTCTCCTGTTCCATACCTTCCTAACTTAAGCAGTTGCGGGGGATCGAATGGTACCTCCCGGACAGCAGCAAATAATGCTGGCCACTAAACCAAGAAGGAGGTCGATTAGAAACATCAACCTAAACAACACTCGATTTGTTCTCGTGCTTTGGGCCTATATCCAAATAATAAGCACGAGATTTGCCACGACAAAGTACATAAAACGCTTATTGATGCCCGTTTTAAATGAAATTATTAAAAGACAGACGTACAAATAATCTTAAGAAAGTAAACTAACCTCTTATCATCCTTATCATATGACAAACATCTAACATAAACTGGACCTTCTGTCCTCCAGTTTTAAAGGAGATCTCTGAAGGTTAAGCCTAATTTTATTATAGCTCCACGCTTTCCCTTAGAGTTCTAGGAAAAAGTTTGTGAAATTATTTAATTATGCCCAAATTTGTCTCCGATTTACTTCAGCTACTCGTATACTTATGCAGTTACTAATGGCACACCTATATATTGCCATATAGACATTATTTTAATTTAAGTAATTATTACAGCAAATAAATATAACATATGCAACAGTGCTCAATGATTTAAAAATGACATTTAAAACTGCAGTAAGTGGAGTTGGAGGGAAAGGTTTAATATTACATTTAATATATTTATTTGACATTTTTCGCAACTCCGACATAAGCTTTTGATTCTGAAATAAGCACACGATATGTAAACAATAAGAGAGGCCTATGCAGGAAAACATAACCCAAGAATACTTGCGAGTTAGTTGCAAAAATGTAAATGAAAATTTTCTAAAAAAATCTTTAAGCTCGATTTGTACAATTGTATGCAGGAAATCATATACTTGTGTAAACAGATGTCTTAGAACACACAAGTTTACATACCAATCACGTTATTAACTTCTTCCAAAGTAAGGAGGATTACCAAATTGTCAAAGTGAAAAATATAGTACATTTGGCAATGGATAGGACCAAAAATAAATCCCATAGAATTTACAAATACCGTATTTCAGAAAAAAGGTAAACTGTAAAAAATAAAATAAATAAAAATAATATTAAAAAAATAAAAAATAGGAAAGCAAAACCATAAAAATGGTTTTATTTCACTCGTGATGCTAAAAGTCATGCTTATTTTAAACAAAGACATCGCTTTGCATTAGCAGAAGTCGCGCACGGGTTCTAAGAATGTCTCATGACAATATTATCAGATAAAAATAAAATATATTTCTAGATTTTTCTAACGTTCTGTGAAATTAATATTAATTAAGGCAACAATAACGATGACCAACAATTTTTCCACTACAAAAATATGTTTAAATGTTATTACTTTGAATTGAATAGCTATTATGTAAGATTAAAAATAAGGGAAAGAATCATATATATTGTTGATTTAATTAACTACTTAATTGTATTAATAAGTGTTACCTTATAAATATGTTTTATTTTGAGGAATTCCTGATTTTTTGAAGTAGGTCTTTGCTTTTCAAACAAAATTCATAGCAGATTTTGTCCTTGAAATTATACTGAATCAACAATAAGTTTTTAATTTAATTCAATGATAGTCTCTTTCTGGTGTTCAATTTGGCTTTATCCTCTCCACATTGACACTGTGAGCAGGTACGGCATAAGAAATTTCGCTTATCTTTAGAAATGATGTTGTATTTGCATTGAAATAATTAACTCAGTTTTTGTGGGACAACGCTTCACTGCTTTATCACTTTCCTTTTCTGTCAGAAAACGTTTCAAACTTGAAAGTTGACAGAATAAAAGGAATTTCTCAATATTGATGCATTTTCCCATTATTAACTCTAAACATTTTTCGATATCTTATATTGGGAGTTTTCTGTAGTTCCATCCACTGAAAATTGTACCTAAAACCGTTCGAAATTCTCATACCATTTCTATGGATACTACAGCTTTCATATACATACAATAATATTTTATCAAAGCTAAACACTGTTACTTCCGTTTCTTACTCTTTTTGATCACACACTTAACTTTTAATGGTAAAACGTGTACTTCCTTTCTTTCCGTTATTGCCCTTTTCGCAAGAGGAGAATTGATATCATTTCCACAGTTTAATTCTTCTAATTTTCCATGACTTAAGATTTTATTACGAAACATGGATATTTGAATGCAGGCGTTGAACTTCTCAATTTACATCTCTAATTTATGTGAAAAGAATATAAAAGAGTCTATCGTTGAGAAAAGAAAGAGTACGCCAAGTATGTAAAGAAAAATAAAACGTGTGGTAGCCCTGTTAATAAAATATGCTTTTTCCATTCAGTATTCTCAAATGGTACAAAGCTGATTTGAAACTTTTTCCGAATGAAGCGTTAAAAACGAATTAACTATTTGAAACATTTCTTATATTTCAACATAATCTTCCTTAGCATGAATGAACTTAGTTTAACTTTGCTCCGGAGCGTTTATAATCCTCAAATGAATTTGAACAAGATTTGAAAACTTGAATCTTTGCGCGCTTTTTTCGTCATTCGAATCGTTTGAACCCTAACCTTAAAATATGTCACAAGTTCATAACTTTGGAAATAACTAGTTTAATTCCAATAAGTTAATTCAATGTAAGTAGTGTAATGTATTTTTGTTAATTCTCTGAAAAGAATTTAGTGTTACTTACCTCTTTCTTCTACACACTTTAATTTAAAAATATTTTGAAACTTTTTAATTAAATAAAATTGTAAAAAAATGTGAACTTTCACCCAAATATATTTTTGTCAAATTATATTGAAAAAACAGAAATGAACTACAAACCTCAATTGTTATGAACTTCAATTACTAATTTAATTTGTATCTTCTTCATAAATGTTGACACATTTTTGAAACTGTGTGCTTAAATTAAACACAAATTTTAATTATATATTTCATTCTGGGTAGAAGTTTTCCCCTTTTTCTTTTTATGTGAAGGACGAAGTAGATTCGAGGTATTTGAAAACCTTTCAGGTCGAATTCAGACTCGAGAAAATCTAGGATTCATTCCTTCTCTACATTATGTCATTAGACAATGAGATTCCTTTAAGCCCGCTTTAAGTTCTTTATTTTTCTAAAAATCTTTTACTAATCGGAAAATTTTTCAGCTTTGGAAAAAAATGTAAGTCGGAGATAGCCAAACCATATGAATAATGAGAATAGCAGATCATATTTTTATTCCTTTTATTTTCTTTCCTCAATTGCTCCAAAAGTTTCGTGTAGTGTTCTTCAGTAATGACTGTACCCATAGGAAGTTAGTCAACAGGCTTCCTTTAGTATCCTAGATTTGTTGATTTGTTTTATTTACGGATGCTCTTTAACTTCTCAGGTCATCAGCGTCCCATTCAATTCAGGGCGTGAAACGGCCGACAAATTTTGCTCAGAAGCCTCTTCTTTCAGGCTTGTATCCCAGAGAACCGAAACCACAATCGCCCGAGCAAATTCACGATGTTTCCATTCTTTTGACTGCAACTTTTTTTCTGGTGTCGATGTTTCATCATTTGTCTCGATCAACGCACAAACTATTTTGGATTACACTTGAAACGTGTTTAACTTTGTTTAGAACTTTGCATTGAATAGTTTTCGATCAGGTATTAGCAATCGCGGTATCCATCTTGCAGATAGTTTTTATGATAGTCTTCGTCAAAATTACTCGTTCATTGAAATGCCTCAGTTTCGGCAAGTACTTCTGATTACCAAGGTTCCAATATTACATTGTGTACTTTTTACACACTTTCGGGTGTTGCAGCAGATCTTGGTAGTCAATTATTAGGTTTGTCTTCCAAACTATTGTGACCTCATTTAAACTGAGTTGCCTACTTCGAAGCCGTCGATATTGACGAGGCAGAACCCCTAAAGTACTTCTCATGTCGGTGTGAATTTCTGACTCCATAACTTCCTTTAGCAAATATTTAATTATTGCATGTTATTCGACGATTTCCAACACGTACAAGCTTGCGCTGCATGCAATACAATACGAGGTGCGGTTCATAAGTTTCCGGCCTGAACATGTTTGGTAGGTAACAGAATAAAAATACAGATATCTTACTAAACGTAATCTCCCTTCACTTCAGTCATTTTTCACATGCATTTCAATCTCCCTGGGTAAAAAAAGTTCTGAACTTTGTCTGTAAAATGCTGGAAATCATCTTTCAAATCATTCTTGTTCACCAATCTCTGCCGTCAAAAGCCAGATTTCAGTTTCGAAAACAGGCAATAATCAATGGGGGCTAGGTCTGGGATGTACAGTGGATTATCCAGCTCCTGGAATCCACATGCGTTTACGGAAGTCTTGGCAACACCGACCATATGGACAAGCAGTAGATGAACTTCTCGACTTAGAATCCCACATCTGTTCCTTGAAGGCAAAGCGCAATTGATGCATTTGTTCAGCATAGTCCTTTCCAATCAATAATCTTTGTGTTTATTTCTTTGAAGTCTATCATCATAATTCCTCTACAGTCCCAAAAATAGTCGCCATGATCTTCGTGGACTGCATGACCTTATCCTTTCTTCAGCTTTCTTTCGTCACACCATTGGTTCTGTTTTTGAAAGAGGGTCATAGTTTCGTCCTCTGTAACAATGGATTCCAATACTGTCCTCTCGTTACCACGGCAAAGGTTCAAAACCTTCTGACAACATTCCATGCGCCCTTTAATTTGAACTGCTGAAAGAATTCGAGGCACTCGTCTTGCACTGACTTTATGCATATGCAAATTCTTGATGGAGAATGCGAAGTTGTTTTAGAAAGCTCCATCCTTGCAACTATTGCTTTTTCCTCCGCGAAAAGGAAGATGTTTTCTTTATAAACACGTCCACTTGCCTGTCCTCACGTGGATAATCTTTAAGTCCCTTTCTGCCCAAATGAATAATGCTGACCACTCTTTCACAGTGAAATATAAAGAAGAAGTTTTCTTACATGCGTAAACACCTTCAAGGCGCTGTTTAATATCACTGGGTGAAATTCTTTAGTTAAAAATTTAATCACTACTATTATTCAATTTTGAACATCATGCTATTCCACGAAAATAACTCGGTTATAATACATCCTATCCCCGTAAGATTACTTTGCTACGTAAACGGTAATTAAAATCTGACTTTGATCTTAAGACTGCACCTGTCCTCTCGTTTGGGTCATACGCCCTCTAATTACGATGCATAAACTTTCCGCGACTCACACGGCACTAGAAGTATTGATTTTTCTAAGCGAACGAACCACCAGCAATTTAACACCTAACACCGATCACGTGATTCTTGCGTCAAGGCGTTTGAAGCCTTGTCAAAGTGTTGAAAAAATAACGCAGTGAATTCTAATCGAGGCGAACTGCCTCCTTATATACTACCTTGAAAAATCACCTCCACATAGCTTATAGACACCCACAAATATAATCTCACGCTACCCGAGGCACTTTAAACGTTCAAAATATACAGAAAGATTAGGTCGCTCAAAATTAAATTGTCATAAAGCCGAAAACCCAGTTTGTTTGGTCCTGACACGACCAAACTACAAATCATAACTACCTTCTGCCTGAAGCTTGGTCATTAAAAAAAACATAAAACTTGTCTTTCGTGTTCACCTTTTGTTACATTTAGCAATTTCATATATTGAAAATATTTCCTGCTAGCACTGAATTGTACGACAGAGCTATCATATAAAACAAACCTATTATCTTAGAATTAATAATAGTAGTAATAATCATTATTAATAATAGTATGAATGCGTAATGCAACATTATTATTTAAAATAATATATTATAATATATATTGTAATGCAGGCATGCGATAAATACTGTTTCAGATTGCACAACTTACCATTACATTCCTGTCTAGGAATTTCACGGAACTATTTCAGTCCCATAACCTCATGCTTGTAACGATTGTTTTTTCTGGAAGTGTGTAATTGGGTACACAAGACTTTAACACCTAGTGGAAATAAAAGTAGGCAGAACTTATAATATATAAAACAAAATCTTGAACCAACATAATATACTCGGTAATATTACACAGAAACACGTGGTTATTTTACCAAGCAATGCATTCGGATTGGGCAAAATTAGCTTATTTGCTGTGCTCAGTAAGGCCCCCATTCACAATGAAAATTGAACGTAAACATAATAAAATAAGATGTAACAGGTTAACTTAGTAGTATGTAGGCATTCACAATAAAAGACGCAAACGTACATATTAGCCAATCAAAAATAAGAGCAAGCGAAGATCAACTAACAGCTGTTTGAAAATGACTGCTTCTGAGCAGACGGCAGTAGCGTTTATGCATATGCAAAGTGCAGTAAGTAATTAGCTTGCAGTAATATGAGCAAGGATAGCTTTCTTATAATGCAATTAATCTTTTGTCCATTGACGCCAATCTGTCTGCAGAGTCACTGATCTACCACAGAGGCTATACAAACAGAACAGCTATGTTCTGATTGACTGATTTCTTCAGTTTAAGTTAGACGTAGACGCAAAACCTTGCAAGCTTCTAAGTTTACGTTTAACTGTACGTTTATTTTTATGTTTACGTGATTCATTGTGAATGGTTCTATTATAATGCACGACATTTAGCTTTTATGTTTTAGTTTATGATATGTTTAATTTTCATTGTGAGTGGGGCCTAAGAGCGATCGCCCTATAGACGTGACGTCACTGGCGTGGTCTTTCCGAAAATTTTTCAAATCACTCTAATACTAACATAACATTTTCAGTAAGGGGTTATTCTTCAGCTGAAAACTACTTAAATTTCTTCATTATAGATGGTGCTTGAGTTTACAATTTGCTCAGAAGAAAAGGCCGCGATAATTTGACACCAAAAACGCAATCAAATTAATCCAACTGAAAGCAAAAAATTACATGTCGAATCACAAAACATGATGTGCTAGGTCAACATATGATCCCGTAAGAGTATCTCAAACATATCCTTTCTGATTGTTTTTCAGTGCACTAATACCGTTTGTTGATAAAGGGAAATATGAAGCTCGGTCCATCCAAAGAAACAATTAGAGTAGTTTTGTTTGCATACAAATTTGTAGGTGTCAGTATGGAAGAAGTATGAAGTTTTGAAGTTGAAACGTGATGATATGCAGCAATTTTCAAATACGAAAATTGATAAAAAAAAATAAATTGCAAACGTCTATTCCACGATTCAGGCGAAAATTTCAGAGCGTGTGTCACGGACGCTGAAAAATCACAAAAATGATATATTACTGGGTTATTAGAAATTGACTCTAATGGGGTCATGTACTGACTATGATAACTCATATTTTGTGATTCGACTATGTCCACCGCCTATATCTCCCACCCTGACCTTCAGTTGCTAGTTGAATCCTTTTTTATGCTTAGTACCGGACCTCTTAGAACCTTAACACATAAATATTTAATAAATTACATTAATAAAAATCGAATTATTGTGCTGTAATGCACAAATACAAGTATATGTATTAATAAATAAATAAACAGCTTCTTAGCAGAGGACAGAAACAGCAGTCAATCTTCTACGTAGTCACAATAAAGAATGACCGAAGTTCGTTGCACTGAAGTAACCTTGTTAACAAGCATGTGACATTTTGTTAGTCCCAGTATATCAGATATACAAACCACACTATCTTATGCAGTCTCACGAACTGTAGTGTTAATTTCAGAAGTGAAAAGATCCAGTAAATGTGAATATATCGAAAACAGTCTCTAGAACAAGCGTTCTATGTTACAGTTTCTAATTATGCAAATACATTTATGCTATACTTATGTTCTGGTAAAATATACGCGAAATACCAAAACTATGTAACGTTTTTTAACGATGCACCGTTGTCGGAAAAGTACCGGTTATTTAATCAATTTCAACATGTTATAGGGATTTGCACATATAAAACGATTTAAGGCACCGAAGTCTGCCTATAATATTTTCCCACGAACTACTTTGTGTGTAATAGATAAATGCACCTTTAGGTGTGCATTAACGAAATAAAACTTGTTCGAACGTCTGCTTTATGTTTCCGCTGTCACAGCATCCAACTGCCGAATCAAGAAGTGTTGTCTGCATATTTTATTTGCTTCCTATGCCGAGGAATGCAATCTTTGCTTTATTCAGTAGCATTCTTGTTTCATTCGCTATGAGGAATTCTGTGTGGGAATTCCTTAAACAATTGCAAATTATATATTTTTCACGACACCACTTCTGCAGTGCTTAACAGTAATTTGCAGTAATACGCACAGCACCAATAGAATAAAGAACATAAGAGTGTATAAAATTCAAAGATTTCTGTAAGATAAGGTTACCATTTAAATGACTATTTGCTTCCTTATACGTTTTCTTTTTCTCGAGCCATCCTCGGGAGTCATGTTTAGACGTAAATTATAACTTTTTTATTATCTCGTTTGGTGTAAGAGATAGTGAGTTTTCCTACGTTATACACACTTACTAGAAAACATTCACATCTTTTTCAATGCGGTTTAAATTGTTGTCCTAATTTGTATCTATTGTGTTTAATCGAAGACAACATATAAAGGACACCCCACAAAGCACAGGCATTTTAGCACAGTACAGCAGGCAAAACTACATGACACTTCAACTAAATTTCTCAAACTGAAAAATGTTTTTAGATTTGAGAGAGAGAGAGAGAGGAGGGTGCTGTTACGTATGAAACGGTTTTGCCCAGTTTCGCTGAAGTCAGATGAATCACAGAGACAAAGAAAAGTACTTATAGTGCGTAGGTTTAAACGAAATCTTGCAGTCTGTTAAGTGGTTTCGGATATTTGATGTTTCGGATAACTGATGTTGGGATAAATATTTGACGTTTTACTGCATTTTTCAATATCCATAAAAGAAAGTGTGGGGATTTTTCGTTTTAACCGTGATCATCGATGATAGTGTCGAAGAGAATGGTTACAATGAAGTTGACATTATTGATGACTTTATTGAATGTTGGTCAGAAGCATTTTATTTAAGTTTATTTACCGTTGTTATCTTATGTTATTGTGAATGGTTCCATTATAATACACATCTCAGGTCATCAGCGTCCCATTCTAATCAGGGCGTGAAACGGCCGACAAATTTTGCTCAGAGGTCTCTTCTTTCGGGCTTGAGGTTCTTTTTCGTGCCGTAAATGTACGATACGGGACCCACGGCTTTACTTCCCTTCCGAAGGAAGTCATACTTAGGATTTTTACGCCCGAAAAAAGCCATCGATCCTTGCCGGATTTCAACCCGCGATCTTGGGTTTAGAAGGCAAGTATGGTTACCACAACACCACCAGAACCGACCCCCTGCTACTCAATGTCGCATATCGTCGCTGATAGGAAGGTTGTCTGTTATTGTGTGCAGTATTGTGTTGAGTTTCAGAGCAGTAAGACTATTATTTTAGGCGGCAGTTTAAAAGACAGGGTCTATAAATCCAATTCGCGAACATTTGATGAATTCGAAACAACATACAAGGAGAAATAGTCAGCATTTCAGAAGCTGAACTGCAACGTGAGAATCAAAAGGTGTTTGAATGTAACAATGCCTGCCTAGCAGCACGTTTTATGTACTTTGCCGGTCGAGTATACGCTACTGTGCTGTGTACTGCTGCTTCCATTGTATTTCCGCGAACGTAGAAAGATAAAATATATGCATAAAATTCTTGAGCACGCTGTTTAATTATTTGTTTAATCGAAAGGAAACACAGTACGAGTATTTCGCTCTTTTTGTATCTTATTATTAAAATATTGTTTGCCACTATTATGCTTTTTGTTTGCTTATTTATTTTACCAAACTATTAGGCAAGGCTATATGGTATCCTTTAAAATTTGCAATAGGGAATATTTAAGTTATTGATCTACAAGTCTAATGAATTTAAAATCATATTATATGTATGATCACTAAATATAATTCATAATGTTAATATACTTACGTTAAAATTGTTTATACTAATTGCATTTGGCGAATGTTAACGGTTAAGCACAAGAAATGTTAACAGCTGAAGCTTATGTGAAAAGGCCAACAAAAAATCTTACTTTGGAATCCAGCCAGGTTAGTTGTTCGTAGATATACAAGCTTATCATCAGTTATCTGATGTTGGATACAAAGTAAGCCTCCCGAATTTCGGATATCTACAAACAATTAACCTGGCTATAATTCCGAAAAAGATTATTTACAGCCCTCCACCCGGAAAGTTTCAGATCGTATATAATCTTTTTACCATCTAAGAAATATGGATTCTGTTCGCAGTTGACACAAGACCCAATGCGATTCTTTGACAAATGTTTTTATCGTCTTCGAAAAGGAAATATAGTTTGCTTTAGATATCTACAAATATCTCACATCCAATTGAATCATAATTTATCGCTCCACTCGTTGTCCAATATATCTAGACAGTCGGCATTGAGAAGTTAGAAGTTAGAAAGGGGAGAAACTCTGATACACAACTATATTACTGAATACAAATCGGAAGCTTCTAGAGTCTTAATGACTAGAATTAGCACTCATTATTATTATTATTATTATTATTATTATTATTATTATTATTATTATTATTATTATTATCATCATCATCATCATCATCATCCTGGTTTTCATGGCAACAAACCTATGGATGACAATTTGATTAAAATCTGGAAACTGTAGAATTAAGTTGTGTAGAATGTATTGTATATTTTCTATGTTTTGAAATCACATTTTGATTGAAATTAATACTGAAATTGGTCTACTCAAAATTTTAATTTCTAAATTATCTTCAAATGGTGCAAAGAAAAAGGCATAGAATGTGAGCTTTGTATAGTAAATGTTTTCTTTTCTTTAAATTAACACAAAATGAAATAAAGCAACTACTTCACGAATTTACACAAAACTGCACCAGTACGCCATTCAGCAATATCTGACTACTAACGAAACGGCTGATTATCGCTGCCGGAAACTGTCTGTTTGAAAGCATTGTTTGACATTGAAATAACTGCAAGTTTTTCCAAATTTAATACATAAGAATGTTGTCATTAATATACTGTATCACTATAATTATTTAATAGTCGTTTAAAATATTTCATTCAACAGTAATTAGCCGTATAAAACTAGAGGCAAACTTTCCTGAAAACAAACATGACGTTTCAGGTGGTGCATATACATAATGGCTCTTATGGGCAAGAGACTCTTACCACTTCATGTCACCTCTGCTGATCAAAATATTAAATATTCCACAAGCTTTTCGAGACTTTGATTTGCATGGTGAATGTAAACCAGATCCCCTACGAATAATAATCGCAAATAGAATAATAATCGGGTAAAAGATAGAAAGAAGTCTCCTCAGATATTTCTTTTCACTCATAAAAGCACATAAGCAATAGTACGAAATTTAACGTTGAAATATTGGGGTATAGAAAACCAACAATTAGCCCTTGGAAAAAACTAACAGAACACTTCAATACTCGATAAACTTGGTGACTATTGTTTCAGAATGCACAAATGTGATTTATAGAATCTAACAATAAAATAATAAGATTATTTGCTCATTTTACAATTAAGTATAAATTCAAATATATGTTACTACTGCATTCTTTTTTTTTTTCTCAAGTCTTTCTAATAAATGGAGAATAGGGATATATATATATATATATATATATATACACTTACGGAATTTTACATATTGGTATGTCAAACGGTTTAATGAATTTGACACAGTTTAACAACCTATTTGTGCCAACATTGCCAACAGGTACTGTGATATCACCACCTTCATTAAGGCGTCAAGTTGCCTTTCTGAGTTTCTTTTTCTTCATTTTTTGTTTTCTCTTTGCCCTTTTGTATAGCATGCCGAATGCAATAAGTTTAAGCGCCGAGGATTCCTGACTCATTTCTACCATTATGAAGTTCATTCGATCCATTCGTCTCAAAAATTTTGACAGTTTGCATAGGACATTAAACAATTAAAATAATGATGTCATAGTAATCACATTCTAATTTTTAATCATAATGTAACGTGTACAGCTTTTTGAGCGGTCATTCGTTCATCGTAACTTTGGCATCTACTTTAACTTTGGAACAAGAAAGAAGTTCTTGCTCCAAAGTTTATATTTGACTTCACTTAAGGATCGTTACAGCAGCTGGCTACGTTAAACTGAGATAAGGTCACTGCAGTTAAAATTATGCTCAGGTCATAACATGAACCTTCCGTTGTTTTGATTCTCACTTAGACAGATGATATGGGTATTGTAAAATAAAACTGTCAGAGGCTTGGGGCTTTTATATAAAACGCAAGAAATACAAATGGTTTAAAATGGTCAGTGTCTGCGTTATATAACAGCAAACTGTTCAATGGCCTCAGTGGATTTATCTTCTATGGGCAATAACTAATATCTGTTTGGGCATTTGACGTAGCCGGCGGACTTAGGACACACTCTTCAACAAAAATTAAACACTCGATAAATAAAAGGGGAGGGGACCCAACCTCCCTATTTGAGATTTGTAGATATACACCTCAGCGGCATCAGCCATAACAAAGTTTGTTAGTGCTCATCATATTATTATAACTAATAATAATAATAATAATAATAATAATAATAATAATAATAATAATAATATCACTATTAATGGTATACATTAATAAGCAGACAAAGTAACTAATTTATGATATATAGTAAATGTGAATTTGTTTAATAATTTTTGTTAGATTTTATTTTAAAAATCTATGGCCTGAAAATATGCAAACCAATGAAAATAGCTTAAGGGAAAAAATATACACTGAAAACATCAAATGAATCAAAACATTTTAAGAAATAACTATTTTACTAACTTCTGATGCTACAACTTATTTCTTTAGATGAATTGGTCGGCTATACCTCGAGATTCAAAGAGCTGGTTACTTTTCGGTAATTTAAAATGATGATTGCATTCATTAAGATAACTCTGTCCCTCTGATGACTCTACTCGAGAATCTTAGAGCTGTATAAGTTGACACAGGAACTGTTAAAACCAGTGCAAATTTGAATTTCGAGCTCACAGCTATCACATTTTAGAAAATGTACAACCGAGAAAAAGTTATCTTGGGTGTCCTTGTTCACCTTTGATTGCACAATGTCCTCCTTGAATCAAAGAAGCCAGGTTGAAGTATATCTGGAGTATTTTCTGTCTTTAACATGAATTTCGGGTAGCTCTATCATCACGTTGCAATGCAATGTCAAGACAATTTTCTTTAAAAAATTGACAATGTTTGTAATATTATCACTTCTATTTGTGATGAATTGTTAAACTTTTAACTAACAAATGAGAAGCAATAATTTCAAATGTAAAAAAGAAGACATTGAACTCAAACACAAATTATTTAAAAAATGATCAGGCGGTACATACCTTTAGGGGCGGCAAAACTATGAAGAACACTTCTACGAGCTAACCTAACCCAACCTTACCTAACCTAACCTAACTCTCGTATAATCTAATATTTTTGGAGCGCACCTTTGGCACGTTAGTTGCGGTTCTTGTAAGTGAAAAGATTGATAAGTTTTTTTTAATAATTTTTTTCCCCAAAATGTGTCATAAATGGATTTGATATGTGCTAGAGGATCTGCAAATTGTTGAACCATAAAATATGCTTCCCGAAAACTCAGTGAATTCTTTTGTAGCACAGTGTTAATTGTATCAATGTGTCAAAAATCTTTCATAACACTCACACAGCTAGAAATAGAAATTAAACGAGTGTATCTGAAGACAAAATCACTGCTTTAGAACCTATATATGATGAATCAAGTTCCAATTCTTCAAGAAACTGAACCAATTGCTCACAAGTGGAGTGAAACGTGACAATGATGAAAAGCGAACCGTCCATCTAGTAGCACATATTGCTTCGTGTTAAGAACATCATCGCCTTGTAACTGCTTGGAGAATGAATGTCTTTTAGGCAAATTTCACTCAAACAAATTGTATCCTTTATAAAATTTAATAAATCTGAACTAAAAATCAAATGCATATATTGATATTATCATCACTCCTTTTGGAAATATTGAGAGGGGTCCTCAGTCCCTTCTGCGAAAACTTTTGGGGCACTCAGGCCCTTTACGCCCTTAGAAGTCGGAGCCTATGAATAAGAATAATTATAAATATATTTTCTCAAAATCAACACCAGATTGAACTAAAAATGTTTGCATTACGAGTACCATCATAAAGACAAAAATAGCGTCAGTAGTAGTTTTGATGTATATCACGTTAAGAGCTTATTCTTCTTTCTTGCTCTGTGAAGTTCTTAATGACATCTTTATAAAATGTAGCAGATTGCATTGGTTAGTAAAGAAGTTTCATTTCGTTAGCTAGCAATGTTAAATCTGTGCAACGCTCTTGGTTTTGGTAAATTTCGATTTTTCTGAATACCTAGAATGATCGCTGTATGAGAGCTGTGGTACTGGGTAGTAGTAACTAACCCTAACTAATATACTTCTAGTTTTGTTATATCCATTTTCCTCTTCTTCAAGTTGTTACCAGCTGGTACGAATGTTTTCCAAAAATTCTTTATAAGAATAAACAGAGTGAGTTCATTCTTTAATCTGATGAAATCAAAGTGTCATAGTGAATTTCCTTAGAATTTCGAAAGTAAACATAGGAAAAGTCTATCCTACATTATTCATACTTGAGAGAATCCAACAAAGTGACACATTTCAAGATGTGCTTAAAATTTAATCTTTTATCAATGTGAACAGTTATGGTATCAACGATTCAATTGTGAAGGGCTTTTCTTGCAACTTTTGCATTTAACTCTGTCCGAAGACATGTGGTAGGATTTCATTTTATTTAAGGTGATACTTTGATAACTGATAAGCTAGTGTTTCGTCCCTTGTGAAAATTCACACATTTATGAGAATATGAATATTTTTGTTCTTGGTTTATTCAATTTTTCACATCAGTATTGAATATATAAAACTTTTGACTGCAATATGTGGAAAAGCGTGCACGTATTTTTAGTATAGCTGAAAATCGTACACAAAATAACTAGTAACTTGATGTGCCAATATTGTTTTAAAAACTTACGGAATCTCACAACTGTTTCGCTATCCTCTCCAGAACTGTGTTCGAAAGTATCTAAAAACGCAATTAATATATCTATATACTCCTTTACGAAAAAGGCATAATGTGACATTCCATCTAGTTAGAGAAGTCATATATTATAAAATTATACATCCAAGAAGTTTCTTCTTGGATGTATAATGTTTAAGCTCCTGTTTGTTTGAAAGACGAAACCTAAACCAATCAATATATACACGAGCATCCTACAATCCTTAAAACACGCGAGAGACTGGAGAAGAATTATGTTTAATTTATGCCTGAAAGAGGGCACAACTGTTGCTTTAGAATTGTGTGAAGTTAAAATGAATGTTTCAGCAATTGACCTACACCCAAAAATTTGCTCATCAAAAATATTTAAGTTTACTTCTCAATTCTCAAATACTATCTGCTATAACATGACAAGATTCCTCTTAAAAACCATGAAAATATTAGATAAATGCTGTTTTCATATCTTTAAAAGGGCACTAATTAGAAAAATTAGCCATGAAATGAATGTGCCAAACTTTCAGCGAGTATAAGAAAATTCTGAAAAGAAAAAAAAAAAATCCTTTCCAAGCATTAAATTGAACGCTACGGCGGGAATTAAATAAGGATGATTGGAGATTTATTTTAACTAATTAATTGTTTATGTTAATTGGGGATGAGAAGTAAAGGATTGATTGATTAATTATTTGGATTAATTGATTAGGTGGTGTGAGTGAGAAATTTACAATGACTGATTCTAGGTAATTTAATTATCAGGGTATTGGTGTGTTTTTCTTCTCCTCTCGCCGCTACTCTCATGTCACTTCGCCACGGCTATTGCTCTCTGTGTCAGCTGAAATTTTGTGATATGTAAAAGTGTCAAGAGGGAAGGATACAAGGAATTCGAACAATAGCAGTTGAAACAAGCGTGGATAATGTTAACACCATTTATTTTCGTGTTCACTGTTCTAGCTTGGTCACGCTGAAGTCTGGAGACATGTCTGGGCGTTACTAAGGCCCTTTTAGCACTATCAGATTCGTAATCTATAGTGACTTCGATCCTCTACGCTTGACGCGTGATTCTATCCAATCGTTCGCTATTTATCATTCAACTTCCATATTCACTTGCACCACAAACACTTCTTTTATTATTAAGAATCGTACGGTTCCCTTTAATATCACAGGCTGTCACTTAAAGCTCGCACAAACGATCTTAATATCAATTATTACTAAATACTTCGCAACTGAACATCTGAAAATGAACAAATGACTAACTGACTGACTACTGTCTGAGCTCCTGACTGATTGCGTAACTCTTGCGTAAATGAATGATTGAATGCCTGCAAAAAATCTTTCCGCGAAAATAAATGACTGGGTGTCTGACACTCTCCGTGAAACTAGATGACTGACTGTCTGACGATCTCCTCGTCTGCCTCAAAAACTGCCACTTTTATTAATTGTCCAGTCCTTCGGTCGGGACGATAGAAAAAAATTGCTATAGGACTTTTTGAATATCATCTGACTTTCTCCCTCTCAGATGACTTTCTATTGGTCGCAGTTTATGCAGATCTATTTCATATAAATCTGATTGGACGTGGTTATTAAAATCTTGACTGATCCAAATAGCACCTATCGGTTCTGCTTTTGATTCTTAGCTCTGTTTATCGCCATTAATTTGACCTGAATAAACTCTATGCTTAAAAGAAACCGTATCGAGATTTTTACGATTATTATGTCCTATTGTGCGGTCCTACTCTGCAATCTAACAATAGAGCTCGCACCAGACCGTGCCTATTAAAGAAATCGGGCGATCGCTTTGTGCCCAATATTGCCTTTCCAAAATCTTTAGCGAACCAGACCGTGCCATAAATATAACAAAAAGAAGATCTTTGGGATATCTTCTGCTCCAAGTGAATATAACAGTATTTATTTACCCTAAGTTGAAGCAACTTTTCCTCTGAACATAAGTGGTTCACCTACATACATGCTTAATGCAAGCAATATAAAATATAGAACTTATTTACATACATTATATCTTATGATTACCTTATTATATTTTATGATTACCTGGTTAATTAGTGGGTCGGGGACGAGGCTAGAAAATACTGTCTCAACACTTACCTTTGTTCCGTTCTAGCGTGAACGTGCAAGATAGTTTTCTGTTCTTTCGGTTCGCGCATGCGCCGCCACAGTAAAATATGACCACATGCAAAACTGCGAGATGAAAGCTGCCTTATATTGCAGATGATACTTTTTAAGAAAAAGTACTTTTGAAAATTAGACTTCTAAAATTAGTAGGAAATGGGGAAAGAAGAAAAAGAAAAGAAAGCAAATTATGTCATATGAAGCAAGACTTAGGTGCACGGCACATACTTAGCTTACCGAATGCATGTCCCTGTTATAAAAGCAATTCCAAAAAGTGCCTAAGGGGGTTTTCAGTATAAAAATACAAGTATTTTGATAAGTAACTTGGTTTGGTATTAATGATAACAAGTTCAGTCTTACAAAGTACTTAGAAGTTCAAAGCTGTTGCTCCAACGTTTCTCCGGGTCCGTGATCCCCTTGTGGGAGTGGGTTTCTAAGAGTCTCTCAAAATACTCGTTTACATCCTGGATGACCTCTTCATTTGACACCAAATTTTTATCCAGCCAGAAAGGATATAAGTTTCGAGATCAAATGATAATCCGAAGGAGTGAGATCAGGTGGGTGGGGTGGAAATATTTTAATCGTAGTTCGGTAAATTTATCCTAAGCGATGCGGCTTGAACGCACCGCGCAATGTCATGACGCAACAACACTTCGCTTTTCCAGAACGTTTTTCCTCAATCAGTGTCTTCAGCTATCTCCAGTAAAGATTTTCCCCTTCTTCAAGTAGTCAATCAAGACAATTCCTTTTGCGTCCCCAAAATACTGAAGCCATCACCTTTTCAGCGCATTTGCATTTTCCGGTGCCGGTTCGCTTCCTGCGGTCCTGTATTTGGACTGCTGTTTCGTTTTCGTTGTATGTAATAAATCCACGTTTAGCCCATAGTCACAAGACGCCGCAAAAATCAGTTGGATTCTTCTTAAATATTTCCAAACAGTCGGCCGATGTTCGCATGCAATTTCGCTTTTGCTCCATAGTGAGCAGACATGGCATCCATTTTGCGCAAAGTTTTTTACATGTGCTATTCATTTTGCAAAATAAAATTAGCCCGCTCAGTTGAGATACCCATAGCCTCTGCAAACTCGCGCACTTTCATTCACCTGCAAGCCAAAAACAATAACATGGACTTTATTGACGATTTCTGGTCTGCATATGATCCCCTGGTTCATGACTTCTGCACCGCTTTCTAAATGGTCATTTATAGAACCAGTTTTCTACTCTCTCAGCGAATATCGGTCCTGACGGTCTAGTGTTAACCACAATTGCCTCGTAAACTCAAGATCGCGGGTTTAATCCCGGCCTGGGTCGAAGGATTTTTTCGGACGTAAAAATCCTTCAGAAGGGAAGTAAAGCCATGGGTCATGTGTCGTAGATTTACGACAAGAAAAAGAACCCCAAACCTGAAAGAAGAGGCCTCTGAACAAAATTTGTCGGTCGTTTCACGCCCTGAATTGAATGGGACGCTGATGACCTGAGATGTTAAAGAGCGTCCGTAAATGAACCAAATCAACAACTCTCTGCGAATCAACTTTTGCTGGCTACGCGCGGTATTCCTTCGTATGCAGTCGACAGATTCTTTTATACTTACTGATTTCCCTTAACAGAGGAATCCCGTAGATTAAATTCTCATACTATAACGAATGCGCCCAGCTGTGTGGTTCAGGCAATAAGCTTGAGACTCACGTTCGAGAGGTCCCGGATTCAAATCCCTTGGGGCCAACCATCATAACCTTGTTTGTTTTTTCTCTTCTTAGTCGCTTAGGCGAATACTGAGATGGATATTTCCTTTCTAAAAATATTTCGCTCTCTCATTTGATTTGATTTCATTCCATTAGTTCTGTAAAGGGTCGAAAGTGCAAGGTGAGTTGGACTGTACGGTGTGCAATGTGACGGTGACTTGCGTTTTTGAAAGGTTTCCGTCCCGCGTCTGAGGGGCTTCAGAAATGTTCTATTTGAAAACATTGTTAGGGATTATGTCTATATCTGTGCCTAGCCGTTGCTGGACTCAAGGCGTCTATCTCACCTCAAATCTTCCTTCAGAAGGTGCATCCATAGGGGACATAGGCACAAACGACCAGTCGTTGAACAAATACAGCAATCCTCCATTCCTAGCCCTACCATTCCAATAATCGAATGGGGTTGATGCGCGGTGAATCTTTCTGGATCACAACACGGTGAAACTCGATGATACACAAACGCTTTCTCGCTGTTTGCTGTCTCTTAAAACTCTTGACCAAAGACCTGCTATTCAAAAAATATTTCAGAGATCCATGTTTTATATCACCAACTACAATCTTTATATCTCTAACACACACACACACAATAATTGAGTCAATTTTGAACTTGAATTTATCCTAATTTTAGTTGTTTGGAAGATTTGTTTTTCCAATTGTTCAAGTGCAGAGATAATTCCACGCGTTCCAGTCAGCTATCTGTTATCTCGTATGCAATGGCTGGCCGACTTTTGACCGAATAAATCCCGGTACTATCCACTGGGAAATTGTTGCATAGAACATATGATATCTATTAAGAATTTGAGGAATGTTTTTATGGACATTCTGATAAACAGAAGTGTCATTCAAAATTTTATTTGTCTCAGTTATGCACCAGTGGTCTTAAAAATGACTGTAATATTCGGCAGCTTTTAACTAGGTTCCCAGAAAATTAACATCCGTTTTGGAGGCAAAAGAATTTCCAGAAGTCTCTGGTGAAATCTTGAAAGATTTGGAGACTTGGTAAACATTTTTCTTCTGTTGAGATTTATTTGTTAACTGACTCTGATTTCTCAGTCACGCGAGTGATACTATGAGTATGTGCAAGGCAATTTATATGAATAAGTTTAAGGTAAAATATTGCTAAAAGTTACATAGTATGGACTATAGAAGAAACAGTTTCTGTAAAGGTCAACAGCATTTTACCCTCTTTAGGACTGAGAAGTTTGAACCCATTCTTTAAATGTAATCTTTGTTTTGACTAAGCCTTCTAGTGCCCATTGGATAACCTAGACGGTTTTCTGGATCAAGTTTGTGAAGAAATATCCGAGACTACGATTGTCTTGTCCACAAAAATCTCCAAATCCTTCACCTAAGTCCTTGTAAATCCTAAAACGATATTTTCATAAGCAAGTCCTTGTAACTCTTTAACAGAATTCTTTCAGAAAACATTAGTTGCTGGCAGCCTTCCTGAAGAAAGCCCTGAAGTTTTCGATTTTCCATGGTTTGGAAAGGAATACTTGCTGACACCATTGTGACATAAATGTACAATAAATTTACTTTTTCCAAAGACAAAAATGGCATCAATAAAGTTCTGCCCATTTTGAATGTGTGTTGCGCGTTAGCCACGTTAATTGCTCGTATATGCTGCACTAGGTGTAAGTTTTTTTTTTTTCATGGGAGACACTGAAGTATACAATTATTCACTTATACAAAAATTTTAATTTATGAGAAATCATTAAACTGTCATATAACCAAAAGCCCCATTAAACCCGAGTCCAACAGCCCCGGAGGACTAAAGTAATCACACCGCTGCGTCCTCTTGTCTCCAAATTGCGATATCATAAACAGAGTGCACCACCACGGCTGGCTGAGATCTTTTAAGGTACGGACTCGTGAGCGGTAGATGTTGTTTTCGGTTCCCGCCAAGACCGTTCTCCCTGACAGAGTTTTCTCTTTATTAAAAAAAAATCTCCTTTCCCAATCTATCATTTCATGTATCGTTAGGGTCCACCGCCTTGGTGCCTCAGTAGTAAACATGAACATTAAACACTATGTATATAAAAATGGATTATTTTAGGGGGCATGTGATTAGCAAACCTCTACAAGCCGGCCGATTTTTATCTGCGACTGCTATTAATTCAATAGAAAGTTATCCAATTGTTATCACGAGGCTGGGTGAACTCCGATTCTAACCTCACAAACGTAGAAATTTTCTAAGCAGGTCCGGAATCGAATTCGGTACCTTTGGATATATTCACTCTATACTAAGTTATGTTATTCCATTTTGGGGATGTCTAATAAGTTACAGAAAATATCAAAATTACAGAAAAGTACTCCATGATATTACTCAAAGTGACTCAAAGAATGCCTAGCAAACTCTAATTTAACAAACTTTTTTACTACTGCCAATTTTTATTTCCACTGATACAGTGCACTTTGTTGTCAGTGGTTTCAGGCTCTTAATGGTCACCTACCTTCCCTTTCTTTTTCTCAATTTTGCAAACAGGACACCTATGACTGAATAGTTCCTATCTCTTCCTATCTTAACCTTCTTTTCATACTACAGGCCTCTGACTCTTGGCATTTGCCTATCATTTCTATCTAAGTCTTTTGTTGAACATTTTTACCTCAAACTCTTAATGTTTGACCATTTTTGCCTAAATTAATTTGTGTTCATTTTTTTTTTTGCACCTATTTTATTTGCTTATAGGAGATCTCTGCAACATAATGTTTGCCTATGTATCTTTGCTTTTGCCTATATAGGCTGCAATAAGACTCTCTGAGCTGGAGGAGGTTAAGGTATATAAGGACACAACAAGATTCAGAAAGGATTCTCTGCAACTGAGGAGCTAAGAAGGAAAGATAGGCCATGGAAAGGCTCAGCAGCTCAGAGGCTAAAATAGGCAAAGATAGACCAAGAAAAATAGTAAAATAGGTTGCAATAATGCTCTTTTTTGCCTATTTTTGAATAATTAATACCATTTTTTGTCATTTATAAATACGGCTGTTAATAGTTTCCTATATTTGTACATTTACATGAAGCAATGTTATCACATCCAATGCCAATTTCCAAAAATAATAGTAATACAAGGCCATAAGCCAAGACACAATAGTTTGTATTGTTAAACCCATATTATTTATTTGATTAATTTCCAAAGTCTTAATTGCTTTTCCAAGTGCACTTTAATTTTGACATTTTGCCCTCTTATGTAGTAAAAGAGTATGTATAGAAATATGTTTTGTATTATTTCATCTTTTTAAGAAAGAAATAATTTACTGAAGTAAAATAAAATTATTAAATACATTTTTCAGACATGTGGTAAGACTAATCGAAGCTACACATATGGAATGGCACAAGCAGCAAGCCGTCGGTTTGCCAATGCTCTTGCCACAATGAGTTCTTTAAGTGCAGGTGATGTAATGGGCGTCTTATTGCCTAACATACCAGAATACTTCATAGCAATTCTTGGTGCTCTAGAGGCAGGCCTGGTTGTAACATTTGTGAATCCTCTCTATACTCCAGGTAATCTTTCTTTTTAAAAAAATTAAATTAAAATGTAAAGTGGAACTTGCACAGTAAAGCCAATTATATAATTATTATTGTATGATTTAGTTGGACTACACGCTCTTAATACTTCACTTACTTGTCTTAATGTGAAGAACTGGTTTTGAGAACATTTGGTTCACACCATCACCACCACCACCATCATCATCATTATTGTCATCATCGGCCAGGCTAAAATCCAACTCAGATTTGCTGATGATGAGAACCAAATGTTTTTGAAACTGGTTCTATATATTAAGACAAGTAAGTGAAGCATTAAGAGTGTGTAGTCCAACTAAATCATACAATAATATCAATCTTACTCTTATTAAAAAAAATATATTATAGTTTCAAGTTATAAAAAATGTTTATAAAAACCAGAAATAAAAGTTAGACTGGTATTTATGTCTCACCGTATTGTATTTGAATTAATACTGCAATTTGAATTCTTCAGATGAAATACAGAGACAGTTCACAAGTGCAGGAGTTGTATGCAGCATTACTATACCAGAACTTTTGCCAATTATAAACATAGTTGGTCAAAAATTGCCTAAATACTTCACTACTATAGTTATTGGTAGTGATGCACATCAAGAAAATGGTTCTATTCTTTCTTTTAAAAAGCTCCTAGATGATTCTTTACCTGCTAATCTGCCAAAACCACTGCCAGGCAATCTTGCAGTTCTTCCATATTCTAGTGGCACAACTGGCTTACCAAAAGGTGTTAAACTGACACATTACAATTTAGTGGCTAACCTTATGCAAATGGATCACCCTGATTTAACAGATTATAAGCCAACCACAGGTAGGTGAAATTTAAATACTTGATATTATATTTCCATTTGTGTATTTCTATTTGTATTTATTTTCATCCTTATGATCTGCAGTATTGAATATTTAAAAAATCCAAATTACATCACCTTAGGTATTACCTATGTATTATGTATCAATTCCTTTCATTAGACTTTTGAATAAATTGTAGTGTGCATAAAATTAATGAATGTAAGAAGAATGTGTTTTTATGTATATTTATTTATAAATACAGAATTTCAGAGTAAGCCTATGATATAAAAGTCTTTACAAAATGTTCTAGAGTTCCGCACAAAACAAAAAATTAATACATTTACATTTTACGTTAAGTGTTCTGTGTTTTTGTATACAATATAATGCAATAATATTTTTTTTTTCCCTGAAAGGGTACATTTAAAGAGCCTAAATTTAAAATACAAATGCCATATACATTTCAAAGCATGGCAATAAATAGGCATTTAATGGAAACAGCTAGATAATTCATTGCTTATGTACATTCTGTGATCATTGCTGTTAATAAGATTAATATTAACAGTTGTCAAAAAAGACAAATATTTTAGAATGATAGCATTTACTGTTTATCTACTATAAATGCCTTGCCCCTTTTCATTATTTCATGTTGTACTGCTAGGTATAGACAGCATGTTGTTGCTGCAAACACACATACTTCACGTTTAGTTTATCTATTATCTTTCTTGGAATAGCAATTAATACTATTGCATTAACATGTGTGAGCACATACACATTTTTGCAAAATATGACTTTTGTTTTACTGAAATATATGTTATATGTGGTAATTTCTGTTTCTTCCCTTTTTACATTTTATAAATGCTTTGTTATATTTATCACAGTAAAGGCAAGCTTATGTTGAAGTATCAAAATTTCTCAGTTCTGAATATTTCATTGTGAACTTTTGTACATGTATTTTACAGTTATGTGTGTGCCACACAAATTTTTATTATACAAACATAAAGAAATACAAACATTTAATTACACTTAAGAAAACAAAATATCACAAAATATTACAATTCCAGTGAAAAAATAGCTTTCAGAAAACCAGAAAATCTTATTTTCACCTCCACTAAATTACTGAGAACCTTGCATTTTTGGTCCTTTAAAAGACACTGTATTTTCCCCCTCCTCTTGTTTCCTGTCAATTCAATCAACTGTAAATATATAAATCTTATTTTTTTTATTAACTTATAGCTGTTAATTTTAAAAATGTTGTTTATCATATTTCATAATAAATACTGGGAATATTTAAGCTAATTTGTATGATGAACTATCAGTTATTTTATAAAGAAAACACAACCTGACATTAATATAAACAATCCAACACCCATATTTTTATTAGATTTACCAGCAGAAGCAGAATATTAACATTATTTACTCTTAAACTATTGCACATTTTTCATTGTAATAACTAGGCTTAGAAATTGCTACATGAAAAAATCAGTTAACTATGGCAGATATGAGTTCACTGGTTTTGATAAGGGGGAATGAAAAGATAAGATCACAGTCTGCCTTTCTTACCTATACATGCACTGGAAGTACTTAATCTCCTGTCAACAGAGCTCTAAATGATTTGATAGTAAGGCTCTAAGGCTAGTAATAACATAATTTTCATATTTTGGAAACAGCAATCTTTAAATGTTTTTTAAATAAGAACAAATAAACTTTGGAGCTATTGATATATCTTTTTTCATAGTGGACATTTGAATGATTTTGGCTGTAAAACTGCATCAAGTGTAACTTTTATAGCCTGAAAAAAGAAATAAAGAATCTGACAAAAACTGTATCACTAAATCTTATTTTGATTTAAAGTAAAACACTAAAAATCATGTCGTCACATTAAAACTCAGTAAAGAAGAATACAGGAAAGAATACGCACATATAATACACACAGCAGAAATAAATGGATTTAACAAACAAATGGTAGATAAAAAAATAAAAAGATTTAAAAATAAAAAGGAAATTAAACTAATCACCACACTGAGTTCTTCACTTAAAGAAAATACTTATCAAAAATTCACATATCACCCTTATGTTAACCATAAATTCCAAAAAATTTTCAAAAAGTACAACATTACTCTAGCACCAATAAACAGATATAGTGTTGGTAAACTATTAAATCTAAATAAAATTAAACAAAAAAAGAAGAAAGAAGAACATTCAGGTATATATAGAATTAATTGCAAGGATTGTGACAAAATATACATAGGAAAAACAAAGAGAAATCTGAGGATAAGATTAAAGGAACACTGGAGAAATATTAGACACAAACAAGTAGAAAAATCAGCAGTGGCTGCACATTTTTAGAATGAGAATCATGAAATAGAGAAGGACATAACATTACTAAAAACAATTCAACATCCGAAAGAACTTAATATATGGGAAAAAATTTACATAAAAAAATATGAATAGAAACTTATGAATTTTGATATACTGGAAGCAGACAACATATTGTTTAAGTTCATTAACAGACCACCAGAGCAAGCATAGTAACATACATACTTTGCTGAAATTGGCTCCTCAGTCATCGTTTTGGTTGACAATGTGAGGAATGTACCTCACGAAACATGTACCAAAATTACTTTTATAAGTGTGTTTGTGAAACTTAAAGAGAGTTTTAATGTGACTACATGATTTTTAGTGTTTTACTTTAAATCAAAATAAGATTAACAAAAGTTTCACTGTGTGGATTCCGAAATTCCATAAACTGTATCACTTGTTTACAATTAATTTCTGTTGTTTTATAATAGCAAGAAATATGATTAATTAATTGCCTTAGTGGAAATAAAACCTTATAGTTACATTCTATGTTTTTATATCAATAATTATTCTTGCATTAATTCATCTGGCATGCTCTCTTTTACTTTCTCTCACTGCAATAATCAATTTATATTTAGAATTCTATTTTAAAATATAATAAATTAAAAGAAATATTTATTATTAGAAAATGGAGAACAGACATTTTAATTATATATATATATATATATATATATATATATATATATATATATAGAGAGAGAGAGAGAGAGAGAGAGAGAGAGAGAGAGAGAGAGAGAGAGTGAGTGAATGAGTGAGAGTGCATGCATGTAATTTTTATTAGACAGTAGCCAATAAAATTATACTTAATAATTAAACTGCCTTACATTAGATTTACAAAGTTACAGAATTTGGAAATAAAAGTTTAATATCCTTAATATGTTTGTAATATAATGTAGTCTTTCTTTAAATTGCAGAGACTTGCCAGGATAAAGTCCTCAGTGTTCTGCCTTTCTTTCACATATATGGATTTAATGCAATTATGAATAGTTGTATTGCTCATGGTGTACATCTTATCAGCATCCCTAAGTTCACCCCAGAAGATTATCTTACAGTTCTGACAGTATATAAGGTAACAATTGAACTAACCACTCTTATTTAGATCTTTATCACAAGAAAATTTAATGTTTATATTAAATAAATAATAATTATTTGTCAGAGCATTCCTGTGGTTGAAGTAGTTTTAAGATGTATATTAGGAATATTTGACTGGAGATGAATTGTTGATTTGCTTGCTTCACTGTCTCGATGCGTCAATTTTGCCTCGGCTAGCTACTTGTATTTGTGTACAGCTGGATGTTTCATTACCTGTTCAGGTTAACGGGTGGAAATTGTCGGGAAATAATAAATCAAAGTTCAAGACTGAAGATGACGCTATTTATTTCCTCTTATCACTAGTTCAATGTAAAAGATCGCCTTTCTAAGTTCTGTTGGATGATATTTATTATTGCTTCCCCCTAATCGAACTAATTGTCTATCGCAACATTTTCCTTCTTTTAATTTTGGTTAGTTCAAAAGGTCTTTATTCTTTATATTAAAATTCACTCTCCCGGATCACAATTATCTATGCTTCAATATCACTCGACTCTTTCCTTTACTCAGGGACTGACCATTACTGCCCGATTCCTTCTTTCCTCCTTGACGGCTCTACACTTACTGCCCTGTAGCTTCCGTCCTGCCCTTGGCCTTCATATTAACCTGATTTCCTTTTCTCCCTTATGATTCAAACAAGTGTAGAAATCTGTCTTTTTTCACTTTCTATTCTGCAAAGGTCTCCTACTGTTCCCTTCTTTAGGCTAACTAAAAATGAAAGTTAACAGAAACTCTAGAAAGGCGACCCTTTCTTATACAAAAGAAGTTTTATAAAACACACCAAATACAAAGATGACTCCTGGTCATCTGTTCTTTGTCTATTATACAAAACTTATTCACCCTCTCTATATTGTCTGGCATCAATTCTAAAAGGCCTGTCGCCAGACTTTCTCTTCTGTTACTCCAAAAACATACAAAAATACACAATGCATGAATAACTTAACAACTAGCATGTATATACATAAATTGTACACACTAACCTTAATAATACTTATAATATCTTTGATTATGTTAATACTTTATAAAATGTTAAATAGGGATGTCATCCCATTGTTACAGCTTCATGGTGTCCATGTGCTGGTAATAAGATACCTACAACATGAATGAAGAAAACATCATTAGCACACCATTTAGCATATAAAGTGCTGTAGCTGTTAACAATAAAACCATACTTGGTGAAAGGTATTCACTTGGCCAAAGCATTTCTGGATAATTAAAACATAAATATGTTTATAAAAGTTATTTTTTAATTTGTGGAAACTTTCACAGTGGAACTTAACATTAAATTGTAATTCTGAATAGAAATCACAAAAATTTCATTAATTTATAATTCTTACTTGGGATCAAAGGTGGTTGTCTTCATCCTCAGCATGAATTCATTGTCAACTTTCCCATGTTGTCTGCTGTGTCCCTGTAGGGTTTACAAATTTGGAGATATCATTATGTTACAAATTAAGAAGAGAAATATCATTATGTTTTGGAAAATAAAAATGAACCAAATCTTTATTTAAAATTTTTTAAAAATTGTAAAAACTTTAAAAAAATTTTCATATGGAACTAACACAGTGAAGCTCAAATGAATTAAATCTGTCATCTAACACTCTTCATGCTTCACTAATCTAAAAATATTCGGTACCGGTTTCAAAGATACGTTATCTACATCGTCTTCGAATGACAACTGGTGTAAAAGGCTGTTGTTACGTAGTATCAGAAGCAATGTTCTGCTCTGGTGAAACTTTTATGAACTTAAAATTTATATTTTTTTTCCTTTGGAATGTCAAAATTCATCAAATGATCCTTATGTTTGTATATGTAAATCTTTTCCCAAATATCCAATTTTACCAGTCCCTGTACAGCTCTCAATAATTCAACTTTTTCCTTTATATCACGATTTTTGGTCCAAAAGTGATATGCCACTGCTGATTTTTCTATTTGTTTGTATTTTAAATTTCTCATATGTTCTTTTAGACGTATCCCCACATTCTTCTTAGTTTTTCCTATGTAGATCTCATCACATTCAGCACATGAAATCTTGTAAATCCCAGATTTTTTCTCCTTTGGGGTATTATCTATAGTATTATCTTTCAAAACGTTGTTTTAACTAAATCTATTAGTGGGACCACTAGTTTGCTTAACCAAAGGTCATTGAGCATGGACATCACTTGGATGGGTGACTGCAGGTTAAGTTGCCTTGGCCATGGTCAGTAGTTGGATGGGTGACCATCTGGCTACATTGGCCATGGTCAACAAATGCATTAGGGACCATTGTCAAACTCCTGAGAATCCGAGACTATAAAATATAGACAGAAATACAAACACAGCATAAGACAGAAGTAAACCCATCAGAGACCTATCAATCGCACAGGTAAAGCCGCAGGTGTGGCTAGGTACTGTGGTCTTCAAACCCACCCGCAGGGCGGCTCGTGACTGTTCTGGCATTCTGGCACAACCACTACCATGGGAGATCCTGGAGAACACCTAACCTCACACTGTACCCCCGCCTTGGGGGCCTGGTACCAAATTCCACACGCACAGAATCCTGTGACAAACCGACCCAACAGCACCCATTCCATAATATCCCCTTTAGCCCTTACACCCCTGGAAACATATAAAGGGGGCGGGGCTAGGGGAACTAGGACTAATTTTCCCGATCATGAAGAGCAACTCTGAACGTGTTTTGGCAGATAAAGTCAAGGTTTGGGTAGGAGCTGCCAATGACCCGGCCCCTCTCCAGAAGTCTCCAATTATTATCTATGCATTTTTTATCTGCATTAAGTACGTTTACATAATATACGCTAATAATCACCACACCCGGATTTTAGGAAGGGAGATTTAGAAAAAGCTGTTTGTACAGGTAATCTTCTTAATATGACTACATGCAGCAAAGAACCTTGATATCCTCTTCTGAACTATACTTTAATATTTTTAAACTTCACAGAGGGGTTATCACATGGGAATATCCAGATTGCTAATTGTCTCCACTTTGATTCTATGTCATATTGACATATCAAATTTTTATGATCTGTTATGGAAAATTGGAAGTTTTCATTGTTCAAATGTACTATTAACACCATTCCAGTCTTACTCTCTTTTGTTCTTCTGTGAAGATATGGGGGGCTGTCATTGTCAACAGAACATTCAGATAATCATATGTATGCAGAATTTTTAGAGATTTTAGGTAAATTAATGTACAAATATTCCCTTATCTACTTGCAGGTTACTTAAGAATTTTTCTTTTACTATGACTTTCATGGAGAAATGCTTTCATCTGTGACTGGAGCTGTGTTCACTTTTCATAATTATTATAAGCTATGATACCAGAAGGAACAATGTTTCTCTGTATACTTTCCTGACATTCTCGTCGTTTGGGGCTGCACTTACAATTGTAAAAAAAATCCAAGAGTGAAATTGCTCAAGTCACCTCAATCTAGAATAGCAAACTAAATTTTGCAAGAATAGAAGTTGTGTACTATCTATTTCTACCCTTGCTAAACATAAACACGCTTTCTTCAGTGTTGCCAATTCAAAACTTTTATCTTTTAAATTCTTGAAATCTGAAAAATTAAATAGCAATCCTTGTATTAAGAACATTTAGATGTAAAATATTACATTATCCAAGTATCTAATGATAATAATTAAAAATCATTTCTGAAGGAAAGGGGAGAGCATTTTCTGCAATGAATAATTTACATTGCTTTAAATTATTCTTTTAGCAAATAAAATATAATTTCAATTAAAATCAGCTGAAATTATTGGAACTGTTATGCGGGAAGTATGTTGTGAACGAAAACAATAATATTATAAGTTGTAATCTTAAAAGAAGTTAGGAACAGTGAAGTTTTACATATACAAATGAGTTAGTATTAGGTGACACTAAAACTTCACTAACTGGTTAATTCTTCAGAACATAGTTTCAAGAGCATTCGCTCTCATCTTCAGCTGGGGACTGACTAACTCTAGCAGGTGACTTAGTGGCATCTGGTGGTTCCATAAAACAATATAGCATGAACCATCAGAATAAACACCTTTACAAAGGTGTACTTCATTCTCTTAACAATAAACCTGTGGTATATATCAAAGCTGATAAAGGGAACAAGAAGTAATCATGGAGCAAGATGATTACATTGAACGTATGCAGAATATGTTGGGCACTCCTGAATATGCAGTGATAAGCCATGATCCATTGAAGGAGTGTATTAAAGCTTTTAACTCCTCCTTGAAACAGATCAAAATGTTGTCAGAAAACGAAAAATGGAAAATTAAAACAAATAACCCACATTTGCCCAGGATTTATGGCCTGCTGAAGGTACACAAACCCGGCAAGAGCATGTGCCCAATAATCAACAACATCAGTTCACCAAACTATAATTTGGCAAAATGGTTGGTAAAAAAATTTACACCTTTGGAACAATTTGAAAGTAGAAGTATCGTCAATTAATATAAACTTGTGGACCAATTTAATAATGAGTGGATTTCACAGAATCACGCCTTGGTCTCTTTTGATGTTGCATCTTTGTTTACTAGTATTCCTACAAAAAAACTGATCCTAAATCTCCAGAATTGGCTAAAAAGTATAAACTTGACAGCAGAACAAATTGAGGATTATACCAATCTCACAAAACTGTGTATAAACCAAAACTTTTTTACATTCAATGGGAAAATTTACCAACAAATTTCTGGCTTAGCTTTGGGTAACCCCCTTTCTCCATTTCTGGCAAATTTATTCATGAGTGCTGCAGAAACACACATTACTAAGGCATTCCCTTTCACCCTCAAAGCATGGTTTTGTTATGTGAATGACATACTGGCAATAGTACCAAAAAACAAACAGAATATGCCCTAAAATTACTAAACTTGCAGGACCAAAATATTAAATTCACTATGGAATTGGAGGAAAATGGTTATTTACTGTTTTTGGACCTAAAAATATACAGGAGAAATGACATAATTTCATTCAGCATATATAGGAAAACTACACATATAGATAATCACATAAAGAATAACAGTTTCAACCCTAAACCACACCAACATGCCATTATAAACAGCCTTGTCCATAGATTGGTAAACATCCCACTCAACAAAGAAGAGTATTCAGCAGAATACCATTATATCATCAAATCAGCCTTCAACAATGGATTCAACAGCTCTTTAGTTGATGAGAAGATCAGACATTTCGAAAGACAGAAAGATATTAAAAACACCACAACTCTCTCCACGATAAAAAAAGGACGTAGTTTTTAAAAGACTCACATATCATCCATGCAAACAGGGCATTCATGAATATCTTTAAAAATGATGATATACGTTTGGCTGCACAAAATAAATTTAGTATTGGAAAGCTTCTGAACAGCACCAAAAATGACATTCCACCCGGCAAGAAGTCAGGAGTGTATTGGAGAGATTGTTTGGAGTGTGATCATAAATATATATATATAGGCAAAACAATACGAAATTTGGAGACAAGGACCAAAGAACACTTCAGAAATTTAAGATATAAACAAGTGGATAAAATGGCGGTTGCAGATCACTTTTGGACTTACGATCATAACATTGCAGGAGAAGCCAAACTGTTAAAAGCTACCACCAATCCCAAGGAATTGGCATATGGGAAAAGATTTACATTTTAAAAAATAAACATAGAGTTATGAATTTTGACATTTCACCAATGGGCTTCCTGTTCCGTTATCTAATGGAACCACCAGATGCTACTATGTCACCTGCTAGAGTTAGTCAGTCCCCAGCTGAAGATGAGAGCGAATGCTCTTGAAACATGTTCTGAAGAATTAACCAGTTAGTGAAGTTTTAGTGTCACCTAATACTGACTCATTTGTAAATATTGTAAGTTATTATAATCATTAATTTTCTATTTTATTACTGTGAAAGGTTTTATTTCTGAAACACTTTGATGACCTGCTTTGATCAATGATGTGACATTACTTTTAAAGAAGCATAAATGGTGCCTTACTCTCCCCATAACTATTCTACTTTTTCTGTTTCATTTTGTTTTATTTATTTATTTAAAATGTTTCAGCACATTTTGATTATAGGATCCTTAAGCTGACAAAAAATTAAAATATTTAATAAACCAACAGTGTAATCACAATTGAAATGTAAAATGGAACTTGCACAGTAAAGCCAATTATTATGTAATCACATTTGATGTTTGAGCTCAAGCCTGTTAATTCTGAAAGCAGGTGCTCTTTTATCTGAGTCAAAGAAATTGACTGTCCATTCTGTGTGCACATGCTATGAAAAAGGTGTTATCAAATTAAAATGGACAACTAATGATGTTTAAAATTTTCAGCCAGATGTGCTAATTCTTGTGCCATCATTGCTACTTTTTCTGACATCACATCCAGCAGTACAGAGTCATCACTTAGAGTCAATCACCAAGGTGGTATGTGGGGCAGCTCCTGCCACAAAAAATATCATAGACAAGTTTATAAAAAAGGTTAATCGAGAAAATATTACAGTCCAACAAGGTAAGCAAAGGATTATTTTTAAGTATAATATAAGCATTATTTAATTACATCTCAAGCATTGAGGTAGAAATAATGAATTTAAATTTTTTTCAATTATAATTTTATCTCCACACTAAATTATTAACAATTCTTTATTTGTATTAGATAACAGAAGTACTATTAACTTTCTATACATTAATTCCAGATTCTTTTGTGCTTGGTTGATAATAGTTTAAGGGTGCCCAATTATAAAGGTTATTAGCGCTCAAATCCATTTGACTGACCACAAATCTTAAGCTCAAGTTCAGCATCAATCTATTCTCCAAATTTGTGCTATTTAACTGGGGTGAACCATAAATAATGAATAAATACATTAATGAAAGCATTCTGACATAGAAGAAGTGGATTTTTTTTTTAAACTATAAGCAAATATACAAAATGTACCCACAGCCCCACAATCATAATTATCAACATTGTTGTCAATCATTGTGATTGAGGACATGGCCTAAATAAGGGTGTGTAATGAAAAAATTTGTTTTCAGATATACATAATTTAAATCTTAGGAAGCTTGTGCTATACCAATCAAATTCATGTTAAGCAAATATTCAGGGGCACATTATTATTTGAATTAATTTTTGAATAGTTAAAATCTTGGCTAGTAGTAAAATTGGTCTAAGATGCAGCAGCACCTGGAGGCCAAGATTTTAACTATGGACACAAACCACAGGAGCTTATCTTCACATAATTCTACAATAAATTTGAAAAGAGAAGTTATTGTGAAAGAGTATCACAGTTCAGTAATAACAAAAATTGTGAAATGTATTACATGCCTTTTTTCCGATAATGTCTCACAATGTGTTTAATACACTTTTAAACTTTCACAAAAAGTGGTTTATTGCAGGACATATTATTTTTACATCAATTATGTCAGTTTCTATAATCACCTCTCTTCTTTCCATTTATTATATGTGAATTGTAACATATCCTAATGAAAATAACAACAATAAATTATTTAAACATGGATAAATATATCCTAACATATTACCACTCCATTGTCTACAGTTTCATAAATACAATTTATTTAATGCATAAATATATTTCTAAGGTTTATTATTTTTACATTTCTTTTTTTTTTTTTCTTTATTATTGTGCATCATCAAATGTGTCTTTTGTTGCTGTTGATGTTTTTGTTTTGTTTGTTCTAAAACTGTATCTTACCATTTCTTCATTCAAAAATAGAGACTTCTTAAGTCATTTTCCTTGGAAGGATTTATGGGTACAGATCTCACTGTGGTGGAGTATATCCTTGTTCTCTAATAACAATTCCACTGGAGTTTTCCAAACACTAAAGCGAATAAAAGATGCTGAGTATGAGGAAGAACCTGGAACTACACCATACAGAATCTTTGATATTTATACATTGTGAAGCGTACTTCTTTGCTCACAGATTTTTCCAAGACAAAGGCAGGAGAACACTCTTTTAGTACAGAGGTATCCCATAATACTTTAAATGGTAAGGGATTTTGGCAGCAAAATGAAATTATTGCTAATAGTTCATAGCAATATGAATCATCGACTTTTTTCTTCACCCTTTTTCTGTACATACAAAATTCCTGTCACACTAGCTGTAGCTGTGACCCCTTAGGGAAAATGTGCAGTATCTGTACTTTATAAATATTTGAAAACCAAGAACAAAATTTTAGGAATTTGTGATTTTTGTTCTGATCTCCAGCAGTTCAAGGAAACATTATTATTAAATATTGTACTTATGAAGCTGTTGACAATGGAGTGGTAATATATCCTAAACTTAGGTATTCGTTTTTTACACTAAACTCCACACCTAAATAAAAGTAAGATGCGTTTCAGGAGAATCTCTCCCATCTAAAGTTGCTCACTGAACTGCCTTTACTGAAAACGATGGCTAGACAACCAGATGTTCCTGTGGTGGCCTCTATTGGTTGAAGTAGTAAGTTGCTGAGTTCATCCATAGGAGGAAACTTGAAATTCATTAGGTTTTCTCTATTTTTAATAAGAAATTTTTTTCCCAAGTGGACGACTCCAATGGGTTGTGAAGATGTTTCAGCAGTTTAGTTCCCGGTTTTATTTTATGATTTTTGGTCCAAAAGTGAGCTGCTACTGCTGATTTATCCACCTGCTTAAACTGAATATTCCTAAAATGTTCTTTCCTCCAAATTTCCACATTTCTCTTTGTTTTGCCTATGTAGCTCTGTTCACAGTCTGCACATTTTATTTTGTAAATTCCTGATTTCTGTTCTGTTGGTATGGAGTCTTTTACTGTGCAACCTAATAAATTCTTGATGTTGTATCTGTTCTTTGGGGCTAACATTATCCCATGTTCTTTGAAAATTTTCTTAAACTTCTTGTGGTAAATTGGATGGTAGGTGAAACTTTTGAATCTGTATTCTTCTTTTGTGTTTTTCATTGCGGAAACTTTCCTTATCCCTTTTTGTCTTTTAGATTCCACATAAATATGTAGTGTTTCACAGTTTGGCACACAGATTGATGAATATTCCACTCAAAGAAGTAGAGTACGAAATCGAATACCAACAAATAATAAAGACAGCTATAATCAATGGTTTCAACAAAGACACAGTGATAAATTATCAATAAATCTAAAAGACAAAAAGGAAAAAGGGAAGTTTCCACACTGAAAAACACAAAATAAGAATACAAATTCAAAAGTTTCACCTACCATCCAATTTACCACAAGTTTAAGAAAATTTTCAAAGAACAGATGCAACATCAAGAATTTATTAGGTTGCACAGTAAAAGACTCCATACCAACAGAACAGAAATCAGGAATTTACGAAATAAAATGTGCAGATTGTGAACAGAGTCACATAGGTAAAACAAAGAGAAATTTGGAAATTCGGAGGAAAGAACATTTTAGGAATATTCAGTTTAAGCAGGTAGATAAATCAGCAGAAGCAGCTCACTTTTGGACCAAAAATCATGAAATATCATGAAACCATAAATAAAACTACTGAAACATCTTCACAACCCATTGGAGTTATCCACTTGGGAAAAAATTTTCATATTAAAAAATAGAGAAAACCTAATGAATTTCGAGTTTCCTCCTATGGATGAACTCAGCAACTTCCTACTTTAACCAACAGAGGCCACCACAGGAACATCCGGTTGTCTAGCCATCATTTTGAGTAATGGCAGTTCAGTGAGCAACTGAAGATGGGAGAGATTCTCCCGAAACACGTCTTACTTTTATGTAAGTGGAGTTTAGTATAAAAAATGAATACCTAAATTTAGGAAACATCACTATTGTTGAAAATCTGCATGTTTTCATCAGTTCTAGGAGGTTGTAATGTACAAATGAAATTATTTTTATTTATTTCTCATGCATCACATATAGAATTTTTTTTAAACAAAATTAATATAAATAAAAAAACATTAATTTATAACAATTAGGAACACTGCCTTTGGCAATTCCAGACGGCACTGCCTCCAATCAAAATTTATTCCAATTTGATTGGCTCTGCCCCCCAGTCCCTGATTCATCAATAGCTACCTACTGAAAATATCCAGGGGACTGGGCTTCAATCCAACCAAAAACAAAACACAACATTAAAAGTAATTTATACATTCAATACAATATTAAGTTATATTTCCAATTGCCACGGATGGCTGAGGTCGTTAAGGTGCAGACTCATGAGTAGGAGGTCTGGGGTTAGAATCCTCCCAGGACCGTCCTCCCTGGCTGAGGTTTTTTCCAGGTTTTCCTCAGTCCTCATAACTGGCAAATGCTGGGGAGGTACCCTAAACTTAGGCCTGGAATGTTTCCTTCCTTAAAAAATCCTTTCCCAATATATCATTTCATCTTATGTATCACCAGTGTTCACCGCCTGTGGTGCCTCAGTAGTAAAAACAGACATTAAACACCATTCAAAAAAAAAAAAAAGTTATATTTGCTACAATACTAAACCTTCCTTCTTTTTTAATTAAAACCATTCAGCCAAATTTCTATCCTTGAGAGTTGCTTATTCCTTAGGACCTTATACACACTAACACCCTGGTTATTGGTGTATAAGGATCCTGTTTATCTAAACTAGATAACTAGTCCCATACCCTTCCCTACTCATTTCATCCTCCTTTCACTATCTGATAATACTATTCTCAAGCACCTTTCCTGAGTATTTTACACCCATAACCATTTTTGTCTTAACTTGCCTATGTATTTTCCCAATTCCTTAATGTTTTCATCTGATTTTAAATTTAAAATTCTTCTACCTCTTATTTCATCTGGTAGGATTTTCCATTTTCGTAATAGGAACTGTTCCCTCTAAAACTTACTTACATTCCATGTTTACTTACATTCTATTATACAATGCCAAGTACTATCTGGTTCTGCACACATATAACATTTCCCCTTAGCAAATGAAATTAAGGAATCAGAGATTTTCTCCTGTCTGTCTCTAGAAAACTGTACATATAACAGGAATAATCAGTATTATATACATGCACATTAAAAATATAAAAACTGCAGAAGATGCTTTTAGAACTGACTTGTATCGTTTAATTTAGGGAGAGGCAGATTTTGAGCAAAATCAAATTCTGTGCAGAACTTTTCAGAATTTTCTATTTTGCTCTCATTAATTTATTCATTTTTTAGAACTTGATAAACTGCCACATTTTTAGTATGCTGTAATAATTCTGCTTTACAAATGTCATTTTTATTGGAGTTTAATGTCAGTTATATTAGTACAGTAGTCACAAACATCTAGTCAGTCCTGGTGGTGTAGTGGTAACCATACTTGCTTCCTAAACCCAAGATCATGGGTTCAATCCCAGCCAGTATCGATGGATTTTTTGGGCATAAAATCCTAAGTATGACTTCTTTGAGAAGGGAAGTAAAGCTGTGGGTCCTATGTCATAGATTTACAGGATGAAAAGAACCTCAAGCCTGAAAGAAGAGGCCTCTGAGCAAAATTTGTTGTCCGTTTCACGCCCTGAATTGAATGGGACACTGATGACCTGAGATGTTAAAGAACATTCATAAATAAACCAAATCAACAACAAAGAAATCTCAGTTTTGCTGGAAGAACTTATGATACCTTCAGTTATCTTCAGAGCATCTCCTATCTTCTCATTATAAATACTCTAAACATCATGTACAGTGCTTTTATTGTCAAATTGGGATTTGCAGAATATTTCAGCATGATTTTATCTTGAATAATGTGAGGTTTTATTGTAAACTGATGAGGTGCTGTAAGGCAAGCTCCCACACAGTATTACTGATTTTATGTGGATAATTTAAGTGCATACTCCTTTTATCAAGTGGAAGGCCTAAGAACTCCCTCTTAAACTTTATGAACAGTTCATAACAGTTTCCTGAAACATGCAACAGAATTAAAAGAAAAGAACAGCAGACATCCAGTTTTTTATCTGGATACAATAGATACTGTAGTACCACAACCTATTCCTATTTCTAGATGACTGAATGGATATCATTTTTTGGATAAAACTCTTTCCATACAAGAAATAAGAAAGAAATCTTGTTGGATTTCAGCATTCATTTCCCAAAATGATTGAAAAATAGATTGTTGATCATCTTCTTACCAAAACAAATAATTTTCCTTCTTTTTCAGTTCCTTTAGAAGTTGTATGTCACAAATGACACACTAGTGGACAAACAAACTAGAGAGTGATCTGCATTACCCAGTTGACCAAGACATGCACAGAATTATGACAAAACACAGCTCCTGTTGCATGTAATGAATCTAGAGATACAAAACTTTGCCACTATATACTACAGATAATGAACCTAGAGATATAAAACTTTGCTACTGTATACTGCAGAGACTGTACTTAAATATTCAGCAATAATTGGAAATCATATCTATAGTGGTCCTTTTTTGAACCATGTCCTCAATTGTCATCATCATCATTTTAATTGTTTATAGGCACTTGTGTCCATATATAACAATTTCTAGTAAACACTTTATGTTATTGGTGGGCATCTCCTTAGAAACATGTTTATAGGACCTGCATAACAAAGGGTATAACTCTAGTACAGGAAGATAGAGAAGGCAAAATGATATACAAATGTCAAAGTTATTTTTGTGTTACAAAATGCATTCTGTCTGCTTATGTTTAACTGTTACAACTAGTAGTGTACTTACATTACACATTGTATTCTATTGAGGTGATTAATTTTATATTCTGTAGTACACCCATTATGTGAGAATTATTAATTGTGACCAGTTTTTAAAGCTATAATCACTAATACTTGCAGAATAATTTCTATTCACAGCTTTATTTTGCAAAAAAGCTTTTTTTCTTTAAAATAATCAAATAATCTTTCTTAAAGTAGTCTGGAGAGTAACATGAAGCAGCAAACACCATAGGTTGTATAAATATTACAGTCTGGTAAAAAAGCCATTTGCAAATATGGTATAATAAAGAGCAATGCATTATTTGTGCTAAAACAGTCTTTTAAAATTTGCTAGACTTTGAATAGGGTGCATAAATTTACAAAAAGTGTTTTTTGGAATATTTAAGATATGGATAAAAATCTCTTCCATTAAATAATATTTGAGTAAAAAGTATTACAGTATTAAAGAAGGCTAATGGCTTCATTATCAATTTAGTTTAGATAGCTAACAACAATCTACTTAACTTATAAAGTCTTAATACCTAATGCAAAAACAGCCCTTGTACATTTTAATACAGATACCTTCTCACCCTGAAAAGGCAATTGCTAAATAAATTTAAGCACCACTGGATTACAGCTTTAGTCATGCATTTGTGCTCCCAAACCTCTTTTGATAACAGGGTGTAAAAGCTATTATGAAAAAAAACTCCACAACATTGTTTCTTATGCTAACTCAGGCAGGCATTAGAATAAATAACACTTTCTGTTGCTGTACCTAAAGACCTTGGAATAATAAGTGCACAATATAAAATCTAATTAAATTTAATCTTAAAACAATCTACCTTCTCTAATTTTTTCTATGGTTCTACCCAGTTACAGATTTTGCTGAAAAGCAAAAACTAATAACCTTTAGAAATAGAATTCTATTTAAACAAACTGGTCTAAATGATTTTTATGCCAGCAGACTGACTGATTACATGGAGCTCTATTTCTTACTTCTAAAGGCTATGGTATGACAGAGTCATCTCCTGTGACACTTTGTACACCAACAAGTGCAAGCACAAGTAAGCATGGTTCCTGCGGACAATTGATACCACTTACACAAGCCAAAATAGTAGACCTGACTACAGGAGAAAGTTTGGCACCACATCAATCAGGAGAATTATTTGTACGGGGGCCTCAGGTAATTTAGCTCTTTGGAAAAATATGTTATTAATGTAAAATGAAACTAATTATATGGAATAATATTCAAACTTTTAAATGTAAATATTAATAACTTGAATTTTGGATATCTGAAAAAAATTCTGCTTTTACAGATGCTAAATGTGTATTTTATAAATTAAGTTATCTTAACATTAGCTCAGTACTCAATATGAGCTAACCATTCTAAGGGGAAAAAATTGTTTAATGACATGGGACAGGACTCCCAATTGAAGAAGAAGAAGAAGAAGAAGAAGAAGAAGAAGAAGAAGAAGAAGAAGGAGGAGGAGGAGGAGGAGGAGGAGGAGGAGGAGGAGGAGGAGGAGGAGGAGGAGGAGGAGGAGGAGGAGGAGGAGGAGGAGGAGGAGGAGGAGGAGGAGGAGGAGGAGGAGGAGGAGGAGGAGGAGGAGGAGGAGGAGGAGGAGGAGGAGGAGGAGGAGGAGGAGGAGGAGGAGGAGGAGGAGGAGGAGGAGGAGGAGGAGGAGGAGGAGGAGGAGGAGGAGGAGGAGGAGGAGAGTTTATTAATTTTTGGCAATATGCCTAAGGATAATTATTGTTGGCTAGCAAAAACAGCAAACTTACTATTAGAGAATTTGAAGAAACACAGACTATTACAGAATTATACTGGAGGATAAAACTTATTCAGGCTTTAATGCAAATCATTTGAAACCAATGACATGACTATTATGCAGTGAATTTCGATAAGTATAATCAGCTGATCCAGTAGTTATAGTCCAGAGAATTTTCTGTGGAGTGAGGAGTGCATCTTGGAGGGGAAAAAGAGAGGGACTCTTGACACATCATAGTTAAGTCAATTTGTTTACAAAAAGTAGTCATGTTGGTTCCTTAACCACTTGCAAGGTTGCATGTACTGGACTCTCAAAGTCCATACTTTTCAATGCAAAGTGTGCTGCATAGCAATTGTGTCATACTTTTAAATAGACTTATGGTAAAATCCAAATAAATTTGATCACTCAGTATTTATTATATATATAGCATAAATGCTGTATTTCATGATTAATATAATTCCCAATAATGTTATATTTTATATTGTAAACTATATATATATATATATATATATATATATATATATATATATATATATATAACTTATGTGATTTACATGTCTAGTGAAGTTATCAAATTTTCACTTATTAAAATAATGTAATTTTGAATTTTTAAAAAAAATCAGTTTATTCATTTTATCGATTAAATCTGTTATTTTCTCACCTTCTAGTTTCTTGCAGGTTGTTATTTCAACAATTTTATAGTCTAGAATTATTCTTTTTGTTTTTCCTGAAATTATCTTCTTCTTCTTCAGCCAACACCCATTCTTGGCTGGTTAGCCATTTGACGCCGTGCCACCCCAGTACATCTGTGCTCTTCTCTTGGGTTGCTCTGAAGTGCTGTACAAATTATAGCAGTTATAATCTAAAATTATTGCTTTTTACACATTTTGAAAGACAATTGATGTTTTACGCTTGCTTTACACTTCCTAATCTTACAATTTCTTTAAACTAATATTAATGTTTTGGTTAATTGCATTAATTTAATTAAATTATTTTGCATTGCATTCACATTTCACTTTCTTCTTATTGTTAGATAGCTGTCATTCAATAAATATCACTCCTTAGCCATCATTTTAATAAGGACTTACAAGGGTAGGTCCATAAGTTTCCGGCCTTGCTAATAAGGATTATCGCCTTCACAAAACCCTTATCTGATGTCATACCTTATCTGTTAAGTAAATAATTGAACTTCTGCTCTGCTGTTGTTCAGATATAGTTGCACAAAGAAGGCTATGTGTAGAAAATTGTGACAGGTTCAAAATGGATTATTGAACTGTTATTAACTTCTTTACAAAAGAAGGACTTACTCCAAATGAAATTAAGCAGTGATTGGACAGTACATATGGGGAAGAATCCCCCTCATATTCTGCCATAAAAGAATGGGCCAAAATTTTTTGAATGGGTTGAAAAAACATTGAAGATGAAGAGCATGCAGGTCAGCCCTTTGAGATGCTCACTCCTGAAAACACTGATCGCTCTTGTGGAAGGAAAAATTATAGAAGACCGGTGGCTCAAATTTACAGAAATAGCAACAAGGTTGGGCCTTTCTAAAACAACAGTCCTTCAAATTATTCACGAACATTTAAATAAGGTTAATACCTAGACTTCTTTCCTCAGTCCAAAAGCAGCAACGAGTCATCTATTGTCAGGCATTTTTGGAGCTCTGCTGTGGCCACGAGAGAGAAGTTCTGCAAACCATTGTTACAGTAGATGAAACTATGGTCCTCTACTATAATCCCCTGTCCAAAAGAAATCAATGGAGTGGTGTAAACCTGGCAAAGCATCGCCTCTAAAGGCCAAGGTCATTCAGTCAACCAAGAAGATAATGACCACAATCTTTTGGGACTGTGAAGGAATGCTCTTCATTAGGTTCAAGGAGAGGAACACCACAGTAAATGGGGAGTACTATGCTGGCTTACTGCACAGACTATGTGCTTCCATCAAAGAGAAAAGGCAAGGAAAGCTGATTGGTGGTTTGTGCCTTCTTCAGGACAATGAGCCTGTGCATGCTGTGTTGCAAAGGAAACTTTGAAGAAATGTGGCTTCAAGGAAATCGATCATCCACCCTCCAGCCCAGATCTAGCTCCCAGTGAGTATTTCCTCTTCTCAAAACTCAAGGAGGACCTTTGAGGAAGGAAGTTTAAGTGTGACAAAGAAATGATGGGTGCTGTTTATACCCATTTTGCAGATAAGACTTCTGACTATTTTTGGGGGGGGGGATTGAAATGTTAATTCATTGATGTAAGAAGTGTATTGCAATAAAGGGTAACTATATTGAAAAGTGAAATATAGTTTTCGTCTTTATCATATCTAGAAAATAGATCGGAAACTTATGGACATACCCTCTTAGCATGTACCATCTAACGTTAGGCATCAACAGATATCAGATTAATTTGTGCTGTTATTAATCTATTTCATTTGTTTTAAATATTAATAGTAGTGAGCAGATATTTAGCCTTTAGAAATATAATGATATTGAATTCCATCCTTGCAATAAAAATTAAATGAACTGCAAGACCTTCTGCCAGCACATTATCTGGAAACTTTCCATCAATTTTAAACAGTATTGCTATGGAGGATCTCCTTTAATGTCTGTTCAAAATCTACCAATGCTGTGGTTTAATTTTCCTGCCATTTGTGATCCTATGGGACCTAGAAATATACAGTTATATACCTGAACATTCTTCTTTTATGGTGAGAGCCTGCACTTTGCTTCTTTGTGTGCATTAGCTGATTGAATTGAATGCATGTTACAGTCAATGTATAATGATATCAGATTTTTAATGGTATGTAGCCTTACATTGCTTTACAGCACTAGTTGGCAATATGTGACCATCGTCAGTTCAGAGAGAAGTATGCCATAAGATTCAAAGTCCACAGCTGACAGATCTTGAAAGGAATACTAATATTACTAAATTTCAAATTATTGATTCACATTTTCCATATATCGTGTACTCAAACATACTTAATAGGCAATTTGAAAGACTGGAATAAAATTATATCTTCCTAAGAAATGTTCATACTTCTCTGCCATAGCAAAATACAGAGCATAAGAGAGCATCTTTTAGTGTTGATGGATTTCCTATAGGTATTTCATTAAGTAGCAGAATCTAACTATAGCAACTCTTGGTTGCTCTATAGCTTCTGCCTATCTTGATATTTTAACTGCAGTTATTAATAACTGAAATATAATCAGTAGGTATAAGAATGGTAAAGTTCTTTGTAATATGTTTACAGGAGAAATAAATAATTTCTATCTTTCATTTTTCAGATCATGCAAGGATATTTAAATGATGAGCAAGCGACAAAAGAAACTGTTGATTCTCAAGGTTGGTTACACACAGGTGATGTAGCCTATTATGATGAAGATGGATATTTCTACATTGTAGACCGCACAAAGGAACTCATAAAAGTAAAGGGAAACCAGGTAAGTAATACATTTTGTGGTGCTTATGGTGAACTTGTGAACTCTAGGCATGTATGATAAGAGTAAAGCAGAAAGCAGACAGTACCAATAAATTAATTTTTATATACATATAAATAGAGATAATTTAAATAAACAGCATAATATAATGGTTTACTTCAAAATGATTCAACCATCTTTCTTAACTGAAAAACTAGACATATCTTCTGGGCTGTTATACGATGGTCTGCTGGAGATGAGAGTTCCAGACTTTCATCCACAGCTGGGGGGTGGACATCTTCAATGGAATGGACTAAGTCTTCTTGGAGAAGGTATCACTGCATCTAACATCAACAGTGAGGTTATGTCAGAGGAGTGATTGCTGCCAAAGCAAGTTTGGCAGGCAAACCCTCCATCATTGCCATTCCAGGGCTATGCCCTCTACTGGCTGTGGGATGAATTAAGGAAATTATGGTGATAGTGACGTTGGGTTGTTTGGTGCAATTGATTAGAATGGATAATTGTTAGAAGGGTGTTGCAGGGAGTATCAGTATTTAGAGGATGGATTAGGGGCCTAGGATGTGTCTGGGAGGTTTGTATGTTTCTCCAGGATCTAGGCTGTACTTGCCCAGACCATGGATTAACTGGTTGAAGTTGTGGGTTAATTTGCTGAAAAAGGATTTAGAGATACTATAGATGAATTCAATCAGGGTGGAAAATTTGAGGTCAATGTATGTTGAGGTTGGGAATGTACTGTGGGGTGTTAATGATGGTACAATGGTATTGGCATTGGAAAATCTTAAAGTGGCATAGATTGTTCTGGCTGCCATACCCCAAACATGAACTATATAGGTGAGAGCTGGTCAGAGAATTTGATTGTAACCTTAGTGTCCAAAGTGAAGCATAAATACTGTACGGAAGTTGACCAATGCACCTGACCGCTAGCCAGTATTATAGGTGACAGGTGAGCCAGATGTCTTCTGGAAGACATAATGACCTGGCTCTTGTTGACATTGATACTATGCGCCACTTATGGAACCATGTTGTAAGTTTGTCGGCATACCTCTGCAGTCAGCTCACTGCCATGGAGTGCCACGAGGACGTTGAAGTCACAACTGTGTCATCTGCGTATAAGTATAGACTTCAGTGTGATGGATTTGGCAGAGTGTTGATATACAACAGGAAAAGCAACAGTTCAAGTACACTGCCCTGAGGAACTCTCACTTGAATGGGGGGTGGGAAGATGATACTATGTATTCTTGGGTAATGGCAAAGGACCTGTTGGTTAGGTATGAGTAGATGAGTTAGATAAGGTAGGTAGGGGCTGGGTATTGGATTAGACAATACAGAAGCTCTTTGTGCCATATATTACCAAAGGCATTAGAGATGTCCAATAGCAAGGTAGTGACTTAATGTCCGTTATTGAAAGCTGTGAGTAGCTCATCGACCAGTCTCAGAAGTTGGTGGCATGTACTGTGTTGCTGGCGAAAGCCGAACTGCTATGGGTATATCATTGCTCGAATGGCCAAGGCCCACTGTAGCCTGGTGCACTACCTTTTCGAATACCCTACTGAGACCGGTAACAGGTTGATTGACCTGTACTCAGAAAGTGACTGGTCTTTCTTCGGTTTAGTCAAGGATGTTACCATGCCTTGTGGAAGTACGATGTTTTGAGTAAGGTATTTAGGAGCTTAGGAGACTCCACCAAAGCCAGCAGCCTTGTAAAGTGGCAGGGTGCTGAGGAATGCTGATACCTCAGTAACATCCTGCATGAAACTCCTGTCAACTGGAGCTTCGAAGTAGCTCTGTACCGCAGAGTAACTTAATGAATGCGATGTGTGTTGCGATGAAGTTTGCCTCTAGGTGATCGGCATATAGTTTCATCTTCTCCTTGGTGGGTTGGGCCAGGCGTCCCTGGAGCTGTATGGGGAAGCTGAGGCATCACCTTCACCATGCGCCAAAGATAACAGTCATCCGTGTGAAGATTACTCAGGTGCTCATCCCATAACTCATCATAGTAATCTCTTAAGGTTAGACTTGGCAGGTGTTGTAATCTTCGAACTTCCCGGCTATCCGCCGGATGCAGGGTTCGCTGGAATCGGCATCTGGCGCTCTTCTTGTCCCTGATAAGATTGCGGATGGACTGTGGGAGAGGGCGTTGTTGAAATTGGGCCTGAGGTTTCGGCAAGGGCTTCTGTGCTGCAGTAGTCATGGTGACTGTCAATGACTCCACCAATCGATCAACATTCTCCTTGGCGCTTCTATGGTTTGGAGAGGGAGGGAGAGCCCCAAGGATTTTGGTGTATTCATGCCAGTCAGTTTTCCTGGGGTTAGAAAAGAAGCGGATTGCCCTTGGTGAGAGTCTTGCAGGAAAAGTTAGGAGCACGGAGTAGTGGTTCGAGTTGATTGCAGGGTACAGTGAAAAGATGTAGATGACGGTGCAGATTGTTATCAAGAGCAATGTCCAATCAATCAGGTAGATGTCTTGTGCTGTGGTGTATGGCGGGGAAGTTAGGGGATAGAATGGAAAGGTGGCTTGTAACAGCATAGTTATGCAATAGAGGGTTGCAGTGCCTAATGTGGGTAGAATTCCAAAAGTCACATGTTTGGCATTATAGTTACCAGCAGCTCTGTACTCTCATCTCCAGCAGACCAAGGTATAACAGTCTGGAAGATACTTCTAAATTATAATTGCGACTGCAGCCATGAAAGCCTACTTTCCCTGAAGGAAAGATTTATTTTGTAGGCTAATTCAAAGATGGTTATGAAATTCAACATTTGAAGAGGGGCAGCATCTGCTATTCAGAGCATTAAGCAAGCTAATTCTTTATTTTCTATTCTTTTTGCTTATAACTAAGCAGTCCTGTGTTTCAAATTGCAAAAGGCTAGAGAGAGGCTGATTTGGAGCTTTTCAATTTGGAAAGGCAAATAAATCAATAGCTTTATAGTGCTTGCTCCATTCTTATATATATATATATTCATTGAAATGCTAAGACAAAAAATTAACAGAAGAGGCTTTCACCTATTTGGCCCTGACCATTTTTAGGTGTGACCCCCCATGAATATAATTTGTGTGTTATAGCAAGTTTCTTACTAAATTATAAATTAAACACAATTATTCTTATTCTAATTCACAAAATAATACAAAATAAAATAATGATAACATAATTAGAGTACACCCGTAATCCTTGCTAACCTCTGTCTTTGGTTCATCAGAAGTCTCCTACTGGAATTCCAGAAAACAGAGGTCAGCCACCATTCAGTAGTCTCTCTACATCAGAGGGTTCTCTTTCCATTTTTGCCTCATTATTGCTCTATCTAAACTCCTACTTGTTCCAAGTTTTCCTGAGTTTATCAATCACTAATTCTAAATTCTAAATAATTTAAATACAACATTTTCAAATTTGATTGTCTCAGATCCCATTCCCTAGTTCATCAGCAGCTACCTACTGGAATATCCAGGAGATCAGAATTTGATCCAACCAGAGACACAGTAATAAAATATACAAAATTCAAAATACCAAATTAAATTTTTTGCATACTTGTAACCTTCCTAGCTCCAATGCTATTTGAGTACCAAGTAATTATAGGATATTAACCTGCCCACTGAAATTGGAGCTAGCTTTTTCGATTAGACAGCCATCTGGATTTCTTACTATATGCATTGCACAATGATTATATCCTTAATCAGTTTCCTATCTCATACTCACTCTCATTTACATAGATATATTTAATTATCTAATTATAATTTTCCCATTTTACTGTTCATTTCCATTTGTTTTTGTACTTTGAATAAGTATTGTTCTATATTCTTGCAATTTTTGTTAAAATATGCTTTAAAATCATTGCTGTGTTTATTATAAGCCATTTTTTCCCTAAATTTTCCATATCTCAGTTTCTTTACAATCAAACTGATAACAATATATGACTTGAAGCTTTAATAGCATTGATTATTAAGTAAGGCTTCTTGAGTTACTGGCCCCATAAAATTTATAAAACTCAATTCAACTATCCTCAACTCAGTGGCCTTGGTCAGGATCTGGTACATGATAGCATGACAGGTTAATCAAGGAGCCATCAAAATAAAACTTTAACCACATATTTTCAACTGGGCCAACGGCTTACATCTCAATGCATAATGGATTAATAGCCATAAAAAGCTGATCAATATATACAACAGAGCAAGAACAGATAATGGCAACACCCTAGTGTTCATGGCCATAAGATTCCAGAAACTGAAAGCCTCCATTGCCAACTAATAATTAAACCATGCAGGCTGATTAGGAAGCTGCTACCTTTCATTGACTATGGTTTATTAGTCCCATGGTATAATAGGACAATGTATCCACAGATTGCACCAGCTGTTGATCATAAGAGTTCAAGATGTCCAAAGCTTCAGTTTTATAAATCTGGCATGACTGGTAATCCGAGAAGCCTTATTGCTGATAACTATCTTAATATTATCTAATGTTTCAAAGAGATGTGCCCATAGTGCATAGCCAAAGAGCTCAGAATGAGGGATTTTCAGAAATTTGATTCAAGAAATGTATGCCACAAAATTTGGAACAGACAGATATCCTTGATCTCTATTGATTACTGGCTGCAGGTATTGATCTGTGCAATTTTGATTATACTGAAAAATTCAGGCTTAGCAACAAATACTGGTTTTGTACAAGAAAATTTGGAATAGTTTCATGCATAATAGTATCTAAATATAAATATATATATAATATATATATATATACATAATATAAAAGAAAAATAAAAATAAAGTAAGACTATTAACAATTGAACAAATTAACAGTAATAATAAAAGTAGAAAAGGGTAAAACACTTAGATAAAGTCACACTTGAAATTGCAAATCATTTTATATTGGTTTAACTTCTACTGTTGTTTCGCTACACAATCCATCATCATAGATCATCACAATCATAGACGTTCTGTTTACACCAAGTCTCCCTTGCCGGTTGCCCAACATGCCTTATCTCACTGTAAGGATTTTGATGATGCTTTTAATCTAACTCTTATTGATGCGTTACTTACATAATGCTCTGAAAGTTTACTCAGAGATAGAGAAATGGCAGCTATATTTTTACATAAAGCGCACATACCACCTGGTTTAAATCTTACATATTAATTTTTTTCCTCCCACACTCTCATTTCTAGTTTCATCTGTTTCCATGTATAACGTTACCTTCGATACTCAATATTTAGTTTTATCACCTTCACTTGTCTAGCTTCTTGCCATTGAAGAACTCCAGTAGTTCGAAATATAGCAATTTTTAAGTGTGACTTTATGTAAGTGTTTTATCCTTATCTACTTTTATTATTACTGTTAATTTATATAATATATATATATATATATATATATATTATACAGTATCTCATTTTATTTTTGTCATTCTGCATACAGAGACATCCAATGAAGTCTCTGAAAAGTGCAAGAGCAATGCCAAGTTATTACCCTTGAAGATGATTTGATTTAAGGACTCGTATTTAGATCATACATTTCTGTGACAATAATTTTATAATTTTTAACTAATGCTGATTTCTTTGCGAAAGTTAGAACAATATTGTGTAGTAGGCAAAGTTTTAAGAAATTCTTAAAACTAATGCTGATTTGTTGACAGAACTCATTAACTGTTGCTCTATAACATTTTTCATAAATAGAGGATTTAGAAAAGTGACTAGACATTGCTGAGGTGGTCCTCATGCACCTCTTTTATAAGATTGCATTTTGAAGAAATGCCAATTACAATTAAGTACATCACCAATCATGACTCATGATTCATGAGTATAATGTTACATTGTACATCTCCATGAGTAATCTGGAATTATATTTTATCTTCTAGACTTTTTCATGTCTTAATTTTTGAATCTTTATAAAAATGCTTTAACATTATATTTTCAAATTTGGTGTTAATTTATTTTTAACTGTATGAACTTGTCAAAGGTTTTCGTATTTTTATTACTTTCCTTTTAGCAAGTTATTTAGTAATCTAAATGTCAACAAAACCACAATTTTACAACTTTCTAAAATACTCAGGCTTTTGGGTGACAAATTACTTGCTATAGCAATGATAGCTACTTTAGAGTCAGAAAGTATAATAGCTTGTTGAAAATAACAAGGGAAATATAAAATATTAAATGCTATAAACTAAGGATTTATGAAATGAGAAAAAGTTTACCTATAGTTCCAGCATATTCTTAGTTATAGGGATCCATCAGTAAAAATGGGGTCTGACTAAACAGTTTACAAAAATATGTAAATATATGCCATTTGGTAGCCCATATCTTTACCTGCACTTCACATAACTTCACCAGCTGTTATTTTTGCAGCCTTAACAATGTAAGCTCAAAAGAACTTTGTGCCAGTTAGACAAAATATTACCTTGCAATGATTTATTATAATGTTAAAAGCAGCTTAAGCCAAAACAGTAACTTGACAGGCTTTAGGGCACCTTGCTCATTAAGGTACAAGTCTTCAATTGGTTTATGGAATTTAACAGACTGAACATCTTTAAAAACAAAGAGAAAGGCAGAAGACCCTCAATGGCAGTTATTGCAGAAAACATGACTAATGAGATGTTGCAATAAGACCTTCAAAGTGACCTTTATGGATTTAGAGACATCCCTAATATGGGATCAAGGAGTGTCTTAAAAAATTCAATTTTATCATTTTATCATTTGTACTTCAACCTCAGTAAAAGGCAGAAGATGGTAATGGTGCTGTGAAATGGTCCAAAGATACAATAAAGGAACTCTTGCCATATTTCTAAAATCATAATCGGTGATGAAAAATGGATCAATAATTATAATGAATCTTCTCAGATGGCACATCCCCAACAAAAGTCTTGGCAACAAGGAATGTGGGAAAGAAAATGGTGGAGATATTCTTCCCCATTAATACTCATGTGGCAATAGTTCCCTTTGAAGATCACATAGTAGTTATTGTATGATGCTAACAACAGTTTGTCCACTGACATTTTCTGAAAGGAAAGTGGGTCAGAATCAGACTTAGAGGCACCATGATAATGTCTTGCCCAAACTGTTATTGCAACACTTAACTTTTCAACAATATGGAAATAAACACTAAAAAGAAAATTTTCCAGCTTTTCAGTCTTCAACACACTATTGATGATTTTCATCTTAATATCAGTAATGAACTACTACAAGAGAAAGAACACACTAAATATCTTAGAATAACACCTGATAAAACTTTCTTTCTCTTAAACGATTGACAGTATTACTAAGAAAGTGAATAAGAAGAACAACATATGAAGAAGATAGAAGGCATCAAATGGGGAATTTTGTTGTTGATTTGGTTTATTTATGGATACTCTTTAACATTTCAGGTCATCAGCATCCCATTCAATTCAGGGCATGAAACGGCTTATCAGTTTTGCTCAGAGGCCTCTTTTTTCAGGCTTGAGGTTCTTTTACATGCCGTAAATCTATAATACGGGACCCACTTCCCTTCTAAAGGAAGACATACTTAGGATTTTTATGCTGGAAAAAATTCATCGACCCTGGCGGGGATTGAACCTGCAATCTTGGGTTTACGAGGCAAGTATGGTTACCACTAGATCACCATGACCGACATCAAATGGAGAAGATCCATATATCTCCTTAATAATACATACAAAAGCTACATAAAGCCCAATTTGCTCTATGGAAGTGAGATAATATCCACAATAAATAACCACAATTTAAAACTAAATTGAGTACAGTATAATCTAGGTAATCGAGAATAATAACAGGAACCATAAAAACAACACCTACTAGGGGAATGTAAAGTATTATGTTTCACTACTGGACCAACTGGAAGCTATTCAGACTAAACATCTACACCTTGGGAAAAAGAATGTTTTCTTTCATCATGATAATGCACCTTCACACACATTTACGATTGCTGCAAAACTGCATGACCTTCACTTCCAAGTGCTTCCACATCTGCCATATATGACTCCCAGTGATTACTTTTTGTGCCCAAACCAGAAGGAATGGGTAGATGGATGAAGATTCACATTAAATGAGTTTCAAGCTCAGACAGATGCTTATTTTTCACAATTGGACAAATCTTATTTTACTGAGGGTATTAAAAAGTTGCAAAATCATTGAACTAAATGTATTGAATTACAAGCTAACTATGTTGCAAAATAAGAAAAATCATTTCTCTTAAATCTTGTATTTTCTTGGTCAGGCCAAGAATTTTTAAAATGCCCCTTGAATTGCTGTAATGCAGAGCATAACAACCTGCCAATTTAAACAGAGCTAGATATTAAAATGGTAATACTAAGACAAAAATTATAAAGTAATAAAAACAGGAATAAATGGTTTCATATTCCTGAGAGCACATAATGATTAAAAATTACAACAAACTTTTAAAATTACATGCATAAAGAAGATTGAGACAAAATTTAAAAAAGCACTAACCTGCCATTATACCAACTGATCTTTTACAATATATAGATGTCAGCATGAAACTAAATCTGCATACAGTGATCTCCATGGTAAAAGATCTACCTAAAGTATTAAGATTGACAGCACTTTAGTACAATAAACATATATTTTCCACTGATACATGATTTTTTAAATTTTTTTAATGGTATTTAACACCCATTTTAACTACTGAGGCACCACAGTTGGTGGACACTGATGATACATGAGATGAAATGACAAACTGTGAAACGGTTATTTTTTTTAAGGAAGGAAGTGTTCCAGGCCTTTAGTGTTCCTCTCTGATATTTGCCATTTATGAGGACTGAGGAAAGCCTGAAAAACACCTCAGTCAGGTAGGATGTCCTGGTAGGAATCGAACACCAAGCCTCCCGCTCACGAGTCCATGCCTTAAAGACCTCTGCCACTCTTGGCAGTCTGATACATGATGTAGAGTACATACAGAGGGATCGTTTATAAATGGAGAAGAGGCTTTGAAATATACTGTGAAGAATTCTCGCAATATACATCTTTGGGACAGTATGCTAACAATTTTAATTGCAAAATAATGGTGATTAGAGCAGCTTTAGAAAATCTACTATATAGACCTAACATAAATAAAAGAATTATCTTAAGTGACTCTAAAGCAGCTCTACAAAGCACTGCAAAATCATGTTACACACTTTTCAAATTTGATTTACTCTATGCCTCCTGTTTCATCATTTATTTTTAATTATATATTTATCTATGTAGTAGTAACCTATAGAATATACCTAAAGACCTAATTAAATACCATATTATTTTTATGTGAATTATTAAACTAAGGGTTAATTTGAATAAATTGTTTCATTCTACTTTCCATTCAAAAATATATACCCACACATTTACCTAAGAGATACATTTATTATCCTGGGTGTTCTAAGTTACTCACAACAGAGTGTTATTTAGAATACATATGTTCTAATATACACTTTCTAAGTTAATAATATTGCAGCTTACTTGGAACATAGAAGAAATTTTTAAAAAAGTAACAGAATTAAAAAATTACAAATATTACTCTTATAGTAATTTTATTTAAAAAAACAAACAGTTGGAATTACATTTTACAATCTTTTCTCAAAATAGCTTGAAGCAATAGCAACCTCTTTTGAAAATGTGGGTTTGACGACAGCTAATGCTTTATTCAGACCTACTCTTGATATATCTGGAATGTTTGAGAAAGAGAATATTCCTGCCGCTTTTGATGATTCTTTTATGAAGTTTAGGATGACATTTCTTGTTGCAGTTTCTTCTATCTTAGCAATGAACATTTTCTTTTGCTCTTTTTTAGTATTTGCATCATAAGTCAACTATACTTTAACAAAATCTCCTTTTCTTACCTCACTGGTAGAAATCTGCCCACCATTATTCGCTACGCTGATGTTCATATTCGATGTTGTTTCACTGAGTGTTGGACTCATTAATGTCAGGTTCTGAATCGATAATTATAGGACATTCAGAAGAGGTCTTTTTCTTGGTTGTACTGCATCCAGGTTGAACAGTAGAGGCCTTCCTCTGCTTAATTTATTCCAGAGTGATGTTTGTTCTATGATTTTTGGTTTTGAATGTTGTGTTCTCACCAGTCCTGTTGCTGATAGAAATTCCTGAAGACTTCTCCTCCACCTTTTTCAGTTCCATCTGAACTCGCATTTGATGAATCATGTACATGCAATCAATCTCTTTAACAGCTGCTTCCTATCAGTGTGATAAAGTCACATGCCTTAAACCTTAATTTTAGGTTAAATGAAACAATGTTATCCTAGTTCAGCCCCTCTGAGCCCCTCATCTATTTCTTTGAGTCAAAATATTTAGAATACTCATATGGTTTGTTTCATTTATTGGAGATTTACTCAGGACATGTTTCATGAACACTCGTCCACATCCTCAGCTGTTAAGACCAGTTGCTGTTAGTGGGCATGTTTATGAAATTTACTCAGGACATGAAACATGTCCTGAGTAAATTCCAATAAGTGAAACCATAAACAGCATTCTAAATATTTTGACTCAGAACTATTTTATTACTATACGCACTTACCTTGATAATATTGTACATACCTAATTATATTATGTTTTTTTATTTTTGATATTCTTGTATATAATTCATTGTATTTTATTAAGATGTGTCTTACTTTGATTGTACTAGTATGTACTAAAGCAATCGACTGAGTGAATAAAATAGTACTACTCCTAGACGCTTTTATTTTAAACAACTCCCTATTACTATCAAATGGTCAAAGCATGTTTGTAAAATGTTGGAAATTAAATTTTACAAAAGCGATTCCTTTCACACAATTCATAATTCTAATTCTTTCCTTGGGCCATTGTGATTGTATTACTGCCACTGTGGCCTGGTATTACAAAAAGAAATTCAACCATCTTCAAAATTTCTTTAGATGTTCTTCACTTTTGCAAAATTTAACACAGGCATACCATTTTCCTTGGCTTGATTCTGCTTTACCAATAATATAAAGTAACAAACTTCCTCAAATTGGAAAACCGATAATATTTACTGTCATAAATTTGTACACCTTACTATAAATATCAGAATGTCATATTTCAAAACTAAACCAGAAAGAATGCATGAATGTTGTTCATGCTCTTGAAACAAATAAGCCTAAAAATGCAGGCAAATTAGAATTTTCAAAAATGTATGTGGATGAATATTTTTATTATAAAAAAAAAAGCACGTATATGCATAATGTGATGTATGGTAATGCAACACCCAAGTATTTATTTGAATTTGTTTCTTCTAATGTTTTCCATTAACATTTTATTCAGTTCTAGTAATTTTTTCCTTAAACCCAGATAACTAGTTCATGGTAAAATTTACAAAACATAATTGGTAACATAGCCATCGCAAATTCTGGAGTATTGTATGTCTTTGAACAGCTTCAGTGCAAAAAAATGCTTTTAATGATAAAGGATTTGTTTGACTGACTCAAGTAGCTCATTGAAGTTGAAGCTTGTGCTCTAAATATTATGAATGTTTAGCAATGGCCATGCTATTATTTTATTGCCATCAGTCTTGTCTTATCTCTTAGATTTATTTAATGTTAGCTCTTCAGTAAAACAAACTGCATGAATAGTTAACAAAGTGTTAATTTATAAAAAAAAACTCCCAAGTGAAAATTTAATTTAGTTGCTACTAAAATCAGCCACAAGAATGGTCAGCATTTGACATTGACTGTAACTGTTCGATAGTTTCCTTGAGGAAACACAATGAAATAGATAAGGAAGAAATTAGTGAAGAGAACTTTCTTTAAGCAGATCAAATTCACTGTACAGAAAACTGTGGGTTGAACCCAGAAAATTAGGACAGTGAGCAATTAGAAGAACTTCTGAGTGCTAAGTACAAGTTAAACGAAGGAATGCAGCACTTTCTGCTTAACTGCCAATTCTGACTCTGAAAATGAGGAATTAGCTGTGGATCCTAAAATATAAAAGAAATGTTTTAGAGGAAGAAATGGACACAAAACTAAAAATAGAAGAGTTTGCATTGCTAGAGGACATTGTAAGATATAATTGATATTATTGTATGATTTAGCTGAATTGCACACTCTTTTAATTTTTAACTGTAAGGTATGTTTTAGCCAGCTATAATCAGAACTGACAAAAGAGTGTTCATCTTTATTCATTGATGATAAAATAACTGATACTATTAATAAGTTCACCAATAAGTAAATTTATTCAGTAGCTTTTAGTGTGCTATTAGCACTATTTGTAATGTAACAAAAGAAAAAAATTTACTCACTCAGAATTGATTGTCATCATGAAAACTAATGCTTTAGCAGTAAGAGACCTTTTTAATAATGCTCTACATGTCACAAAATATAATCTGTTATGAATGTTGGTACCCTCAACTGTCTTAGATTTGATATTCTGGAATAATCAAAATAAATGGAAGAAAATCAACAGTTTGGCATCATCGATCAGGAGATACATGATGCTTTCATTGAAAAGTGGATTTTCATTATAAATCTGGATCTTGCATAACATAGCATGAATGAATTTCATGGTAAATGCCCCTTTCAGATTTTTATGCCTTACTGACAAAATATGGATTCAGAGTAGCCACAAGGTTATGTTTATTCCCACTCCATATATTGAGAAAATGTGTTGTTTTGGTTTGCCACAAGCTAAGTATTTTATTAGGTAGCTGACAAAATCAGTTCAATAAGTGAGAGATTCCTCTGCAAATGCTAAGTTCTAAGGACAGACTAAAAGGACGGTCATTGTTTTGCTCTGATTGTCAGAAAATTGTTTCATAGAAACATAAAACTCAAAAAGTAGTGATGCTGTTAACCTACAAAACATTTAACTTGGACATAATCCCAACATAATTCTGATGTACAATGATAAAAATGGTGCAGTTAACACCTTAGATCATAAGACAAGCAATGTTTCTTGCAAAAGGAAAACCAAAAAATAACCAATGTGTTTATTCTACAAAAGTTTAAACCTAGGATTTGATGTCTGCATCATTTATCACTTAATAAATTCATAATAAATGAAAACCCCCATTGAGAAAAGAGTTAATGAAAATACTGAGCTGTTGCACAAATGGAATCATGTCTGCGCTCACTATGCCTTCAGTGTTCCTTGCAGCAGACTCTTGAGAATCTGTATTGAACAACAAAAGACGAATGGGAAATAGAGAATGACAAAATTTTGTAAAATCAGTTGTTCTTGAGAATATTGATCCAAGTCTTGTCCAGATTGTGACAAGGAGTACTCTGAAGACATGTTTGTCAAATGATTTGTACGAGGGGTGTTCTAAAAGTTCTTGGTCTGACTGAAGACTTTTCGTGAAGATGACTAAATTACTATTACAACTGTTAAGTATCATCCTTTAGATTGTGCACTTTAAAGTTTCAGTTGTTAAGTATAGCTACTTATTTGTGATGATCATGTAAACAAACTAGTGTTAACATTTTCTACAAAATAGAAAAACTGAAATACAAACTGTGATAAAAGTACTTAAGGGTTTAACTTCAACAGAAAAACAAAAAGAATTAGATTTCATATTAAAGGATGCTTCCCCTTCGTTTTTGTTTGTTAAAAAGTGGGCTGCTGAACTTAAGCATGGTTGTACATCCATTCAAGATTATGATACTCAGAGTGTCCCAAAACTGTTGTGACTGATGAGATTGTTACAAAAATTCACAATGCTGTATTCATTGATTACCGATTAAAGGTACATGAGTTGGCTGACATTGCAAAGACCTCAATAGGCCATGTCTATTACATTTTACACAAAGTTTTGGGTATGAGAAAGTTTTCTGCTCAATGGATGCTGCATTTATTAACAATGCATAAATATGCATTTGAATGAACATTTTGCAAGAGTGTCTAGATTTGTTTAAATGCAATTCCAGTGAGTTTCTCTTACATTTTGTAACAATGAATGAATTATGGATTCTTCACTACATGCCAGATATGAGAAAGCAATCTAAACAGTTGGTGACAATAGGTGAAAGAATACCAAAGAAAGCAAAATGGTCCATCTGTAGAAAAGACATGGCTACAGTTTTCTGGGATTTTCATGGTGTGGCGTGCATAAACTACCTCTAGAAAGACAGCACCATCACTGGGGAATATTATGCTTCACTACTGAACCAACTGAAGGACGCTATTCAGTTTAAATGTCCTCCCCTTGCAAAAAAGTAAATTCTCATTCATTACAATAATGTGCCATCACACAAGTCTGGGATTGTTGCCGCAAAACTGCGTGATCTTTGCTCCAAATGCTTCCACATCTACCATATTCACTGGATTTGGCTCACAACAGTACTTTTTTTCCAAATCCTGAAGAAATGGCTGCATGGATGAAGATTAACATCAAATGATGAGGTTGAAGCTGAGGCAGATGCTTATTTTTCACAGTTGGACAAATCTTATTTTACTGAGGATATTAAAAAGTTAGACTAAATGTGTTGATTTACATGGGGACTATGTTGAAAAATAACAAAAAAATGTTTCTTTTCAATCTTGTGTTTTCTTGGTCAATGAGAATTTTTAGAATGCCCCTCTAATGTAAGGATTAGCAAAATATATTATTAATGCATAATGTGCAAATACCTAGTCTAGCCAAACCTCTGTTACAAGTTTTTTTTATATAATAACCACAATGCACTTTGCTATTTTAAAGGTTTGATTTTGACACTTAGTATCCACATGCAATCTGCACACAGTGCATATATTATTTTTCAAAATTATCCTTTTTTGGCTTAATACAAGATCTAAGTTTAATGGGCTGTGCATCAATGCAGTGTGCATTATCTCCATAGGAAATCCTCCACTGCTGCCTCCAAAGATTGCTTGAGAGAATCAATACTGGGGTGACTTTACTTACAAACAACATGCTCAAGCACTGCCTTCAAAATTTGGAGTTCAAAGGCTGAGATCAGAACTGTTAAAGGACTAATCTTTTGCAGCAATAAAATCAGGAACACTTCTCAAGTGTTCTCAAGATTCAGCACCTCAAAATCGAGGTGCTGAATCTTGCTGGAAACTCCAATACCCATTCTTTAACAAAATGGGTATCTTTGACCATAGGCTTAAGGAGAGTTGTGTGACATAATCTGGCTGTTGTCTTTTGACAGAAATGCAGCTTTGCAATATCATCTAGCTCAATTCCCAGCAAACCATTACTGAGACAGAATATTGGCCCCTCTGGATTTTAGGACCCTCTCATGAGCTTCTTGGAAAGTCATAGCATACATTTCCTCATTCTTGCAGTTATATATTTTTTTAATGTCCATAAATAGGATTTTTCTGTGCCTGTTATTAGCATAATGCTCAAGTAGGCATCTGCATTTCAGCTCTTTTCCTGAAGTCTTGGAGTTAAAAAGTATCCAGCACTCCAGCAAAACCCTTCGGCCCAAGGTCTTGCTTGAGTAATCTGGACATTGATCAAAGTTCATCTCATGTGCCATCACTTTCTACTTTCAAACTGGATTTTGCTTAATATGAGCTGTTGCAGCTTTCATCATTGTGCTAGTCCTCGCAGAGCATGGACATCTGGATCTTGGATGGTCTGCAAAGATACTTGTTTAAGTGGAACATTTGTTAATGCTGTATACAAATATCCTGCTCAATTTCAGCATCTTGAGAGAGGAAAATTTTAGGTGGTAATTTTCCAATCCTATGGAGGGCTATCACAGCAACAGGGTTTTTGTAATCTCATCACTACATGATTTTAACTAACATGCTCTTTTTACTGCAGTTGAACTCAACAATGAATAGGCAGAGCTTAGCAGCAGCTGCTTTATCAGAATGCCAAAAGACCTGATAGTCCCTTTTAAACTTTGTAACAGAACTTATTGCCAGATGAAGTGGAAAATATCAGATTTAAGGCTCTAGACACTCATTGATAGCAGTTGTTTAATTAAATTAATTTATTAAGTTCATTTTTATATGTTTTTATATTAGGTAAAGGCTTCAATGCTCAATATAAAGCCATAAACATTTAATAGTAATAGCTATTCAGTAATATTAATTTAAGAAATACATTTACGTAAGTTATTATGTAAGTTAAAGGCTATAATATTCGATTTAAAGCTCCAAACATTCATTGATAATATGTTTTAATCATATAAATATAATAAGCTCATTTGCACGTTTTTATGGTAGATAAGGGCCTTTAATTTTCAATTCAAATAACAAATATTCTTTGGTAATATGCTTTAAATCATATAAATCTAGTAAGCTCATTTGTATAGATTTTATTTATCAGATAAGGACTATTACAAAGTATGTTTTAAAGTTTGTTTGTTGGACTTTATGACAATAATAATATAAATGTAATGGTTCAAAGGACCACATGCATAGCCAAGAATATGAAAAGGTTAACTACAGATGAAGAAAACTGTAATATGAAGAGAGTCAATCAATGGCAAGTGTAACAACATTAATGTGTACCAAGAATGAAACATGAGACAGATAGCTTTGTTAAGACTAAATAGAAATTAACAAATCTCATTTGTTTAGTATACTTACATTGAAAATAATGCATTGTAATGAATAGTATTATTACAATCCTATTGTAATAAGAGACATTTTATATTTCAAAATGTTTAATTAGTTATGCTTTGTATTCCGTAGAGAGAAGTTGTCTTTATATTCCATTAGAAGAAATCGTGATTAGTACTCCACAAAGAGAAGCTTCATTTAACATTATGTAAAGATAAGTGGTGATTAATATTTCATGGGAAGAAGTTACAAATTATTAGTTATGGTTAGTAATAAGAATCACAAGTTGGAATTAGTATCCGAACAGGAATATATTATACGAGCTATACCAAGACAAAGACGAAATAAGGCATATTAAATATATATTAGTGATAAAGAGAATTTATGTTGCATATCAAATAGATTATAGCTAGTATTATCAACCATGAAAGGAACATTGCCATTAAAGCACAGTTGTCGGGAGAGAAATATCAATTCTGTTACGTAAGTCTCATATTCAGTCCACATCTAATAATATTCTCAGAGCACATTTTAATCAGGATAGTGTACTGTTGTGTATTAATAACCAGACATTAATAAATTCCATAGATTACTATTCACTGTGATTTTGTTATACTTAAAGTCACACCCCTTTCACTCCAGAAGTATCAATCTGAAAAATCCAGCTGTAATATCAAACAGTGAGCTAATCGAGCATATCGCGGAAGTATTTAGGAATGATGTCTACAACACACCTAGATACTGTTGAAAATTTGGCACTCAACATCCATGACACATCATTTAACACCACTGGTCCTCAACATTTAGTGCATTATGCCATTTAATACCTTCACAAATTTTGCTCCCAATGTCACAGCATCATTATTTAATTTCCCACTACACAGACTAGGTAATATGTTTTCTTTCTGATAAAAATGTAGTAATAAAATTTACAAACATATAGTAACAATGTTTCATTTTATCTCAATTATTGCTCCAGTGTTAAAGAAAAAGCCTGGTAGTTGTATATGGGATGTCTGTCAGATGTGCACCAGATTAGCTTTGTAAATACCCCAAGGATTGTTACATTGTTTTTATTGTGCTCGGAACTCCTATTCTTGGATTGGAATGCTGATATTACATTGAATTTATATTTTGCATCTGACTAGTATTTAGACAAATAAGTATTTGTTGCATATCTATGAATTTCAAAACTCTAAATACAGATCTATGTGCTCAAATTCAAGTCCCTAATATTAGATGTAGAACTGAACTGCTCAACATAAAGTAAAGTACATGAAATATACAATTTATTTTCCCAAATCATTTCACCAGTAAATTATCTTTTACATTTGGAACAGGTGTCAGATCTCTCATGGTTTTGTCACCTGTTTCATGCCAGGCCAGAGTCAGATGGAAACCGCTAGCAAAGTGGATGCAATATTTGTGCAACAGATTCAAGTTCTTGCAATTACAACTATAATTACACTGAAAATAAGAAAGGGGATGTTAGAAATGCTGTCTTGCTACATCCACAAATTTCAGGTATTTGTTTAGAAAATTGTCATCCACACGCACTCATTCATCTTCTGAAATTTAATCAATTTAAACTTGAGAGCATACAAGATCATAGTTAAAATGTAAAATGGGGTGATGATGAGAACAAAATGTTCTCGAAACCGGTTCTATACATTATGACAAGTAAGTGAAGCATTAAGAGTGTGTAGTTCAACTAAATCATACAATAATATCAAGATCATAGTTCATAGTTGTTCATGAATTGCAGGCAGGCAATTGATATTTGGATTGATTACTGTAATTGGAAGTTATGGAACATTAATGATAAAAGTATATTGATCTATGGTTAATATTCTTTACTGATGAAGTATGATTCCATTTATGTAGTCATGTTTATATAAAAAATAACAGGTACTGGACTATAGAAACATTCAAATTTGTACACAAAAGCCCCTTGTATGATCAGAAAATTGGTGTATGGAACCATGCTTCATCAGTAAAGAATATTAAACATAGATCATTGCTGTGTCATTAACATTGCTTAATATCCTATTACAGAAATTCATCCAAATATCAGGATCACCTGTCTGCAATTCACGGACAACAGTTACTTTTAAGTTTAGATTTGATTCATTCTGAAAGATGAAATGATGCATATGAATGAGAATTTTCTAACCAGATACTAGAAATGTATGGATGTACCAGGACAACATTTTCAACATCTCCTGTTGCTTATTTTATTGTAATTGTAGTTGTAATTGCAAGAACTTGAATCATTTGTGTATATATTATATCCACTTCTCCAGAAGTTACTTCTGTGATAGCCAACCTACTAGCTGCTTTAGAACAGGCAACAAAACCATGAAAGACCCAATTTAACTGAAGCAGATGAATTCCTGAAAAGAGGACTTATGAGGAAGGAAGGAAAAAGAAGAAGTAAAAAAATTATTTTCAATGAAATTTGTGTGCAAAGATACAGAACAGAATTTATTTAATTTGTGATATACATCGTCTGCAATTTTAAAATAAAATTTTATCAGTCTTTGTGGATCTGTTAAAAAGAATATGTGGTTGCTTTTATTTTATATGAGGTTTGATAGCAATTTCAGACAGGTGAATGATCTTTAAATCCATTACAAAATTTCTCACAGTTTGCTAATTAAAATTTACACGAGAAACACACATGCAACAATAGAAAGAAAAAAACACCAAACATAAATAAGTATAATGCAAGCTGTTTCTGGCAGTGTTTCCCTTTTACGAACATTTAAATTTCAAAGAATATATCACCAGTTATCAAAACTAAATAAATACAAGAAAACTATTTTTCTTTCTATTTAATGTGTCTTGACATTTTGCTATGGCTATCTGTGATCAAACATAATATTTCAACAGTATTTGCCAAATAAAAAAGCAAATGCTTGCTATAGTTAACAGAATTCTACAACACTTCTTCCTCTATTGAGAAAGCACTAGCTCCTAAGTTTCAACTCAAGCTAGATTACAAAACTTCACATACATAGTAAGATGGTATAGTGATTTGTGACCGTTTCAACTTCAATATGCATGTAGTTTACTGTTTAAAACCACATACATCTATCATATCTGATATATTTTAGTTAAGTGTACAGTCAAAGCTTGGCTTGTCTGTGTCATTTGGTTAAAAATTTTGACTTTCAATTTAAACAAAAGCAATTACTCTTCAGAAACTTTATGCTTAAGCATGTATTACCTATCCTGTACCATCTTTCTAGCAAATACTAATACAATGCAGAGATCGTAAAACCGATACTAATTTTCATTTTTCTTCCTCCTATACTTACAGATATTGCAAATAGCTTTCGTACAAATATACTGAAAGTATGTATAACATTCTTAAATATCTAACTAAAAATAAAGATGAGTAGCAACCAATTGTAATCTACCAAAATCTTATAACACAAGGAATAATACCCACTGTCTGAGAGATACAGAATTAATACAAGTGGCACTTGATGCTTAAGTATAATTTATAGTAACTTAAACGTGCCAAAGCCAAAACTTTCCCCATGACTCTATAATCTTGTGATTTTTAGAACACTAATATGTTCCAATAGAGGCCTCTGGTTTACTGAAGTATAAAAGTTATAAGAGTTCAGAGCCAGATCAGGGTGCTGATACATACTGAAAACCTTTCTACATATACACCTGGTAAACTAGGGGTATTACAATCATCACCTGTGTCCATTACACTCAATTCTCAATGTTTGCTATAATTTACATTAAGAACAGATATTGGTTACAAAACAAAGTACTCTCAAAATTGCCCACTGTGCTGGTCTGATGTGGATTGGCAGTTGTTGCTGGGTTAGTTTTATAATACTCAAATGCTTCACTTTCTCACTGTTCCTCATTTCTTCTTAAGGTTGAACTGGTACTCAAACTGCAGAATCTGTAGGTGAAAAAGTAAACACATATTTCTGTATTACATTTTACACATTTGGTAGCATAAACTGAAACAAATAATCAAAAGTACAGTTAATCTGAACCTAGTTAATCCAAACTGAAATTTGAAAACATATCAGAAAAAGTAATGAATTGAAAAAATATATTTCAGAAAGAAGATCAGTAGAATTTTATTCGTCATATAGTAAATCAAAACAAAAGATTACAATGCACCACAAATATCAGTCAATGATAGTTTTTCTTTACAAAATCAGTATAGATCAGTTGTAGCTCCTGATGTTACAAGTCATTAAATTCATTAATTTAATCTTCTGCTGCCAACAGTGCAATTAACTGATAACTGTTCTCCCACTATTAACTGATGTATTACTGTAATGTTTTTTCTTCAAATTGAAATCTGATTTTTCCAATACCAATTCAACAATAACTGACATACACTTTCACCCTTATCTAAATGTTTCAGTACTGCAAGTTTTTCTTTAAGTGTACATAAGGCATGCTTTCATTTGTTTGCCATTTTAAAAGCACCTTTAAACAATGACATGCTCTTAAACTTTATAGGAAGTAGCATAGTGCTGTAGTGACCAAAACAGTGAGCTAACTACAATATTGGTGTGGAGACAAAGTGGTGTTGTTTCTTCATTCACTGGTTGGGGTACTATTAGCAGCAGAACTTGTAAGTTAACATCTGAAACCAGCTGAAAATATTTCACTGCAATGTTGCATTATGATTACCTTCAATCTAGTGGTCAGCTGGCTGTTAGCTGGAAGGTCCTGCATTATATACCCAGTATCTACTTAGAAATTTTTCTACGTTAGGGAGGTCCAGCTATCCTCATGATGATGGGGAGCTATCTGATGGAGAGGAATGTTCTTTGATTATGGAAATGCATGAAGTTCCAGTGAGGTGCAGTATGCTCATCTCTAAACCCTGATTTTTTTTTTTTTGCTTCTAAAACCTACAAATTAGGTTTTTTATTTCATGTTTTGGATTTTTTTTATACATTTTAATGAAAATAAATTAAAACACACAACAAAGGTTACTACTGATACTCCTTTGTCTTTATGTACTAACTGTAATCTAGTTATTAATACTTTTACTAACACTAATTAATGAAATACATTTTAAATTTTACGAGTAAATCCACTTAAACATGGAAAAACTGCACTCATATGATGTAAGAGGTGCGAACTACTTGTTGATTTCAATGAATTCCAAAGCTACTCTTCTTTCTGACCACAAATAACATGACCCAGTTCCATCCCCTTGAAATCTGGATTGTGTGCCAAAACACCTCCGATTTCTTGGCAATAGATGTCCCAACTAGTCCAGGAGCCATTTTGTCCTTCACTTCTTGGATGACTTGAAGCACTTCCATCATAGGCACAGTTGCTTCTTCAAATTTTATGATTGAAAACTCAAGATGGAAAAAATGAACCTACATATAGATCAACTCATGTGCAGCATTTTCTTTGCATTTACAATTAAGGCATTGGTCCAATGCATCATTTACCTGCATATGGGTCTCATAATTTTCTGCATAATATATTGCGACTGAAAGCCAGATCCTCACCAGGTCGCTACACTTTGTGGAGAGATTTTTTTATTTAAGGACGCTCTTTAACAGCTCAGGTCATCAGCGTTTGTGGAGAGAGAAGTACTGATGGAAACTTTTTCCTGAAAGTGACAATTTGGCTTGGTGTTTTCAAGATCATCTTCCCTGAAGATATTACTTTGTTGTATGTGTGATGTGACACCTGAATTTCTTCAGCTACTCTGTAAAGCCCAAGTTAGACAGATGACATGGACCATTCAAGATTGGAAAGCTTTCAAAAGCTTTTAGCATCAAGCTGCACTGTCTGTCCATAACTTTTCTTTTTGTTCTACATCTGACCACAGGATCTTCCCTGTGGCCAGGCATCCCTCACTGCAATTGCTGTAGTAGAATGATTTGTTTTAATAAGTTCTTTGCACAGAATGACATGAGGTATACTCGTTTCTCACATGTAAGCTTGCCCACATCAACTGTGGCAATGTACCTGCCATGCACACTTGTTGCTTCATCCACACTAACCAGATATGAAATGGTTAGCAATTTCTGCTTGTTTCTCTTCAATTGCCCTTTCATACAGCTAGAGAAAGCAATTCTTTCTTAAAGTGGACTAATCTGGTATTTTTCTATTGCAGAATTCTTCTAAAAAGCTTTTTAGGACTTAGTTCTGGAGAACTGAAATAGACATGTTGGTTGTAGTGAGAGCTTCACATAGATGCAAAAATTTGTCTTCAGATCCTGTGTCCAATTTGAAACTTAAGAAACTCTACTTTTGATTGCTCCTTTCAATATCTGTCAAATGATTAGTCAACCATTGATGCTGTAGCAAGTGGGAGCATTTTTCTGCCAGCCCCTATGAATAAGGAAAAAGTAAAAAATAGTATAGTATGTCCACTGAAAAATACTATGTTGATGTTATGGAATGCGACCTAAGGGAAAAAAATAGCTTCTGTAGAAAAGTTATCAGTTCCAATCAACTGTCACAATAGACTACTTCTTAAGAATTTATACTTAGGCACGATCCCTTTTAATGTGGAAATTAAAATAAATTATATTGTGTGATATCAATAATATACCACTGAACAATAATGCTTTCAAACTCTTCCTGTCTCAGGTGCAGAAAACAGTGGCCAATTTTCCATTCTTGTGATTATGAATTGTCAGTTCAATTTTTTTTTTAAAAAATCTACTTTTTGATTGTGGATTAACATTCTGTCAAATGTATAGTTGATTCAACTTACTGTCGAGAGCATTCCCTGATTTCAAAGATCTCTGGCTACTCATTGTAGCATTGACCTGCCTTGCATTTTGTTTTATATCTTGAGTAATATAATGCTGTTACTTTCCGGTATTCTATTAACATTTATTATAAATATACCCCAACAGACTATATTTACATACAAAATATTTATAACAAAATTAACATAAAAAGCCAATTAAAATATAACAAATATGAACAGTGCCTTCAGCCAATCTAGAAGGCACCAGATTAAGAACCCATATATTTAGCAAATTATAACTCACTATACTTCACTACCCAAAGTTGCTATATTTCCTGGGGCCCAATATACCTAAACACTGAGGTTCACAATGATACTTATTACCTTATATATCTTCTTATTTACCATAACCAAATCAATTTAAGGTATATCAATAAACTAATAGCATTAAAGCAGCACACATTTTAATATTATTTTATAAATAATATCTCTGGTCAATAGTTCTCTTCATAAAGGATCTTCCATCCTGTTTATTATCACAAGCTCCCTTAATGTACTAACCCAATTATCTGTACCTATATTTCTGTTTTGAAAATTTAAACATTCTTTCAAAACACGACTTTCTGATAACTGTCTCAATCTAAACCAATAATTAAAACTTCTCTTAAACTAATTCTACCTCACATTTCCAATTTCTAATATTACTACTGTTGCTATGCATACACACAACCTTAAATTTAGAGAAAATGGAGATTTCCAAATATAGTGTTTTTTCCACCATTCATTTACTCCCCAAAGTTCCACTCCATAACCCATATAAGTTTCACAAGAGCCTCATAATCTTATTCAAACCAACCATGTGCATTACTGATGCTATAGGTAAACATTCATTCACCAAATTAATGGAAGATTTTCTGTAGATAATGCAAAAAAAATTGTTTTCCCAATTACTTTGACACTTAATTTTTGGGCCTAAATAATTAATTCTGAACTAATTGAATTCCCTTACCATTCAGGAACCATTTTTCAATTCCCTTCAGTTTGTTGCTTCTTTTAACGCAATATTCTTAGTTTTGCCTTTATTAATTATTCATTGCAATACCTTTTCAATTTCAATAATTGCTTCATTTAATTCAAGGCGAGCCATGGCTGAGTAGTTTAGACTACTTGCCACAGAGGCAAGGGTTTGATCCAATGGCTGAAGTGGGATTTGTGGCGGACCAAGTGGTATTGGGCAAGTTTTCTCCAAGTACTCCAGTTTTCCCTGCCACTCATTCCATCATCTCAACTCCATCTTCACTTTCATTATTATTTAGTGTAATGTAGCATTCTGATTATTTGTAAACATTACAAATGCTCTATGCTACAGCCCTCTGCCTGATACATAATGGACATATGAATATTAACTTTTTGCAATTCCTCAATTATATCATCTATAAATAGATCACTTATTCATTACTGCAAAAAGTGTGTCTAAAATATAAACTAGGACTTGAATGTTAAGAAATTCAAGTCAATAGGAAAGCAAGAGCCATAACATACAAAATTATGTACCGATCCTAAACTTAGGTATTCATTTCTTACACTAATCTCCACTTACTTACATAAAAGTAAGACGCGTTTTGGGAGAATCTCTCCCATCTTCAGTTGCTCACTGAACCACCGTTACTCGAAATGATGGCTAGACAACCGGACTTACTTTTATTTTTATGTAAGTAGAGTTTAGTGTAAAAAATGAATACCTAAGTTTAGGATATATTATCACTCCTTTGTCAACAGCTTCATAAGTACAATATTTATATACCGATGTCAACAAAATGCCTAACAAGGAGCCTGTGGCACAATAGAAATCTATAGCAGATTCAATATATCTTGTGTTGAGCACCATAAAAGAAAACAATTGATCTTTACAATTCAATAGCTTTGAAGGTTAAAATGTGTGTATGGTTTTTCCTTATTTAAGATATAAAATTTGTTTAATAAATAAAAGTTCTAAATAGGTACACAAACTAATGCCCCTGAGCTTATACATAATTTGAACTTAAATATTAACTTTCTAGTGGTTAAAAACATATGATTCTTATTGGCAGAGGCAGGCATGCACACACAACAGAATGGCAGATTCTTGAAGCTTTAATTTGTCTAGTTCTTTTTGGCTAAATACTCTATTCACATAAGTTTCACATGCAGATCTTATAGCCTTTAGCCTCGTTCTGTCAACATAAGTCACATCGAGTTGTTTATGGTAGATGTACACTGACAGTCAAGTGGTTAAAAGCATGAATAGTAAAAATAATCTTTAGTATTTATTGATGTGCTAAGAAATATTACAAAATTTGGCCCTGACCAATTTCTAGTGTGTCCATAACAAATTCTTATACAAACAATATATTGTAATAAATTTAAAATTTTGTGTTGGAACCAATACAGCAGAGAATTAATTTATTCATAATTAGCTAGTGAGTGGATTTAATACTCTTAACTCACAGCTGATGATGTGGGCAAAAGCCTGTGAAACATGTTCGCTATAATTCAATGGTAAGTAGAGCATAAGAGTATTAAATTGACTCACTAGCTAATTAAAAATAAAATATATTGTAATTAGATGAAACCTTCAATTTAAACAAATAATTTACAACTAACTACATATTGGGCTCATCAATGGTTCACTACTGGAATATTCAGGAGACATGTAATTCAGTTCAACTTAGTGTTTAGTACACACATAATATAAGTACTTCCAATTATAAAGGCTTATTTAAAAAAAATAAAGTAATTTTTGCTTTTAAAATGAATTAGAAATTAATATTTATTTTTAAATATCACTTGAAGTATTTAAGTGTTTTATCTATTTATGCTTCTCTAGTTCCTGTTATTTTAGCTACATTTTTCCAAGAGTTACTTTATTTTTAATTTTTATTATGTATATATATTATGTATATTAGTTTTCCACTTTAGAAAATTTATTAATGTGATTTTTTTAAAAAATGAAGATGATTATTTTAAATTTTTGTGTTTGAGTATAAATGCCTTAAAATTCAAATAAATATGATTGCCATATATTAAACAATTTTATTTAAAAAAACTAACAACTAAAAATTCCAAGAATGGGGATTCAGGTATTTCTTATTACTAAACATATGCCTTTGCCCACTCAGTCATCGAGCACATGGTCTGAGCAAATGAATTTCCTGTGGCGTAACTTGAACATGAACTAAAGACAGCATTGTAAACCCATCTTCAGTGAATGTTTTCCTAATTGGACATGGTTTCTTGCTAATTTCTTTTGCCTTAGGGTGTGCAATTTTAGTTTAATAATTCAAAAACCATTAAGTAGTGAAGCATTCTAAACTTACTGCCCATAAAGAGAAATGATATGAATAAAAAAAAAAAATAATTGAAACTGCTTGAGAAAGAGGAATAAACGGCAAACAAAAATGGATGTGAGAGTGGAAAACGTGCTGTTAAGTATATAAAACACCAGTCTACCAATTGATTAAATGGTAGTTATGTGTGTAATTTTAATGTGAATGATGACCTCATGAATTTGTTAACAAAGACAGATGTGGCAACTTGAAACTCAAAAGAGAAAAGCAATCAACTTTTGATATGTATTTCAATTGTACTTGGTTGAAATGTGCTAATTTCTTGTTAAGGTTATGTATTATAAGAAATGAAATTTTGGCATTTATTTTTAATACATTTTTTCCCATTTATGACATTTAAAATCCTTCGGCCCCTAGAAAAACGTTTCACAAGATTTCACTATATTATAAACATTAAAAATTGTTGTAAGGATGCGATAATTATAAAATGTTTAGGTATGATCTGGAGGAGGACAAGATGGAAAAGTCTGCAGATGTAAACGTATGATCTATGTAGTTATTAGAAATACAATAAAGAAGCATACTCTAAACCATTCCTTTTATCTTCTTTACAAATGAAAATATACGTGGAACAACACTAACTATTTTCTGTTTCTCACATATGAAGTGCTATAAAAGGAAAAAAATACACATAGCTTATGGTATATCTTGCCATCAATGTCCTGCTGAGGAGGGGCACATTACTTTCTTAATATTGATCTCTAATTTTGAATCCTACCATAAAATTTTTTCTTAAGGCTCAGAAATTAACATTAATATGCTACCAACCAACCCTAACAAGATGGGGGCATGTATTTCAGTTATGCAATGTATTTAGGGATTGTGTACATGTTAACAATGCATTTTCAGAAGTTGATGCAATTATATTTTGGGTGGAAAGAAACTTTTCAGTAAAGTAGAAATTCAAAACAACCTTGGCCTCATCACTGTGTTATTCAACATGGCAGATATGAAGAAAGAGGTTTCCTCTGGTTACATCTTAGAAGATTGTAGATGAGTGATTGGCAGTTTCATGGCAGACAGGAGGTGTAGTGAGTGATAATGGGTAATGCCTAGCAATTCAAACCTAGAAAAATATATAAATACATGCATTGTAACAAAAGGAATCTGAATCTAGGATAATTGATTATTTCTTATAATATTAAACTATTTCTTTTGAAATGCTCCTAAGTTTGGCAGTCTCTGACATCCCATGGCAAAGCATGAATGAATTAATTAATATTATTGTTTATTTGAGAATGATTTTTGGCTTTTTTAGTGAAAATACCTACATATTTTGTGCATTTGTGATTACCGAAGGCACATATTGAAGCTCCTGTTTCAGGTTCAATGATTTAAAGTGTAGGCAATATTTTCAATTAACATTCTGTAAAAGTGGAAACATGGACCATTGCTTGTTTCCAGTTAAGTTACCTTTATGAATGTATAACATTGATTTTCTGAAAACTAGTGTTAAGCATTGTGAAAAATTTTTGCAGGATAGAATGTGAGAATCTACTAATTTACAGTTTTTTTTTTCCTTCAAATATATTCATCAACTATTTAACAATGATCATTACTACTTAAAATTGCCCATTTTGTACAAAGATACTTATTCTACTGCAGAAAATTTGGTTTAGTACACAGAGACTGAAAAAACACGCAGATTCCTGAGTTGCAAGGTAGCAAATGGAGTTGAGTCCATCAATTAAAACACTTTCTCGCTCTCTCAAAATTGTTTTTGTCTCAAACCCCCAATAGAATGTAATGCATTATATTTAGCAGTTATTAACTACATACTTTCATATCTTAAATTCTAGCCACTATTATGATTAAGTTATTTCTTAAAAATTATTAAAAATGCAAACAGATTATTTGAGTTATGGACTGGCTGTCCCAATACCATATAATGCATGTGCAGGCAGCAGCTTTGAGGGAAGCTTATCAGAAAGTAGTTGTGCATTTATGTGTTACTCAGTGCTTTCACTATGTGTTAATTGTGTGCTATACAGGACATCATCCTCATCCCCTTTCTCTACTTAACATGGTCAAGCAAGGGACAGAGACTTTAATTAATTGCCAATTCTTGAAGACCTTGTCATAGGCTGGCATTTTTCAAATATGTTCCATGAAGTCCATATTCCTGATATAGGTATGGCGATACTAGGATTATTCTGCTAAACGATTTAGCAGTTGGGGAATGGATGGGTTTACAATTTCCAGGAAAAGAGGCCATCATATTTTGGAATCATATATAATTGTTTGTTAATGATGTGACTACATTAATATAGTCTTGAAGAAGTTTTATGTATGATGCATAAATGAAAATTGATTCTTGCAGAGAAGTGGTATGATGATTTGCACGAAAATTTCCTGGCAATTGTATTCCAGATAGAGAAACGGTTTGCTAATTTATTAAAAATGACATGTGTTTTGAAATGCCATGTTCTTATGGAAGAAATGTTAGATGAAATATAGGAATTATGCAGATGCCTGCAAAGTATTGCTGCTGGGGGGTATCCTTTTCAAAATTTCTTATTATAGCACAAGTTTATTATTATTATTATTATTATTATTATTATTATTAATCTGAATTACATTTACTATTTTATGCTTTTGAGCAAAATTATAAATAATAAAATAAATACTACTTTCCATGCAGCTCCCTATTTCCAGTGGCAGTGGTTGCACTTCCCTAGTAACCAGACGCATTAAGGTCGCTCACAACTCAAATAACTCCACTGCAATATATTATGATTTTGTAATGCCATTTTATTGCCTATTTTGCTATGCAGTGATTCATATAAAATAGATGGTTTTTAAAACAGAAAACTTGTGTATATTGGCCACATCAGATGGAGTTTCATTTAAATGCATATAGAAGTTTTGTTTTATAATTTAGTTTTGTAAGGTGTCCGAGTGAGGTTACCAATGTCAAAAATGTTAAATTATCTTTCCTTTTATATATTATTGCTAAATGAAGAAACCATACATCTGTATGTGTGAATTACCAAAATATATACTTAGGGCTTCACACAATCTAGCCATGAATTGCCTTTGCACCCACAGAAGACTGGAGTTTAGTATGCATTTTGCAAAGACATTTTTTTCCATATATTTTTTTTTAAATAGTATTTAATGCCCATCTTAACTACTGAAGCATCACATGTGATAGGCACTAGTGATACATGAGATGATATGATAAACTTGGGAAGAATTTTTGCGTTCCAAGCCTAAATGTTAGGTACCTCTCCAGCATTTGTTATTTATGAGGACTAAGGAAAACCTCCAGTGAGGGAGTACAGTACTGATGGGAACTGAAACCCAGACCTCCTTCTCTCCAGTCTGCACCTTATTTATCTCGGCCACCCAAGGTGGTTTTCATATGGTGAATATTGTGTGATATAAAGGCATTTCCAAGGAATTTGTTCAGCAGTTGAAGCCATTTTGAACAACATTTTGCAATCTGTCAATGGCGGTCAAATCTCCTGCCTTAATAAGAAGTTTCTTTGATGACTGACAATTTTCTAAGAATTAGACACTCAGATTACTCAATCTAATATTACCACGATATTTTCTATACAGTTATTTTAAAGAAAATGTTTGTTGAAACTGACCCTAAACAACTGACATTTGAAGACCAATATCATCACCAAAATCAATAGTATTGACCTGCATACTTTGCAATGCACTGCAAAAGTATTGGAGATATAGGTCAGATTTGGACATATCCACATGAAGATCATTTTCAGCATCTACTGTGAGGTTAAACAATTCTCCGTGAAATAGTTTAAATCTGGAAAGTGGTTGCATGTTTGCAGCTGCCAGAAATGGGAATAGTTTAAAAAAATGCCTATTTTATTTTAATCACATTATTTCAGGCACCTATTTCTCAAACGCTTTCTCATTATTTTAAATATTTAAATATCTGCTATCTGCTAATGGTTCTTATATTTTGAACTTGTACTCTTGAAGCTATTAATAGCAAAGTTGTAATATAAAGCTAATATAGAGTTGGTTTGGTGACACTTGCACTTTTGTTCCATTATTTTTTGGCAAACATTTGCAGCTTTTCTTGCTATATTCTCATGTTCTGCAATTTGACAATTGTAATATTGAACTGAATTTTCTGCAACTTTGGCTTGTTAAACAGGGTCCTCATTCCAATATACAATCGGAAATTGATTTTGTTAACAGGAGGTTAATGAATGTGTAATAGCCTCGCCACCTTCTGAGGGAAATCATGTTTGAAAACGAGAAATTGATCTTGTTGACAAGAAGATAATAAATATGTAATGGCTTCACTGCCTTCAGAGGGAAATCATGTCACATGGTCAGAATTTTCTTGTTTCTTTCATTATATATTGGTATTAAATAGTAATTCATGCACTCCTAGTAGATGCTGTGAGGCAAGTCTGAATACTTTTGAAAAGTATTGAGATACTTGCTGCAATTCATCTTCCTGAATGTTGTAAACTGCCTCCCAGATATTTTCTTTCAGCATCCCCTTGGGTTTTATTTCAGGTATAGCAGTAATTTTATACTGATGAAGATGATGCAGCAGCTGAGTAGCTTTATATGCACTGCCAACAGCTACATCAAATTGTTGGGCTACATCAATTGTTATGTTAAAGAATTTTGAGAAGTTTCTAATCGATGGCATATTTCAAGGTTCTCTGTTAAAACTCATTTGTTTGGTCCTGGCTTCTTATGAATAAAAGATCATTGAGTTTGAACTTTGTTCACCAATCTTAAAATTGCACTCAATGGATATTTTATTCTTGGAAATTTAGCATGATGTTCTCTCCTTCAGTACTTGTATTATTTCTTTTACACATAACAATCAGAAATAAATTATCTTTGTTTTAGTGAATATCTCACTCTTGGCACACTTCACAATACACAGTTTATAGTCTAACATGCACTTCCTGAAAAGGGCAACGGAAAAAGTTTGCATGATAAGCACGAGTGAGCAAGCTCAAATGCCTGCATCAGCAGAACTTCCAGTCTTACCAAGAATCATGCATCCACTGAAGGTAAACTGGTTTCCACTATTGTATACAAACTCCAATTGCATACTGGAATGAGGGCATGGCATATAGGTAGTTATTTTATGTAGTTAACTAAATCTCTCTTATTATGCAGCTGAAAAAAGAATAGCCAATTGCCAGATATTAAAGGTCAATATACTACAGGGTAAGTCCATGTCAAATTAACTGATGCATAAAACCGTAATGTCATGAATTTGGTCAATTTTTTGTTCCTTTACACCTGTGCAGAAGATGTTTTAAGATTTTTATTTTCAAAATTTTTTTCACCAACTTTTTTTTCCATTTTTCTTTTGAGACATTTCAACTTTAACCTAATGCAAAAACTACAGCATGTTCATAATATGTGCATACGTTACATTCATGATGTGCATCTGTTTGATCATATAACACCCTCCCTCGATATGCTGTCTTGGTTCAACCTGAAAGACCGCAGAAACATTCATTGTCTCACACTACTTTTCAAAATCATCCATACATCTTCTCCGTCTTAACTATCTTCTTGTTTTCAAAATCTATTTTCCTCACATAATCTTAACACACGTTCTGAATCCCAGTACATACTATTATTATCATTGCACTGAACATTACTTTACTCATCATCATTCACCATAACCACTGCCCATCTCTTGGAATGCTTTGTCATGGGATGTCAGAGACTGTCGAACTTTGGGAGCATTTCATAAAAAATAGTTTAATATTATTAGAAACAACAATTACCCTAGATTCAGATTCCTTTTGTTAAAATGCATGTATTTATTTGTTTTACCCTGCTGTAGAATTATTCATTCTATTATTTTTATTACTATCATAAATGTTCCTATCCCCTTCATAGTATTGTCAGCATTTAATTTTACATTTTGCTTGTATATTTATTTTCACTTTCAGGATTTACGTAGGTTCATATATGTATAAATTGTCATTGCTGGTATACTTGTTGCATTGTTCTTTTTTTTTTCTTACCCTTTTCTTCTGTAAATATTTTTCAATTTTCATGATCAATATTTATGTATTGACATACATTTATTTATATACATAATGTTTTACATTGATTTATATGTGTACGAGTATTGTCAACTTTACTGTCAATGTAGTGATTGTGATATTGTTGCAATAACTTCATGTAATTATTATTAGATTGGTAGAGCAGAATAGAAGGCCTAATGGTCTTAACTTTACCAGAATAAACAAAAAAAATTGAATTTACAAAATGCCTAAAATTCTCAAAATTTGCTGACCACTATAAATTTAAAACTATATTTACCACAGAACTATGATACCTACAGTACGAGGAAGGTGTCACTTTAAAGCTTATGAATAGGGCTTTCATTGGATATATTGTGGAGTTTTCAAAATTCACTCTTTTTCAAAATTTTTAATTTTAAGTTTTCATAGAAATGGAATTCTTAAATTTTCTAAAAAAATATATACATAAAAGTACATGTTTTGTAGCTCCTGAGTTCAAACTTCAAGGTGTTATCTTAATGGTATCAACAAAACTTAAATTCTCTTTTTAATAATAATAATAATAATAATAATAATAAATTTTCTAATTAAATGGAAATACTTTCATACCTAATATTAAATAATGTCTTTCTTCTTCACTAGCATACTGGGTGCTTTTGATATCTTCTGTGGGGTTAGCTGGTAGGTTCTCCCCTAGCTGTAGGATCCAGTTTGCAAAGAATGAAATTTCCTGGCTTGGTGAGAACATCTAGTTTCTTAGGGTAAAAGAAGGATGTAGCTGGTCCAGTTGGGTGTAAGCATGATATTATAACTTCACGTTCAACAGCATTTGTTGACAGAATACATCCCACCCCTGAGTTGTTGCAGATGCATGCCACAAAATCAGTCACGTTATCAAATTGTACATTTTGAAATCTGGGAATGAGTTTAATATGATGTAAAACAGTTTCTTCAGAAGCTGAATATGCTTTGGTTGCTAAATATTCAGTTGACATTGGTAGAAAAGCATGAAACAGAGAGTTCCAATAACTGGAACTGCTTCATCAAATTACCTTTATAAAAATCTCTGTTTCAAGCATTCTTCATTTGTAGTATACAAAAAAGTTATTGTAGAGATGTTTGCTTTCTCACACTCAAACAGCTGTTATGGTGGTAAGATCTGATTTCAGAGAGAGTTTTGAAAACTGGCCTTTGCTGCAAACAATTGTGCCTCGAACACCATCACAAACTCCTTTGTCATGTACAGCGGCAAAAAAAGAAATGCTACTCTGCTTCAATGCCTTCGAAATTGTTACAGTGGTTGCACAAATTTGCACAGCTCTTTCGATTTTTGCATTGTGCTAATGAACCATTTGAAAATAAATTATATCTTAAGTTTGGGAGCAATTTCATTCTCAAAAAAGCAAGTATAAACAAGGACTGTATTATATTTCAGTTCATTATTTCCCTTGTACAATACAAATGGACAAACAGTTGCCATTATGTTCTTCCAATGGAATGACTAGGCTTTGCCTTGCACAACAAATGAATAGTTTTCAGCAAAATTACATGTCACCACAGCTTCATTTGGACAAATTTCAATTTCCTTTTCTTGAAAGAATGCAGATTGCTGTTTAGTGATGAAATCATGCCTTTACAATATGTTTTGCGATGGGGGCCCCATTGTAGTTGGGTTTTAAATTTTTTTTTAGCACTTTATAAATTTCAAATTTCATTATAGTAAATGTTTGAGAAATAAAAGAATTAGTTTGTAGAGACTGTAGCTAGCTGATAAAATAATGGTATAAGTATGCTAATTAAAATATTTTATTTTAGTTCACTGGGTTGGGTCAGAGCCTAATCCCCTAGATTACTGTTGATGAACTGGGGTCTGATGCAATAAAGGTGGAAATTTGTACTTTATTTATTTAGATTTTAGATAAAGGGTTAGTATAAAATCATCATTGTGTTAAAATTTCTGTAATCATGAGGAGGTACATCTAAAATGACCTGGGCCAAATAGGTGGAAACCTCTTGTAGTTTGATTTTTCTTAGCACTTTCAATAAATTTCAAATATGCTTTGCTTAGCTGAAAACTCATCAACAAAATCATCTGTGGACTTACAAATAGTTTCAAACTACCAGTGGTCCACTGAATTTCCTCCTCTGAATCATCAAGTAAACAATGACTCTTTGTAAGCCCTCTTAATCTTCGATCTTTTCTTTCCAATATTACTGTTTCTGCTTACTAATGGAGGTTCACCAACATTTTAAGTATGTTGAGGTTAACAAATTATGCATTTTAAAAAATATATATAATAAAAACAGATAATTCAAATTAAAACAAAAGAAGTGTTTAATTATCTTATAATAAGATTCAAATATACAAAAAATTAACAAAATCCATGCCACCATGTTCCAAATCTAATTTTTCATGGTTAGTTTGACATAGATATATCTTAGAGTACTTAAACAGTTGCAATTTTTTAAATGAACTTGCATATTACTGCTGGTTGGACAGTGTTGCAAAATGTTACAATATACGCAGCAAATAAGCATAGCAATCTTCATTAAATTCATTTTAAGCATGTTTTTAGGTTTCAGTGATATGCTTGATGCCACAATTTATTTATAAAGTAAAGCAAAGTAGGTTCTGTTATGAACTACAGCAGAGTTGGAAGATATGCAGTATTGATAGTTTGTGTCTTTGCTATGCAAAAGTGCAGTAAAAAATGTAGTTCAAAGAAGAATTTAAGGAATGGCACAAAAATACACATATGCATGAATGAGTGAGTGAAGGAAAAGATATGTAGTGCAGGTTTTTAGACAGTATTGTTTATTTATGAACTTTTAAAGTTTATGATGCAAACAGAATTTCTGTTTCCTTGATTTCCAGCCTTCTAGTGAGATCCATTAGTGGAAATTTGCTTACCGACTTCCTTGGACCTTTAATACGTAATGATTGGCAACTGTGTCCAAGGTAAATAATTTGTAAATTCTCCTAAGCCCAGACTGTACTTACATTGAAAAAAGACGAGATTAGCTCTTGCCTTCTTCCTCAGCTCCCTCACTTGGTTGCTCCGTTTGATCCATTGGCTCATCACAGCCTTGAACTTCTTCTGTTGCCTGGGCCGCTGCATTAATCTCAACTTCCATTGCCTCCTCTGGTCCTGTGCTTTCTGTCTGCGATTCACTAGTGGGTTCCACATTTTCCTTTGCTTCAATATCTTTATTTACTTTACTTTCTTCACTTTTTAAATCTACATTTTTTGACGGCTGTATTTCATTTCTTTCTGGACTTGGACAACTTGCAGCAATATGCTCTTTATTATCAGTTACCGGTTTATCTATTGTTTCATTTTCCACAGTGCTTTCTGACTCATTTTCTTTATTTACATCATCTGTTACCTCTACAATAGCATTACCGGGTGGACTTGCTACACTTACTTCCACTGCAGCTTCTTCCTTGACATCATCTGATTCTTCTGCAATTTCTGAATGTGAATTATTTGTTTTATTTGTACTTTCAGTCACATTGGAAGTTTCGCTTTCACGATCTACTACGGTACAAGGGGTGTCTGTGCTGCATACTTCTGAGTTGCTACTGTCTAAGTTAGTATTGGAACTTTTCTGCCGTGACACAGGTTTCTCTGGAGCAACTTCTTCAACAGACACCAAAGCAGACACACCAGTAGCATTTGAAACTTTCTCATCTGATTTCTCTGAGCTTTCCTCACATGCTGAGTTGTGAGGTTCTACTTCCTGTTCTGAAACAGGGTTTACATCAGCAATTTCATCTTTTGTCTCTGTCATTTCTGATGTTGTCTCTTTACAATTTTCTGCACTTACCTCTGCAGTCTTTTCATCAGCTGTAACAGTTGTCGAGTTTTCTGAGCTATCAGATGTGCTCTGCTGTTGCACAGAGTTTTCACTGTCTTTTTCTGCATTGTTTCCTTCTGAGGATTCAATTTTACTACCCATTACTTCACTACTATTATAGCTTTTAATTCCATCTTCATTTTGGTGAGGGACATCAGCATGCTCCTTTTCCCATGTGTTTGAATTGCAGGCATTGCTATTTTCGTTTTGTTCTTCCATATCTACATCTTCCATTCCTGAACATTCAACAGACATATTTTCATTTTCCGTTACATTAACTTCATTCTCATCTGCATGCATGAGATTAACACCATCACTGCTCACAGTTTCGATTGCTTCGCCCAACTCGATACCTCGTCCATCCATAACCCCATTCATAAGGAGTTCTGGCTGCCCATTGTTATCATTGCGTCGCACATTTCCTGGCTCTCTTGTACTCACCACTAAAATGTTCTTTTCAATAGCTCGCATAAACTTATCGGCTCTGCTGTATTCTTTCCTTGGAGTTGTAAGCAGCTCACAGAGCCTCTGCACTGTAAACGGAGCACTCGGAAACGAATCCAGACGTTCTAACAAACTGCTCTTCATTGTTTCATAATTAAACGGATCCACGTTTGGACAAGGTGGTAGATCTATTGTTGGGCTAGTTTCATAAAATTCCGTGATTACATTTAAAAGTTTCTCCCGAAACAAACATTTTACTATTGACCACTGGTACACTGGATCTCCTGTTTTAGCTACATAAGAAAGATAATCCTCTAGTTCCCTGGGAATGTCTTTAGGTTTTAACTTTGCGAATTCGTCTAAAGACTGCAACACTTCTTCAGCATTCTCCATCTCCGTAAATGTTTATGCGATGAATATTTGAAAACATTCACTGCCTATCGACACAAATTACTACTCTTTCCCTTTCGCCGTCTCACATGATAGCCAACTAAACATAAACTTCCACATTGCTGCCAAGCATTCCCTTTTGAAAAATGTTCATTTTCGAAAACTCGCTACAAATGTTTAACATTTCGGCTGATATATAAAAAACACAGACAATAAAAATGCTGCAACCTATACAAAAAAATTAGGTGTCAAAATAATGTATAGGCAAATTAGATGGCAGCCCTGATAAAATTTCGTTGCTTTCGTTTTATCCGAACATAAACAAAAGCCCAAAAAGCAGACACTGCAGTTCATAGAACTCCATGAATGCAGTTATAAAACTAAATTGTTAAGTTCAAGAGGAAAACATAGGTACTTAAAGATGAACATTCTTTCTTATCTATTAATAAACACATTTGAATCGTCATTATGTGAATCGAATTATCAGTGCTACCAAACCCAAACAATGAGACACGAAGTCAAGTACAAAAATAACAAAAACAGTCATTTTGGTTAGGCCACGTTTATACACATCGTCAAACAACGGATTTCTAGAATATGTTATGTTATATTACCTATGCAGCTTGTGCCTCTGTAGTCAAAGTGCTTGCTTGTAGTAAACTAAAAGTATAGCTTCTTGTTTACTGAATTAATGCTTACGTTCCTTGCAGAGGCAAAATTTAAAACAAAGGAAGATATAGTGCGCATTTGGCATTCTCGGTATGTTTCACTGCTTATTCTTCCAATTTCAAATAGATTTAATTATATAATTGACAAGAGGCTTGATTAATTTTTTTTTATTATTTGTTTTATTTATGGACTCTCTTTTACATCTCAGGTCATCATGAGACATTCAATTCAGGGTGTGAAACGTTCGACAGATTTTGCCCAGAGGCCTCTTTTTTTCAGGCTTGAGGTTCTTTTTCGTACCGTAAATGTACGACACGGGACCCACGGCTTTACTTCCCTTCCGAAGGAAGCCATTACCTAGGATTTTTACGCCCGAAAAAATCCATCGATCCTAGCCGGGTTTGAACCTGCGATCTTGGGTTTAGAAGGCAAGTATGGTTATCACTACACCACCAGGACCGACGACACGATTCAGGACAATCTTTAAACGTGGAAAATTTGGCAGGGACGTCTGTGCTGAGCATTCTCACAAAAAACGGCTTTACTTGAATATACGTGCCGAATTGATTTTACACATTTTTTAATTTCTTTTACTTTCTAAGAAATCTATAGTACCACAAAAATATACCACAACACCCAGTCATCGCTATGGCAATGACCATATAAGAAAACAGTCATATAAAATTCTTAAGATTACAAATTGATCAAAATATTAACTAGAAGAAGCCGTTGAAGTTATGGTTACCAAACGTACTAAAGCGTTTTGCTCTAAGAGTTTTGCCAAAATACGTCTTGCTTATGGTATAATTTGCATATTTTCATTCAGTAATGAAATATGGAATTCTTTTTACTGGCAACTCTTGCAAAGAAAAAGTTCCTCATTTGCAAAAGAAAGCTATGAGAATAATATGTGGGAGGAAAATAATTAACTCTTTCCAAAAAAAATAAATGTATTTATTCAATCAGGGGAATTTAGAGATTACCTACTATATAAAACATTAGGTCATATGTATATTAAAAAAAATTGAATCAAATTTCAGTGTACATAGACCCAAGACTAGAAATAGAAATAATTTGTATAGGCCGATTAGCTGATGACAACTTTTCCAGAAAGTGCCAACTATATAGAATGACCTGCCCCACAGAGTAAAATTATTAAATAATGAACGTAAATTCATGTATTTAAAATTTATCTTAAAGAATTCTTGATAACTCACACGTTCTACAATATGAATAAATATTTCGAAATGATTGATCTTAATTATATTATTATTATAAATAATTGATCTTAATGTGCATGTATATGTATGTGTGTAGTTTTTGACGTGCTCTATATCCTAGATAATAGTTTTTACAGATGATTCTAGTGTATTTATTTCTGGGGAATAAATTTTTATCCCCAAGAACTTGGTGTGAGGAACTTTTCTTATGCCTCTCCCTCAATTCAGGGTCTACGGATCGAGATATATACATACCTAAATACACACTTGTGTGAAAACTTCATTGGTATAAGATACAGCATTACAAATTGTAATACAAAATGTTAATTTGTCTTATATTCATTACGTCGGGTATAAGGTAAATCACTGATAAATATTAAATATGGCAGTATTGCGCCTTGTGGAACACCAAATTTAGAAATTCCAGCATTCAATTCACAACAACTTTTTTTTTTTTTTTTTTTTTTTGACTTCATTAGATAGACGTCAAGTGAGCCAATTAAAAGATAGTTTGTCAACAACTTTTATTAACAACAAAATTAAATACTATAGCTTAAATGACTAATTTTGTAAAGAGCAATATTTTGAGTGATGTACAGAGAAGCTGGGTATAAATTAAAACCCTTTTATTATCTAAGCAATATACAGATCTCGTTGGGAAAGTTCTGTTCACGAATCAGTTTGAGAACACAGTATCGACTCTCCTTAATTACAACGTTAATTTAAATGTTTGTGCTGATTTCAAGATTACAGTATACAAATAAATGGAAAAGAATTTTTTAAATAAATACTACTTATATATTAATGACGAGAAAGTAATTGATCTTAAAAGAAAACTTATCATTGATAGTAGCAGGTGTCGATCAATCTAATTGCAGCAATTTAATCGCTGCAAATGCGAACACCTCAAATGACAATGAAATAAATGTTAGCTTTACTTGGCACTTATCATTTGGAATATATAATTGACTTTCCAATCTGCACAGACCCTGCAACATTTATAGATAATATTTTGCTGGATAAAATGAAAATTTATTCACTATTTCCATTTGTCAATAGCCTGTCAGATCATGATGCCTAAATGTTAGAGGTGTTGGCAAAACAATTAAAAAAACAGGCTTGTAATACAATTAGAATAATGAACAAGAAATAAAAAGGGAATGAATGAATATAAACAGACAATGAGGATAAAAATTGGTTATCTGTGTATTATAGCAACTCAGTAATTGACAATTTAATCAATTTTTCAATATTATACGAGGGATAAGTCATAAATCACGGTAACCCTTCTTCTTTTTTTATATGGCGAACAAGGGACAACACAAAAAATCTAAGATATACAATTGAAAGTGAATGGAATGTACTTTCTAGTGAAGCCACCAGATAGTGTATGTGATCTCAGTTGCGTGTCTCGAGTTGCACACTCTGAAGCTCAGTTGGTGAGCATGAGAGTGACGGTAAAAGGATTTAGGATTCAAGAATGCAGGTCACGGAGCTTGAACAACGTGCGTATGTGAAAATTGCATTACTCCGCGGCAGAAATGCACGAGAATGCCACACAGAACTACGGGAAGCATTGGGTGCGCGTGCCCTGCCTTATCGAACAGTAGCGAAGTGGACAGAGACGAATTTGCAATCCTCTGTAAGTAGTTGTGTGTAACCTTTGCTCATGCCATAATAAACCAAATGATGTCTTGTTGCTTCTGTTTTGCTAATTTTCAACTAGGGTCGCCTACATCCAGTCTTTCGCTGGTGACACCAATCGGCAATAAATGCCATATACTTTCAATCATATTTCTTAAATTTTTCGTGTTGTGTCTTGTTCGCGAGAGAGAGAGAAAGAGAAAGAAATAGAAATGAGTTGCCTGGATCCACCCACCAATTCAAGTAGTCGGTGAACAGCTGATGATGGAACACCTGTGCTTCCAAAACATATGCAAGTGTGATGTAAGTAAGTGGAGTTTATGTGCACATGTTGAATACATTAGTGTAGAATGTAATACCACTCCATTGTCAACAGCTTCGTAAGTACAATTTGTTAAATTTAAGTAGATTATTTATGAAGGATTGTAAATTATCTTGATTCAAAATATTCTTCTGGGAACATTTTGTGACTTGGCTAAGGCTTTTGATAGCATAAATCATAAACTGCTATTACAGAAACTGAGATGCTAAGTTGTTGGCCAACTATCTTTAAATTTATTCATTTCATACTATCAAATGGTCAAAGAAACTAGTATAATTTGATTGCTGGAAATACCTACTAAACTTGGTGCTCCACAGGAATCAATACTGAGCCCAATTTCATCATTGATCCACTTTGTAGCTTAAGTAATGAATCTAAGATAATACTTTTTGCAGGTGATTCTAGCGTGTTTATTTCTGGAAGTCACATGCTCAGCTTTCAAACTTGGCTAAGTTTCAAAGGCATTTGAAGAGTTAAATATTTGACTTGAAGCTAATAAGCCTTCATTTAACTTTGACAAAACAAATTTTATTCAATTTAGAATAAAGGTATCAGAATTAATTAACTATTAGGTATTTTAATTTTACCATAAGAAAAGTTCCTCACACCAAGTTCTTGGGGCTAAAAATTGACAGAATTAAATTAGAAGAACCATAGAGACTACATCCCAAAACTCAGCTAGGCCTGGTTTGCTTTGAGAAGTGTGGATTGGCTTGTGAAGCAAAATGCCTTAAGATTAGTGTATCATGCCTTTTTTCATTCTGCCTTGAGATATGGGATAGGTTTTTTTTTCTTAGTTATGTCCACGGTAAGAAAGTATTAATTCTGTAAAAAAGAGCAATTAGAATCCTCTGTGGTATTGGTTCTCGATAATCATGTAGACCATTATTTTAGATTCTTATTCTTGCTGGAGAATAAGAATTCTCTGATGAACTTTGTTGTTGACAACTTTGGTAAGTTTAAAATGAACTTTCCAAATATAATTGCAATACTTGGCAGCTGTTGACTTGAACAGACCAAAAATCACTATAAGTTTTCCAGAAAGGCAGCTATTATTTTGCAGTATAGATATATGTCTTCCAGCTTCCTTGAAATTACTATGTAATTCATAGGAGCACAAACTTTTCGAGACAAAATTAAAGACATTTCTCAATATTCACACCTTCCATAATATGGGTGAATATTTTAATTCATAACATAATAAAACATGTTATTGAGCTTAGTCATTGTATGCTAAATATGGTGGATGGTCTTTTATTAAGTAAAGGGTAATGGTTATAAAATTTATGGCATGTTTATTATATGGTATTATAAAAGATTCTGGTCTTTAGCATTGCTGTGCATGAGATCTAGAGAACAAGAAACAATAATTTGTATCTCACCCCTAATTAGTGTTTTGTATTTAACTATGTTATGGAATATGATATTGTGTTTCGTCCTTATAAAAGGTGTCTCATCTGGAGCTCCTGTGTAGAAAGAACTATTTTGGTGTATAACATGTTGAAAAAAAGTACTTCTCATCATGAATTTTCCTACATTCATCATTGAAAAGAAAGATGAATCAGCTTTTAATTTCTTGTATTTAATCAGGCATACAGACTTCTAAAAAAGTGGCTCTTGGGACTGAGCTAATGCAACCGCACTTACAGAGCAATTAATTATCCACAGAAGTTGGTTTTCTTGACAAGTTAAAAGAAAATCCCAAAGCTATTATCATAAAAGAAGGGCCCTTTATCACATTCAGAAGCAACAGACCCATTTTCATCAATCATGCTACTGCAGCCAAGGTAGTTAAGGTTCAGACTTTTCACGGGAGTTCTGGGATTCGATTCCCACCAGAACTGCCCTCCTTGATTGAGTTTTTCCCCAGGTTTTGCTCAGTTCTCATAAATAGCAAGTGCCAGGAAGATATCATAAACTTAGCCCTGGAACTTTTCCTTCATTAAAAAAAATTCCTTTCCGAATTTATAATTTCATCTTATGTATCATCAGTGTCTACCACCTGTGATGCATCAGTAGTTAAAATGGGTGTTAAACACTATTAAATAAAAATAATTCATGTTCAAACCCCTTTTTCTGATAGTATTCCCTCTCCATTTTATAATTGCATAGTATATATAATTATGCACATATCTAATAAATGCGTTAGAAACTGAGCAAAGACTACATAAAATACAAGATTGGAAATGTTAATCCACCAAACAACCTGTGTAATCAGATAACAATATATACTAATGTAGCATTTGAAAGTTTCTCTCTGGCAATTTTTGATTCATTGCCAGATGTATATCAATATTTTATAGCACTAAAGATGCTCCCACAAATTAGAAAAACTGGGCTTATTTTAATTAATTGGCATAACTGTGCAACAAACTTGATCCATCTGATTACTGATGAGCTGGTTGTGCCAGAATTTTCTGCAAATCTATTTCAAGTAATAAGTATGAAAGGATTTTAAGGTGGAATACCTTTACAAAAATATGGCTGTTTTCATACTGATTTTTTGAGATTTTATTTTAGCACATGAAATGAAGTGAAATAGACAAATCTCATGAAAAGTTTGATGCTTAAGCATCTTTTTCAAACATTTCCTTTCATCTTGATTTGATCTAAAGTAAAATACTAAAAATCATGTTAACACATTAAAACTCTCTTGAAGTTTCACAATTAAACTTATTCAAAGTAATTTTTGGGACATGTTTCATGAGACTAATTGCTCACATTATCAACCAATTGACAACTGATGAGCCAATTTAGGTAGGGTATTCAAGAGTGTTTTAATGTGTTGATGTGATTTTTAGTGTTTTACTTCAGATCAAATCAAGATTTATGATAGTTTCACTTTGTGGATTCCGACATAACCTTCAAACATATTTCCTTTCATGTCTTATAAAAAAATTGGGCAAAAAAATTATATTACTCTTCTCGAGCAGAAAAATCAATGATTTTTTCACCCTTTTTAAGCAGCTATATAAATTCTATAGTCTCATTTTGTAGCGTAGAATTAGTGCTTTAAATTGCAATAAAGTATTAATAGTTTCTAAGTTAATGTAGCAAAATCTGGAAGAGAAAACATAAATTTCAATTAAAGTAATTGACAAGAACCACAGTACTCTGTGCAATCCATGCACATTTTAAATAAAGAAGATTTAGTTGTTAGTTGCTGTACTTTGTTGTATTTGTGTTGTTGCAGTCCATACTCGAACATGCCAAGTTCAGAAGGTAAAATTTCATGCACTTTCAAAAGAATTCAAGACAATTCATTGAACTTGATGGCATAATTCTTTGATGTGTCATCTGTGATGTACGAATGAAAACATCAAAGAGCTAAAATAAACTAACACATTAGTACTGTAAGCATGTAAAGAATGTCAAACTCAAGTTGCAACTTCAGCAAACTACCTTGTTATGTGTCCTCACTTCAGGATCTGAAAAGCAGCAATCATCAAGTCAGTTCTGTCAGTTCAAGTAAAATATGTTAATTTCTGATAAAAATTATTATGAATTTGCTTAAATTTAAAATTAATTTTGTGTAATAACTAATACAGTGAAGCAACTAATATATTCTTAATTAGCTAGTGAATTGGTTTAATACTCTTATGCCCCACTCACCATTGAATTATACAGAACTGTTTCACAGGCTTTTGCCCACATCATCAGCTGATTATTAAATTGACTCACTGGTTAATTAAGAACATTTTTTTCAGTATGTAAGTTATACTGTGTTTTCATTTTGCTGGTTAACGAGACCAACATAAGAAACTGCTAACTTTAGTGGACCATTATTAACTGATAGAACCAGCTATTGACTGCTGGGAGTGAGCCAGTCAGTGGTTTCGTATCAAATAAAAAACTTGTACTTTGTATGAAATTGTAGTTAGAATTTGTGTATTGTGGTGCATTAATATGCCTAGAATGACATTTATGCTAGAACAAAGAATATTTATTTATATATAAAAAATAATAAGTACTTCCGGAGAAATTTTTGTCATAGATTTGCAGAGTAGCATGCCGGGTGGCCAACTAGGTTTAGTGGCAAAATAGAATATGACTTCACTTATAATATAAAATGAACTTTAAATAATTCACCATTTCTAGGATGTATTCAAAATCCCTATAGGTATATTTAGAAAACCCTTTAACAAACTTTTTCACATTATTGTCTTTCAATATAGTATGGAACATAGATTATGGCTTCTTGGTTGATCATACATGTTGAATTGATGAAACTTTGAGCATTTGGCCATCTACAGCTCTATGGTTATCACCAGGCAGCTTAGGTTTCATGAATTTGACATGGCCGATCACCCAAGAAGCCATAATCAATAACACTAGGTTACAAATGAAAACTTTTTTCTGCAGTACGATTAAAAATAGATTAATTTTACTAATTTCAGTGCACAGAATTAAAAAATGCATTCTGTTTTTTCATAACAATCTCACTTTGAAAATTATGAAAAAATTATGAAAATTATGAAAATATAATTGTAAAATTTGCAAAAATATTACACACTCATATATAACTTTTAAAGAAAATAAAGAAGAATAATAACAACATGAAAACTTACCTGAATTGGGAATGTATGTTAGTTATCTTGTGTAACCCTTTTGCTTTTCACATGGAGCTGCAGTATACGTGATTTTCTCAAGTGTTCTCTGGTAGGTTCATCCTGTGCAAGACACCAGCAGTAATCTGCCATCATATGTATGTCCCAATGCCCCTGATTACATTGTTCAACATCTTTCAAGTCCCGGTGAAACCTTTCACCTTATTCTTCACTGGCAGCTCCTAAATCGATGGGAAATAGTCAAGATGCGACTTGAGGAAATGAAGCTTCAAATTCATATTAAAGCCAAGTAGTCTGAAATTTTCCAGCATATTTCCGACAATTTCTTTGTATTGAGGTTTTTTACATTGCCCAGAAATTTCTTAACAACCCCCCTGAATCCATTCCACGCATCTTTTTCAATTTCATTCACAGAGCTGGTAAAATTAACATCTGTCTTCAATTTCCTTATCTGTGATCCATTATCATTTCTGATTTTAGTCTCTCTGATTTTAGTGACAATGATGGAAACTTTGTGCATAAATACTGGAGGCAAGGGCAACTTTTGTCAAGTGCTTTCACGAATTGTTTCATCAGGCCAAGTTTTATGTGTAATGCAGGAAGAAGAATTTTTTGATGATCAACAAGAGACACATTAGTAACATTTTTTTATCCATGTTCCAGTTGCTGCCTCTCAGGCCATTGGTCAGTTTCCCAATGTTTGTCCATCGCCCTGCTATTCCATTCACAAAGAAAACAAGGGAATTTTGTGTATCCTTCCTGTTGCCCTAGTAACAGACCAATGACCTTCAATTTACCACATATTTGCCACTTATGGTCTCGGTACTTAATTTTCTCAAGAACACGCTTCAGAGTTTCATAAGACTCTCTTACCTTCATAGAATGTGCAAGTGGTATTGAAGCTAACTTGTTGCGATTATGAAGTAACACTGCCTTAAGAGTTTGTTTGGAAGAGCCAATAAAAAGATGCCAGTTACTTGGCTTATATGCTTCCCTGCCCAACTGTTGAATAAGATTACACACAACCACACAAAACACAAGTTGATCTTATTCTGCATAGTGCTTGCAGAACTGTATTTTGAGATTACCATGAAAATGTAACACCAGATGATAACAGATTCTTCTCCTGTAGCCTTGAGCCCAGTAATTCACTTTTTTTATTTGTGAGGCCTAAATTCCTCACTAAATCATTTAACTCAAATTGGTTAACTGTTGTGGTGAATTGTCAAATTCTTCTGGATCAGAAACCAACTCATTGTTGGAAGTCATGGAGCTGCTTTCAGATTCACTAAAATTGAGGTCTGCTGGTGGTGTAGTATGGGTAGTTTGTCCATGAGGAATAGGGCTGTGTAGCTGAGTTCAGGTTTGGATATTTAATTCCTGCCTTATTTTTTTTTTTTTGTTGTAGCTAGCAATTTTGCACATGTAAAAGTAACAAATCGTCATGGTGATTCTGCTGCTCTCTCCTTATCGTTGATTTGGCAAGGCATTGCCTTCCGTTTTTTTTCATACCAATAACATAATCCCTCAACACAACTGTTACATGCAATATGAGGCACAAAAATTTATCCTGATCACCAACTTTTTCTTTGAAATATGAGTAATATAGTTTTTTATTTGTTTGTGAGTCTATTTTATGGCCCTTCCCATCAAACATGTAATATCCACAAATGTAACAAAACTTCTGAAGACTTTGTAGACACTTGTCTCCTGCATAATCCTGATGTAGAAGTCATCTCGAGCTTTTATTTTAACTTTTCACATATAGTAGACGAATGTGCAAATAAACACAAGTTTTCAGCTCAACTGAAGTTGATATCTATGATAGTTGTAAATGTAAACATAAATATCTCACAAGAAGACAGGCCTGGCCCATAGAACAAAACTGATAAGTGCTGGGAATATAGACATAAACATCTGGGTGATAAGGGAGGATGGAAGTGAGCCAATTAGGAAGAAAAGCAACAACAGATTTAGAATAACACAATGAAATGTGTCAGTCCTGGTGGTGTAATGGTAGGCATACTTGCCTTCTAAACCCAAGGTCGCGGGTTCGAACCCGGCCAGGATCGATGGATTTTTTTCGGGCATAAAAATCGTAAGTATGGCTACCTTCGGAAGGGAAGTAAAGCCGTGGGTCCCGTGTCATACATTTTACGGCACGATAAAGAACCTCAAGCCTGGAAAAAGAGGCCTCTGAGCAAAATTTGTCGGCCGTTTCACACCCTAAATAGAATGGGACGCTGATGACCTGAGATGTTAAAAAGTGTCCTTAAATAAACAAATAAAAAAAACAATGAAACGTAGCAGTAAGCTGTATAAGCTGAATAAATTTAGTGCCATAGACATATATGCACATATCATAAAAACTAGATGTGATAGCCAAGAACGGACTTCATTTTTGAAATCAGGGCTCTGATTTCCGTTAAAGTCGCATATTTTCCTTTATACCGCAGATCAATGTTGAACAGTGTAATCAATGCTGTGAAAGCTCTAAGTCTTACATGAAACATAGTTTTACAGGAATTTACCATTGTAATTGGCAAGAACTTACAATGGAGGAAAAAATTTTAACAAGTCTATTGTATGTTCATCATATTTAACACTTGCATTAGATGAAATATAAAGAGAGGTGCTCCAATCACCTTAACTACAGATGGGAAATGTCCACCTCCCAGCACTCTCACCCATGCCTGGTCTACATCACTTGTTGAATATTTTCTATTTGATTTTAGCTTGTGTTACTTCATCAAGCACACTGCACATGCATTAGAAACCAAAAACAAAGCCAGATTTTTGCACATTGTTGAATATAAAATTAGTGAGACCTTGTATTAGCAACCATGAATTGTTTTAAGCAAAACCTTCAAAATCTACCATTCTTTTAGGTATTGAAAGTACCTCTATTTGCTATTTATAACAAATTTTCAAAAAAGTACATAATTACACTATACAAATGAAGGAACAATTTCGAGGCTAAGTAGATTAGCATAGGCCAAAGCAGATTTTCTTGGCATGGAGTAGGACAATCAAGAAAGAGTACTCCTAGATGTGAATGTCCTAATTAAATTAGAACACTCACCCTGGCAGAATGTTTATTTGTAGTTCATATTTGCAAATTAGTAAAAAATAAAGTTAAAACCCAAGGGTTTTCTTTGATAAGAAACTGAAACAAGAAAAACAAGTGTTAACAGATGAAAAATATGTCTGGTAGTGCACATAGTGATTAGGCTACTTCATCTTCATCCATATGAAATCACTTCTGTATGTGAAATAAAAGCTGTAGATTGTGCAAAAAAGGTTTTATAATTGGTTTATAGATCATGTACACAAAGGACATCTTGATCACAGATAAATCTTATGTAAACCTCCCAGGATATGTGAACTTAATAGAACAACAGATATTATAGTGACAATTGTGGTCAATTATTGAACTTCCGTTTGACCAAAAGATAGGCATGCAGTACGCAATTAGTGTGACAGCATCATTGGACCCGTAATTTATTAAGTACGCTTTTTGCTCACTGGAACATAAATAAACAATTTAATAATTTTTTTGAGTTGAAATATTTAAATTTACTCTTTTTGTATCCTAAACTTAGGTACCTTTTTTTTACCTAAACTCCACATACTTACGTAAAAGTAAGACGCATTTCGGGAGAATCTCTCCCATCTTCAGTTGCTCACTGAACCGCCGTTACTCGAAATGATGGCTAGACAACCAGATGTTCCTTTGGTGGCCTCTTGGTTGAAGTAGGAAGTTGCTGAGTTCATCCATTGGAGGAAACTCGAAATTCATTAGGTTTTCTCTATTTTTTAATATGAAAATTTTTTCCCAAGTGGATAACTCCAATGGGTTGTGAAGATGTTTCAGCAGTTTTATTCCCGGTTTCATGATATTTCACGATTTTTGGTTCAAAAGCGAGCTGCTAGTGCTGATTTATCCACCTGCTTAAACCGAATATTCCTAAAATATTTTTTCTCCGAATTTCCAAATTTCTCTTTGTTTTGTCTATGTAGTTCTGTTCACAATCTGATCATTTTATTTTTTAAATTCCTGATTTCTGTTCTGTTGGTATGGAGTCTTTTACTGTACAACCTAATAAATTCTTGATGTTGTTCTTTGGGGCTAACATTATCCCACGTTCTTGAAAATTTTCTTGAACTTGTTGTAGTAAATTGGATGGTGAAACTTTTGAATTTGTATTCTTCTTTTGTGTTTTTCAGTGTGGAAACTTCCCTGATCCCTTTTTGTCTTTTAGATTTATTGATAATTTTTATCAGTACCTAATGAATACCTAAGTTTAGGATATATTACCACTCCATTGTCAACAGCTTCGTAAGTACAATATTTATACTCTTTCTGGCTTCACTTACTTGAGATTAAAAACACATGAGCAAAATCCAATGAATTTTGACATCTCTGTAGCAGAGAGCTCTTTATTCAAGTTTATTGCAAGACCATTGGAGTCGACTCGGACACCTACTAACCAAACTTCAAAAGAATGATCCAAATGTGGCACCTCTGAAGAAATGGATGGATATTTTATGCAAGATTATGAAATAAAAGTATCCAAGCATTGTGTTTCATAGAAGGAAAAGAAAATGAGATTAGATTTATTAATTTGAGTTTGTGGCCTCATTGATCCCCAGATTTAAAAGCGTATGATATTTATTATTGGGGAAACCTCAAAAACAAGTATATGCCAGCAGTCCATGTGGTCTGGAGGCAAAGAGAGTATTAGATCTAAGGTCTATTCTGGGTCCTGACAGACCATTTGAATTCAGCTATACATAGCACCTACAAAGTATGATCCATAGATTTCTGGCCTGTCATAGAAGGCTATGGTTCATTACTGTGATGTTTGTGCTATCTAATACGAGTTTTAGAAGTGTAATCACTGCATTTCCTTTCCAGCCATACCATTCATTTGCTTGGAGAAGCTCATTTAAGTCAGACATGTTGTGTAATGCAGTGTAATGTTAAAAACTGAATGCAGATTAAATGTTTAACTAAATAAAGAATTTTGCCCAGTGATATTAAACAATGCCTGGGTGTATAGGGAATATGTACAGAGAAACTTCCCCTTTATATTTCACTGTGAGGAAGTGGTCAAAATTATTTCTGTTGGGCAGAAAGAGCCTTGAAGGTGACCCATGTGAGGATAGTCAGTGGATTTATTGATACAAGAAACTATCTTCCTTTTAGAGGAATAAGTTCTGAATGACAGGCATTTGAAGACGAAAGGAATAGCAGCAAGGTTTCCAAAAGAGTTATGCTTTCAATCCTTCATCAACATTTGCAATGCATAAGGTTAGTGCAAGAGCTGTGCTCCAAAATCTTTCAGCCATTCAAATGAAAGTGCATATGGAATGTGGCTAGAGTTTTTTGAACCTTTCCATGGTAACAAGAGAGGTAATAGAATCCATTGTCGCAGAGAATAAAAGTATGGTTTTCTACTATACCCTCTTTCCAAAAGAAAAACAATAAAGTGGTGGAAGAAGGATGAAGCATCCTCCTAGAAAGACCAAAATCACACAGATCATGTAGAAGATCTGTGACACGTTTTTGGGACTGCAGAGGAATTCTGATGACAGATTTCAAAGTAAGGTACACAGTGGAGACTAGGAAGCACTATGCTAAGCTACAGATTGCACAATGCCATCAATGAAAAGAGGTGTGGAATGCTGAGTTGAACAGCTCATCTGGTGCATAACAATGTGCCAGTCCACACAACTACAGTGAACATTGTGGCTTCTAGGAACTGGGTCATTTATCATACAGTCCTGACTTTGTGCCCAGAGACTATTATCTGTTTTCTAAGGTGAAATCTGCACTTAAAAGGTGGAGATTCAGCAGTGGTAATGAGTTGAAGGATGATTTCCATTATTTAGAGGATAGATATTAGATTAGATAGCAAGGAGGGGTATGTTGAAGTTTTGTCAAACTCCTGCATATCATCCTAAAAGGCTTATTGTGCAACCCCATAGAGAGAGATGTTTTCACTGTTTCCCAAAATCTGTTTTTTGAACAAGTGCAAGAATAAGTCTTTCTTACCAGGGATGAGCAAATAAACAGGATGTGCAAGACTATCTCTTCATCCTGTATGCACAATCATATTTATAGTCATACTGTACATAGATGTTTCCTGAAGTGACCATATTCAGTTATTAATGCAACCTATTTCTTTATTCCTGTTAAATCCAATTTTAGGAGAGATGAGGGAAGAATATTGTATGGACCTAGGACCAGTTTCCCAGCTTGTTTTTGTCTAGGATATCCTTACCCCCTAATTAGGTGTTTTTGCCCAATCCATGTTTTTACTGCTGTCTTAGGAGTACATGTACTGATTCTAACCCAGGTTCAGAACCAACAAAGGGTGTATCAGTACACTACACTTTTTTGCCAATGTTTTTTTTTCATTTCCATAAATGCCCTGGCACCCACTGCAGTTCAAACCTGTTGCGAGATGCCAGGGCAGTTAGGACATTTCATTCCCATACCAATTTAGATTTAACCTGGCCTGAGAAAGTGCTTTTAAGGCACTTTGATTATCTGAGAGGATGAGAATTCGCTTACCATGGTAACATTTCTCCAGTCCTCTAAAAGCACAGTTCAGGATAGCAAATACTTCTACTTGAAAAACTGTGCAGTATTTCCTAAAGTATATACTGATGTTTGTCCTTGCAGATAAGCTATATATGCCTGCACCTGATTGTTTGCCTATATGGGATCCATCAGTAAACCATTCAAGTTGACCACGTTCTTTATTATGCATGATTCCTTCCATCCAGACCTTCTTGAGATCTGAGAGTTACTTTAAATGAAGAGGGAGAACAATATTGAGTATTCATAGATCGGACTTCATGCTCAATACTGAAATATCCAGAAAGTAAATATCTATGGGAGGGAAACCCAGTCTCCAATTCAACGGTTGGAATACTTCTGAAATCCTTAGTATTGAATAGACATACTAATCTCTCTTTGTAACTTGGTAAATTTACCTGCTATAGTACTTTGAAGTGTTTTTCACAACCAGACAATGGCACCATAAGATATCTGGCACCTGACCATTGCACCGTACAGCCAATGTCTGATGAATTGCTTTAGGCCCCAGGTTGTTCTATAGTGTTTGATGGTTACAAGAGACCACTGGCTCTACGGCGTATGTTGTGAATATGATAGTTCCAGGTCAGGATCCAGTAAACACCTAGATATTTAAGACTCACAATATTCCAGGATTGAGTTACCTATTTCCTAGGCCTATAGCATCTCTCCTGTTAGTAAAAGGTATAACTGTTTTGCTAGGATTAGCAGATAGATCTTCCTGCATGCACCAGCTGTTTTTTCTCAGCTCACAGTTTATCATGTCTGAGACTGTAGAAATTTCCCAAAATGTTTTGACATCTGCATGGCTTTGTATGGAATATCCCTCCAGGGTCATGTCTTTAAACAGACCGTCTCTGATAAGATTCTAAAGCAGAGGAGAGAGAACTCCCAGCTGTGGGGAACGTCCCTTTCGTTTCCCCAAGAAGGCTAGCAGCAATATTTCTGCTCCTGAGTGTGGAGTGTATTCAACTGGAAAGTGTCATTTGACTCCATGTTTCTATGCAGTCAGAATCATAGACTTACAAGATGTATTACCAAAAGCACTCTCTATATCTAGGAAGGCCCGAAGGGCTATTTCCATCCTTGCCATTGAATCCTCCAGTTGCTCACTAGACAGTGGAGTGCTGTTAAGCGGGATATAGAAGTTTGGTAGGCATGTTGATTTCAATGGAGAGGAGTGTCTAATAATACTCCTCTTTGAAGGAGTCTTTCCAAAGCATTTAAAAGGATTGATGCAAGACCAATAAACCTTAGCTTCTGTGTAGCAATTACAGCTGTACTCAGGAATAAACACTATTCTGGTAGCTGTCCAGGCCTGGAGGATATAGCTAAAGACTATAATAGCCTGGAAGAGGTTACAGAGAAGGATGTGGAGTGAGTTAGGTCTTTTCTGCAACAATGCAGGAAAGATATCATCTCCATCTGGGGACTTATATGGTTTAAATTTACTAACTGCCCATTTAACATTATGAGTTTTGACAACTTGATGTGCATGTTCCCAGTCCTGTGATGCTCTTGATCTAGAGGTTTCACAGTGGTCCATGGATTCACAGGTCTTATCATTTATGTACCCGGGGAAATATACCTCAAAGAAAACTTTGAGTGTTTCTTCAGTCAAGCATGTAAAGCCACCTGTAGGCTTACATATTGTTCCTAAAGGATTTGCTAATCTGTAAGCCTATGCTCTCTGTAACCTGGTTGCCTCTGGCAGGCTAGATATTTCATGGCAGAAGGCTTGCCAAGATCTTTTCACCTTATGTATACTTTTATTGTAGTCTGTGAGGGCTATATGATATTTCCCCCAGTCTCCAGTTCATTTTGCCTTGTTAAAAGGATGTTGTGCTTTGTCTCTCTTATATTCAAGGTCTTTAATTCACTTTTTTTTTTATTTTATTTATGGACGCTCTTTAACATCTCAGGTCATCAGCGTCTCATTCAAATTAGGCATGAAACGGCCGACAAATTTTGCTCAGAGGCCTCCTTTTTTCAGGCCTGAGGTTCTTTATCATGCCATAAAAGTACAACATGGAACCCATGGCTTTATTTCCCTTCAGAAGGAAGCCATTCTTAGGAAAAATTCCATCGGTCCTGGCCGAGATCGAACCGCTATCTTGGGTTTAGAAGGCAAGTAGGTTACCACTACATCACCAGGACCAACTTTAATTCACCAAGATTTTATCCTTGATTGCATGGGGAAATTATAATAACTGTCAAGTATTGTCTCTTGGACAGAGTAAGCAACCTTGTCAATATCAACGAAGGATCTAATCTTATTGATCTGCCCAATCTTACCTGAGAGATTCTGTATATAGAGCTCCCACTAGGTTTTCCTGGGATTTCTGTAAAGATTAGCTCTTTTACTACATTAACATTAAATGATATATAATTGAAGGCTGAAAGTGATGGCTCATCTAAGACCCTCCAATCGGTAATCTGAGTAATAATATACTCATTGCAAAAAGTAATGTCAACAACTTCCTGCCTGATGAGATTGGCAAAAGTAGGCTTGTTATCAATATTTAGAGAGCAGAAGGTTTAAAAGGTATTCGGCTTTTTGATGATATCTTTACTGCTCCAGATTTTGTGATCACACCCAAAGATGGTTGTTCCCCTCTCCAAGTGCAATGTGCAACCAACTCTCTAGTTCTGTGGTGAGTGGATTGCTGTCATCTTAGGGGAGACAGCTCTTCTTTCCTCCCCCTGTGTTACATTCCATTTTCGCTGTGGTGATATCACTAGAACAGAATTCTAGAAAGGCAGAATACCATTGTGAACAAAAATACAACTCCTAAGTCGATTGTTCTTGCTGCAACGTAACAATTTACCTTGACATTCTCCTAGTCCTAGATTAATCCAAGATTTTTGAATCAGGGCTAGATCTATACCTTCTTCATTGAAAGCAGAAGCTGCCTCCTTTTATGTTGGAGGTTGATCTTGAGGACCTTTAGGGCTATCCTTGGCTAGAGTCACAATTATAGCTCTACTAAGGCCCAAGGGCTCTTTCCACCAGATCCCCTCAGGAGAGTTAAAACCCAGTTCCATGTTTAAGGTTTGTTCCAAAAGAGTCCTCATCAAGGAAAGTGATTGCTGTTGCTGAAGGCTCACAAGTGTGATCCTCAGAAGTAGATTTTTGGTTTTCAAAGCAATTTCCATATATTCTACGAGAAGCTAGGGATTGATTAAGGTCCTTCCAGAAGAGCCCTGCATATCTGAGTAAGGCTTATACTCTGGAGTTGCCAGTTTTCCAAGAGGCCCTTTTTGAGACACATTAGCCCTGAGCCACACATCTTATCAGCACGGGTCATGCTGCACTTTAGTGTTCGGTATTGTAAGCTACCTTTTAGTCTGGTATCTCATCTGTGGCCTCCCTGACATGAGTGACTCTACCAGTGATTACTACATCCATACAGCCCACAGGATCACAGATAGATGAAAGTCCCTCTCCTACCAGCTACAAGGTCATGTGGATTCTAGGGGGGGGGGGTTTAGAAGATAAAACTTCATACTATTTTTAGGGGGATTGAAATGTTAATCCAAAGGTATGAGAAATGCATTGAAGTAAAGGGAGATTATGTTGAAAATTGATACATGCATTTTTATAATGTCACTTGTCCAACATAGTCCAACTAGAAGCACATGTTAGAGGGATAGATGGTCAGACTAATAAAAGAAAGAAATAATAAATGCATGCTAAAAGTTCCTAATATCATGGTATAATTTTCCTTAGCAAGTGGCAAGGCTCCTTCTTAGTAGTTTGTCAATAATGCTACTAAGTTTCTGTATACTTAGGAACATTTTTAATGAATGAAAAAGCAGTTTCAGGTTATTACTGTACAGTTCTTGATTTTTGTCTTCTTCATAGGTCTCTCCAACAGAGCTAGAGAATATCATCATGCAACTTCCAGGAGTAGCAGATGTGGCTGTAGTGGGAATTCCAGACACTTTAGCTGGTGAGCTGCCAAGAGCATTTGTTGTTCGCCATCATAGCAGCCCAAACTTAACCGAAGCTGACATTTATAAACATATTGAGCCACAAGTGGCAAGCTATAAGAGATTGGCAGGTGGTGTGAAATTTGTTAATTCAATACCAAGAAATCCAGCTGGAAAGGTGCTTAGGCAACAACTAAAAGTTTTAGGATAAGAACAATATTGCCATTTTAATATTGAGGATTTGTCCCGACAGCTTCTAGGAATATTTCAAGCTGTAGACCATCGTGAAATAAAATAATGAATTTGAAATATAAACATAGGAAAGCAGGACAATATTTTATTTAAATCCATGTTCAGAAATGTTTGTGGATAGTAAAATGTAATTTTGATAAACTTTAATGTTTACTTTATACAATATACAAGAATTTCATCTGCATGCCATTGAGCATGGGAAGGAAAAAATCTTAATATTGTATCATCAACAATGATCATTATGCTATGATACCAAAAACAGTAAACTGAAAAAATATTTTAAGCTGAGCATACAGCCATTAGTTTAATTTGTATAAACTTTTTGTATACTCAGAATTCAAAGAAATAAACTTTTATGAATTTATCATGTATATACAACAATTTTTATTCCTTAAATACCTGGTAACATTCCTTAGTAGAGTGACACCTTTGGGAAAGAAAAATCTCCCATATGCCTCCCAAAGTTTTAAACCGAAGATATTAATGATCTATACATTAATATATAAAATATAGGGATTAGAATTGAACATCAAATTAAGATCTAAATCTTCACCAATGCCATGATCAACTTAAAACTGTGTGGAATGTGGCATCAATAAAATATTGCTGAACCTTCATCTGTATTGTACAAACTTAGGCTGAAAGTAATGAGTATAAATGAGCAATATATAAGTTTTCAGGCATATGGAACAGAAAGGAGCTGAGCGAGGAATGGATAGATGCACAAAATACATTTCCTTTAAGGAAAACAAAGTTTTCTGATTTATTACTGCCATAGGTTTTTTAACACACATTCTCCCACTAAAAACAGTTTCATAGCACTGCAAAACAAAAAGTTAATTAAAATTATAATTAAATTATGAGTCCTGAATATTCCAGGGTTTTTTAAAACCTGATAGATATAGATATTTTTTTCCCATAGATATACTATTATTATTGATTTTAATATGCAAACATATTTAGTTGAATAATTAATATTATTATTATAATAATAATAATGCATAGAATATATATTGTCCATATATTTTATTCATATTCCTATTATAATTATTATTGAATTTAAGGTGTAACTGATTTTTATTTGGTACGTTCAATATAAAAATAATTTTATAATACTACATGTTTTTAATTTGTATACCATGGCAAGATTTCTCTATTTTATTGTTTAATATTTTTTACTTATTAAATATAAAGCTATTAATCACATAGTAAATTATATAATAATGTACTCCATAACAAAGTTTAGGATATAGAACAAAAAGCACTATGATATCTTGAAATATTCACATACACTCATTACCCTCTCTTTTCAGGTATCATATACCGAACTACATCCTTTCCTAGTATCCATTATAAAATTCCTTTCCAAACTTTGAAATTTCAAAAGATTTCATTAGATGTTGCACATCCTTTTTATTTTCTTTTACTCACTATATTATTCTTGGGATCAGTCTGGGATAAAGGCATTATCTTACCGCAAGATTTTAACCCATGTTTAATCTCGTCCACCTCACAGTAAAGGCTGTATAAGTATTTTGAACTTCTACAGACACATTTACGGTGGTCCATTGATGGTTTAGTATATGAAAGGACTCGCTGTACATTCACATTGAAAGGAAACTTTTTCTTGAGTACAATAGGGATAAAATGTGGTTTGTCAATGCTTGCTGAAATGAGCAGGAAACCCGCAAGCCACAATAATGATTAAGCATCTAATGTATGCAACTAGTCCACATTGTATTTTATTGATTAAACATTTCTTGTATACTTGCATGAAATTAACTGCATCTATTATTTTATGTGTTGAGTGAGTGCATTTATTAAATGTGAAAAAGGTGCTAATATTCTTCACTCTCAATACATGATATCGATGGAGTTAGGCAAAATCTTATTTTACAGCATGATGCGGATGATATTATGTGGATTATGTATGTATATGTATGTGTGTGTGTATAAAAACTCAATTTTGCATCTATGGAGACTTTAAAATAACAAAATGTCCCCTTAACTCTAGATCCCCTTGGGTTATTTCTACTGAAATTTAATTCCCACCCAATGCATTTTTCAGATTGGTAATAGAGAGAAACTGGACAAACATTTTGATAAGTAACAAATTTACATTTTAGAAAAACAGGCTTAAACAAGTTCATCATTACTATACTAAATGCTTACATACTGCTTTGACCCTTAAGCTCATCAGAAATTGCTGCTGTTAAGCTTTGCTTGTATTATACTCGTATTTAAAATAAAGCTTCCCATGTGGTTATAGGGACCTCCAATATGTTTTAATACTATTGGATCAGTTATAGGCTATCTCAAAATAATTAAGCTCTTAACACTTCAAATAAAAACAAATTTACAAAACCTAATGATTTTTTTATGTTCAGCCTATGTGCTAAATCCATAAATTAACTATTTCACTAATGAATGAAATGATGGCACCACAAATCAGCATTGGAGTGTTGATACTGTAAGTACAAATATGCTGCAATGACTAAGGTATCTACACGCACCACAGTCGCCTCCAAATGCTTATTTTTATAGCCCAAACATGTGATAATTACAAGATTGGACTGGGAGGGTGTTCTAATGCTATCCAGTTAATTTACTCAAGGTTTTCCCTTGTCATTGCTGCTATTTGTGGATGAGCATTGTCATGAAGGAAAAGAACTTTTTTAATTAGTAGTTGATATCATTTTTGCTGATAAGGATGTTTTGCCTTAAACAGAAACTGGTAGTAATAAGCTGCATTGATTATTTGATGTTAATAAAGAAAATTGCTGATTCCAAAAAAACTGTCAAGAGAATCTTTCAGCTGAAGGAGAATTTTTGCTTTGAAAGGAGAGGATACCCCATCTTTTTCTCCATGTTTGCTTCTTTAACTCAGAGAGAGTGGTGTATCCATGTTTCATTGCAGAAATATTTCTCCTTGATCCTGGTATTGAACTAAAAGCCTCTGACACTCCCACATGTGCAGCCTTTGGCCTTCCTTATCAACACTTTGTGATAATCTCAAGTTATCTTTTTTTTTTAATTGTGTTTAATACCCATTTTTACTCCCAGAGGTATTACAGGTGGTGGACACTAATATGATGGCAGCAAGGGCTCTTCAAACATGTTCTGTATTAAAAAACAAAGTGAAGTTTAGTTTTACTTCACTGTAACTACTAAGTCAATTATAAATACCCAAGATGTTACATAATACTTTTTAATTTTTTATAGGAATCATTGTTTCATCAAGAAGAATCTTGATCTTGCTTTTATTATAACAAATTTTGAGCTCTGTATTAATGAGAATAACTTGAGTAAAATAATTACAGATCATATGGCATATGTTTTTTGAATCATTGTAGTGTGTGTTTCTTGTTTTAGCATTATTGAAGGAAAATTGTCCATAAAGTAAACCTATCTGTTGTTAGAATGACTGGAAACAAACAGCTTTACACTAACCTGATTGGTTGTTTGGAGTTCTAGCACCTATGTAGCAATTAAAGTGCGCATGGGTTACTATAAGGACAGAACAGTTTGAGATAGGCTCACTAGCAGATGGGCCTCTTTTCTCCCACTCTGAGGAACCAGTTCAAAAATATGTGAAAGTCATTTATGCCAGGTATGTAGTAATTGTAACTCTTTTTGGTAACCTGTGGTAAAGTGATAAATTTATGTGATTTAGTGTATTATAGGTATCTATTTAACAAATTTCCTCTCATCTTTGTGCTCAAGTAAGTGTGATAATAAACCTGTCATTGCTCTTTCAGTTCAATTTTCTTATTCTTGGATGTTGCAGAACATGACATCTTCATTTAGAGGTGGTATGTTTTTCTGCAGTCATACAAAATGGCTGCTGTCTTCCACTAAAAGGAAGCTGGTCTTTGCAGTCTTCTTTGGCAGTAGGCAGTGTATCCACCACATAGGACCTATTTTACTTGGTGGTGCACCATCTTCTGGTGCAATATAGCCATGTATATAGTGATGTGAAGGAACATTCACAGTTTGTAGTACTGTCACAGATGGCAGAGGTCGTTAAGGCAAAGACTCATGAGCAGGAGGTCTGGGGTTTGTATCCCACCAGGACATCCTCCCTGACTGAGTTTTTTTTTTTTTTTTTTTTTTTTTTTTTTTCAGGTTTTGCTCAGTCCTCATAGATGGAAAATGCTGGGATACCCTAAAACTTAGGCCTGGAATATTTCCTCCTTAAAAATCCTTTCCTAATTTATCATTTCATTTCATGTATCATCTGTGTCCATTGCCTGTGGTGCCTCAGTAGTAAAACAGGGGGAAGAAGTGTAGCTGTACCTATAGATGTTATATGGATAACCATTGTTGATGTTGCTGACATCAGTTTCTTGCTGTATTTTAAGGATAGACATAGTACTAAAGAGACACAATTGGACACTCTAAACCTTTGGATAGTATCATTTTTGTTTCATATATAAATTTAATAGGTTAGACTAGAGTTTAGGTACTTTACTTACTTTCCCGTCTTTCCCCTCTTGGTACAAATGAGGACATTATTTAAAATAAGGGACAATATGGCATATATATTGTTTAAGTCATTGTAGTATGTGTTTGTTTTAGCATTATTGAAAGAAAACTGTCCTCAAGTAAAAATGTCTTACTAGTATGACACAGAAGTTGCTGGAAACAGACATTCTTATCCTTTAACCTGATTGGTTATTTGAAGTTCTCCCATGTATGTAGCACTTAAATTGAGCATGGGTAATGTATAAGAAAGATCTCAAGCAGATCAGACCTACTGATGTTGCATCTTCTTTCTTCTGCTTGCAGGAACCAATTCATAAATATGTGAAAGTCATTTGTCAGGTAAATAGTAACTGTAACCCTTTTTGGTAACCTGTGACACTATAATAAATTTATAATGTGATTTAATGAATTACACATACCTAATTTAATAAATGTCCTCCCATCTTTGTCTAGAATAACAGCCATATGATTTAACTAACTCTTTCAGTTAGTTAAACCATATATAGCTATGTTCTTATTCTTGGATGTTGTAGAATGTGACAATGTCACAACTGCTAATGAAACCATTTCTTTAAATAACTGAAGGCCAGATAAATTACAGCTTGTCATTTGGAGGAAGTAAAGGGAAAGGAGAAGAAAAAAGAAAGGAAAAGGAAAAGCACATACAAAAATGACAGATGCAATAGCAAAATCCATACACTTCTTTTTCTTTAAAAAGTTTATTTTTGCATTACTCTTATCCTTAGAGCAACATTTTTCGTTCCATTCAGTTATTCCTTTGCTCAAAGCACATACACAAGGAAAGAAAAAAAAAAAAAAAAAGAATACAAAGTATTATTTACAATATCACTCATATAATGAATGCTCAATGAACATTTCTTTGGCACAGTGACCTAAAATGATCACCTTAATTAAAGTTATACTAACTTGAGTTACATATGGACTGCTGATATTAATGATCACAATTCATTTATTGCACATCTTGTTAACTTTCAAACCAGTCAATCAACATCATCAAAACAAACACATTGTAGATTTGAAAACACTTTTGCCAATGACAAGAAAATGGATTTGGTGAAGCATCAAATTGTTTTAATTACAAAAAACAACAAGACATTTATTAAGTTAAGGAATATCCTTTAATATTGTTTTTTGCACATCATTTTTCCCCCCTTTTAGTAGTATTAAAGTTCATATTATCATGTCTAAGCTTAGAATTTATTGCTTGCTACAGTAGTAATTAAGAACATGAATTTTTAATTTCAACCAGCTATTTGTGCTGTTAAAAATATTTTTTATAAATATGTTGTCAACCTTTGAAAATAAATAGATTAGTGCCAACTATTTTAAACATTATTTTAGTACGTACTTGCTTTGCAGGTGAATAATAGTCCAAAAAATGTAATTTTGGTGGTCTAGGCCACTAAAGTTGTTACAGCAACACTTTATAACTGTTATAGAATGCACCATTATATAACAAATATAATACATTATATTATTAGTCAAGATGCTGAAAATATGAGAATTATTTGTCATTAAATAAATTTTCTTATCAGAATATTAGCAACATGTTTGCTTTTTCCCTAGAAAGAACCTTGGATATTTTCAGTTTGTATCCCTCAGAATTATGCTTCAGAAAAATAGTCACTTTAGAAATCTTTTTGATATTTATATTTTCCTTGGGATGCGTGTTGATTTCAACATTGAATATTTTAAGATCATTGTGTGAATGAGTCGATCTAACACTCTTTTGCTCCACTTACTTGTTTAAATATGTAGAACTGGTTTCATATACCCTTCGTTCGCATCGTCAACCCCATTGTTGACTGGAGGATAAACCGTTATGCTGTGAGGATGTGTAATCTGCTCTGGTGAAAGTGTTGATGAACTTGAAGTTTATGTTTTCATCACTGAAAGTGTCAAAGTTCATTAAACTGTCTTTGTACTTGTAAATGTAGATTTTCTCCCATGTTGCTAATTCTGTAGGTTCTTGCACTGATTTTAATAATTTTGTTTCTTTTCTTCAATTTTTCCCACGTTTTCTTGACGTTTCATTATTTTTATGTCCTTGTCTCCATTTTTAGCTAACCTCTTCATGAGCAAACTTAAAACACTCATCAACCAGCTCAGCTTTCCCATACATATATACTTACAATATGGTACAAATATGTCAATATATTTGCCATAGTCAACAAAAATTCATCAATGATGCCATAAAATTTCTAAAATTACAAGATAAAAACATTTCATTCGCATATGAAACTGAAAAAGATAACATGTTACCTTTCTTGGACATAAAAATAATATACACGAAGAATATACATGCAGACAACCACATCAAAACTAACAGTTTTAACCCCAAATGCACAAACATGCAGCTAACAACTTAACACATCTGCTAGTTAACCTCAAAATTAGCAAAGAAGAATACCTTAAAGAATAGAAACAAATAGAAAGAAAAGCGGTTAAAAATGGTTATAACAAAGAACTAGTACATAAAAAAGTACAGAAATTCAAGAGGAAAAATTTATTAAAGAAACCACACGCAACACTTTCAACAAAAAAATTTCAGAACATTCTTAAAGATTTTAATATCTGTAAGCAGATTTAATGTTAAAAATCTCCTGATTGATAATGTTAATGACAGTATTCCACAAGAGAAAAAAGCCGGTATTTATAAAATAAGTTTTGCAGAGTGTGAAAAAATCTACATTGAAAAAACAAAATGAAACATAGGCACAAAGTTAAAAGAACATTTCAGAAACATAAAATACTAGCAGTTGGAGAAATCAACAGTGCCATCACATTTCTGGACAGAAAACCATGACATATTGAAAAAAAAAAAATTATTAAAATCGGTGCAAGGACCTACAGAATTAGCAACATGGGAGAAAATCTAAATTTACAAGTACGAAGATAGTTTAATGAATTTTGACACTTCCGGTGATGAAAACATAAACTTACAAGTTCATCACACTTACACCAGAGCAGATTACATGTCCCCACAGTATAACGGTTTATCCTTCAGTCGACAATGGGGCTGATGATGTGAACAAAGGGTTCGTGAAACTGGTTCTACTTATTTAAACAAGTGGAGCAAAAGAGTGTTAGTATGACTCAATCATGCAATGATCTTAATATATGATTAGCTTCACTGTGCAATGTTCCAATTAACAATTTTAGTTAATTGAATGTTTTGATTATAATGAAGATGCTTTCAATAAATCTTATTTTTTTTGTGCAAATAAGTTGGAATTACATTATTCATAGCAATTATACCACTAACCCTACACCATTCTTTGAATGCAAGTATATTCCTTCTAGTATTGCTACAGGGACTTAGCTGATACCCTAGCCTTTGTCAAAATTTCTTTGGAAATATTACATTTCAAGAAAAAGTAAATCTTTTCTAAATAAATAAACTGGTTTACATAGAAATAGTACATAGCAATGAATATGGGAAAAATTGATTCAATGACAGTTTCTTTTACATTAACATCTTTTAAATGTTTTATGATTTAGAGAGAAAATTACACCTGCAACATGTATGCAAAAAACTTTTAGCAGATTCATCCAATATTCTCGACAAGGCAAGGATTCATCGGCTAAAGTTTTACCTTTCATATTTGATACATAAATAATTACCATATTTATGCAAATCTAATGTGCATATATTTTGGCTAAATTCCAGCTATAAAATTTGGGTGTGCATTAGAATCAATGGCACGTTAGCTTTGAGTACAAATCTAAACTTCTTTCATTTACCCTCCAACTTTTCCAAGCCAAGCGCTCATGTCTTTTTTAAGCTTTATTCAGTTTTGGCTTAACAGTGGTCTGTTATGTATAAAAGTGTGTAATTAAATTAAATTCATGGTAACGGCTTTTTTTGCTCAGGTGCACATTAAATTCTTTAGAATTTTTTTTTTTAAATCAGAGGTAAAACTTTGTATGTGCATTACATTCGTATAAATATGGTATATACGAGCCTTCTTTCATTATTTATAGTCCTCTTGTTAGATGACATGCTTGCTAAATAATGTGTTGCACTCCTTAGACATTGACAGTTGAGGCTCTGTCAGCATGATACATAATACCTAAGTTTAGGTTATATTCCACTCCATTGTCAACAGCTTCGCAAGTACAATATTTATGATACATAATATCTGTACTTTAGTTATAACTAGCCTTTTTGTGTAAGGTCATATCATACCTCACAGCATAATATTTTTCATTTGTGTATTCAAGGAGTGGGGAGACTATGTACAGTGAAACCTCTCTGATGTTAAAATACAATGAAAATATATATGTCCTTGAAGGGCATTTGTCAAGCAGTAAAATAACATTTTGAAGTGCTTGTGTAAGCATCATGTATTTACAAACATATAAATATTCCAATACTTTCATTAGTTTAACTAATCATTTGTTAATACATAGTTTTTAATGTTATATGTTAAAATACATGCTTAGATAAACTAATGAATACTATCCATCAAGACATAAATTTAATTCCTAAGAAGGTAATTTCGCAATCAACTGTTACTCTAGTGTATTCTACCTGATCATAAGTGATTGGATGATGCAGTATCTACCACTGCATTTGTCATCAGATTATTGGATGACCCAATATCTTTTATATAAAAATGAATAATTGTAGCATTCTATCAAATATTGCACAGAAAGGTATAAAAAGAATTATGTACCTTATTTTGGCATTTGGAGTTATTTTGTGTTATATTAAGAAGATTAAGAAAACACTATAAGGGGGCTATAGAAGCTTTCAATGAAAAGGGGGGGGGGGGGGAGTGATAGCAATCCTTTATGCATTACTTAAACTTTCGTAGTTATGCAGACACATATTGAGAATTTCCACTAGTAACACAGCAAATATTTATATCGATTGCTGATCATGCTTTTATACATACTTAATTTTGTTCTATTTGACATGCAAAATAGTATACAAAGAAATCTGAATTGGGCGATGCTATACTTCACTAACTGACTAATTTATCAGAACATGTTTCAAGAGCTTTTGCTCTCATCTTCAGCTGGGGACCAACTAATGCTGGCAGGTGACAATATTGGAACCACCAGAGGTCACATAGTCGCCTGCCAGCATTAGTTGATCCCCAGCTGACGATGTGACCTCTGGTGGTTACAATATTTTCACCTACCAGCATTAGTTTGTTCCCAGCTGAAAATGAGAACAAAAGCTCTTGAAATATGTTCTGACAAATTAATCAGTTAGTGAAGTAAAGTATCACCTAATATAATCTTCTTTATGTAAATAATCAATCTGCTTCACTGTTTATAATTTTCATTAAGTTTATAAGTCCTATTTAGCAAATTTGTGAGCAAAAGATGCATGTACCTAATATTATGACTTATAATATGGGGGGGATGTGATATTAGAATCTTCAAGTTAAACTTGTGTGCTTATTAGATGACAGACATTCAGTGTATAATACATATTTTCTTTTAATGGAACCTTTCAGAAGTTTACACTGAATTATTCAAACTTTTCTGAGTGCTCCTTTATATAGTTGTTTATTTTCTTTCCTGGATGTAGCTCTCATTAAAAAGAAAGTTCCTTGGAATGGCAGGTATTATTTCCAAGATCATGCATATTCTGTACAGCTTATTACAGATATAAATCTATGGTTAGATGGATAGGGACTAGACTTTAGTTCATACATCTTTATAACAATAATTTATCATTTTTCTATCTACAATACCCCAAGACAAATTTAATTTATTTCCTGAACTCAAGCACCAAAACATTCCACAGGTATCCTTATTACCTAACCTTCTCTTTGGCTTAATCAGCAATGTTGGCATACCATTACCTTCTGGGATACAACAATACATTGAAAAACTAAATCTCTGAGAGCACTGTGTCAATATCATAAAGGTAAGGCTCCAACAATTTTCTCACATATTTGTCATGAAGCTTCATTCTGCAGACTGTTAAGTTGATGTTCAATCAGAGAGATTTACTGCACTCATTAAGTTTAATGTTCATTATCATATCTTTACAGGCATTCTTTAGGACTATTAGTTTTTTTATTCATGTTTCCAAAAATATATAACTCATGTTCTTAATTATTAATGAAGCTACATTAATAAAAGATGTTATAAGTAAATAAATAAATAAGACTTACAAAACATAAAACTGAATCAGTAAGAAAATTACAAATTTTCAATTAATATACCACCATTCCCATTTAATTGAAAAAATATTTTCTGAATTAATTTTACAATATTACCAGTGTGAAAATATTTATTATTTAATTATTATTATTATTTTATTCTTTTATATTTAATTTAGTTTATTATCGCTATTATTCAATCCTTTCACTGAAGTATTAGAAAAATTGCAGATGTATTGCATCAATTTGTTTTACTATTTAGGATTATATGCTTAAATGGATTTTCTTCCAACTGCTAACATGAAGTATGTGAATGACAGATTAGAAAACTTACAAGATACTGCAGTACTATTTAACTTCACCATTTAGCACGTTTTGACCAATCTTTTGGAGTCCAATGGAGGCATTTTGGATCAATTCGAATTTTGCGTTTTTCCATTGCACGATGATGAGCTGCAACAGTTTCTTCACTAAGTGTTATTATGTACTGACCTTTGTAGTAATTGATTAAGTTGAGATTCTGAAGCGTAGATATTACATCTTCTTTCTTGATGCTTGTTAACTCGCATATTTCACTAGAAAGAAAACAATGTCACACCATACAATTATGATACATTTGGAACTGAAAAAGTTAAGTAAGAGCTATATAGGTACATTAAAACCTATTACAGAATTTGTACAAGGAGCAAACCTTTTGATATGAACGAAAATGCTCAGAGCCAAGGAATTAACCTATGTACAAATAACCAGACATGACATGAATGCTATGATTGACTTTCACCAAGTACCACAGAAATGGTGATACAATTTTTAAGTTAAGAGCTCTACTGCTGAGAAAGCATAGTATATTGTGGATTTTTTAGTAAAAGAGTGAGTATTTACTTTAAGAGCATAAGGTTCCAATTTGTAATGCAAACTGTAAAACTGATCTTTAAAATTAGATTTCAAGCTTTGCAACAATGCAATTTCAATTTAGTGCAAACTTTAAGTATTTGTAAAAAACATTTTGTTTTGCATGTCCCAGCTCTCAAATGTTGAAAATAACTTTTTAAGTGGCTAAGAATATGGGGCAAGTAATACAACCACAATTTGACTTTTTTTTTTATCTATAAAGTGTAAACTATTGTGAAATATGAAGCACTACACACATGATCATGATTTCCAGATGTTGGAAAATGTTGCAATAAGATATGTAGCAGAATGTCCCCCCCCCCCAAAGTAAAGATAACCTTAAGGACAAACTTCACATATTTGTTATTCTTTTATGTACTATATAAATCTTTTGGCTAATCTACTAGCTGTAAAACCAGAAATGATACCCACCATCAATACCATTTCACATTGGAAAACCTGAATTATTGATATGCTCAGGAATCAACAAAAAATAAAATCGAACTTATTAATACCAAACCAAAATACTTAAGGATCTGTGGACATTAGGAACTTGCATTATATCATTTGTCTTATACTCAGTGCATGTGTCTGTTGGTTGTATATGCATTATCTACTATTAATTTAATATTTTCTCTTTCTTTAGTGTTTTTCTCTCGTTTCTTAACTACTTGAGATTTTTAAGATTTTTTTTCCTTCCAAGTGTTTTTTACTATGGTACAGAACTCTCTTTGAGAGAGAACCAAGTAAATTAAAAATGGCATTGCTGCTGCCCAATTTTAAATTATGACTTTTTATAGTATTTCATATCGGATTTTTCAAAAAGCACCACTTGCAACAAAATACTAGACTGGTTTTATGGTATTTATGTCTAGTTCAACTTTCTTATTGATTTTGAGATGGCAAGATGAAGAGCTAACTTAAGATATCTTAGAAAATTTTCATTTTTATCCAAATTAAGTATGTCATGTATAATAGAGTACTTTCATTCTGAAAGAAAGGATCTGAAAAGCTGACTGATTGACATGCATGGTCATTAGGATTGTGATGGTGATAGACTGATCCATTTTTCTGAGAGATTATGTTGATGAAATGTGGGAACACTTATTTATAGCTTAATTTTAAATTTGAGTTTTCAGATAATTTATGTAACTAAGCTCAGCTTAGTAGAAATTTGAAGTTGATCTACTTAAAATGCTATATGTGGTTCTTCTAATAAAGGTTGAAATAAACATGAACACACAAAAATGTATTACATTACTAAAGTATGTACAAGCAATCTGAAAAGTCCTAATTGGCCAAGCACTGGAAAGAAAATTATTTTTTAAGTCTTAAGCATTCACTTGAGATGTCAACTCATTGTTTCAAATATTTATTTAACACAGCTTTCTAAAGCAGACGTGTTATGGATACTCCATAAAATGAATAAAATAGAGTACTATGCTGTGATAAAGTTTTTTGTAAAAGATGGTTTAATGCCAAAAAAATTCACACCAAACGTATAATAGTTTATGAGGATTCTTCTTCTTCATTTTCAATGATTGAAAATGGACTGCGAATTTAAACATGACCATACCAGCCTTGGAAATGACCCAAGTGAAGAACACCCAAAAAAAAAAAAAAAAAAAAAAAAAAAATGAAATAGCAGCAGAATTCACTGAACAAAAACAGGACATGGTATTACATGACCAATGAAAGTGTGTAATTGCTGATCATAGGCAATTCAATGAAGCATGTAGACTATATTTTACATGAAGAATGCATATGAAAAACCTTTATACAAGCCCATACTTGTTAACAGTAGATCAGAAACTCATTCATATGAAAATATTAAAGTTTTTTTTAAAAGGTTTTGAACAACAGAATTGAATTTGTGCATAAATTTATAACTGTGAGTGAGACTTGGATCCAACATGACACACCAGAATCAAAACAGCAATCCTAACAGTTAACAGAAGCCAAAGGAGACAAAATCTGTTCTATCTGCAGGAATGGTTATGACATCAGTCTTTTGGAATGCTAAAGAAATTTTACTAATTGATTATCTTCATAAGGTAATGACATAGCCAATCTTTTAAATCAACTAAATGAAAAAATTCATGAGAAAAGACTTGGTTTGCAGAAGAAAAAAACAGTTTTTCATCATAATACACTTATTTACAAAAGTTCTAACAATGGAAAAATTAAGAGGAAGCAAGAATTGTTAGAATATCTATCCTACTCCCCATATATGGCCCCATCTGACTTTCACCTGTTCTAAAGCTCAAACTCTTCCTAACCAGTCAGTGTTTTTCATTAAATCAAAAGGTGATCACAGCTGTAGAGGATTATTTTGTAGACTTTCCAATAAACCACTTCAAAAATAGGATAATGGCATTTGAACACTACTAGAAATAAATCTACACACCTAAATGGATTTTATGTTGAAAAATATGTTCAAGTTAAAAACTTGTTAATTTATACCTTTCAGACTGCCTTTACTATGCAGCTCAAGACTGCAGATGATGCTAATGTCTATTAATACACACTAATGAACAACTTGAACAAAAAATAACAAGAGCATAATTTAGTGAGTTTAAAATTTATTAACTGAAATTATTTACACATGCATGTGTCAGAGGGTGAATCAAATATAAGCCAGAAATTTTTGGTAATCAAATAAAATAAAAATGGAATACATTTAATATTTCTACACAATTTCCCCAATTTACAACAACATTTTTCCCAGCAGAGAGATGGCTCCTTAAGCCTATTATTGAAGAAAGGCTAGACAGTTGCACATAAATCCTTCCACGTTTTTGCTATTGCTGACCTTCCAATGCTTCTTTAAATGGTCCAAATAAATGGTAAATTCAAGGCAATAAGTCTGGACTGTAGGGAGAGTGTTTCAATACTATTCAATGGATTTCATCAAGTTTTCCCCAGTCAAAGGAGCTCTATGTAGACAATTATGATCTTGGAAGAGAAGCACTTCTTGAATCAGTTGTTAATGTTTCTCCAATAGATTTCCTTGAGTTTTTTTCCCTCTCAAAGAAGCTCTATATGAATGGGCATGGTCTTGGAGAAGACTTCTTGAATTGATTGTCAATGCTTTTTTTCAAGCATGTTTTGTTTCAATCAGAAGCTGGCAGTACTAAGCTTCACTTGCTGTTTGACATTCATGAAGAACATTGATGAACAAAATGCCTTGGAATTTTCAGAAAGCTGTCAAAAAATTCTTCTTAGCTGATGGGTGAGTTTTTGCTTTGACAAAGGCAGATTCTGTGCTTTTCTTGCACTCTTGCTTTTTTTCAGCTCAAGAATATAGTGCTATATTCATGTTTCAATACAGATTGTGATTAGATCCACAAACATTTCTCCCCTATCCCATTATTGAGCAAAAAGTCTCTGATACATCCTCACATAAGCACTTTTCAATCCTTGATTTAGAATTCAAGGAACACAACTTGCCAAGATATTTTGATAATCTAAGTCATTTGAAATGATGGAATGAACACTTCCATAACTTAATTGAACCTCAGAAGCAATTTCATAAATATCATATGTCAGTTATAGTTAATAAGATCCCAAATAAAAAATGTTCATTTCTATTAAATTCATTCAAGTTAATGACTTTTTCACAGTTGTTCATCTTTCTGTGAAACTTTTGTGCCACTTATACACTTGTGTCTTAGACAGTGTCATACCCTCAAACTGTGTCCTTATTCTTTGTAAAATTTTATCTGGTTTTATGCTCTCCTATACCAAAAAATTTCATTAATGCATTGTGCAATCAACACGTATATCTATTGCTCAAACATGATGTTACCGACAAACAACATGGCTGTACAAGGTGACCTGTTTCCCTCTATTCTTGTCGGTCCTGGTGGTGTAGTGGTAGCCATACTTGCCTTCTAAACCCAAGGTCGCGGGCTCGAACCTGGTCAGGACCAATGGATTTTTTCAGACGTAAAAATCATAAGTATGGCTTCCTTCGGAAGGGAAGTAAAGCCTTGGGTCCCGTGTCGTACATTTACGGCACGATAAAGAACCTCAAGCCTTAAAGAAGAGGCCTCTGAGCAAAATTTGTCGGCAGTTTCACGCCCTGATTAGAATGGGACGCTGATGACCTGAGATGTTAAAGAGCGTCCTTAAATAAATAAATCCCCCCCCCAAAAAAACCGCTATCCCTGAAACCCTTACATCTTAAAGATGTGTCTTGCTTTGTACTACTCTCTAGCAGTAAAATCAATGTTTTGTTTTAAATATGATTCATCCTCATACAAGTTCTAAGTAATGGTATAAGTTAAAGCTTGAAAATAGTTATGTTGCTACTAGATCCAAACTTTTGCTTTAATGGTTTAATGGAAGAATAAAATTTTTCAGTGAGATTAATAATTGCATTTTCAACTGTCAACCACACCATCAATCATGTCTTCTATAATCTCTTCTGTTGGTCCTGTGGTGTTGTGGTAACTGTACTTGCCTTCTAAACCCAAGATTGCAGGTTTGATCCCGGCCAGGACAAATGGATTTTTTGGGTGTAAAATCCTAAGTATGGCTTCCTTTGGAAGGGAAGTAAAGCCGTGGGTCCCATGTCGTACATTTACAGCATGATAATGAACCTCAAGCTTTAAAAAAGAGGCCTCTGAGCAAAATTCATCGGCCATTTCACTCCTTGAATTTGAATGGGATGCTGATGACCTGAGCTGTTAAAGTGTGTCCATAAATAAACCAAATTTAAAACAAACATAATCTCTTCTAAGTCAAACTATTTAAACACATTCTTTTTGCCTTCACTTATTGGAGTTTACTCAGGACATGTTTTGTGGATCCTTGGCCACGTCCCCAAATGTTAAACGACTTAGATCATTCATATAATTTGGGCTGGTAGGTGCCTGCGTTGACTCTGGTGGTCTTGCGATAAACTTGAATAAAGAGCTGTTTGTTTCCGGGATGTCAAAATCTATTAAGTTTTGCTCATGTATAAAATGTATATAAATCCTTTCCCATATGTTTAATTCCTTTGGTTGTTGAACTGTTTTTAATAACTTAATTCTTTCTTTTTTATCTCATGGTTTTTATTTAAAAATGTACTGCTGATTTTTCTATTTGCCTGTAATGAATGTTTCTCTAATGTTCTTTCAACCTAATGCTTGTATTTATCTTTGTTTTGTTTTCAATAAATTTTTACACTATGTCAGTTTTGAGGTGCTAAATTTATATTGTACTGCTGGAAAAGCTTTAAATGGGTTATATGTTAACTTTTTAAACCTTTTTTTTTTTTTTTGTACACCACTCAGAGCTGTGATTTGTTTAATTCTTTTCTGTTTTTAGAATTTTAAAATTTGTTTTGTTAATCATCTGTTTGCTGAGCCCACTTAATTTAGAGGCTTCTATTATACATAGATATTCATTCTTGTATTCTTCTTCGTTCAATGGCATATTTACTAATCTATATGTCATGCCATTGAATGATGCTTCTTTATGTGATCTAGGATTAAAACTGTGGGCTTTAATATAATTGTCTATATGAGAGGCCTTTCTGTAAATGCCAAATTCAAGTTTATCATTATATTTTATTATTTTCAGATCTAAAAATAGCAACATATTTTCTGTTTTAGTTTCGACAGTGAACTTAATTGTATGCATCTTCCATGTTTTTGTTTGTTATGACGAGCATGCGGAAAGTACCATCCTTTGTCAGAAGAATAATACAATTTAATAACAACAAGTTTCGGCATAAAAGCAAGTTTTAAATCTTGAGATCATAAATCATTATAAAAATTAAGCAAAACTGATCTCAAATTATAAGGCTTACATTTAAAACTACCAAAACCTTAGAATTTGGAGTTTGGGAATAATTACAGGTTACATTATTCTGGAAACTTAACCTGCATATGCGAAAGAAAACCCAAAACTTAAAGAGAAAGCTTATGAAGTTATGCAAAATTCAGAACAAAAAAAGAATTTAAATTAATTAAAAACACAAACAGTATCATTAATTTATCAAAACAGAATTTAAATGCGTGAATGTATAGTGTTTAACGCCTGTTTTTGCTACAGAGGCACCACAGGTGATGGACAGTGATGATATACGAGATGAAATGATATATTGGGAAAGGATTTATTTTTTTAAGGAAGGAATCATTCCAGGCCTAAGTTTAGGGTACCTCCCTGGCATTTGCCATTTATGAGGACTGAGGAAAACCTGGAAAAAACCTTAACGACCTCGGCCACCCGTGGTGGTGAGAATCTAAATGATAAGAATTACATTTTTAAATAAGGGTTTAAAAACTTGTGTGGATGTTTCTAGAAATATTGAATTAGAAGCTAATGTGAAACAGTTTTAGCAAAATTAAACACAGATTTTCAGAGAATACCTCATAACAAAAAATATAAAAGCCCTGAATGACATACAAATAATTTATATCAAAGCAGATAAAGTAATAAAATAGCATTATTAGATGAAGATTCATTAATAGAATAGAATCCCTTCTAAAAATATAAGGAATTCTTGAAATTAAAGAAGACCATCAAAAGAGAGCAACAGGAAAGACAATACAACATTAAAAACAGTTTAAAATGTTAACAAATATAAAAATAAAAAAAAATTAAGTCTAACAACCCAAGAAAATTCATAAAAAAGACAATAGTATGAGATATTGATTATAAGCAACAATGTTTCATCATATAAAACCACTTGAATATGTCATCTGCACACTCTTTATGCTTCACTTACTTTTTGAAGTTTCAAAGACACATCATCTTTATCCTCTGCCTCATATAAGGATGAAGATGATGCGTCTCCGAAACTGGTTCAGTACTTCAAAAAGTAAGTGAAGCATAAAGAGTGTGTAGATGACATATTCAAATGATTTTATAACATGAGGTTCACTGTGTTATTCCATATATAATTTTTAAAAAAAATTTAATTGTTTCATCAACTCATAGCAAAATGGCTTTCTCAGAAATTCTGTTCTTTAACAAAATTTAGGAATAAAAATGCTTTTCATTTTATTGAAAAAAACTAAAAATGTACACATTTTGTCATAAGACCTATTTGTATCTTTTGATGTGTCTGCATTATTCACCAACATTCCAAAGAAAGAATATATAAATCTTAAAAAACTGGCTTAATCCATGCTTAAATCTGCTGAAACAATACATGATTTTATCAGCATGACAGAACTATATATCATCCAGTATTATTTTAGTTTTATAGGTAAATTTTACCAACAAAGTTCTAGACTGGTTACAGGTAACTCTCTTTCACCTTTCTTGGCAGATATGTTTATGAGTGATTTTGAAATTTGCCTAACTCACACTTTTCCTCTAATATTTAAGACTTGGCACAGATAAGTGCATGGCATATTTTCCACTATACCTAAACACTTGTTTAATGATGTCTTAAAATTGTTAAATTTACAGGAAAGATGAATACAGTTTATATTAGAAATTGAAAAGAATGGATGATTCCCCTTTTTAGATTTCAAGATTATAAGAGACAATGACAGTTTGGCCTTTGAAATATATAGGAAAACTAACCACAAGGACAATTATATTAAAATTAATAGCTTTAATCCCAAAACACACCAGTGTGCCATCCCAAATAGCCTGGCATACAAATTAGTGAATGTTCCGATCATGAGAAAAGAATACCAATACATCAACCAAACAGCACTACAAAATGTTTTTCATAAAAATTTAGTAGATAAAATGATGAAAAAGTTTTAAAGAAATAAAAATATTAAACATACACGTTTGCAACCACAAATAAAAGAAGATATGCAGTTGAAAAGTTTACATATCACCCCATATTTTTTCAATAAATTAAAAAAAAAAAATTAAACCAAAAAATAATGTTGGCTACTTAAAATGTCTGCAGTATTAAATATTTATTATAATCTTACTGTAAAGATCATGTATGAGGGTAGGTCCATAAGTTTCCAGCCTAACCATTTTCTAGATATGATAAAGACAAAAACTATATTTTACTTTTCAATATAGTTACCCTTTATTGCAATACACTTCTCACATCTTTGAATTAACATTTCAATCCCTCCCCAAAAATAATCAGAAGTCTTTTCTGCAAAATGGGCATAAACAGCGTCCATCACTCACACTTAAATTTCCTTCCTGGAAGGTCCTTCTTGAGTTTTGAGAGAAGGAAATAGTCACTGGAAGCTAAATCTGGGCTGTAGGGTGGATGGTCGATCTCTATGAAAGATCGACCATCCTTCTTCACAGCTTTCTTTGCAACAAGAGCTGTGTCCGCAGGCGCATTGTCATGAAGAAGACACACACCACCACTCACTTTCCTCGCCTTTTCTCTTTGATGGAAGCACGTAGTCTGTGCAGTAGGCCAGCATAGTACTCCCCATTTGCTGTGGTGTTCCTCTCCTTGAAGTCAATGAAGAGTATTCCTTCACAGTACCAAAAGATTGTGGTTATGATCTTCTTGGTTGACTAAGTGATCTTGGCCTTTAGAGGCAATGCTTCACCAGGTTTACGCCACTCCATTGATTCTATTTCGGACAAGGGATCATAGTAGAGGACCATAGTTTTATCTCCTGTAACAATGGTTTGCAGAACTTCTTTCTCATTGCCATGGTAGAGCTCCAAAAATGCCTGACAACAGATGACTCATTACTGCTTTTGAACTGACGCATCCATCTTGCACTAACCTTATTCATGTTTAAATGATCATAAATAATTCAAAGGACTTGTTTTAGAAAGGCCCAACTTGTGCTATTTCTGTAACTTTGAGCCACCAGTCTTCCATAATTTCACCTTCCACAAGAGCAATGTTTTCAGGAGTGAGCACCTCCAAGGGTCAATCTGCACACTCTTCATGTTCAATGCTTTCTCAACCCATGCAATAAGTTGGCCCATTCTTTTATGCTAGAACATGAGAGGGATGCTTCCGCATATACACCATCCAATCTCTGTTTAATTACATTTGGAGTAAGTCCTTCTTTTGTGAAGAACTTAATAACAGCTCGATACTCCAAGTCACAGTCTTCTACATGCAGACCTCTTTATGCAACTATATCTGAAGAATTGAACACAGTGGAGCAGAAGTTATAGCTGCAATTATTTACTTAACAGATAAGGTATGACACCAGATAAGGGTTTTGTGAGAACGATAATCCTTATTGGCAAGGCCAGAAAGTTATTGTCCTACCCTCTTATCTTCTGACAAGAAGATGGTTATCTTTGAAATCAATTGCAGAGACTGTGATCAGGTATACATTGGAAAAACGAAAAGAAATTTGGAAACCCGTACCAAAGAACATTTCAGAAATATCTATTACAAACAGATAGAGAAGTTGGGAATAGCAGCTCAATGGCAGAAAACCATGAAGTTGATAATAAAAAGAAAAAAATATTGAAACACATTTGCAAACCGTTGGAACTAAAAACATGGGAAAAAAGTTACATCAACTACAGGGTAAGCTTCTACAGTTGGTCTTCTGTTGATGATTGGAGTGAATATTCCCGAAACATGTCTGATTAAAAAAAACCAAGTAAGAGAAGTATAACTGTCACCAAACTAACTCTAATCAACATTATTTTACTATATTCTTAATTAGCTAGTGAGTGAAATTAATAGTCTTAAGCTCCACTTACCATTGAATTATACAGAACATGTTTTACAGGCTTTTGCCCTCATCATGAGTGATGAGTTGATTTGTATTATTTTACTACTTCACTGTTAATAGCTTCAATAGTGTGTAAGTTCATTAAAACTATGAATTTTGACATCCCAGAAGCAGACTGCTCTTTGTTCAAGTTTATTGCAAGACCACCTGAGTACCAACCCAACTTCCACAAATGATCAAGAGCTGAGGATGTCAATGAGGTCCACAAAACATAACCTGAGTAAATCTCCAGTAAGTGAAGCCAAAAATGGTGTGTTTAAATAGTTTGTTTCAGAAGAGGTTATTAATGTATGTTTCATTGTGTTAGATTCCAAGTTTAATTAATATTGACAGGTCTTCTGTTTCCTATTTGTTTTGCTACACTGGCAACTAGCTGAACATATGCCACTTTTCTGCTCTAATGTATCGGAATGCTCCAGAAGCAAGAAAGTTTGTATACTCTGTTATGCTTAGCAACATACCCTTTTACGTGATTCCTACTCAATTTAGTGGAATTAAAGGAACAATGATAAGTAGATAAAAAGGAATACTAAATTGCCTCCTACATAAATATGAAGCTGCTATGCATTTGAGTGATCATTTTGGCCAAATCTGTCTTAAGAATTTGCTCATCAAATCTCATTTGTCCATTTTCAACAGCTTATGGTTTTATCTTGGATATAATTGTTTGAAAATAATAATTTGAATACATCACCCATTATTTCTTATGAATCTCCTATTATTGTTAAATGCAAAACAAAATCAGTTCCTTCAACAAACCAGCATTGCATTTGCTAATGAAATCACAATCTTCTTCTTGGGTTTTTTAATCTGTACTTAATCCCAATAAAAACATTTATTTTATACATTTTATATTTCATCATTTCATGCTTTTCAGACACATACACATGATTGACTCCATCTTTCCTTTAAATAGTAAATGATTAATTCCTACTGCTTAAGTGTTTTTGCCTTATGCTGGCAGCATTTATGTATATGTTATAAAACAATGTCACCCCATTACTAGGTACAGTATATTCTGGACTTGTGGACTGTGGTCTATTGGACTCCTTTTTCTTCCCAAATGTTTCATCTACATCTATGGTAAACATCTTCATTGGCAGTCTGCGGTGACTGGTTCATGTTAGCTGCAGGCTGGTCTTGGGTGGGTGGAGTGCTGTGTTATACTGACATCTGATTGGCTCAGGTGACTATTTCACTTTGGCTTTTGCCAGTGCTGTTTGCCATATTCTGTTTAGTTTTACACTTTCTTCCTTTCTGTTGATGTTATTTTGAAGCTTATGAATTTCAATGGCTTCACGTTGTAAATGTGAGTGGTAATGAGAAGTTGATTCAACAATATCTGTTTTCATATTGGATGATAAGCTCCACTTCTTCAGGTATGGCATTTTGCACAATTTCCCAAGCAACAATTCCTTATGTAAGCATCAAAATAACATCAACAGAAAGGAAGAAGGTGCAAAACTAAACAGAATATGACAAACAGCAATGGCAAAAGCGGAAGTAAAGAACTAGCCTGAGTCAATCAGATGCCAATGCAACACAGCACTCTACCCATCTATTTCCAGCCTGTTACTAACCCAAACTGATTACTGCAGAATATCTGGCCAGTCACTGGTATAAATATCACAGTTTAGAGTGCCGTCAGGACTGCCACTGAAGATGTCTACCATAGATGTAGAAGAAATGTTTGGGAAGAAGAAGGAGCCCAATAGACCACGGCCCACAAGCCGGGAATATACTGTACCTAGTGATGACAGCAGTCATGAAAGCCTAAAAACTTTGATGAATGTCGCCTATGTCTGCTATTGTATTCTAGTAGTTCACCTAAATTCCTGCTGCTATTAGCTGAAACAATTCCTGATGCTGCTTTTGAAAACTAAAAACACAAGTAAATTTATATGCTAACTTCATATTTTAATCTACATAAGAGAAGGATCATTTTCACAATATTCAATAACACATTTTTACTGCATGATTTCTTTCACTTTTTAAACATTTTTCTGTCTAATGGCTGTCTCTAAAGAGTGACAATTTGGCAGCTATGATACTGCAATTAAGCCCATCTAGCTACTCAAAATGCAGCTATTGTAATTGTTACATTAATTATATTGCATCTAACAATCAATAAATGAGGAATGACTATTTAAAATGTTTAACTACCTTGATTGTATACATAATTTATTTTCTTAATGCAAGGATACAGGGTATGGAATCAAACATTTTGTTGAGGAGAGGAAGCCAAGTGCAATATACTAACATAATTATATTTAATGTTATAAAATTAATAATAATAATAATAATAATAATAATAATAATAATAATAATAATAATAATAATAATAATAATAATAATAATAATAATAATAATAAGCCTCGTGAAAGTTAAAAAGAAAATTTTTTGAATATAATATTCTAAATAATAAGAATATTCTCACCGAATTTACAGGAACAGTTTGCTTTGATGTGACAAAAATCTTGAAGAAAATATGTGGGATGTCTGTTGCAGATGATGTCCGTTCCTTATTTACTCTGCTGCAAACTGCTCAGCAATAAAATTTTTTAAATAAGGCCCATTAACGATCACACTAGTGTTTTTGTTTGCATTCAATTTTGGAATTTAGTAAGAGTTTTCTTCATGATACTAAAACCCCTTTCATATTCTGCAAAGACACTAGTATTATTTGTATCCTTTGCGTTCCCTTAAAGGTTTCAATAATCCCCCCCCCACTTTCAGTTGCATATCTAATGCTTATTAGATGATTTATAATGCTGCAATATATTGTGCTGGTAATTCATTTGCAGAACATCATTATGAAGAAAATTAAGTCCATGTTTCCAGCAATTGCATTGGAATTTTAAAACTTTTGTTTAAACACTTAACATTTATGAAATTGGGGAAAAATATTTCCCTGGCAAAGAAGGAATTTTCATTTGGCAAGCCAGGGAAATTCTTTGATGAGAGGAGGAATGCCTCCCCTTTCCCTTTGTTAATTCGAACCCTGCAAGAATGGTGTCAAAGAATTTTAATTAACAGAGCTAAGTTAGTAGCAGAAAGTCAGTTTTTCATTATATGAAGATGGCGTAATGCATCCACCAATAATTCAAAGGTCCAAAGTCATGTAATTTTTTTATTTCAACCTTTTGTTGAAAGAATCACAGATCTGTGCTTTATACCAAAAACCTTTAGAAGACATAGTGGAAAGTTAACCGTATTTTTCTTTTTCAGGTTTAGAATGCCTCTTCTCCAAAAATGTACATTAGCTAGCACAGGATGGATAAGCATATCCAATTATTTTATTAATTCCATAAAGTTAAATACTTACTTTATTGTTATTTGAGGCTTTTCATTATCTCCAACTGGCTTAACATTAACCAGAAAGTCCAAAATAGTTTGTGCCCAGTAACTTCGATATGACAGAAGACCTAAATCTGAGAGTGGCTTTTCAGGAGAGCCTGTCTTGCCCTCAAATTTGGACAACTCATAACCTGCAAATCAAATGTTTCAATAACACTTATTCACAGGTCACCACTAACAAATCTTTAATTTTTTGATGATGATGAGTTTTAGCACATCAAGTCAGAATGTTAATAAAACAAGTTAATTTTTGGAAGATTTCAATGAAGGTGAAAACAAGAATACTATTTGATTTATCATAAATGATGCATTTACTTACTGAACTCAATAAGCAGTTTTCCATAGCCTTTTCTTTGATATGGCGGCATTGTAAGAATACAAGCAACATTGTAATCCTCTGTGGACTCCTTTTCCTTACTGAAATAACCAACAATGTGGAATCCTCTGATATCAGAGTCCGTCATTACGTAGAACAAAAATGGATCTGTGTCATAATATAACGTTTTGTGGTCCAAGAAAAGTTTTGCTAGTAAACAAAGGTTTTGTGCATAAGCTTTATTCTTTCGTCCATCAATTTCAAAGAAAGAAATCCGACCCTTGCGATATATTTCATTTCCTGGTGGATGTCGAAGATTGCATTTGGCCTAATGAACAAAATAAAATAAATACCTGTTAATATAAGTAGTTTATGTGCAAAAAAGCATAACAAATACTAAATACCTATTAAGATTAAGATGCAACAGAAATTAGATTGCCAAACAAAAAACCATTACTCGAGTTATGAAAGGAGTTATGTTCAAAGTTCTACTGAGTAATTTGCTTAAGCTGTTTTTAAAATGTGCACTGATAACTTTAGCGTTAAATCTTTTATATTTTAGATAAAAACATTGTAAACAAAATCATTTGAATGCATATTTACACATTTTGATGTGTTCTTTTAATGATTCCTTATTAGTTAAGGCATAAAAATTAAGCAAGTCCTGTAATACAAGACTCTAAACCCATTGACTTAATTGATTATTAAATATTTTATAGAATACACTTCACTGTCAAGAGATTATTGGTAATGCATAGAGAGAATGAATTGTGTTTACTAAATTTCTGCCAGAAAGCTTAACATTTCTATAACCAAAATGTGATAGACAAGAAAAAGCACTGCATTTTCTTATTGGATTAACATGGCATGACAGAGGTTGAAAGTATCCAGGAAAACTTATTAATGTGATATATATATAAACAAACACACACACTTTGAATTGATTTGGTTAATAAATTCAAATTTCTTCTTGTTTCTTGAAGGAGTGTTCCTTGTGAAATTTCACGCAACATGAAAACAATATATTTTTAAATAATGGAGCTTTCACAGTTTTTGTCCTTTGTCTTTCTGTTTCATCATTAATGAAAATCACATAATGTCAGTATGTCATTCCTATAACTTTATGCATTTATGGTATTCTCAAACAATATTTGTTATTTTGCATTGAAACTTGATCATATAAATGGAACCAGGCTTCATAACTTGTATGGTGTATAAATGTATTTTGTTCTGGTAATTTTTTGGGGAGACAATTCCTATGACGGAAAGAGAGCCAAGAGTTAATGGTAAAATGTTGTATAACAAACTGCCTCAATCAATTTAAATTCAAAAGAGAAGTAGTTCCAAACTGAATTTAAAAAAAAAACTTTTGAATGATAAACTTATTTATAGATTACATGAACTGTAAATACCTATTGACGACTCAAATTATACTCAACGTGAAGCTAATCACGTTACTAAGATCATTATGTGATCTTAATTATATGATGTGTAATTCACCAATAATGATCTTAAACATATTCTCTAGATTTTAAAACCGTTATTAATGTATTTTGACACTAATACTCTGATTTTGACTGAAGAGCCTATGGTCTGCAATAAAATTATTATAAGCTTCATCATTATTAGTGTGGATTAATTACTCTTAACATCCAATTACAGAAATTTACTATATCAGGATCACTTGCCTGCAATTCAGGATAACAGTGGTCTTGTATGTTTCCAATTATAAATGGACTCAATTTTAGAAGATGAACTGATCAAATTTCAAAAACGACGCTGGAATTGTGTGAAGGTAGCAGGACATTTCCAACATCTCCTGTTAAAAAATATGTGCCTATTTTCATTGTAATTGTGGAAACTTGAATCAGTTCCACGGATATCATATCTGCTTTGCTGGGAGTTACTGCTGATTTGCAAACTGCCATTAACGGGTGACAAAAACCATGAAAAGTCTGATAACTACATCATTGATACTTTCAGTTTACCCTATTAGTTTCTGAAAAGGATGAGTTTATTCAATGTATTAAAGATTAAAAAAGAACTACATCAATTAAAAATGTATATATTTCAGCAAATACTTACCAAGTGTCTCTCCAAACACTTTCTGCTCTTGCGGTATTTTAAACAAAATTCACAGATGTAAATACATGAAAGGTGAACCATTTCCTGTTGAAAATGACAGTGCATTACTAAAACTATAATTTAAAATGTAAAGTCATTAAAGTAATATGATACCACTAAGATTATTTCTGGGGAGTGAAATAATTGAATTATATTAATGATTTTCTCAGTTTACAGCTTACTAGTATCAGAATAAAGTTATATTATGCATTAGTGCTGGCATGAATGGACACAATTTTATTCACTCTGAATGAAAATCAGGACTTTTCTTAACTGTAACTTCTATGCCAACTGCTAAGATCTTTGAGACAATGGATGGAAAATGAAACTTGGAAATATGACTCTTTCCCTGAATGAACATCTGAATTGCATATATGAAACTAATTCAGGACTCCTGGTAGTGTGTATATACTTCTGCAGCTAATTCTGGTGGATATGCATCGCATTCTTTCAGAACAAATGGTACATATTTCATTGATCCATACCCCACATTTCTAGTAGGCAACATTTGCATTTTCTTAAAAACAAATATTCATATTTTACTTGTTGCCTTTTTTAATTCATATTCTGTTTTGATAAATAAAGACATAGATAAGTGAAATTGGGCTTTGAGGACTTTTAATTGCTTTATATTTTATGCAAAAATTTGACATTAGCATGAATATATGCCACATTCTTCTGTAATTCCTTCTTTCACATACAATCCAGATCAACACAATATACACAGATATGTTCTATATGTTATCACTGTAATACTGTACAGTTGCTGACCATATATCCTGCACTTACTGGTGGCAGGAGCAGATTTGGGCACTTATATTTGAAAGCATTTACTATGGTACTTAATTTTAAAAACATTTTTTTTATCACATTAAGTTGTTCATTTTGGGAAATGATTTATGGTTTCTTCTACAACCTGGTAAGATGCATGTGCATGACAAGTGACACATATTAGGTTCTGTAAAAATCTTTCATTAGCTAATCAGCGCACATCATATAAGATGTTGTATCTGTAAAGCAGTAGCAGTTTTTTATTTTTTACACCATTAGGATAAATTAGTTCAGACCAGAGTTTACAAAATAAGCAACTAATTCAGCATTTGTTTTTTCTAGCCCTTGAAATATACTAAATGATCATTGACAGATTCATTTTTCCAAAAATTAAATTTGATATGCTCCATTCTGGTGCATCAGTGGTTTCATCTAATGATATAAAAGTAGGTTGTCATTGTAAGAAGGAAGGCCAGGCATAATATTATAGGAAATTAGTATTGCAACAAGCTAATAATAATCAGGTACTGTGCCGAGTGGGCAAGTTACCTCACAATTTACCTTTTTCTCCTTTTATCAATTTGTTTCTGGACTAGAGTCATGCATGCTCAGAAACCTTGCCCTGACAGTCTTAGGCATGCTGTTGTTAGGGTAAAATTACTCTTTATGTCTGTACAAGTTGCCCTATATCACATTATTTGTAATGGGTAGTAAATCATCTTTAATTCATTCTCATTTGGGTAATAATTTTGATGTGGATTTGCAAACCATGTGAGTTACATGTACCAGCGTCAATTTGCAGCTGCTAATATGAAAGGCACTGTTTTCTTATCAGTTAAATTGGCAGGTTATTCTTGGAGATTTAAATTTACAGGTATGTGACCTTGCATGTCCTCTTATTTTGGGTGCTGATTGTATTCCTTATATAGGTATGGTAGTGGATTTACCAAGTGATGTCATATATTTTGCATTTGTACCTAATGTTTGATTTCTTTGCAATTGCAATATTGTTTGCTTCTCTTAGATCTTTCAGGATGTTATAAATTATTGAGGGAAGATTTACTAGCTGGTTTTGGGGTATGTTGCATGCAGGATTTGTCTTATTTCTGAACAGTAAGGTTATTGCTATATTACATCTTTGTAATGAATCAGCTAATGTACTTACTACTAGGCCTGGTCGTACTAATGCATTACATTACAAAATTCTATTGAATGATCATCAACTGCTTTCTTTGCCTCCATATTGTTTATCAACCTCAACATATGGCATTGATGAAAGAGATAGTTCAAGAAATGTTGGGAAAAGGTGTTAAATAAATAAAATGGGGCTAGAATAATTTTAATTTGCCCATCTAATTAAAATTATTCTAGCCCTATATTTTTAGTTCAGAAGGCAAATGATGTGCAAGTGGTGGACTACTGAATTTTGAATTCCAAGATATTGAGTTGGTGCCTTGTCAAATGTACATCAATGTTTTCATTGGTTTGCTCTGACAAGATATTGTACTAGCTTAGATCTTAATAATGCTTATTATCAAATCCAGTTACACCCAGGCTTGAAAAGATACACAGCTTTTGCAACAGATTAGAATTTATATGAATTTAATTGTTTGCCTACTCATTTGTTAGATAAGATATGAGATATAAGTTTAAATGTCTGTATCATTATTTGGATGATTTACACATCTCTTAGAGTCTTTTGAAGATCATCTTTCCCATCTAAAGGAATGTTTCAAAGATTGAGGAATGGGGGTTTAACAATTATTCCCAAGGTTATGTTTGCTTCAATTCATTTAAAATTTCTAGGACATTTTATTTCTCCAACTGGTGTTAACTGTAGATGCAGAACACATTCCAAAAATTTACTATTTTCCACATCTTAAAGTATCTAAACAAGTTTCCCAGTTTATTGACATGGTTAATTACTTTGCCAAATTTATTCCTTCATATGCCTTGCATGCAGGTAAATGAATTAAGTTTTTTCCGGGTCTTGAACAGCAGAAAGGGTTTGATTTCACCCTCAGTATTAGCTGTGCTAAAAATTTTCCTTGCCATTATTGCCATTTATTTTTCAAATTGATTCTTGTGCTATAACAGTTTCTGCAATATTGTTGCAAGAACATCTGGAGGTTAGGGAAGCTGTTGCACATGCATTATCTGAAATAGTATAAGTTTTGCGTATGAGTTGGAATCTCTTGCTGCATTGTATGATTTTAAAAAATTAATTTTTATTTGCAGCACATTAATTTTAAACTTGAAACAGATAATCAGGCTCTTTCATGAGTCCTGGCCAAATCCCCAAGGCATGATAGACTTGCGACATGGGCTTTTCTGCATTCAAGCTCCAAGTTGTGTACATTAAAGGCATTGATAATTGTGTGGAGGATGCTTTGTCATGCATGCTTGCACATAATAATGACTAGGACATGGATTTGTATGTAAAAACATTTTTTTTTCCCTAAGGAGTACATTCCTATAACAAACTTTATTATCCAGATTGAGAGTCCACAAGTAATAATTCAAAATTTTATTTCACATAAAAACACATATTTTACAAAAAAAATTATGTAAATAAATATTTCCAAAATTGTTGTAATAAATCCATATTTTGTATACTTTTCCATAATTTTATTTAAATATTTCTGCTCTTTTTGTAATAAATACATATTTTAATACTTCTTTCGCAATCAAGAAAGAAATGATGCAAGAACTGCGTTAGCACATAAATGTTACAACATCTGCTGCAATATTATTGTCTCAAAACACTCCCCACCCTCCCACCTTATGGCTTATCTATCATGCATAAGGAGTGGGGAACGACTGTAATAAACTCTGTGAATCCCCAATGTGCAGTCATAAGTTCGTAACTGCGTATCTATTTCTGTTACAGTCGGAATCCAGTCTAGGTAGTAAACATTTGTGATCTTAGGTGTGTGAATTATTTTTATTAAACATGCCGAAAGTGAAATCAAGTGTGCGTGAACATTTACAGAAATACATACTGGAGTTTGAAAACATTTTTACCACTGACGGTAGGGTATTATTTTGCCAACCTTGTGGGAAATGTGTAAGTGCAGATCAACAATCGCAGATAATACAACATTTATCTGGAAATAAACATATCGCAGCTTCCTCCCGTGTTTCCTCAGGGCTAGTTCTTATAGGAGAACCTACTCCATCCTCATCTAATATTAAATTAATTCACAGTATTATTCAGATTTATGTGAAGCACTTGTTTTGGCTCATATACCCCTTTATAAGGTAAAAAATTCCAAATTCAAAAAGTTTCTTAGCAGATATACGGATATAAGCACTCCTGATAAATCAACTCTTCGGAAAAATTATCTCCCGTAGTGCTGTGATGAAACATTAAAATACATCAGATCAGTATGTGAAAATAAGAAGACCTGGGTGAGCATTGACGAAACTAGCGATTCTGCTGGTGTTAGAAAAGTGGGAAATGTTTTAGTAGGTGTGTTGGAAAATGATGAAAAAATTTCCAAACAACACTTCTTGTTAGCTTGTAAACAATTGTCAGTTACAAATCACATGTCAATTGCTAGGCTGTTCAATGAAGCTTTGCAGATCTTATTGCCAAATGGTGTGAAGTACGACAATGTTTTGCTTTTCATAACCGATGGTGTACCATATATGAAGAAGGCTGGTGAAGCTCTTTTGTATGTTATCCTAAAATGATTCATGTGGCATGTATCATGCATGCTCTACACAGACTGTGTGACAAAATCTGAACACTTTATATCGAAAAGTGGACCAGTTAGTGTCAAACGGGAAAAAAAAATTTGTAAAATCACCAACTAGAGTCTATCTTTTCAAAGAAAGAAATCCAGATCTCTCACTGCCTCCTAAACCCATAACCACTCATTGGGGCACTTGGCTAAGTGCAGTAATGTATTATGCAGACAATTTTGAAGCATTTGTATCTGTAGTAAGAGAACTGGACCCAGACGAAGCTTCTTCAATTAATTGATGTTGTTCAAAATTTAGTAAAAGGCAGCAATTTAAAATGTGACCTAGCTTTCATATCCGCCAATTTCGGATTCTTGACTCATTCTATAAAGAAACTAGAGATTTCAGGGGATTTATTTAGAAATAGAGTGCACTGAAAGACAACTGGATGCTCTTTCCAATTCAAAAGCCGAAGTCTTAAAGAAAAAATTTAAGGATTTGTTTTGACAAAAATACAAGTTACAAAACCCTTAGCAAAGTAGGATTAGTTTTGGAAGGCCAAGGAACAAGTGAAGTTGATGGTGTGGATGTTAGTAATATGCCCCGTTTCAAATATGCGAGGTTAACCTCATGCGACGTAGAATGATCGTTTTCTCAATATAAGACATTATTTCATGACAACAGACATGGATTTCTGATGGAAAATTTGGAGAAGACGTTAGTCGTTCACTGCAATTCCAATCAGTGTTCCACATCTGACGATTAGGAGCAATTGGTGAGTTAACTTCTTTATGTTATGTTAGGTGTTTGTTTAATTTGAAAAAGTTTTATTACATATTTTTAAATTTTTACTAAATGTTTTTTAAATTTTTGTCACATAAAAATAAATATTTTAAGTTTTTAGCATATAAAAATCCGGGCCCTGATAATGATCATGATATTCATCCAGAAGTAGTGGAGATGCTAATGGCGGTATTGTCCGATTGCCCCCTGCAATTTACAGATTTGTGCCAGCATCAGCAAGCTGATCCTAAGGTAGCTCCTATAATTCAGCAATTGTAACAGGAATTTATCTTGTTATTGTAAGTTCATTGTTATGTTATGTTTTGAAACAAAGGAAAAATTGTTCATTTCCAAAATAATGTTATTAGAGTAAATTAATTTGTTATACTGTTAACTTGGGTCACATACATATTTTTGAATTAATTCCTCTCTCTCTTTTTCTCCTTTTTTGCAGGTTGTGGTGCCTCTCCACCTCTCCCATGAATGGCTAGTGCTCTGCCTTTCATTGGAAGCTGTATCTGTGGAACTGTATGCCCTGTGCTGTCATAACTTGTGCCTGAGGCTTTGCAGCAGTGGATTGAAAGAGCTCAATTTTCCAAATACTTCTTCCTGCTGCAGACTTTGATATAGACTGAGTGGTGTGAACATGAGAAATTAAAGTGTAAAGAAAATATTTCAAAATGGAAGGTGGGCAGTGCAAATAGTTTATCTACAAGTTAACTGATAGGAAGCAAATAACATTGTGTTCCTTGACCAGCTAAGACTCATTTAAGGGAGACTATGGGCAGTTTTTGCATAAAAGGATGCTGTTGGTGATATTTTAATGTTCACCTCTCATTTATTGTTCTAATGTTTTATAAATATGTAAAAATTTAATAACCTTTATGAGCAGGGATAAAAAAAAATCCTTTCCACAGATCTACTAGGCCTTTAAGTTGATCTTTTAGCATGTTAAGTGGTTATAAGTAATAGCAGCAATATAAACAAATTTATAAAATATTGCAACTCAACCACTAAGCCACTACGAGTGAAGCTACAAGTGCTTATAATAAAAAAGATTATTTAACAACTAACCTATGAATGCTACATGTGGTAGCAGATCATGGTTATTCAAGACACAAAGTAACATAATAAATTATTTAAATTGTACTTATGAAGCTATAGACAATTCAGTGATAATATATGCTATTAGAATTTATTAAATATGTTTACATTGACTGTTGTATAAGTAAAGTGGAGTTTGAGACAGTATTTATGAGATGCTGCCCCCAATTAAAATATCACCGAAATTAGCATAATCAATTATATATATTATAAATAGTATTACAATTAATATGTATTCCTATTGGTAATGAGAAGAAAAAATAGTGGTGGGCAGAAACTTTAGAAATAAACCAAAAATTGTTGATTGTGAATGTGTTTTGGATTGGACCAAAAAAAAAAGATGACAATGTACCTCCTTTGTATTTTTGTAGCAAGATGCTTTGTGTATGAAGGGTTGCCCCTTTAAGGTTTCTGGAAAAACTTACCTTTGCTAAAATCTGAAGGCAAAGCGTAATATGGAACAGACTAAGAATAACAAGTCATGAGAGTGAAATAAACCAGAGTGCCCAACATAAGGGAGCCAAAGGAAAAAGTATAGCTCAAAATAAGGCCTAAGGAACATCCAATAAGGGATCTTAGGAAAAGTAGAGCATGCCCCTCGGCCAATAGATAGAAATTATTCAATAATAGTTTGAAATGGTAGGAGATGGTCTAATGACTGATGAAGGATTATTGGATAAGAGATTGGGATTTCCAGGCCCAAAGGTGTGTGAGTTTAGCTATCTGAGGAGTGTGTTTTAGCTATCTGGGGAGAGTGATAGACAATTAGTTCAGTTATAGTGCAAGTGTGATCTAAGAACCGCTCAATAGAACTTAAAAAGGTGACCCTTAACATTGAACAAGCATCTCAAGCAAATAAATAGTGTTTTCTACAGTTTTAAGATTTGCTCTCATACATTACCTAATTCTCGACTATTTCCCCCGTTGACCTAAAAAGGTCACAAAATTCCAGCGCTCTACCTAATTTAGCTGTGGCATAGTGACACTTAAAGACAGCGGCGGGAGAGAAGAAGAAGAACTTCATTGATTCTACAAATATTATGAGTATCCTAATTAATTAAATCCCATCAACCAGATAATTATCCTTTTCTTCTTTCTCCCCAACTGAAAACTGTCGCAAGTTAGTGTGAGCAATTTTAATAAATTCTAATAGAACATAATAAATGCTATAGCTAATTAAGTAATGTTGCTGCGACTGCAATAATGTTTGTAACCTTAGTGCTATTCATTACATTCAATTCAATCTAAAGGTACAGTTTCAGAGGTTATTGGAAATTTCCCATTGGAAATAAGTGCAAGTGGTCAATCTTATACTGCGCATTTTTTTAATTATCTTCTAAAATTAGTATAAAATAATTTTAATTGTTTTGCACTTCATTTTACTAGACATTATTTACTTTGATGTTTGTAAGCAATTATTCCACAAAACTCCTTTACTTATGAGTTATCCCACTGTTTATTTTTAATTTTGTTAATATGTAAGCACTTTGAAAGCAGTTTAATAAAACTGCCATTTCTTTCTTTTCTTCTTTTTTTTATATTTTCTTAATTTAAACATCACCAAATGTGAAAATATGCTCATAATAAAAGAAGCAGTTGAACCTAGGGATTGATAACAGTTCTTCTCCCTGCCATTTCCAGTTCCACATTCTCAGTTGAAACATTTCTGTCTGAAGTGAGCAAATTATTGGTAACATCATGCAATTAGGACGTTTGAAAATGAATAGCAAGTCCTGAACATTATTCATAATTTTAGTGAAGGTAGCATTAATACCTCAGCTGTAATGTCAAGATCTATGAAACTCGCCTTCCTAGCAGCGGTGTCATTACATTCAAATCCTTCCCCATGAAAGTATGAAAATAAATTAACATTCAGTATAAATGCTTAATGCAGCCAATAAAATTTCAATTTTCCAGCAATGTCTATATGAAACATTGTGCTGCATTTATTAATAAAGAAATGTCTTGATGGAGTACACAATTTTTAATATTATCTAAATCAAAACATAGGTGTTAACACAATGTTTGAGTATATTCAATGAAGCTTGGTGAAATCAGATATAAGATTTACACTTATACATCAGCCTCAATAATACATGAACATTACTTTCCTGTGAATGTCCATCTCTAGATTATAAACTGTGGAATAAGGCAGATGATATATGTGAACAAGTTATATACACAGTTTTATAACAAAATGGTAAACAAATTATGTAACAAATATACGAAAGATAATTATCTTTTGCAATCAAAGATTTATTCTCTTTCCACATCATTATTTAGATTTAAGTTAATTTTTCCACATTTATTTAAGCTCTGATGGTTTTTAGTCTCTTTAGTAAAACTGTAAGGTAGAATCTAGTGTAGCTAAACAAAATATATCCTTAAAATTGTATTACCATAACCTCTAGCATGTTTATTTTTATGTAATTTTGTTTCTTTTTGACTGTTACCTGTGGGTAGGGGGAAAAATACCATGGACGAATGCGATGTCTTCCCAGTTCAATCATTTCAACATTTTTCATGCGGGTAACCACATCATCGTGATGTGCAACCATAGATCCTGTGCTGCGTGGACAGGATGAAGTGGCAATTGCACCTGATGTTGGGCCAGAAGCATCTTGTGAATCCTGCAGCATTGAAAGTTCCTGTCAGTATTAGGAGTGCAAAGACATGAACAGCTTTTAAAAAACACTAGTATGAAGTGATTTTATTTTTTAGGCACAAATTCAGGAATTTTATGTTAGCTACGGTGTGTCTTTTTTTAATTTGAAATGTAGTTTACTTACCTCATTATCTAAGGATACACCTTTTCTCTTACGAGACATCTTCTTCTGCAATGCTGCTTCCAAAACAGCTCTTCCATTGAGCTGATTTTCTGGACCAGATGGAGGAGAGGCTGGACGTGACATGCCACCTCCACCTCCTGTGCTCACTCCACCCCCTCCCCCTCCTCCACCAGCACCAGCAGCAGCACCACCACCACCACCACTACCAGCACCACCACCACCAACACCAAGCTTTTTGGGTGTGCTTGTGCCAGCAGTAGATGCTGTACCATCTCGGCGGGGGTACTGCACTTTTCTTGTGTCAAGACGGTCTTCAGTAACCCATTCATCCAGCCTCTTGTTAACTGGGAAGGGAAAAAAAAAAGAAAGACAGAGAGAGAAAAAAATAAGCAAATATGTACTTATTGTTTAGAGAAAAACATCAAATCAAATGGCCACTAATTTTGTGCAATTCTGAACACAAGCACACATGTGCAAACACTGTGAATTTTTAAACAATTTAAAAAGATAAATAATTACATAAAATAATTAATATGCTCAGAATGTAAAAAAAAATTTATGCTTATTATCTTTTCTGGATTATTACTTGTGTTTATTTTTAAATGCATTCCATGAGAGAATTGTTATAAGTTTTTAGAAAAGCTACCTAAGTAATTTATAATACAAAGGAATGCATGAAAGAAGTTACCCAACCTGAACTAATTCAGTTAGTTTTGTGGTAATGTTAGTTTTATATAATTAAGATCATTATATGAATGAGTCAAACTACACACTTTTATTGGCTCCTGCACTAATTTAGTACATGTTTCACAGTCTGCATCCTCAGCTAGCTGTTGACCAATAAGAGTGTGTAGCTTGACTCAAATATAAAATGATCTTAATTATATGATTAGCTTCACTGTACAAGTTTCAATTAGCATTTCAAATGTTAGTTTTTTTCATCAATCTGAGGATTTAATATATATCTATAAAAAAAAATTCAAAATATATACTTATTTTAGATTTTTAATGATACTTATTTGAAGTAATTTTTATACACTAGACAAAAACATTCATTGCAATAAATGTACTGACTAAATATATTACGCATAAAAATGATATTTTACATACTATACTGTTGTGTTAATAAAACTGAATAACAAAACACTAAAAAGGTTTAACAATGTTATTGTCTAACAAGATTTGTTCATAATATTGTTATCAGACATATGGCAAACAAATGTGAGAAAATGTGGAATACAGTATATAATCTAGTACTACAAGAACAGACATATTACAGGACGAGACACAGCAAATGAGAGTGTGAGAGAGAGAGAAAGAGGACAATTAGTTTTTAAATTACAACCTTTTGTCTATGGGTTGCCTCATGTTTGGTCAAATTTATTGATTGGTATTTAAAATGCCTATGGGCATGCATTGGTGCATTGTAGCACACTGTGTAAGATAAAAAAAAGTAATTTGCTGAACATTTATAAAACTGTGAAGCTCAGGGAAGGAAGTTCAAATTGTTGGATGCACATAATTGAATGTGTGCTCTGTATTCAAGATATTAACATTTATCAGGCAATTTTGGTTCAATTTCTAACATTATTAAGCGTTCTCTGTGTGTCATAAAAAATACATTCCTTTAAATGTAGATTTATTCAGCAAATTACAATCCTTAGATGATAGTTTGAGAAAATGTTTAGTTAAAATAAAGTTGATAGAACCACTGATTGTAAGAACTTTTATCATTCATTAAAATAAATTTGGAGGTTTGAAAATTTAGTACAACATAAAAATTAGTAGTATACCCGATGATCCTGGTGGTCTAGTCGTAACCATACTTGCCTCGTATATCCGTTCAATCCTGACAAGGTCAATGATTTTTTGGGGCCTAAGTATGGCTTCATTCCGAAAAGAAGTAAAGCTATATCGTATATTTACAGTAAGTAAAAGAACTTCAAGCCTGAAATCAGAGGTCTCTGAGCAAAATTTATTTACCGCTTTTAACCATTAATTTAATAGATCACTGATGACCTGAGATGTTAAAAGAGCATCTATAAGTAAACCAAATAAATAAAAATAAATTGTTTGATATATTTAGCTGGAACTGAATTTTTTTGTACACAGCTCACTTCTTTTTGCATGCCTAATTAAACCTATTTTGTTTTATGGAAACTTAGGCTTTGATAACCCTACTAACATAAAATTAAGACATTTTAATTTTAGAGAATATATTCTTACTCTTTTATCCAATTTTTCAAAGCTGATAAATACAATGCAGATATATATATATAAAATTAACAGTAATTATAATAGAAGAAAAGGATAAAACACTAAGAAAAAGTCACACTTGAGATCGCTATATTTTGAACTCGTGATGAGACAAGGTCTCTTGTCACTTGTCTTCTTGCCATAGGTCTCCACGAGTTTGAAATATAGCGATCTCAAGTGTGACTTTTTCTTAGTGTTTTATCCTTTTCTTCTATTATAATTACTGTTAATTTGTTACATTGTTAATAGTGTTACTTTATTTTTATTTTTCTTTTATATTATATATATATAAATCTGAAAGGGAATTATATTTATATACAGACACTCTTTAACACCTCAGGTCATCAGCGTTGGGGGGGGGTGGATTATATGTATTTGCTATTAATTATTTATTACTATTAATATGTACATAGGTACTTACAGTCAACATAATGAACATAGTAGAATTTAACTCCTTGTACTTCTTTGACACTCACAATCTCTGCCAGTGCTGAAATATTGCAAAAATGATTATGTTTTGTATTTCAAGACCAACAATGGAATATATCACAACTTATCAAAATAATTTAATGTGGCCTGCCAATACTTATTGTAAAAAAAATCTTTTATTCAAAAATAAATATAGCTGCTTGCTTTTATTCAAAATTGTTTCTTTTTCAAGCCAGGTCAATATAAAAATGGTCTAAGGTAGTATGATATGATATCAAAAGAAGACTTATTGAAAATGTCAGACTAGTCTTCCAAAGACAATATGTATAAATTCCACAAATGAGATGATACAACTACTTACAAACCTGATGTACGATACTGGGATGGTAAATTGCCTTTTATCTAACAAGGAAGAAATGAATGACTCTCTTCTTTTGCACATTTCTTAAGTGTTATTTAGTGCAAAATATGTTTCTATACTTACGCCAGTCTTCACTTCCTTGCATATGAACTGGTAACCGGCATCCTTCCACTAATGATGTCTGAAATAAGTAAACAAATCAATAAATTATACATTTATGATATAATTATGTACAGTAGGATACAATAAGTGCCAACAGATGTTTATCAAAGTGTGTGTAGTACTCTGTAAGACCTGTATTACCTTTACCCCTCCTTTCTTTATCCTGGTGCTCAGGGTTATCAAATTTGCACTTGTCATATGAGAAAGCATGAAAATTCTAAAAACTACTTCTGAGTATTAAAAATAAAGATTAAAATTTCTCTCATGCCAAAATTAAAAAGATTTAAAATGCTAGCACAAACCATTAATGCTATTGTACACCAATTTGGCGTTAAATAATTATATAAGCAATCAACTGAAATAGAGCAGTAATGTTATAACTTTTATTGCAGATTTCCTTCTCTCTGAAATGGGGACTGTCAGGTAAATTCATCAGAATCATTTTCAATATTATTTCATTCACCCATAAGGTCACTAGAGCATTTTTGGACATGCAATAACAATCAAATTGAAAACTGCCATACCTAATGTATTTTTTCAAAGAACTTTCCAACACATCCTATACATTATTAGGTCTCAGATTTTCAAAAGGACATTTTTTTTACAAAGAAAAATAGGTTTTTAACTGTAAATAACACACTATCCTTTATTTAATGTGGTTAGAAGCTATTGACAGTGAAGTAACAAAATATTCTATGTTGAATGTTTCCAAATGTGACATGAGCTACACTTACAGGTGTACAGTTGAAGGTGGGGAATGACGGTTACCAAAACATGTCCTAATTAAAACCTCTATAAATGAAGTTTGTTTCAACATTTAGAAACATTCAACTTAGAATACACTATCCTTCATCAGTTTATTAAATTATTACACAAGTAATGTGAAAAACATGGCAACTTACAATTTTAGTGATTACTGAACTGATTAATATGATAATCTTTTATGTGTACCCTATGATTTCAGTTTATGATTTTTATTACAATTTTTGATAAATCATATTTTTCAAATTTCCAATGCACATTTTTTCCATTGTCTGTCAGGTAAGTTCCGTAGGCTAAAAATGACTTTTTAATAACACATATTGTCATAGGAACAAATTCCATTGCTGCCATGGATACTGGACCCCAAGGTAGTTTGTCTGTTAACTTTTTTTCCTTCAAGAACTGCAAAACATGCTTCCTTCATTTTATCAAATCCTGGGTTGCACTGAAGAGTTTATTTTTATTTTGAAGAAATGTTACACCCACAGGCCCTGGAATTTCTTGGGTCTATGAGGCAAGTATGGTTACTACTAGATCACCAGGACCATGTCATTGAATTTTGGGGTATAAAATTTCATTGTTCTGAAGAACTTCCTTAGCTTTCACGATATTTTGAGTATTATGTCATCCAGAACATTTACTACTACTTTAATTTTCTCAAAATGCTCAACTTAATAAAAGCAGGCCAACAACAAGAAGTCCCAGCAAGTTACTAAAGGTTGTGAAGTAAGAGATGTTCCTAGCAGAATTTCTTGAAATTTCTGAATGTAAATAGGGGATTTGAGAAATATATTTTTTCACTTAAGTAACCAGTATGTGCACACGAGGAAAATTATTTCAGATTTCTTCTGCTAATTTATGGAAGCCATGGGTTAGACAAATAATGTGTAAGACTTGTGGATAGAAATTGTTATTATGTCCCTTCTTTCACAGCACTCAGCAAATATTAATGATGCTTATGTGAAACAATATAAGACACACCAAGTTGAACTGATAGGTTCATATGTGGTAGCAATGATAATGCAATGAATGTTATGAAAAGCTTTTTTGGTTACAACCATTACTACATTTGCATCTAAAATGTGGATCTATAGAATTAAATTCCTTAAGTTTTAGTTTTATTTTATCACACTGTTCAGAATCCCATGTACCATACATATGATTATGGTGATGACCATCACTTGCATTGCTGTTGCAATCAGTGTCATTCCAGTATGCATCAGCAGAATGATCTTTCCACTTTCTGCAGTTTCTCGTTTGTTGGTAACATCCATTCATTTCGATTACTTACAACTTAATTAGACTTTATTTGCACAACATTCCACATACTGAGGCATTATGTTTGAAAAGATTCTTTTACTTGATCTCTAATAAACTGAATACAAGTTTTCCATGAATTTTACATTATCATAGTAGTCTAGCTCAATTTTGGAAGGGTATAATTTGAAAATGCACGTTTCTATTTTAGGTTATGTTAGGATGCTGTTGGTGTTTTCGGTTGTAACACACACCCGTAAACATTTTTCTGAAATAATATGGGCGATACTATAAGGTTTCAAAATAAAACATGGGACATTTTCTAATATAGCAAATTCAATAGTTTTGTTGTATGGTGGCGAAACCCTAACCTCACTTTATAACAAAAGTTAAGTTTTTATTATTTGCCTTATCTTATCGTCTATAAAGGCTGATAAACATCATAGAAAATTCTTTTACAAAGATACAACCTACCACCGAATCACAGATCGTTTCCCTTTCATCTGTTTCTTCTGATGCCCTTTTAATTTCGGTGTTCATTGCAAGTATCTTTGGATAAAACCCGCTATGGTTTTAGTGTTTTGTTTCCGTTTCGCGTTTGTCGACTTCTTTCCAGAATGTTCTGCGCGGACCACCGCTACAAAATTCATACGCTTCAGCGCTAAAGTAATCAGCTTACTACCGATGCCCATCTAGAGTTATTGGCGGTAATTTGAAATAGGTAAGTAAATAACAGTATAAAAGCATTTGCTGTAAATGCCATCTTAGCACTATCTAATTTATTTTACACGAAAGAGAATCTTTGGAAAACTCCTAAGTAAAATATTCATACTCAGTTACAATGCATTTACTAAAAATATTGTAGATCTACCTTGTAATACATGGGAAAACTAAAAAATCCCTGCTGGTAGATGGAATCACTTTCAAAAGCATTCACAAAAGATACTAACACCAAGATAGAATATAGAGTTGGTTTGATGACACCTATACTTTTCTTACTTGGTGTTTTGATTGGAACATTTGCTATCAGCATTAGCAGAAGACTAATTGTAAGTGAAGTATGTCACCAAACCATCCTATATTAATATTATTTTACTACTTCACTGTTAATAGCTTCAAGAGTATAAGTTCATACTTCCCTCCATTTAGGGTTACTCTCAAATCTAAAGACAACTGAATGGAAGGAACTATGCCAAAATAAGAGGTTAATCAACTTATATGGTACATGATGGATCCCCCAAAGGGCTACAATTCGGTGCAGGAGTATATGATCTATTTTCACTATAAACCTTAGTAAACATTGTACAGCTTTTCAGGTGGAGGTTTATGCCATCCTGAACTATGCCTTTAGAGAGAATTGGTTATCTGAGGAAACGAATTCTCATCCTCTCAGATAGTCAAAGTGCACTAAAAGCCATTTCCTCTGACCATGTTAAGTAAACTGGTATGGAAATGTCAAAATTCCTTGTGTTCTCTGGCATCCTGCAACAGACTTGAACTGCAATGGGTTCCGGGGCATCAGGGCATTTATGGAAATGAAATGGCAGATCAAGGGGAGAGACACACTCTTTTTTGGTTCTGAGCCCATGGTCTGAATCAGTACTTAACCTGCTAAGACTGCAGTCAAAAAAAGATTTGGCGATAAGCATTAACTAAGGTGGCAAACCATCCTGCACAAATTCAAACTAGGAAATTCATCCTAGGCCCTGGCAAGACTGTCTCCTCATCCTTGCTCAAATTGGATAGAAGAGGAATGAGGAAAGTAATTGTGCTAATTAATGAACAAGGTCATTTCAGAAAACATCTACGAAAAGTGGGTCCCTATTAAGATGAACTCACTTGCAGATTGTGCAAACCGAACAAGGAATCTGTCTTGCATATCCTGTTTGAGTGTCCAGTCCTGGAAAGAAAGAGACTCATTCTCTCCATAACCAGGGAAGATCTGGGAAAAGATGCCAACATTGGAATCCAAATACTGCAACTTGTACAAGGAATGAATTATGGTAAACAATGAATGCACCCCTTCCAATGGTCCAGCACTTTAAGCCTTAAGGCTGACATGCTAGAGGATTCTAAAACTCCATCAAATCCCCCCAATATTTATCTATCTATAAGTTTATATAAACGAGGTAGTTCAAAGATATAGTAGAGAAATAATAACGGAAAATTTTACATCTTGGGTTGGGAAATTGTTGATTTCCCTTTCTCTTTTGCTATTTCTTTGCATATTTGTAATTATAGCTTACTTTAACAATAACTATTACAACTTTTGTTACTGAGATTGTTGGTTTTTAATGACTGAAGCTGAAGATTTGATTTACTTGTCTTCTGGGATTGCAATGCAGTTTAACTATGTTGTTATTTTTAAAATTAATTCAATTTGGAATCAAACACAGTGAAACATACATTAATAATCTCTTCTGAGTTGAAATATTTAGAACACTATGGTTTCACTTGCAGAGATTTACTCAGGACATGTTCTATAGAACAACTGTCCACATCCTCAGGTGTTAAATGACTGTTGAGTCATTCATATAAGCTGGGTAGGTAGATTGACTTTAGTGGTCTTGTGATAAACTTGAATAAGACCTGTCTGCTTCTCAGATGTTTTTTGTTTTTTTATATAAATCCTTTTCCATATGTTTAATATTTTTTGTTGTTGAAGTTTTTAATAACTTGATGCCTTTTAGTATTTTGTGGTTTTCATTGCAAAAATGTGCTGTCACAATTAGATAAATCAGCTGTCGCATAAAAATCCTAAGTATGACTTCCTTCAGAAGGAAAATAAAGCTGAGGGTTCCAAGTCATAGATTTGGGTCAGGTAAAAGAACCTCAAGCATGAACAAAGATTATTGGATGTTTCATGCCCTGAGTTGAATGGAAAGCTGATGACCTAAGATGTTAAAGAGCATCCATAAATAAAAAAAAATAAATTGGATATGACATAGTATAGGATAAGCAAGGATAGAGAGATTCAAGTTGTACTGTTGCACTTTTTGCACCTATTCCTCCTAAGTGAGCATCTCCAAGTAGTCTTTTCTTCTGGAAACTTTTATCCAAGGGGAAAAAAATCAACATCCAGGGTACAAAGAATATTTCATTCTTGGGCAAGGGGGTTGGTTTTATGTTGTACGCAGCATGCATGTGGTACAATTAATACAATGTAAGTTAGGCTTGCCTTATTATTTTCAGTGTTTTAATAATTGAATAAAATGTATTCAAATAATTTAAATATTAGTAAAGAAATGAGTAGTAAAAAGTTTGGTGAGAGAAAATGGTCATTAACCATCCCTGCATTGGTGGCATGAGTACAGTCAAATAAGTGTACTTACGAAGCTGTTGACAATGGAGTGGTATATATATATAAACAATGTATACAGTTTTTTTCACACTAACTCCATTCACTTACATAAATTTGGAACATATGTTTCGGGAGTTGAGTTTGTCAACAGGCTGAAGATGGGAGGGATCGCTCCCGAAACATATGTTCCAAATTTATGTAAGTGAATGGAGTTAGTGTGAAAAAAACTGTATACATTAATGGATATCATTGTATGATTAGTTGAACTACACACTCTTAAAGCTTCACTTACTTTTTATAAAAGTATGGAACCGGTTTCGAGAACATTTGTTCCCATCTTCAGCCATGCTAAGGTTCAACTGTCGGATCATTCGTTGAGCTGTGGGAATGTAAATTCTGCTCTGGTGGCGGTGTGATAAACTTGTAGTTTATGTTTTCATCCCCGACAATGTCGAAGTTCATTATGCTGTTTTTGTATTTGTAGATGTAGATTTTCTCCCAGGTTGCTAATTCCGTAGGTCCTTGTACTGATTTTAATAATTTTGTTTTATTTATTATGTCGTGATTTTGTGTCCAAAAATGATATGCTACTGCTGATTTCTCTATTTGCTTGTACTTTATGTTCCTGAAATGTTCCTTTAACCGTGTGCCAATGTTTCTCTTTGTTTTCCCTATGTAGATTTTTTCACATTCTGCACAGTTTATTTTGTAAATACCTGATTTTTCTTCTTGTGGAATACTGTCATTAACATTATCTATCAGCAAATTTTGAACATTAAATCTATTAATCGGTGCCAACCTGATATTAAAATCTTTAAGAATATTCTGAAATTTTTTTGTGGCCCATGGATGATATGTGAATTTTTTAAAAATAAGTTTATCTTTTTTTGCTGAAAGTGTTGTGGTTTCTTTGATATGTTTTTGTCTCTTGAATTTCTGCACCTTTTTATGTACTAGTTCTTTTTTAAAACCATTTTTAACTGCTGTTTCTTCTATTTGTTTGTATTCTTTAAAATATTCTTCTTTGCTAATTTGTAGGTTAACTAGCCGGTGTGTTAAACTGTTAATTACTGCATGTTTGTGTGCTGTAGGGTTTAAACTGTCAGCTTTGATGTGATTATCTGCATGTGTATTCTTTCTGTATATTCCAAATTTAAGTTTTTCTTGACATTTCATTATTTTAATATCCAGGAATGGCAGCATGTTATCTGTTTCTATTTCGTATGTAAATGAAATGTTTTTATCTTGAATATTTAGAAGTTTTAAGGCATCGTCAATGAGTTTTCTGTCAACTATGGCAAATATATCATCCACATATCTGTACCATACCTTAAATATGAATGGAAACGCTGTGTTGATGTGTGTTTCAAATCTACTCATGAAGAGGTTAGCTAGAAATGGAGATAAGGGGCTGCCCATTGTAAGTCCTGCTTCTTGTTTATAAAATTTTCCTTTGAAAGTGAAAAAGGCTTGGTTTATGCAAATTTCTGTCAGTTTGATGTATTCTTTAATGTGTATATCATTAATTCCACTTGTTTTTAGCCAATCATCAAAAATTCACAAGACTGGAAATGGTATGCGCCCCATCATTAACAACATCAATACTCCCTCTTACTATTTAGCAAAATGGTTAGCTAATAGATTCAAGGCTTTACCAAATTTTCAAACCAGGAGCATAAATAATTCATGTCAGTTAATAGAAAAAATTAAAGACATAAAATTGCACCCCTCTGACACTCTTATATCTTTCGATGTAGAATCTCTGTTTCCTAGCATACCAAAAGAAAAACTCCTGATTTATCTACATGATTGGCTAAAAACAAGTGGAATTAATGATATACACATTAAAGAATACATCAAACTGACAGAAATTTGCATAAACCAAGCCTTTTTCACTTTCAAAGGAAAATTTTATAAACAAGAAGCAGGACTTACAATGGGCAGCCCCTTATCTCCATTTCTAGCTAACCTCTTCATGAGTAGATTTGAAACACACATCAACACAGCGTTTCCATTCATATTTAAGGTATGGTACAGATATGTGGATGATATATTTGCCATAGTTGACAGAAAACTCATTGACGATGCCTTAAAACTTCTAAATATTCAAGATAAAAACATTTCATTTACATACGAAATAGAAACAGATAACATGCTGCCATTCCTGGATATTAAAATAATGAAATGCCAAGAAAAACTTAAATTTGGAATATACAGAAAGAATACACATGCAGATAATCACATCAAAGCTGACAGTTTAAACCCTACAGCACACAAACATGCAGTAATTAACAGTTTAACACACCGGCTAGTTAACCTACAAATTAGCAAAGAAGAATATTTTAAAGAATACAAACAAATATAAGAAACAGCAGTTAAAAATGGTTTTAAAAAAGAACTAGTACATAAAAAGGTGCAGAAATTCAAGAGACAAAAACATATCAAAGAAACCACAACACTTTCAGCAAAAAAAGATAAACTTATTTTTAAAAAATTCACATATCATCCATGGGCCACAAAAAAATTTCAGAATATTCTTAAAGATTTTAATATCAGGTTGGCACCGATTAATAGATTTAATGTTCAAAATTTGCTGATAGATAATGTTAATGACAGTATTCCACAAGAAGAAAAATCAGGTATTTACAAAATAAACTGTGCAGAATGTGAAAAAATCTACATAGGGAAAACAAAGAGAAACATTGGCACATGGTTAAAGGAACATTTCAGGAACATAAAGTACAAGCAAATAGAGAAATCAGCAGTAGCATATCATTTTTGGACACAAAATCACGACATAATAAATAAAACAAAATTATTAAAATCAGTACAAGGACCTACGGAATTAGCAACCTGGGAGAAAATCTACATCTACAAATACAAAAACAGCATAATGAACTTCGACATTGTCGGGGATGAAAACATAAACTACAAGTTTATCACACCGCCACCAGAGCAGAATTTACATTCCCACAGCTCAACGAATGATCCGACAGTTGAACCTTAGCATGGCTGAAGATGGGAACAAATGTTCTCGAAACCGGTTCCATACTTTTATAAAAAGTAAGTGAAGCTTTAAGAGTGTGTAGTTCAACTAATCATACAATGATATCCATTAATATGATTGGCTTCACTGTGTTTAAGTTCCAATTTTACATTTAAGTACTGTATACATTGTTTATATAGAATAGTACAGTATCACTAATTAGGTTACATCATTACAACCAACTTTTACTAATTGCAGTATTGAAGGTCAATTAACTTCCCCCACCTCTTTATTTACTGCTGACTACAACACTACTACTTATGTTATGCTATAAATAATAATACTTTCATTTTTTATTGTCAAGTAATGATATACGAAAAAGTATTAACAGCCTATTTTATTGTCTGTAATATTTTTTCCAGAGAGAGGGGAAGGAGTTGGTGGTTGAAAGCCTCTTGGGGAGAAAAGCCCCTCCAAAAATATATCTGAAAGAAATTCTGCTTCCAGAAGGAAGGGATCAGATAAGAGAATACCCTGATAACCAGGAGTCAGCAAGGGTCTCTAATATTTTCCCAGATGTTGCAGGCATGCTTGATGGAGCTTCCTTACCACATCTGTAATTAATGCATCACCTGCATATGCTAATGCTTGGCAATACCTAGCCCTTAGATTAAGCATCTTCATCACTGACTTCTGTTCTGGCTTCTCAGGTCTTAAACAGTTTATCCTAAACTTAGATATTCATTTTTTACATTAAACTCCACTTACTTACATAAAAGTAAGATGTGTTTCGGGAGAATCTCTCCCATCTTCAGTTGCTCACTGAACCACCGTTACTTTTATGTAAGTAAGTGGAGTTTAGTGTAAAAAATGAATACCTAAGTTTAGAATATATTACCACTCCATTGTCAACAGCTGCGTAAGTACAGTACTTAAACAGTTTGTCCATAAATATTAATTTTCCATATTGTTCACTTAAATTTTCAATAAAAGAACCTGTAATCATTTTCTAAATATTTTTCTCTGCTAATTTTTTCTTTGTTAGTCAGCAACTTAATTTTATATGATATAAATGCACCTTACATAAACCTACTTAATTATTCCAATGTTTTTAATTCCAAATAGAGGTCATGGATACTCAAACATCAGAGAAAAACTGCCATCAGATAGTTTCAGCTGCAATAGCAGGAATGATTCGCCGCAGTCTCAGAGCTGAAGCTTTTCGTGAAAAGTGTTTTAACCTTCTGCAAGTATGAATAAATTAATTGTTCTAATAATATAAAGTGTTTTCTAACATTCCTATAGCTGTCATACAACATAAACCTCTATTTAAAGTTTAAATATTGCATATCGAAGAAAACACATCTAAATAATAGCAGTCTCTTGAATTTGCACCTTTTTTTATCCTGCAAGCAAACCCAAGTGGGTATAAAAATATTTACCATGACAGGCATTCTATTTGAAAGATAGAATTAACTGGGCACATTAATTAGGACTGAAAAGCCTATCATAAATCTTCAGCAGGTTGAGTCAAAGATCTATCATTTTGACTATCTTCAAGTATATGCAATTATCCACATCATTGTTAAATGAAAATTGAACTGCATTACCTATAATTCATTAATTTTCTGTTCTTTATAAATGCAAGTCATTAGTTCCTACCCACTTGTGTGAAGATTAAAAAAAAATTAGTAAAATAAAATATACTTGTAATAAAGTACTACCTTTCCAGATAGTTTTAATAGTTCCCATTTATCTGGTTTTTTATGTATCATCTATGAATTTACAGGTAACAAATTCAAGCGATGCAGAACTAGAACTAGAAAGAAGGCTAAAGCAATGCATTTCTCGCTCTCCACAATCAGAATCTACATGCTTGACCCCCCAAGATGTACATTCCAATTATGTACCACAAGCTAAAAGAAGATGTATTCAAGTGGATATTCCGAAGGCCAGCAATTCACTTGAACTCAATGCTACTACAGATAGTGAGAATAGTGAAGAAATCAACAATTCCTCCTCAGATATGAACAAAACATCTCTGGAGAGAAAAAAAAATTCTAATACTCAAAAAAATCTTATTACCAATGATATATTAGAACTAAAGAATTCATTGGAATGGGATTCTACCCAAATAAAAAACTGTAGTTCACAAGAATTGCTTCAGTATGACTATACCCTCTTGCGCAATGTTAAATCCTCAAAGACTATACATAATGAGATAAGTAACTGGTTTCACTCTGATTCACAAGAGTTTGAATGGTAATGCTTTACTACATAACCATAATTTTATGAATCAATAACTGATTTTAGAGTAAAGTGATACAGTTAATTGCAACTTTTCATCCAAAGAGTAGGTAATCCATTTTGTGACATTTCTGAAGTGCAAATGCCTAAGTTCCCTTTTCAGACCATTAATGCTATTCTAGCTAGCACATTGAAAAATAACTGTTCAACCAATGTAAAGGAAGAAGCATTCAGATTTTTGTGTTCCCCCCCCCCCTTTTTTTTTCTTTCCCTCCCATATATCTCTACAATTCATTTCAGATATGTTCAATATTATCTTAATGTTTAGAATTTCCTGATATAATGTATGTTGACATTCTCTAATAGCACATGTTTGCAATTTACAGAATGTCAAATTAAGACATGAATTTAGAGTTGTGTACTGTTTATACAGTCAGACATGAATAATGTAAACTAAATGCACAGAGATATGATTTTAGTTGACAGAGATTCCTTGCTCAGTTTCTTTAACACTGCACTAACATGCAATTTACTCTGATAGTTCATAGGGTATACAACTTTTTAATGCCCCAAGCCAAGCATAGTGTATCAGCATCAGCATTCTTTAGTCCTTACACTACTCTCTATTGTGCATCAGTACTAAAATGACTAATTGAATGGACAGTATCTAGTGCAATTTGTCTTAATAAGCACTCTTCATACTATGTATTCTGTTTTAATAAATTGCAGCTACTTGCACATGCTGCATTAGATGGAAAAGTTTTGAATTGCCTCACTTGTAAAATCTATTACTTACATTTTATTTTTACAAAAATGTTACCAAACACAATGAAATGCTGCTTTGATTTTAGTTACTTTAATATGAAGAAAGAAATCATTTTTTATATCAGGCATAAAAGTTGGTCTTTAACTGCATAGAGAAACAGAGCTACAATCACTTTCAGTACTGTGCAATGTTCATACTCAGGCACATCTAACTGATGCCTATGCAGGTGTCATGTGATAATTCTGCAACCATTACACTTCTACTGCTGATAATAATGAAAAATGTAATAGTAACTAAATCTTTTTTAAAATTAAATTTGCTTACATTTACTGCTTATAAACTTGCATAGTAGGAAATTTGACACATATTTACAGCAAGTTGAGGAAAATCTAGTGTTCCTGGAATAGGCTGCTATTAATGCATCATGTATGTGTGAGTCTGTTAGACAGGATCTATATCTATTTTTGATGATACTTATGGATGAAAATGTGACCATGCAAATATATGTTGAACCAAAATACTACTGAAATTTTTGTGATTAGTCAAAACATACCACTCAATAATATCCTTTTAGGAACAGACATACTACCATTACACAATAAACAAACAGGCTTTCCTTTGTACTTTGAAAACTGTACATTCTTTGTTTTTTTTAGCTATACTGTATAAATAATAGCTTATTAAATATAATTAAAATTCACTGATAGCTCAACTCATTACTGAAAGTAAAATACATTGATAACCTGAGTCACAATTGATTTCACAACCTCACAACTCATATTGAAAGTTTGACTGAAGACTGTAAACTTTCAAATAAAATTACTGCAGTTTCTTATGGATGCTTTTTAACATCTCAGGTCATTTGCATCCCATTCAAATTAGGGCGTGAAATGGCTGACAAATTTTGTTCATGTGCCTCTTTTTTCAGGCTTGAGGTTCTTTATTGTACCGTAAATGTACACCACAGGACCCACAGCTTTACTTCCCTTCCGAACGGGATGAGAGTAACTTGAAATGTCGACAAGTTGAGGTCCGAGGAAAGTTTTATGATACCACAGCTGTTTGAAGGGATAAAAATGCCATTGGGGCAAGTAACCGGATCTTGAGAGGACAGTGCTTTCTACAGAAGAAGGAAGAATTAGGATTGATGTTAGATACGGCAGTATGATAGATACAATTAAAGTAATGCACAAACACATGCAAATGGGAATACTGAAAATTATTTTTTATCCCTTAATCAGATATTCAAAAATAGGTTTACAGAATTTCGGAATCCACACAGTGAAACTTTTGTTAATCTTATTTTGATTTAAAGTAAAACACTAAAAATCAAAATAAGATTCAAAAATAGATTTGTCTTTAAATTTGAATGAATAATAAAAAAATAGGCATTTTAAAAATTTGTACGAAGGTTACCAGAAAAGTACATCATGTCCAAAGGTGCAGCACTGGAGAGGGTTGTAATCTTTAGGTCAGTGTTATATAGTTACTACACGTGTATTATTGCTGCATTCATAATCATATCATATGGTTATGTGTACAGGATCTGAATAAAGAATATAAGTCAATTACTTGGATAAACAGATTAGCTTGGCTTTAGGTCTCTGCTAAAATGGGCAAGGTATTGATGAAATAATTGACAAATTTTTTCTTCTTTTTTTATTATTTTGCCTTTCCAGCTGACTCATATGTACAATAAAATGTAACAAGTACATGGAGAGTTCTTTTTTTTTTTTTTAATTGGGGAGGAAGGAATTAAATTTATGTTTAATGTAGGAATATATTTCAAAAGCAAAAATGTTCCTGCATTTGATCACGGTAATATTTCAAGCATTAAAAAATAATTTGCAAAAAATTTATTAATATTCCAAGTATTTTTACCAATCACATACTTGTATTCCTTTTCTGCACATTTTTCCTGAAACTGATATTGTAAAAATAATATTTTTGCTTTACCAGTTACATACATTTCTTCTTCACACATTTTTCCTGAGATAGATACTGTAATACATAAATGTTTTTGTTTTACCTCTTGCATACTTGCATTTCTTTTCCATATATTTTTCCTGAGATAGATACTGTAAAACATATCTTTCTTAATTTCTATGATACAGAAAATGCTGAAATAATTCAAAGTACTGGAAGCTATTCTTCCTGAAAGAAGATAACAGTTCAGATGTTACAGCATTTATTGAGAGGCAGAAGGTCATGATTATCAGCTAAGGTTTCAGATAATTCCTGATTCATTTTTCCATTTGCAAAGGTTTATAGATTTGTTAAATCACAGTGTGCCACTGAATGTGAACTGTGAAATTACATTATGAGTGTTATAAATACAAGTTCCCCTTTTATCACTTATATAGCTATATTCCACTTTTCAATAGACCACATAATTATGCATATACCATTTAATTGATTTTTTCCGAAAGATAAAATGTTAAAAATTGTTTCTATTGATTGGCTTTTGTTATAATTTTTGGTAAAGAAAAATAAATTATTGTTCTCAAGGATGTAGAGCCAATTGTTACTTTTATTTCCAAAAATCAAATAAGCATTGAAAGTGGAATGTTTTTCATAAGATTTATGCTTTTAGGGTCAACTGAACACATTTTACATACAATCTATTGAATCAAATTACAATTTATTGTATATTCAATGCTTATTAGAGTGAAGCATAAAGCAGAAAATTAAAAATTCATTGATAATGGCTGGTTTTTTTTTTTTTTTTTTTTTTTTGAGTAATGTTTAATGCCTGCTTTTACTACTGAGGCACCACAGTTGGTGGACACTGATGATACATGAGATGAAATGGTAAATTGGGAAAGGATGTGTTTTTAAGGAAGGAAACATTCCACGTCTAAGTTTAGGGTACCTTCCCGGCATTTGCCAGTTATAAGGACTGAGGAAAACCTGGAAAAACCCCCCCAGTCAGTGAGAATGGTCCTGGTGGGATTTGAACCCTAGACCTCCCGCTCACGAGTCTGCGCCTTAATGACCTCGGCCACCCGTGGTGGTGATAATGACTGTGATATAATATTAAACTATTTCAGCAAAATCTGGGAGAGACACCAGAGAAAATATTCTACTTAAATTTCATCTCAAAAGCATGTGATATATGTCAAACAGAGATCACTTTCAAGCACCATGAACAGTGTCATACAAGTATGTGCAGTCAGTCTTATACAAAAATAGCTTGTTACTGCATTCTTTGCATAATATAAGCATTCCACCGGAACTTACTGTTCCATGGTATCAAAAGTGTTAAATTATTACTGCTATTTTTTGAATAATAATTGTATGTTCATTTAGTTCAATATTGCCAGCACTCTGTCAACATTATCATAAATTAATTAGGAACTGTTCCTGCTCTGAAGTATTCGGTAAATTTTATGCCTTTTTTTCTTGTCTGTAAGGTATATTTTGCACCTTATTCTGTGCTACAGGGATCTTGGAGTGAAAACCTGAAACTACAATACTAATGACTTTTAACAGTATAACTGCTGCATAATTATCTTAGGTAATGAATTACCAAAGTTGATTACATTTCATACCAGCATCATTAATTTCCTTGTTAAGTGGTATGGTGCTTATGCACTAAATTAACAGCAAAATCAGCAACCAATCAATTAGAATTTTGCTTGTGATATATAAGTCTTGTTTCTGAAGGGATTAGGTGTCTATTAGAAGCAATGAATGTATTTTCAATAGCACAGGTTTAGCATGGGTAACATCAAAAACCTGTATCTATATAGGCATTACCTTTGCATATTTTTGTTCATGCTACAACAAAAGCCTTATCACAACCTTTTATTCTCCCTAGTTTAGAACAGTTGCATTTCATAATGGCACTATTTTGTGCCTATGAATCCTATACTTTTTTTCTAAATTACAAATTATGAACAAATCTGTGCAGTAAATCTTGTACAGCTGCAGCAGTGGCCTAAGCTTTGCTCAAGCTACCAAAGTTCAAATTATATTAATCGTTGAAATTAAAAATCAATATACCTATATTTAGACATAAAAAATTCTCCCACAAACTGTAACAGCAAACAATTTCTAACTAAAAATCAACTTAAACACCAGTAATTGTATCCATGATAGCAAAATATATATTTATATTTTAAACTTTTTATATGTACCACATGAAAACAAAAAGATTCATGATATTGTATCATCATTAGCAAGATATTCTGGGTGCACAGTATATACATGAAATAATAGTTAAGGATGAATAACTGCATATAGTTAAGCTATAAACTACTGTTTTGCATCTTCTGCTGGTTGTTGTTGTTGTTGTTGCTGTGCAGCATCTAACAATGCTGATCTAATTCCTGCTTTCTTCAGTTCTTCTATAAGTTCACCATTCTGGTGCATTTGTAGGACAATATCACAGCCTCCAACAAATTCGCCTCCTATGAATACTTGTGGTATTGTTGGCCAATTAGAATATTTCTTGATTCCTTAAAACAAAATACACAGTTAAAAATAAGCAAGTTTCTCCACTGCTTTATTATGCAAAAACAACAGTTAGACAGCTGTACTATGACACTAAACATTGTTATAAACCATGTCTTTAATCATAACTATACCTAGTGAGATTCGGACATTTCTAATATATTTGTGTATATAATCACCAAATCAGACGCATAATCTTCAGCAATAATCATTGAATTATACTTTAATGTGCACCATGGTAAAAGACACTGCTTATGATGATCGAATAATTGTAAAGATTGATATGAATTTAGGTTATGTTTACATAACTAACCTTCCCTTAGTTCTTCGTCCTTCAGTACATCATGGGCATCATAGCTGACGCCGTGCATTCGAAATATTTGCACAACTGCGTTGCTAAAACCACATCTTGGTTCTTCTGGAACTCCCTTCATAAAAACTACCACTTTCTTATTTTTTACTAATTGATCAATGTTGTCAACAACGGTGGAGTAAAACCGAATAAAGGCTGCCACACTATTCACTGAGTTCCTAAAACTTAAATGGGATGCCTTTAACAGCATATTCATAATTAAAGCTAAAGCCTATAGCTTAATAAACCCTTTTCCGCTAACGCCGCTTCACCGGCTTTAAGTTTGCGCACTTGCGTAGAACACTAATTCTGTCGCACAGTTCTGACGTAAGGCACAGTTCCTTAATGTTTGAAAGCAGTGCAAACAATGCAATCAGCTGTTTAGCTGCCAATAACACTGAACTGCTGCTGCAAGTTTCCCGGCAGGAACGAGCGGAACTTCTCCACCCGCACTTTGTATATATAAATGGATCCAGACAATTAAATCACTGCAATGAGGGCCTTATTAGACAGGTGAAATATTGTAACGGTGGGAACGAAATTTCTAAATAAATGAACAAGGACAGGTAAATCGCTGTAATTTGGGAATTATTAGGCGGGTGAAATATTGTAACGGTGGGAAATGTGCTCTTATTCCAATTCGCAAATATTTCACATTTATTAAAACAATATACTAAGCGTTTTGTGCATAGCGATATTACTTTTGTTGAAAATAACGAATTGAAATTGAAGTTAGGTTATGTCGTTATTAAATCTCAAAAAAAACCATATATTAACTCAAGGCTCTCTTGCATTTCAAATTTATATATTGCATATAATATGAAATAATCAAAGTTAAGAATATGTTTCAATCTTTGGCCCCGCAAGTAAAAGATTTAAATCTTAAATGCAGCAAATGATATAAAATGTCTAAGTCGCCCATTTATTTAACTTACATTGTAGTGTTGGTGGTGCCCAGAAATAGCAATTTCATGCCCTAGCGCATAGAAAAGGCACATTTATACCTTTGCTCAAAATAGATTTAGGGTATTTTATATAGTTAAATTAATGCATAATGTTACAAGAAATCAAACTTTAAATGGGAAAGTGGTAATAGATTTGTGTTGAAACAACGTATTATAGTTAGCAGAAAGTCTTTAATTACCACTGATTATCCACATTAAATTCCATTTTATGATGCCTTTTAAAAGCTAATTTTTAAATGTGTGATGAAGCATATTGTGAAACTGACATTCAGATTCACCAAGGCTGGAGTTTTTGCAATCCAATGATCCCTCAGCTCCCATTTCTTCTTTGACCCTTAGTAAGCAAATGTGATTTTGCTTGTCCATTTCAAATTAGTGAAGAAATGCCTAGCAGCCTTTACACTTGGTGTGGAACTCTATAATTGCTTTTGCAGTACCCTACATGAGCTACATTTTCTGAATAATGAATATGCAGTGATTGCATGTGCTTTCATAGTTTTCCTTGAGTTACAGATCATCCTTTTCCAACAACTGTGCGTTAGTTTTAGCATACAAAAATATTTCAATTTACTTGACTTTCTGATTATTACAGTATAGTGAATGCTGTTCAATACGAACATATTAAATGTTGTATACCTTTTCCTATTTACTGAATTTAATTATATTGAATTGCATAGAGAAAATAAAAATCCAGACTAACTGAAATAATATTTTATGTTTATGCATGTGATATGAGATATAATGATTTTATAGAAATTTGTGAGCAAAAAATGAATAGGGATTATGTTTGCTTTATATACACTTGATATAAAAAGGGTAGTCTACAATCCTGTGTTAAGTATGCTAATCATATGCTTACAACAAGCCTAAACATCAGTACCCTAAGAGAAATATACTAAATATTACCCCTCCCTCATAAATGATTTCGACAGTAAAAGTATTCATGCAGCAACAAAGAAAAATTACTTTTATTAGGAGCCATATCTGAAGAATTAAATATGTCTCTTTTTCAAAATCTTGCAGATTCTGCCAAAGGCCTAACAATATAAATCTTTATTAGTAAACTTCCTTCTGAATAATAGAGAAAGCATAGCAATGAAAAGTCAGTAGATAATATACATATTTGTAAATAACGATTTCCATAATATTAGTAAACTTCCTTCTGAATAATAGAGAAAGCATAGCAATGAACAAGTCAGTAGATAATATAAATATTTGTAAATAATGATTTCCATAATATTAGTAAACTTCCTTCTGAATAATAGAGAAAGCATAGCAATTAATAAGTGAGTAGATAATATAAATATTTGTAAATAATGATTTCCATAATATTATACAAAACCTATCATCTTATCAAAAATGGCTACATAATGTGGCAATAAAATATTCAATATGAGTATTTATGTATGTGGACATAATTAATAACACTGAATTCAATTAAGACTTTAAAATCACTTTATTATGCTTATTTCAATTCAAAAATGAATTATGGTCATATATTTTGGAGAAACTCAGGTTGCGTGTATTCCTATTACAGAAAAAAGCCCTACGAATAATCGTTGATGCATATACCTGCTCGTTCATGCAGAAACCTCTTAGGCAATTTGAAATTTAACTCTTCCATGCCAATATATATTATCCCTCATGAACATTTATATAAGAAATAAAGAAAAAGTTGTGCAAAATGAAAATATACATGACAAGGCTACTAGACAAAACAAATTTACATAGACCGGTTTCAACACTTTTTTAGTCATCATTTTCATTATTATGACAAAGAAAAAACAAATAACTGCTTTTGAACATTTAAAGCTCGCGGTAGTGTTGTTCAACGTCTTCCTTAGTTCGAGGCAACCGCTAGGCGCAGTGGTGCTTACCCTTCAGATGACGCCGTGGTACAGCGACTTTGTGAAACAGTTTCAAACTAACTGCTGTGATTTTGTCATTTCCACCATCTCCACTAAGCAATGGTAACCAATCGGCTTTCTTCGCTACGATTCGCACTCCGGGAGGTATGGATAAACCGTAGCCATAATCTGTCAGCTAACCTCCGGCAAATCCTAAAAACCGGTGCACCCAGTGGTTTAGCGAATAAATCATTGTAATTGTGGCAAACTATTGTTGCAATTCGGAACTAATTCAGCTAGTAAACCATTGTAATTGTGACAGATAATAATAATAATAATAATAATAATAATAACAACAACAATAATAATAAAAATAAAAATAATAATAATAATAATAATAATAATAATAATAATAATAATAATAATAATAATAATAATAATAATAATAATAATAATAAAGCATGGAAAGCTACAAGGGTAAGTCCATCAGTAAGTCCATCCATTCTAGGCTAACCATTTTATAGGTATGATAAAGACAAAAACTATATTTCAATTTTAACATTTATTGAATTTTAGCATGCATTGTTATATTAATTACTTACACATACGTTCAACGGCTATATCAAAGTAAACAACATCTAATAATAAACCAGCAAACTAAATAACATATATCCTAATCTAACTCTTGAATGAAAAAAAAACCTGTTGAAATCCGCGTAGAATTCTCTCGCATCTTCAGGTTTTTCAAAATACTTATTTAAAGCTGTTCTTTCTTTTCTTCTCTTTGCGCACCATATTTTTCTTTGATATCTCTGAAATACTTTAACATCAGTTGAATGCCAAGATTTTTCTTCTTCTTTCAGCTGGAACCGGATCACCGATATTTCAACTTTATTCAGAATCTTTTTGTACACGATTACACGTTGATCATGGGCGTCAAATGCCAAGCTCTAACTGTAGTATAAGGATCATCACACCATTATGTACGCAGCCGTGTATTTACATTTTTGCTATCTTTATCATCATCGTTGCTCTATTTATACTATTTTAGAATTTCAAATTTAAGTTTATTTTTTGAACACAAGCTATCTTTTCTTGGATCTGTGATTCTTAATTATACTTTTTTTCATGGTGAGCTCCAAAACTAGCTTTTGGCTTGTTATACAATCTTTCTATTTGCTGTACTTCATCAATAAGTCCGATGCTTAGAATAAGGTATCTGTTAATATAAAATGCTTTAGCAATGCGGCACAGAGTTTGTGGCATTTTACCCAGTAATTCTATCATAGCAAGTATGCAAACTATTTTGAATCCCTAAGAAAGAAGAACATCTAATACAGCAGGAAATTAGAATAGAAATCAGTTGCAGTTTACATTTAAATTAAAGCTTTTCTTCCCTTTTTAAAATCACAATGAGCAGCTTAAGTTTCAATCATATATAAAAATGCATGAATTTAAATGTACATTACAGTTCCGGACTTCGGAAGAGAATTTGTATTGGGGAGTAACTTAGCATTTTGCAATAGTGGATCATGATATCTCTCATGGGTTTTGCTATATCTGACACCCTACATACTTGTTGATTTGTTTTATTTACGAACGCTCTTTAACACCTCAGGTCATCAGCGTCCCATTCAATTCAGGGCGTGAAACTGCCGACAAATTTTGCTCATAGGCCTCTTTTTTCAGGCTTGAGGTTATTTTTCGTGCTGTAAATGTATGACACGGAACCCACGGCTTTACTTCCCTTCCGAAGGATGTCATACTTAGGATTTTTACGCCCGAAAAAATCCACAGATTCTGGCCGAGTTTGAACCCGCAATCTTGGGTTTAGAAGGCAAGTATGATTACCACTACACCACCAGAACCGACTCTCTGCATGCTTGTTTATTGTAAACAATTTGAAACTGAAAAGAGTGCAACGAGAGATGCAACTTCCTCTGTATCTATACGCGGATGCTGACACAGCAGAAAGTAATAATTGCAGTTAAAGAAATTTCTTCGATAAGAAATGCTTTCTCGCCCACTCAAAAAATAGCATTGTTACAACAACCCCACAGTATCAGATAGCAATGTATCCTCGCTGATTACCGAGTCAGTTTCCTTGCTATCCTGTTCAGTGTTAAAACTCTTATGCGGGGGATCATGAATGTGTAGCGATATTGACGACAATCGTTAATACTCAATTTATAGGTCTCATGACTGGGATATTAGAATGTTTGTTAAAGAAAGAAGATATCCGAAGATAATACTTCGTCGGTTTCTAGTGCTACAGCCACCACACCAAAGGTTAAGCTAGTTTATGTTAACCCGGGTCAGGAAAAGGAGCAACGTGTTCATCAAAAGCAACGAACATGGATAACAATTACTCTGCATGTTCTGGATGTAAGATGTTATTTAAAAAGCAGCTATCCAATAAGCAGTGACTTAAGATATGAACTTATCAACAATCCTTGGGTACCTTACACAACATATAACTTCAGAAGAGCAGTAGGAAATCAACCATTCCGATATCAATGGCTTACTGATTACTAGTCTTTGTTTGTGTACTCCGTTAAACAGATAGGTGCTTTGGATTAACCCTGTGTGCTTTTTCAACCGAAAGTGCATCGTGGTAGTCAAGTTGCATTTATAATGCGTGCTTTTACTAAATATAACATATCCACGAGTCAGAGGAGAGCATAGCTGAGAAATCATTTTGGCATCGCGAGGCTGTGAATTAGTAATTTCTTGAATGTGATGCAAAACAAATAAATCATTTTGGTGCAGGTAGATCATGCTTATCAAAGAGAAATTGGGAGAGGGGAAAAATGCAAATGCTATATCCTATAGTTTCTTGCATGTTTTGTTGTTAAACTTGTGGCTTACCTCTTTGCGACAAGGATTCATCTTTCGGCGTTTTCCACGTTTTCTGAATTTTAGAGTCGAAATGCGGAAACCCATTTTAAAAGATCAGTTTGATGCCTGTAGCGGAAATGTTAAACGTACTTCCGATCAAATTCAAAATGAACTGATAACATTCTGCGGGAAAATTGTTGGAAAACACTGATTTCATTACTCACGATCAGGGAAAATACCGCATTATAAGTGCCAGATATAGCGGAAAAGAGTGCGCTTTGAGGACAACAGTAGCACTGTTCACATTATCTGAGAATTTCTGGGATTTACATCACTGAATGATCTGAATGCTTTCAGCATAGCAAACTCCATTATTTCATTTTTAACTGAAGGGGGTGTTGAAATGAACGAGCTTGTTGGCCAGGAATATGACGGCTGTTCACCCATGACTGTCAAAGAAAATGAAGCGCCAAAACGAGTTAAAATCCGTATCCTAAAGCTCTACTTTTTCTGTTTAGTGTACTCAATAGCGGCCCGAAAGACTAGACGTTACAAACCGACGGCTTGCAACGGCTGAAGTCTCTAACGGCAACGAATAAAGTTCATGATTTTAATAGCAGGGATTACTTAAACAAATAATTTCCTTGTTAGCTCAGTTGGATAGAGCATTGTGCTACCAATGTGCATGTCATGAGTTCGATTTCCCACGAATAAACTGATCCTTTCTCATTTGTAATCTTTTTTTCTCACTTATAATCTTCATAATTTGTTCATTTGGAATAAATATTACTTTTTCGGTCTCTCTTGTAAACTATTCTTGAATTCCCCAATCTATGGTTGTTAAGAAGACTTTTAACAATGAAGTTAATTGCCATATTTGGATGAGTTTTCGGCGCTGGAACTTAACATTTTCTTTATTCCGGACAAGATTAGGATGCTCCTTTCAGCAACAAAGAGATCAAGGCAACAGGTTGGGGAAGAGAGCTTATGATGAATGCAAGTGTATCCCAAATATGTTCGAAATATAAAATGTAAATTAGATTCCAGTGTCAATAATATATCGTAATTACATCCATATGGCAGTCTATAATGAAATAAATTCAGCGCTATTAAATGTTTATAGATCATTTGCGAAAAAATGCTAGATTAAGTAATTCGTGCACTGGGGTCAATGAACCTCCGCTATGAAAGAAACCGTATGCGATTATGAATCATGAGTCATGATGGAGAAGGTGGAACAAATGACCAACATCACCTAATGAGTGTAATGGAAACTAAACATGTTGGGTGTTCGAGTTAAATATACAGTGCAGCAGCAGTTTCAGATGTTCATGAGTTTCCTCTATTTACTTATTCCTTCATGGCGAGGTTTCAAACAAACATATACTGCATTTACATTTTGTCCCTGCTTATTTTTAGTACAAACACATAAATGCATAATTACAATTACAAATACTCACACAGACGTACAACACACAAACGAACTAGGTTATGAGGAAAATGTATAAACACAGTGGGAAACACAAACCTGCAAAATTGAGGTCATTGAAAAGTGTTTGAAAAATTTCAGCTTATTTTCACATAATTTGGTGTACTGATGTAAACTTTACCCCCATCCTTTCTAAATTACATATTGGTTTTCCACAAAGTGAAAGTGAAAATATGGGAAAGGAGTATATACAATGGAAGCACTCACTGAAATAAAACTAAAATTATTTCCGTCTGTGTTTTTTTCGGGGCAGAAATTCCTTTCTAAACTCTAATTACGTTTATAAACCCTGATAGTGCTGTGGTAGCTCTCTGTGAAGCCTCGGTCAGTTGTCTGCAATCATGTAGATATCCACCCTAGTATCTACGTTGCATTTCTTTGTCAATTTGTTGAAATCTTTCGCTGTGCTCTTCACTGACAGTACCCAGATTTTTGGACAGTTAGTATGTATAATAGATGCTAAATGCGCTTTTGTAACGAAATCTGTAATGTTTCTTTCACCAAAAAGTTTCCACAAATATAACAAAAAGTATCAGGGGTGTAGTCATCTTTTAAACCAAAGAAAACCATCTATTGAGAAAAAAGTAAACTTGCACAAATTTCAGTAGATACACTGGAATAACAGCCATTCTACACAAAGTTAGCCCACAGAAGTTCAAATGATAAAAACAATGCAGGAAAGTAACAATGCATCACACCAAGTCACAAGTCATTAATTGTGGGAAAGCAAAAATGGAAGGATTGCCAATAACATGAGAATAAAATGTAGTTTCCCAGAATCACCTAGTGAAAGAATATAGAATTAAATATTCTGCAAAAAATTAGACGTGCCTAAGTTCTTCTGTACTACTTTCATTCATATAGTAACTATGTTATTAATTATGATATATAAATAAAGACGACTATTCCATAAATACATATAAACATTTTAAATGGGTGCAATTACAATTTTGTACATTAAATTTTAGTTACTTTTAATCGGCGTACCAAAATCTAAAAAAATCAGCCTTTACTTTTCAGAAAATTCTTCTTTTGCAGGCCGTATAATTTGAGTGTAATTTTTTAATTGTTAAGGCGTGTCAGAACTGTTGACAATTATATTACGTCATTGCTTACCGCGTTAAATAAAGTGTAAGTACAGTGGCTCGGTAAACTGTACTCCTCCGCCCCTTTGCAAGTTTTATTTTGTCTAGACTAAAATCAGTGTTGCAGGGGTAGTCACATCAACAGAGCGCATGATCCCCCGCGTCACGCGAGCCTTTACAGCAAAGTCGGACGTCAGTGCTGCGGAGTTCATTGACTTTTTGTGTGAAGATGAACGATAATAGTGAAGGCGCTTGTTAGATTTTCAAGTAGATTCATTTTTGATTTGAGAGGATGCGGAATACATTTGAAGACTCATGTCCACATAGCATCTTTGTACAGATGGAAAAGCAACGATGAGAAACAAAACGTAACATCATAGTAAATTTCTTACTATCGAGAGATGTTTCCAAGGCTATTTCCTTTCTTTCTATCAACCGCAACATCACAAGCATCCTACATTTTTCATAATGTGCAGCGTCTAAGTCCAAGTGGATAGGTATGCTCGCAATACTACCCTAAATTAGATTCAGTGACTATAGTTGAAAACCGAACGCTGCATTACTTGGCAAGAGTGAAAAATACCGCCTGTGGTGCCTCAGTAGTAAAAACTGGCGTTAAACACTACTAAAATAAATAAAAAATCAAAAAAGTGGGAAATGGTGCTTAGTTTTTCGTTTACCAACACATGTTAGCTTCCAAGTTATAATACAAAAAAGAAACAATCTCGCAAACGAACTCGAATCTGGGCCAATCTTGAGACACGACGCAAATAAACCCTAGTCTTGCTCCCTTCATTAGACAGAGGAGTGATAGAAAGCAAATTGTATAGTATTAGCTTCCCACGCTAAAGGCTAACGTCGGATTTCCTTAGATTCTTAGGTCCAATTGCAGGACCATTTAGATCTATAGTAATATACAATGGCATGTTCTTTAATGCTTCATATTGAGTGTAGACAAGGTTACAATATCTGCAGTTTCAAAGCCGCTCTGAATAACTGGGGAGTGGGGGGGTAAGAAATTGCGCATGACAACATGATCTTTTGTTAAGCCTGCGCGCCTACTCTTTTAATATGCCGACATTAACCTTTAGAGGGGGACGATAATACTCATTACCTAGTGGCTAGAAACTCTAGAATTATGAGCCCTGATTGTAAAAGAAACTTGTGTTTAGAGGCATATGTCTCTAAACCAGTAAACGGGTTTCATCCCTAGTAAGGATAAATTCCGTTTATTTTCCGAATGCATTTGCTTCATACTGAATTAATTTCACCTATTGACTAAGGGACCAATGATTGACATGGGAGTTAATAGTGGAAACATTTGTTCTACACAGAAGAACGTGCTCAAGGTGCATAATTGGTGACCCGAGAGTCGTGGACTTCCGGTTTCTCAGTATCGATGGATTTTAATACGTTGAAATAGGTGTCTTTTCAGATAGTTTTACAAGCGTAGTACTAATTACATGCCATGGAGTCCTATATTGCCTTTTGGAGCAGAATGGTAAAGTGAGGCAAGGTAACCGCTAATAATAGGAGAGTTTCTAAGCTAGCAAGAAAACATCTGAGCGACCGCCTCCGCAGTGTTTGCGACTATGAATCTGGAGGTTCTGGGTTTAATACCGGTCATGTCAAGCTGTCTGATTTTTTTTTTTTTTTTTTTTAAATTTTCCTTACCCCTGAGAAGGCGAATGTCAGATAGCTTTAAGGTGCCAAGAATTCCGAGCTCATTTGCGCCATTCATTCATTAATTCATTTCATTTTATTCCCTTCGTAACAAGCAACAACACAACAAAACAAGAAAAATCGAACTATCCTTATCTCTAGAAATAATCTAGCCTATGTCTTCGAAAGCGCGGAGCTTCATAAAAACTTATATATGTACATAAAACGCGAGAAAAATATATACATTCAAGTCATTAGAAAAGCTTAATATTTTTACAATTTTTTTTTTCATTTTGTATAATTAGTGTATAAATTATTAATTGTATATGAAGCACCCAAAATACCTAAATGGCACAAAGGGTATAATAGGTTCAAAAAAAAAACAACACTGACTTCAAAATGTCGTTAGGTTTTAAATGCTTCCATAAAGCTTCTGGTTTCATTCCTGTTAATCCGTTTCGATAAATGCATAAAAGAGGAAGACACTAGAAAAGAAGAATATATACCAGTTTGAGAGTTGAATATTAACACTGATATTGTTTTTGTCAACAGTATAAAATGCATTATGCCACTTAAGGTGTCTGCTGGTATCCTTATCATGATTCTTGCGGATTAAGGGCCCAAAAAGACAACCTTTATAAAAATAAATTATATTGTGCAAATAAAAGCATAATATCACCATTTCTGGGAATTTTTGTTTAATGTTGTTGACGTTAAAATAGCAGACAAAATGCCACAAGTTTCAACCGTGAAAAGCATTGTATTGTGGAAACGAAAGTATTACTGTCAGGATATCAGCAAAGCGAAATTATCATTGATGTGGTCTAACCGAAGACCGCTATCGCTAGGTAAGTAAACGTTTGTTAACGCCCCAATGCTGTCCGATTGTTAACAGGAAAATGTGATTATACTCTGAATCTCATCAATTTGCTTTTGATCTCTAGCAATGCATCATACATCTTTATCAGTAACGTGATAGCCCAGAGTTGCATTCCGCCTTTACACTCCATTTCTAATTTTATTCTTTCGTTTAATTTTGCAGAAATGTAATATGCAGTATTTGATTTAAGCTTAAAGGAGTGAAATTATAAGAGAGTAAATGTTTAAACTGTCTAGTATATTCGTATTTCATTATTATTAGATGTGTATGAAAAAGTAAAGCACAATAAGGAATGTTTGACATGCATAATTATAATAAGTATATCACGAGAGGCTCTGAGATAGTCCTGATTTATCTGGAAAACTCGGACCCTTGAGCGATATTCATTTGACTATTTCACGAATAAAATAAGAATTTCAGTATAATTCCTCTAAACTTGGCTTACAAAATTGTAATAATTTATATTTACACTTAACCTTTTCAAGCCATATGCCTAATATATATATATATAGTTGAAATTTGCGCACAGAATATTTATATTTGTAAATGTTGTGCTTATGAATATCTACTTGAAGAATCTTCCATTTTGCATTATGATTTTCATTGTACATACTTTTGTTGCTATCAATAGCTCCCGACCGTCGCTAACAAAATTGTTCAGGGATGCGTGCCTAGGAATTATGTAAGAGGGGTATAGTGTTGGCTACACTGACTACAAAACAAATGCACTTCGCTTGATAAAACGGATTTGATACTTTTTTCATAATACTTTCACTGCAATATCTGGCTGTGATTGATCAAAATTCAAAATTTTGTTTCGTTTCGATTTTAAAATGACGTCATAAAAGTGAAATAATCATAATAAAATATAGTACAGGTCACTAATGATTCTTCATCTAGGCGACTGGAGTTTAATATAATGGTTCGACATTTGTGATGGAAAAGCGACACTTGGGCTCTTTTATTTTGAATCAAACGCATCTCACTAATTGCTACACGTTCTTCTACACTAATCTGAAGATCTAAGAAAATGACATAATACAGAGTAATAATGCACAGGCTCTCACGCGAGACACTTTCGTGCGCCGCCTGTTGCCCATTACGGTTTCCCATCAGTAGAAACATAAAACATTTCCTTAATATTTTAGAAAATAAAAACAAATTAAACGCTTGGCAACAACTAGCAACTAGTAGCGCGCAAGTTCGTGCGAGTGTTGTGTATGAAATCAGCATTCCCCCCCTCCCCCAAGCATTCCTTCATTTACTATATCAACATCATAAAGCCTGCATAGTGTGAGTGGTAGAGGTAGGAAATGGTAACCGTTGTTTTTGGAACTATTTATAATGCATTATACACATATACGTGTTCTCAATTTTGCTGTTGTCAGTAAGCTTTTAGATGCTAATTCTCTTGTACATACAGCTAATGGATTAACAAGTGCATTGATATTGCAAACAATGATGCTGGCAAAATAGAATATCTCACTCTCTTTCGTATTACTATTCATTTTTTTTATCTCTTGTCTTAATTTTCACTGTTTTCAGTCCAGTCCTTGCAGAATAATGAAAATTTCAAAGATCATTGTCTTCGCTCTTTCCCCTTTAATAATAATTATAATGATAACAGTGTGAGGGGGTGCTAATAGATATTTGGTTTTATAGGAAAACACATACTGGATTTTAAAAAAATGTTCTATACATCCTCCCCTTGAGCTCAACACACACTAGTGAGATCGTTCTTCTATCTTCTTTAACAACAAGCCTTTCCCAACTTTTTGGTTGTTTTACAAACCATGTAACCATAACTAATATAGCTTTCGTATTAGTTGAAACATTTCTTTCTTTGAGGTTATTTTCGAGATTGCATTGGAAGTAGTTTTCCAAAGGATCCAAATCAGGTGAACAAAGTAGACGTTTCCGAATTTAGAAATAAAGATCTACCCATTTCTGCTGCGTAAGTAGTATATATCCCTTTTCCGGTGATTAAATTGATATGCAAATGATATCACAAGTGGGGGTGCAGTGGGGTTGCTTTGTGGGCGGGGTTCTTCGTTGGTTGTGGAGGTGAAGGTGTGGTGGAGGCGATGGTGGGGAGGTATGATGCTGGTAGGGGCTGGAGTGATGAGAGGGAGGTACAAATTGATGTCAAAATCTCAATTTAAATTGTCGATCAAGCATTCAATTTAAATCACCGGAAAAGGGGTATTTTTATTATACATAAATTAACATATACATTTAATGTACCGGGGGGTGTTCACACACAAAAATACGCCAAATGATACCGTAATTAAGACAGATTCCAACATTCCTTACCCCTTCCGCCACTGGGATTCCAGTTCCCCACTGACACGCTCGCACCTACGTGTTTAACAATAGGATATTGTATTCCCGGGCAGCCAGCCGGCTCTTTTGTTTAGCCGTTTTCTGGAGTGAGAGAGAGAGAGTTAACCGACCAAGTGTTGTCTGACTGCCAGGTGTGTCGTTTCACACATATTGAAAAAACTGTTTCCTTAAAATGTATTTATCTTTTCATAACGATTTTTATGTAATGGACCAGAAAGTCAACAGCTAGTGCGTTTTCTATTTCTAAACGAATATTGTCACTAAAGAAGAAAGGTTCTTTCCAATAGATCCATTTGTATATTTCGTTTAACAAACCTTCGGACCTCGCTTGTCTTTTCATTGGTAGTATGGGGTGACATCTATGGATTTCTTAAAAGCTGTATGATTTTAAATGAATTCAGAGTAGCACCACCTGGCTTAAAATGTATTTTTTTTCTTTTCAAGGTTTTTTTTTGTACTGAACCAGAAAGTCAAAAGCTATATGTGTGTTTTCTCTTCTAAACGAATATTGTACTAAAGAAGCAAGATTCTTTCTTATAGAGACACCTGTATATTTCTTTTTAACTAGCGAAAACCCCGTCACCCGTATTTCTCATTTGTTAGCTGTGCATGGTTTTCTTAAAAGATGTATGGTTTTTAAAACAATTCTGAGTAACAACACCTGCTTTAAAATGTATTATTTTTTCTTTTCATGGCAATTTTCTGTACTGGCCCCAGAAAGTCAAAAGCTATATATGACTGTTTTTTTTCTCTTCTAAACGAATATTGTTACTAAAGAAGAAAGGTTCTTATAGAGAAACCTGTATATATTTATTTTTACGTGGCGAAAATTCCGTCACCTGCATTTCTGATTTCATAGCTGTGCTTAATAATACCACACCTCTTGGTAACTAAAAGCAGAAAGGTTTTTTTCTTATAGAACCATTCTAAATGTATATTGTCACTAAAGAAGAAATGTTCTTTTTTGTAGATCCAGGATTTTTCTTTTCTTAGCTATGCTTAGTAGTACAACCCCTTTGTCACTAAAAATATAAAAGGTGTTCTTTTTCGTATTTCTTTTCAAAACCATTTTATGTGGCGAAAAACCGTCACCTGTATTTTCTCTCTTTCTTAGCAAAATGAATGCCTTCACCCCACCAAAGCCTGTTTGTACGGTGATTGGTTGAAGGGTTACGCATGCGCAGTAGAAAGCCCGTGTACGGTGATTGGTTGAAGGGTGACGCATGTGCAGTAGAAAACCCGTTCTCATTGGCTGTGGGCGTGGTCTTAGGAGTGGAGTGTTATGTATAAAAGTTATGGCGCGCCAAAAGGTAGTTACATCTCGTGGTAAACATGTCTACCATCTACAAGCTTACTCTCAAGAGTCGGTCCTGGTGGTGTAGTGGTTACCATACTTGTTTCCTACACCAAAGATCGCGGGTTCGAACCCGGCCAGGACCGATGGATTTTTTCGGGCGTAAAAATCCTAAATATGGTTTCCTTCGGAAGGGAAGTAAAGCCGTGGGTCCCGTGTCGTACATTTACGGCACGAAAAAGAACCTCAAGCCTGAAAGAGAGGCCTCTGAGCAAAATTTCTCGGCCGTTTCACGCCCTGAGTTGAATGGGACGCTGGTGACCTGAGATGTTAAAGAGCGTCCATAAATAAATCAATCAAAACAAAAAACTCTCAAGAGAGCAGCAAGGTCGGCAACAAAGACTGCACAGGTAAATATTCTATTGGGAATGGTGATGACTGTGTTCACCCTTCTACCAGCACTGATGACTGCGATTGACCTTCTACCGTCAATGAGACTTTTAGAAATAATGGTGGTGAACAGCTTTCTACCGGAAACTCCTCGTCTGGTATCGCCAAAAGAACACGCAGCGGGGACAAACTTACTCTAAAGAGAGCACGCAGTGGACATGAGTGGAGTTTAGTTGACGGCTTCACATCAATTTTAGATGAGGTCGTCAACAAAGGTGATAAGTCTTCTATTAGTAATGGTGAGGACCGTGATCATCCTTCTACCAGCACTGATGACTGTGATCAGCCTTCTACCGGAAACTCCTCGTCCGATGGGGGTGCGTCTTCTATCGGCAATGGTATTGGTAGTGATCGCCCTACTATCAGCAATCATGACTGCGATCAACCTTCTACCGGAAACTTCTCGTCCGGTGGGGATGCGTCTTGTACCGGAAATGGTGGTGGAGAAACTTCTATTGGCGATGAACGATCTGCTGCTGATCATCCTGCTGCTAGCATTGAGTCACAGGTAAGTGCAACCTTGCAACCTACTTTCCAAATTATAAACCATAGCCAGAGGGCAGCTAAAATTTTTATTTCTGGGTATGCTGAAACTGAAATTATGGTGAGTTCGATGCCTAAAGATACAGATCCTAACCAATGGGTTTCTAAGATATTTCATGATTGTTTATCTTTTGTTAATGACAATCTACTTAAGAATAAGTCAGGTTTCATAGGAATAACCATTCATGATACCTAATATCCTGCTAGGCCATTTAACATGAGTGTTCATAGGTTTGATCAGGTGAATCCCGGAGCCATATTGAAATCAATGGAGAAAATAATGCAAAGTAACAAAGAATTTTTGTTGGGAGGGGCGAGCAAAATTTCGTGTATTTGGGCAAATGAAATATCAGGTTCATGCTACAAACGCTGCGACGACTGTAGTAAAAACAGAGGAATTGTAGAAATGAAAATCAAAGACAATCTTTGTCTACCTAGAGCCATAGCACCGTGCAAATCCAAAATTGACGGGGATGTTCATTATGATTCTATTAAGCGCTATGACCATCTACAAAAACAAAAGGCTGTAGAGTTGTGTGAGAAAATAGGTAAAACCAATGGCCCGTTTACAATTGACGACGTGAAACTCTTTTGAGATGGTACTAAAGGAGTATTCCATCACTGTTTTTGGCGGCCATAATGGCAAAAATCTCCTCTACAAGTCGGAAATTAACTCCAATAAACATATCGATGTAATATTTCCACGACAGTCATTTTCACGCAATTGTAAACCTACACGGGGCATTCATGTGTAAGCGGTATTGCCGATATTGTAACTTTTGCTTACTAAATAAAAAATAAAGTGATCTAAAGGGTGTCAAGAGTCGACAGAGGTGTCCAATTTCATTTGATAGGTATGTGAAATGTGACTCCTGTCATCGCGATTTCAATGGGCAGACCTGTTTTAATAATCATTTGATTAAGGGAAAATATTACCATAAAACCATGTCAGTGTGTGACGCAGAAAACGTATGCCCGTTGTGTAACAAACTTATGAATATGAGGCTTAGGAAAACTCCTCCCCAGTGCGGTGAAATTTATTGTGCTACTTGTAAGATCCGTAAATGCAAACCACGAGTGTTACATTCAGCCGTACAATTTTACAAAGGAATTTTCGAAAGAATTTCGTGTTCATGTTCATAGATTCCGAGTCTGCTCAGAACACTCTTTATTCCGCAGGGGTGTTTGAACATATTCCTAATCTATGTGTAATGTATAAGACCTGCGGCCTGTGTAGACGAGTCTCATAAGATGTCCTATTGTACGCAGTGTGGTGTTAATGAATGGGTATTTGACAAGGAGTATGTGAAAGAATTGTGACCACATCACACAGCCCGAGTTTGAATCCCGAGACATTGTCGTCATAGCACACAACTTGAGGTTGTATGATGGGCAGTTTCTGTTAAAGCACATGGTGGGCAGCCTTAATTGGGTCCCCGATCTCATTAGAATGGAAGCAAAATTTACAGAATGAAGTATAAATGTATGACTTTTCTAGACTTTGAATTTCAATCCTATGCCACTGTCTCGCTTTTCAAAGACATTTTCACTCCCCGAATATAAAGGATATTTTGCTTACCTGTTCAACACCAAGAAAAACGAAAAGTATGCTGGTCCTGTACACGAACAAAAATATTACTGCCCTGATGGCATGAGTGTTAATACTCACAAGACTTTCGAGCAGTGGCATAATGAAAAGGTGTCCTCAAATTATGTCTTTGGCATGAAAAAAGAAATGGTGGCTTACTGTAAAACTGGCGTTCATCTCTTGAGTCAGGGTGTTTCCAAATTTAGGAAGCAATTGATTGACGAGAACGGTATTGACCCGTTTAGAGAATGCGTCACCATAGCTCAGACATGTTTGAATGTTTACAGGAAACGGCTCATGCCATGAAATAAATTCCACTTATTCCTGCAGGTGGATACCCCTTAGTTGATAAGTAATCGCGGGTAGAGTGTATCTGGATGTCTTGGTTAAAACAGCAGCAATCAATCATCATAAAGCACGCTTATCGGTGCCTGGAAATTAAACTTTTAGAGCATAAAATGGACGAGTACAAAAAAGAAGGGAAATGTATCTATTTTATTTCGTGGATGCTTCCTGCACGGTTACACACTTTGTTACCCGAATAGGAATTCTAGATTAAACAACAAGTGTAACGAGACCATGCGTTCCAGATATGAGGACACCGTGAGGGTTATGAAGATTTTTTTTCATTGATTGATTTATTTATGGACGCTCTTTAACAGCTCAGGTCATCAGCGTCCCATTCAACTCATGGCGTGAAACGGCCGACAATTTTTGCTCAGAGGCCTTTTTTTCAGGCTTGAGGTTCTTTTTCGTGCCGTAAATGTACGACACGGGACCCGCGGCTTTTCTTCCCTTCCGGAAGCCATACTTACGATTGTCACGAAGATGATGAGAGATGCTGGCTACCAGTGATCGAGATGTGTGAGTGTGAGTTCAATGTCTTGATTAAGGCCAATGGGGTTTTGGCAGAATTGTCAAAAGTTTTCTGTACTCCGAGCCTCTCAACCCACGAGATGCCTTCTTTGGTGGACGTACAAATTGTACGAAAACCTACTGGAGGCCTCTGGAGATATGAAAATGTTTTACTACGATGTGTGCAGTTTGTACCCGTTCGCAAATAAAACCAAGGCTTACCCCGTTGGACACCCAAAGATTCATGTGGATAATTTACCAAATTTGCAAGATGTTGAGAGTGGTGTTGTAAAGTGTGAAATTTTTTCCCCGGAAAGGATATACCACCCCGTCCTGCCATCATTCAAAATAGACAAAATACTCGACACGAAAGGTCACGGTCAAAATAAACATTTTTTGATCAAGTGGAGAGGTTATCCAGTTAAGTTTAACTCGTGAGTTCTGGCTTCAACTATGAATTCGATATGATTAGAACAAATCCATTTTCCCTCACGCTCGTGAGTAATGCCTCTATGGGTCATTTCACTGAACAATACAACTTCCAGATTTTCAAACATCTTACCCGAGAGAATAGTGATGCAAAGAGAATGGGAAATCGCACTGCAAAAGTTTAGGTACCCTGTGAAAATCTATAACGTAACAAATCACGATAATCAAATCATTGGACCATGTATATGGTAGCACAGTGACACATTCAAAATTTAACTTACAATTGCCACATGGTATTGTACACAATTCTAAGGATTTGGTACACGCTCAACTCTGTTATACGCGAAAATATGCAAGTCGAAGACTTTTTCAATTATGATGAGAACAAAAATACTGCCAGCATTAACATCAAAGTCTCACAGACCAGTCATGTTCCCACCAGCAAATATGTAGGATATGTATAAAAGGCTGAGTCCTCCAGGAGAAGTGTATCGAAAACAGAAATTAATCCTCCTGAAGATATTAACCAAAAGTTAAAAATCAAAGCTGGAACTTTTACTCCGACTAGGACTCCTCCGAAACCTATCAATACTAAACCACCAAATCCTCGTAAGCCAGTCACTCCTCCTACACCGGAAACGCAGGAGAGATCTGACAATCCTCCTAAACCTACGCCAAAGAATCTCATACAAGTATTGGTTTTGTCACCATCTTTGGCCAAGATGATGGGGTTTCGAACCATACACCAACGTGGTTGAACAGGAAATTGGCAAACAGCCAGTGGATCTGTATATGGGTTCCCTTACGAGATGTTCATTTACTGTAATCTGATAGTACCACAAGTGATGGGCAACACGTATGTGCAAGTCATTGAAAACATCTCTGTAGAGTATGAAAAACGTAACAACAACTGAACGAATATTTAAATGTCCTTCGTACCACTTAAAACGAAAACGGGAAAGAAGTGTTTCTACCTACAAGATTTAACAATCTTTCTGCAGAACTCATCAACCAGCTCAACTCGTTCGACTTTTACGTCGCGTACCAAGGTGAAGAGGTGCTCAGAAACGGCTACCGGAGACACGCATTGAAGTTTACACCAAAATAAACAACATGGCGTGTCAAACGGATCCTGTGGGGGTAGGCAACAATGTATTTGTCAAACTAGTTTTTGACAGCCAAAATCACGTCACAACAAGCGGTGTGTATCCTGAAAACATCACCCTCATCTCAAAAGAAATCTCCTTCTTTGGCGAAGACAAAACTGTCACCGTCAAATTAGCAACCAACTACTCCGATGTCGTGGAAGTCAGGTGCCTCTCGTCTAAAGCACTCCACTACGGCATAGATGCACGCTGCACCTCGGAATCATTGACAAGACACCAACCCTAGAGTACAAGGTCACACCGACAGGATGCTTCACAACCGCATCCATCAGCGATTTCGTCGTCCCCATCGCCATTCCGTCGGCCCAGGAACACCTCAATAACTTTTCACTCACCTGCGTCACCACACCACACGAGGAGGAAAGCAGCAGCGACGAAGACAGTGAAGTGTCGTTTGTCAAAAAGACATATACCACATATTTTAAAATACTTTTATTGTAAATCCAGCGCCGACACAATTTTTATAAAGCCGCCTGTATGTACCGCCATAAAGGGTAAAACCAACCAGTGATGTGTGAACTGCACCGCCATTTTTGTAAAATCCCCGACATTTTTGGTAAAGGGGTAAAACTCTCACAATTTTTGTAAACCCTCCTGTGTGTGAGCCGCCATAAAGGGTAAAACTCACCAGTGATGTGTGAACCGCATCGCCATTTTTGTAAAGGGGTAACACTCTCCATGTTAATTTTCACGTTTGTATAATAAAAATATCCTGCGCCATCATGCCATAAAGGAGTAAATCCCACCAGTGATGTATGAACTGCACGGCCATTTTTGTAAAACCCCGCAATTTTTGTAAAGGGTAAACCCTCTATTTTGTAAAGGGGTAAACCCCCCTCCATTTTGTAAAAGGACCCCCATTAAATGTATGTTAATTGTCACATTTGTATTAATAAGTACAATAAAACATTCAGTGCCATCATTTTGCCTTTTTAATTGCATTTAAACCAATCCTTTTATATCACATTAAATGTATACCTTAATTTTCGGTATAGTAAAAAATACCCCTTTTCCGGTGATTTAAATTGATAAACTTTGATATCAAATTGTACCTCGTCACTTCCACCGCACCCCCACCAACCACACTCCCACCACCACCCAACCACCCCACCCCACATTCCGCACTTTTGATACATTTGCATTTCAATTTAATCACCGGAAAGGGGATATATACTACTTGCGTAATTGCTGCCCTTTGGAGAGATACTGAACATTTCTTTAAAAAGATTTCCTCAACATTGTTGTTTTAATATGTCAAAAAGCTTAACACAGAAGTGCTGTAATGGTTGTACCAATTTCCAGAAAGTCAAGAAGCAAAATGCATTTATTCCAGAAAAAAGAAATAATGACTTCTATGTCTCGAACTTTTTTGGACGTGGGGAGCCACTATACCTCCATTTGGGTAACAATGCAACTGTTCTATGGAATCCTACAACAACTATTCAAAAACATCCCGAGGTAAGCATTTCTTGTAAGCATTAGGGCATTTGGCAACCCATTTTGCTGAGAGCTTTCTCGCGTCTAAAACTTAATGAATAACATGTCATGCTCATCCTCGGATATGTTACGGGTATCTGCTATGTTTTTAGTGGAAATTCTTCGATCTTCCAGGATCATGAAATGAATGGCATCCACGATTTTTGGAATTGTCGCTTGTGTTGCTCATCTTCTGTGTTGAAGTGGTTTGTTCAAAAGTAGTTAACTCGATTCTTGACCGTGAAATAGGAATGGTACTTATCACCTGATGTAGCTAAATTATAATTTGTGTTGCCGAATTCCTTTTAGGAAAAGATATTTCAACACTTTCGGCTCTCTTGTAGTGAAATTTCTACCATTCTGTACCATTCTTACTTCAGATCTACAGAGAAAAATAACTAATCACAATAAAAATACAAAAATTAGGCCACATACTACAGAAACATTATACATGACATAAGAATTACTGGTTTAAAATTATGTTATATAGAAATGCCAAATGCCAAATGTCTATCTGCAGGCGGTTCGTAATGCAAGAATTCCGTTTACGTTAAACAAAAATTTAATATTTTCTAGGATAGTCCTGTCATCACTAATAAACTAATTTCTGCCAATTCCATATTGTTATATAAAGTTAGCAAATTTCTTAGAACACGAAAAGTCTATGAAATCTACATGCAGCATACGGTGAGAATGTTGAAGGCTGTGGAGCTGAATATTTTGACGCTGAAAAATTAATATAAAACGTCAAGATGTGATCGACAATATGACAGTTGCTCATCACACGCACTTGACGAACAGCCACCGTCATAACAATAGTGTTGACGTTCACAACATACGAGGATAGGTCCATAAGTTTCCGGCCTTGCCGATAAAGATTATCTCCTTCAGAAATTCCTTGTCTGGTGTCATACCTTACCTGTTAAGTAAATACTTGCAGATGTAACTTCCGTCCGCCGTGTTCAGTTGTTCAGATATAGTTGCATAAAGAAGGCCATGTGTTGAAGATTGACATGTTCAAAATGGAGTTTCGAGCTGTTATTAAGCTCTTCACAAAAGAAGAGCTTACTCCAAATGTAATTAAACAGAGATTGGACGGTATATTTGGGGAAGCATTCCCCTCATATTCTACCGTAAAAGAATGGGCCAAACTTTTTACAATGGGTCGAGAAAGCATTGAAGACGAAGAGCGTGCAGGTCGGCCCTTAGAGGTGCTCATTCCTGAAAACATCGCTTTTGTGGAAGGAGAAATTATGGATGACCGGTGGCTCAAAGTTAAAGAAATATCAGCAAGGTTGGGCCTTTTAAAAATAACAATTCTTGGAATTATTCATGAGCTTTTAAACATGATTAAGGTTAGTGCAAGATGGGTGTCTAGATTTATTTCCTCAGTCCAAAAGCAGCAACGAGTCATCTGTTGTCAGACATTTTTTGGACCTCTGCCGTAGTAACGAGAGAGAAGTTCTGCAAACCATTGTTACAGGAGCTGAAACTATGATCCTCTACTATGACGTAAACCTGGCGTAACGTAAAGTTGCGTAAACCTGGCGAAGCACCGCCTCTAAAGTCCAAGGTTACTCTGTCAACCAAGAAAATCATGGTCACAATCTTTTGGGACTGTGAAGGAATACTCTTCATTGACTTCAAGGAGAGGAACACTTCAGTAAATAGGGAGTACTATGCTGGCCTACTGCACAGACTACGTGCTTCCATCAAAGAGAAAAGGCGAGGAAAGCTGAGTGGTGGTGTGCGCCTTCTTCACGACAACACGCCTGTGCACACATCTTTTGTTGCAAATGAAACTGTGAAGAAATGTGGCTTTTAATAGTTTTGCCAATTTATTTTTTTGAACGTGCGTTATTTAATTAAAAAGCTATTCATTTATCTTTGTATTATTTATTTTTCTCATTGTTATGTGTCTAGTTCGTATCAGGACGATGAAACTTACATTACACTTTGTTTTAGTTACTTGCGGTAAAACTGATCCAGACGAGGATATGATGGTGCTGCATCAGGACATTTTTGTAGCATGAAATATACTCCTGTCTCTTATGTTTAGTTTTTGTATACATCTGTTTTTTTTTTTTTTTAATCTGAAAACCTTAGTAAAAATGCACTGTCTTTATTACTTTTTTCTTTTTTTGAACAAAACTTCATCAGCTTGAATATCTTTCCTAATCGCTTTCTTTGATGTTCTACTTCAAAGTTAAAACCCATTCAGTGGTTCTAAAAAGGTAATGTGTTCATAGATGAACGGGTTAGAGACTGCGCAATGGTTCGTGCTTACAGCACATAAGAACTTCATTGCTTTTGGGAGAGGAGAGATTGACTCTGCGGCGTCCCACCCCTTACCTCCCAGGTTGCGGTGAACTTTTCTGGTAAGGTGGCGTGTTGGGATGTGGCACGCGATCAGTTCACCTTCTCTTTCTTTCCTGACAGCTTCTCTCCCTTTCGCCGGGTTTTAAAAAGTGATTCAGGTTTTAGCACTGGCACTCCGCAGAGCGATATTCTAGCACGGATTAGTTACATCTATTCCGAACAGAACTAACAACGGTGAGCTTTTACCAGATAGCATGTTTATAAGCAATATGTTGTGGTTGTTCCGGAAAAAGAGTCGCGATTCTGCTTTGTTTTCCCGTCAAACATGTTATTGTTAAATACGGGAAGTGTGTGGATGTTACAGGAGTGGTGTTTTGAGGTTTTATCAAATTAAAGTTTAGAACCAAAGAGGAAAGAAATTTAAAATGGCTGTGAGATTCGGTATGAAATACTCTCAATAATGTAGATAAAAAGTAGAGAATTACATACTACACATTTCATATTACATTTATTTTTTTTTCTTAAATTTCATATCACTTATACATTTTTTTAACTTAAGAAGCGAAATTGTATCAATAATCTCTCCTGAATTTTGCAAATGTAGCTAATGTTAAATGATCTGTATAATATTAGAATATTATTTTTTCTGATAGTGGTTAATATAGTTGCACCTTTTGTAGTTTCACTACCTTTAGATATTTTGTGCGTACCGTTTAGTTTCACCTTTCATAGAATAAAATAGACTATTTTTTGTTAAAAATAAAATGAACACACATTATTTATACAAAGCATTTACGTAATTTCACGTATCTATAAATTATAAACTCTAAAATTTTCCTTATTGAAATGTAATATATGCTAGTATTCTACATATGGAATACATAATTTATCATTTACTAATATTATTACTGTTTTAGTATTTATAAAAATGACAGTTTTAATTACTCAATTTATCTAGAAGCTACTCTTAAAAGCTACAAAGAAAATTACAGAGATATCTAATGATATAAAGAATGCTATGACTTGTTAAAGATATTTTGTAATCATACCAAAAAATAAGTCAACATCGCTTTTTAAATTACAGTGTCTTTAATGAATATGTAGAAAGATAAAGGCATTTAAAATTGTTGTTCTTGGTATGGCACGCCATTCTTCAGTAGCGTTGCTAAATGATGTTATGAAATAAAATTATGCGATTGAGAGATAAATAAAATATCTATGAAATGTTAGTGCAGAATTATTTACATTTAAATGCTATCCGTATTAGTATTTTTATTCCTTTTTTTTATTAATTAGTTTAGTACTTGCACCAAATTATTATGAAAAATAGAGTATATAGTTGATAACATCAACGAGATTTGCTCATTATAATTTTTGGTAGTGTAGAACATTAATAGCTGAAGATAATTGGCAATTAAAATTATTTTCTTTTATATTTGTGCATGTTGCATTTGTTTATTAAAAGTAAAATCTACCTAAAATCTTAACGAGGAATGAAATTTCTGTGAAACGTTGTATGAAATACTGTGAGTAATTAAAACAATTTTATTTAAAAAGATTATTTCAACAATTCCTTGTTATAGGCAGTTTTTTCATAGGGTTCACATTTATTTTACAATATTAAAAAAAACAAACAAAGGAAAGCATTTGTTTAACAATGGAGGGTATAGTGCATTAAACGACTTAAATCAACTTCTGTTAGTTCCCAAAGCATTGTAAATTTTCACATCAGCACCTCACAGCTATAGTGGTTAAGGAGAGCCCATATTGAACTGTCAAACACTTTGAAACATTCTAAAATGTTGCGCGCATTGTATACAAACATTTATTAAATTATTCCTATCAGTTTTGAAAATATTATTTGTTATTCATTTTGCAAATATTTAAGTGTTTTGATAAAATATTAGTTATTTTATAATTAAATTTTTGCTCTGAATATCCTATATTCATGTTAATTATAAAAATTATCCAAAAGTTTTGTTTTAGTCAGTTTTGTTTACTTTGACGTTTCTAAATTTTTCATTTTAATAATTATTTCAGTATTTAAAAAGCCTATATATGTTAAATAGTGATTATTTAAGTTATTTTGGTGAAAAACTACTCGTGAAGCTCTGGATGTGCTGGAAAAAGAGTAAGGAAGTCAAAACAAGTCAAGTTTCCTGCTTGGAATGTAAATTCTCACACTATATCTTAAGGAAGAGGAAACTAACTTTTGTTATGCTGCATATTGACATAAACCTCAAATTTCATAAAAACAGAAAAAAAAAGCGCAGTGATTTACTATAATTTCAGCATAGTGTTGCCTTAAGCACTAATGCACAAAATGTACGGTTGGTCATTGACCTGTTATTATTTAGTTAATCAATAAAATAAAATAACTAAACATTTTGACAACAAGATAATCTGCCAACATATTATTAAACAAAGGGACAAAATAAATAAATCGCGGGATTTACCCGCACCCCTCTATCAAACTCTATCATTAAGACCAAGTTTAATGCTACAAAATTGTAAAGTTTATTACTAAAAATAGTGAACCTTTTCTCTTGAAAATTTCATTCCGGGCCATGTTTTTACGTAAAACTTTTTGTTCAAAATAACAGGCGACAAATTTCTAAAGTTACATAACTTTAAATATTTCCATGGCTCTAATTGGTGTTAAATAAGTAAACGATAGCTTTGGGTGAATCAATATTTTCACCAAGAAAGGCACAGAATGCTTTTGTCACTTTAATGAAGCCTGAAGGAGCACATCAACTAAGTTCGTCTGACACTTTAAGGAGATTAAATTGTCATGGTTGAGAGGTACCCAAGGGCAAGCAGAGTTAAATACAATACGTAAGAAACTAGACATGTACAAGCTATGAACTAAAACTGCTCAAAGGATGCTTCTCCACCCTTTATGCTCTATTAGATTTAGAAGGAGACGCCTTCTTCCTCCGCAGCCATAAAGGAAATGGTAGTTCAAAATCATAGCTCACTTAAATGACAGTTAAGGAAGTCTTAGTCCTATATTCCTTCACCTCAAAGTTGTGAAAGCGCATGTGTGCGGTAACGTCTGCTTTATGGAAGTTTATTTTCATAAGCTCCACTTCAAAGTAATCATTTATACTTATGTTTCTGCACAATGTGTGTCACTTCATGTATCATGTGCAAAAGCAGATAAATAGAACCATTCCTTATATACAGGGAATACCACCAGAGTTCGTTTTCCCATTAATAAAATGCACATTGTTTCCTTTCATATCGTGTATAAGAAGAGGTTTATTCCCATTTATATATATTGAAAAAAGAGGGTTTGTCTTAAATTAATTTATTAAAAAAAGCCAAAGTCAGGAAAGTCAATGTTTTTGTATGTACTTGGTCAATCATAGCGTACACCTTGCCAAAGTGCCGTCATTTTCGCAGAAAAAGCAAGAAAATACGAAAATAAGGTTGGCCAACAACTGAATACTTTAGAGCTACGTGTTTGTATTGCAATATCATTTTTGATTTAGCAAGAACGGAATAAACACTTAGTGATAATTGATCGAAATTAATTTTCTGCATGCACAGTAGAATATTATAACTAATAGAAGTTTTGTGGTCGGTTTATTTTGAGATTTATTAGGTATTTCCACGGCTCTTAGCACTGCCATTCTTAGTTATCTCATTTTTACGTTATATATGGTATATATATCGGACACCGGACATCGAACTAAGGATAACTTGTACTTCGTTTGTATGTCTCAAGGTAGGTTGTAGGTTATGTTCGGACTAGAGAAGGTGCTTTAACAAACTGCTTTAATCCTTTAGTCATAGGTCTTTTTCAAAAAGGAAACAATTTAAATAGTTTATTTTTAATTATTGATAATTTATTACATTTAAATAATATTAAAACAAGCGTACATACTTTCTTAAAAACACATTTAGGTATCTAAACACTACGACACTATTTTTGACAACGTATGAAACACAATATTTACAAAATAGAAATTTATTGATTTATCAATTTGGTTGCATTTGAATGCTATTTAAGACATTACTTTATTTTATAACGTGAAGAAAGCAAATTGAATTAAGTATATATTACAGTATTTTATATTTATATACTAAATCTTTTTTCAACACAGAAAAATGTACCTATGATAATTTATATATTTTTTATTAACCTCTAAAATCCTACATTGGGTCCATGTAGGTACCGATGGTAAGATTACAGGTAGCAAAGCACACTGAAGTAGACACAAAGTGATCGTATATGACACTCATATTCACAATAAAGATTGAAGCTAATTCTAGGTATATTTTTAACAATGATATATTTTCACCCAAATTCATTATTGGATCAAGTGAACTTAGTATAGTTAATAATAATGATCGTAAACCATCTCTTGTCTGATTTGGCAATCAACTGCAAATACGGAGGACGCACATTCGAATTTGAGTAAATCAATTTGCCTTGTTGGACTTTTTCCTTAATTATCCCTAACTTTAGATGTCCGAAGGACGTTGGACTCATTTGTGCCATGCTTATTTAATTAATTAATTCTACTATTTGTTTCTAATACCTTACTAGTTGGGTGCATTGTTAAAATAATTACACAAAGAAAAATACTCTCAACCTTCATTTGTCTTCTGGGGCGATCTTTTGCAGCCGAACTTGTATAACTAGTAATTTAAACATGATAAAAATACACATACGTTGAAACTTATCTAAAAGCAAGGTGCAATATTTTCCCATTGATGTCGAAAACATGCGAGATAACGAACAAAAGACAGTGAAACTTGAGTATGGGTAAGCAATACTAATATAAGCTTTTAACGTATATAGAATAACCGAAGAGTGAATAAAAACATTTTTAGGATTTTATTTTATTTATTTACGGACGCTCTTTAACATCACAGGTCATCTGCGTCCCATTCTATTCAGGGCGTAAAACGGCCGATAAATTTTGCTCAGAGGACTCTTTTTTCAGGCTTGAGGTTCTTTTTCATGCCGTAAATGTACGACACGGGACCCACGGCTTTACTTCCCTTCCGAAGGAAGCCATACTTATGATTTTTACGCCCGAAAAAATCCATCGATACTGCCGAGTTTGAACCCGCGATTTGGGTTTAGAAGGCAAGTATAGTTACCAATATTTTTAGGAGATGTTGTTAATTGGTACACTGTCAATACTGAAATTTTAGGCCATATATTGAAGCTGCAGAAGTTGTTTTTCATCTCAAAGTTCAAAATAATTATCATTTAGTTAAGATGTAAACATGAAAGAACTATTCCTATTTTTTTTTCAAACGAAGATCTATTAGCTTATTTCTAAAAATAGAGACATAAGTGGAAAATTTCATAACATTTTGCCTAACCAGACTCTATTTTTTCGACACTGGATCCCTATTTGAACTGATAATTACATCTTTGGTAGAGATGCTTTCACTGTAATTTGTCCAATAATTAACACTTATAATCGAAACATACTCGTAAGAAAGGCTAATTAAACATTCATAATAATTTGCAGTTAACGTTTAATATTTTTACCTACTAAAAATTTAAGCTCATAATATGGAGCAAAGTTCCTCACTCATTTAATATCGAACATAGTTAAATATATAACTAGTAACAGTATGGTAGAGAGACGAGAGAAACATTGCTAACTTGTCTTTATCATCATGGGTAGCTGAGGTCGTTAGTCACTGATTCGTGAGCAAGAGATTTGGGATTCGATTCCCGCCAGGCTGATTCTCTCTGACTATGTTTTTTTTATATTTTTTTTCTCATAAATGGCAAACGCTGGGGAGATACCCTAGTTTAAAGGCTGAAAAAAAGTGTTTTTTTTCCTTAAAAATTACTTTCCAAATTTATAAATTCATCTCGTATATCCGCCGGTCCCTGGTGGTGTAGTGCTAACCATATTTGTCTTCTAAACCCAAGATCGCGAGTTGGAACCCGGCCACGACCGATGGATTTTTTCGGGCGTAAAAATCCTAAGTATGGCTTCCTTCGGAAGGGAAGTAAAGCCTTGGGTCCCGTGTCGTACATTTACGGCACGAAAAAGAACTTCAAGCCTGAAAGAGAGGCCTCTGAGCAAAATTTGTCGGCCGTTTCACGCCCTGAATTGAATGGGACGCTGATGACCTGAGGTGTTAAAGAGCGTTAGTAAATAAATCAATTAAAAAAAAGCTCGTATATCCTTATTGTCTACCGCCTATGATGTCTCAGCAGTAACAACGAGCGTTAAATATTATTAAAAAATAAAAATGTTTGTCATTATAATTTGTGAATATTCTAGAGACTGATTAATGAGAAAATCACGCCCACAAAAATTTTTTTACAGCAACAAAACAAAAACCATAGGCATCATACCTAAATTAGGGCACCTACAGTAATTCAGTCATAGTAAGAAATTTATGGTCTGTAATTCAACTTAAGAAAGAACGCTTATAATCAATAACATCGTTTACACGTTCTAGTTTTCCTTTTCAAAATTAATAAAACTGTTAAAACTGGAAATAATAGCTACATGCATAATGATCATGGCCTACTTAGGTATTTGCCTGTAAAAGAGGCGCCAAGAAGTCATGGCTGACCTTCTCGATATGCTCGATAAGGCATACTTGGGGTACGTGCCGCTGTAAAACTCGTAACCTAGTTTCATTTTCTGGACTTGTGGTCCGGCATCACGAAACCCTCTAGCACAATCGCCCCCTTCAGGCTGCGGCAGTAGCCTGAAGTGAAGTGGACAAGGCACCTCAGCTTTTCCCCTACTATTAGAACAGTGTTAAAACATGAGAAGAGTACTAAAGTGTTTCTCTTTTGTTTCATAGTAAACTTACAAAGTAACAATGAAGAAACGAGCAAGGTTTCCGTCCATTTTGTGTTTAGAAGCTGAAAGAAGTAGCCTATAAGTGCACTTAGAGATTTAGATTAATGCAAAGTGAATAATCCCTGGTGTTTTAATGCTGTTTATGTTTTAACGAAGATTTCAGACAATTTGTTCCAGATGAAAATGTATAGTAACAAGCTTAATTAGATAAATAGTACTCAAAGACGTATAATTTTAAGTGTAAACCTTCACTACAAAGTTGAAACAAAGCAAAGAACTTCCGCAGACATAAAAGATAATTAAGATATTAGTGAGAAAGTAATTTTTGCCGGTGCTGTTTCAAAAATGGCATTTTTATGCAGAAGAATGAGTCCAGGTGAGTCTTAGTAGGGAACATAGTAAGTTCTATAGAGATAAGATACAGTAATCGAGGTATTCATGGAAATAAAAATGCTCTACTATTGCATCAATAGGGGCCAGGGAAGAGTTTTCATCCAACAGTTAGCTTTTGCGCTGGTTCAGGATCTGGTTGAAAAAGATGTATAGATGGGGAAGGGGCTTGATGCAGCCATGATTGATTTCTCGAAAGCATTAGATATGACATTATTGACCTAATATTATATAAAATGTGTTAAAATTAGATTAGACAGAAATTTGGATTACAATTTTCTCAGAGGGGTGAATCCAGAGGTTTAAGGAAAGGCGAAAATGTCCTAAAATAATGTTCTATGGTCATTGCTGTTCATAATTTACATTAGTGATTTGTGCTTAAACATTAAGATTGAATTATATACAGGAAAATTAATTTCTGCATATTTAAATAGGCTGTTAAGCACATAATGAAAATGAATGATCCTAAAATAAAATAATTATTATTTTGTAAAACACGAAGTGAAATGTCTTAGTTATAAGCTTGATAAGACTTTTGTAAGAATATTGCTGTAAACACAAAGGAGTCTACTAAGTTCTAAACTTTCATAGAAGGAACAAATCGATGTTACGGGAAAATCATGGAAAGGACTGCATTTTATTTTGAAGATCCTAAAATATGCTAGTCGCCAATCAAAAGCAATATCGAGCAGAAATTTATGAAATAAACTTCTTAGAAAAACATTCAATATAGGGTGTCGAAACATAAAGGAAAAAAGGCCGAGAAAAAAATGTTGAAGTATTAGGGCTGGGGGTTGTTAAAACGGTTGTGAAAAGGTAGAATAACACAACGTTTTAGGGCGCATAAAATGACAAAAGCCTTTTAAACTACAATTGATTTTCGCACAGCATTATTATTTTTAATTTTTCTTCTGTTAGGAAAAAAGATATTATTATTATTATTAATACTATTTATAATTTTACTGCTGTATTAATTGATTGTCCTGTAAGTTCTATCTGCACACTGTCAACGGGTCGAGGGCCAATTAAAATAAATAAATTATAACATTATAACATTATGTGGTAATTTTTAAAATGATATACACCAAAATTCTATACAACGAATATTCTACCAAAATATTCGTATATTGTGTGCATATGAAATAAATCATTTAAATAAATCGTTTTAAAACTACAATGAAAATTTGATCTAGTTTTATGAAAACAGTAAAGTGTTTAAAATGGGGAAAGAGAGCAAAGGACGAGTATTAAGAGAAAGAGGGAGACGGATAGAGAGAGAGAAGCGTAAAGCAAAAACGACTTTTACCTGGATTAAAAAGAAGAAGAAGAACAAGAAGAAGAAGAAGAAGAAGAAGAAGAAGAAGAAGAAGAAGAACAGAAACACGACGCCTGTGAAAATTTATTTCAGTATTTTTTAAATTTTTAAACACTTTTGGGGAATTCTTACTATAAAAAAGTTGGTTTCACTTGAGTACTTGAATTAAAATAATTATTTTTTGAAAGAGAATTTTATGAAAAGTATAAAAATATTTACTATATTGAGATATAATGATATGTTTTTAAAAATAATGACCTATACATAATATATATTATACGGAGACATAGTGCTGCATTAAAAACCCAAAGAGAGTGCGGAACATCATATTAAACACAATTTTGATCAGTTGAAGTAACTGAAATTCTTATCTCCACTTGATATCTAGGATTTGTTTGTTATCATCTAGTCCCTGGTTCAAATTTTAATAGAGACTTCTTACAAATAAAGTTTTTCCCCAATCTTTAGAAATGCAAATACTACTCCATTTGTCTTGCATAATTAGAATTAATTTCGCTCACAATATTATGCGACAGCCGACATAGGACCTTAAAAGCTAAAAAATGGAAATATATATTATGTTATTTGTCAAGAAATACTGTGAGAAAAAGGAAATTTCCAAAAATTTAAAGTAGAAAAGTTTACAGAAAAGATAAATTAATGTTTTTTTTTCCTCATTTGTCGAATTTTTGTAACTGTGTCAGATTTTATCCATCTGATTGAAAACATAGTGTAACATTATGGAAATCTAGGAACGTGGACAGAAAAAATAGCCTTAATTCTCAGCTTAGAGCGTGCTAAAATTATGGAGGCGTAAAATATGAAAATATGTAAGTTAGAGATAATTGCAGTAAATTTTACAATAGGGAATTTGAAGTTTCCAGGGCAGATTAAAATTAAAACAAAAACAAAAACAAACAAAGGCAAAATGAAAATAAGAAATCTTAGATGTTTTAAATAAACTTAGCTGTATATGCTAATTAATTGTCTAAACTAGGGTGTCTTAAAATAACCCGCATAGCATTTACATATTACTTCAATGATTCAGCAAGATTTAAGTTTGCTCTTGTACACGATTCAAACATTATCCACTTTCAAGATGCCAAAAGTCGGGTAATCATTGGATGTCAGTGTCGGTGAACAAGACGAATATAGCACTTTAAAACTTCCAAACTCTTTCAATTGCAGTAAAGTTAGGTGACTTTAACCTATGGACAACTAGGATCGAACTTTCTTTCGAACTGCTGGTAACATTCACCCGTGCTTACCGCGTTCTGGATAGTGGGAGGGGCAGATTTATTTGGGACAAGTCCTCAAAATTTATTCCGGGACAAAAAAAAAAAAATCCGTTTTTGGATTCTTAGTTCATGAAAGAAAAATAAAAGTGTATCTGAGTCTACAATAAATTGACAGTATATATTTTTTTGCATTCATCAGACAATGCGATTTCTGATTTCAAACATTATGGAAGTTACTACTGTCAGGGACTCATAAGTTATGGGGCCCTGTTGTCGTTCCCGACTTCTGTAGAATGTAAGATACCAAAGCAGAAAGAAAACATATAAAAGTCATTTTTGTCCTTTAAAGGGAAAAGAATTAAACGTAGATATTTTTTGTGGATAAAATCGGCAATTAATTATTCAATTGTACATGCCTGATAGTTAATTTTTTCTACTGCATCAGCAATTCAGTAACTACAAAACTATCGTATGAACTTCAGTTATCCCTTTTATAAAAACATTTGGAAAGTTTAAAAAATGTCGATATTAATTTATTATTGTAGATTAACAATTTCACTTATAAATTTACCCTAGATATGTTTAATAAGAATGTTGTACGAGGTCTCTTCAAAAATTATCGCGAATTTTGAATTTACGCGGGCTACGTATATTCGATTTTCGATTGTTTTGTGGCGTTATGTTGGTACTCATGTCCCTCACTTATGTTGACAAGCTCGGCCATTTTGAATGTTCAGTTAAGTGTTTAGAGCTATTTTGCTTGGACGTGTTTTGGCTAGTCTTCGATTTTTGCCTATTCGAACAAAGAAACTGTATCAAATGTTGTGTGAAAAACAAAATTAAGTGCGCGGATGCATTCCGAATGTTGACTGTGGCATATGGTGAAGCTACCTTGAACCAAAGCAACGTTTATCGGTGGTACAAAATGTTCTCAGAGGGTCGAGAAGATGTGAACGACGAAGAGCGTCCCGGACGCCCGAGCTCGTCAACAACAGACGAAAACATTGAAGAAGTGAAGAAAATAGTATTGGCCAATCGTCGAATCACCGTTAGAGAAGTTCCTGAGGACCTAAACATATCGATTGGCTCGTGCAATTCGATTTTTACCAATGATTTGGGCATGAGACGGGTCGCCGCATAATTCGTACCAAATTTGCTCAATTTCGACCAAAAACACCATCGCATGAACGTTGTTAAGGAGCTGTTGAACTCTGTCCGCGACGACCCAAATTTGCTCCAGAGGGTCATAACTGGTGGCGAATCATGGTTTATGGTTATGACGTGGAAACTAAAGCTCAATCATCCCAATGGATGCTGCCACACGAGCCAAGACCGAAAAAAGTTCGATCGAATGTGAAGGTTTTGCTTACAGTTTTCTTCGATTGCAGGGGCGTGGTGCATCATGAGTTCTTGCTACAGGGTAGAGCGGTCAATAAGGAATACTACCTGCAAGTTATGCGCAATTTGCGCGAAGCAATCCGCCAGAAACGCCCGGATTTGTGGAAGAATAAAAATTGGTTTTTGCACCATGATAACGCCCCTGCTCACACATCGTTGCTTGTGCGCGAATTTTTGGGCAAAAACAACACACTTATAATGCCGCAGCCACCGTACTCTCCAGACCTGGCCCCCTGTGATCTTTTTTGTTCCCAAAACTGAAGAGGCCAATGAAAGGACGACGCTACGCCACGATTGAGAAGATAAAGACGGCATCGAAAGAGGAGCTGAACAAGATCACAAAAAAAAAAAAAAAAAAAAAAGTGCTTCGAGGATTGGAAAAAACGTTGGCACAAGTGTATAATATCTGGTGGGGGATTACTTTGAAGGGGACAAAATAGATATTCATGAATAAATAAATACTTTTTGAAAAAACACAAAATTCGCGATACTTTTTGGACATACCTCGTGTATGTAATCTTGCGGTTGGGAGAATAATTAGACAAGCACGATATAACAAATAAAAATGCTCATGTAAAAAAATTGCACAATGATATTCATTACTCATTTTAAGTAAAAAAAAATAATACAATTAGATCATGCTTGTTGATCACACTAACCTTTAAAGAGGCGTAGTTAACAACGCATTTGTGAAATTATCGAAGTACAAAATGTAGGTATAATCTTGCAAGAATTCATTGCGTTTACATTTTTTATTAAAATAAGTTGACATTTTAATGCGTTGCTATAATCCGTATGCGTGCAATGTACTTCACAAGTTATTTAATGTGGATAGGTGTTTAATAAGAGACAGTTTCCTTAAAAACAATTTGTGTATTTTCCTCTGATCTTAAATTTTAAAAAAAATTTAGCGTACACACTTTCGTTCATACTTCCAATTACAACTCGCTAGAGGTTCCAAACAATTGTCTATAAAATTTATGTTATTTCGACAGTGGCTAGCAAATGTGTATATACATACTTTTAATGATGCAAAACAGGATCTGTTCATAATCTGGGATAAAACTCTTCTCCCACATCCAAGCACATTTGCATGCATTTCTCCAAATTCTAGCATACTTCTCGCCAGATAGCGACGTCAATGGCTTTAATCTCTTCGCATTATATAAATTCGCTAAATCGTTCCACTGTGCGGGATGCATAAGCCCCAAAGAAGGAAGACGGGAGGTGTTAGATTGGCGGACCTGTTGGACAAACGTGTTTTTCTTGGTCTATCATATTCAATTCTTGAACAGATGACACACGATAAGGCGTAGTGCTAACCCTCTTACTGTTTGACACATGTAATATGTGAGACCAGTCTCTTGGGGAAGTCTTTGTAATGATTTAGATGATGAAGCCAGTTATAATTCCTTTACATCGTTTGTTGTTCCAACAGGTTAAATGAGAAGGCTTCCTGTTGTCTCTAACTTTTTAAATAGCTTTTGGACACTACACTTTGGCAGTACACGTCTTTCACACCAAATTCAGACCGAAATGCATCTGGCATGCTTTAAGTGAACCGAACGCCAGTATTTACGAACGAAAAGCACGCACTGTAAGATTGTATACATTTTAACCATGCGACATTTGAATAAAAACTGCCGAGATGCGGTGACGTGGAACAATAATGATCACTGGACCCGTCCATGCTGTGTTGTTACGTTAAAGATGGTTTATATATAAATTTGTAAGCCCATATCTAAATAACTAATTTTTATAGCAATGCTTTGCATGTCTTTCACAATTAAAATATCCTCTTTTTTTCGAAAAAAAATATTGTAGTGTTACCGTTTACTTCAAGTGATATTTAAGTATTACTTTCTAATGATCTCAAAAACTGTCGTTCACGTGCATCTTTTTAGGGGCTTTTGTTATACCCAGTTCTTAAATTTCTCAGCCCACTTACAACACAGTTACATTAATAATTAAGTATCACAAAATTATGTATTATTAATTTTCTGTCCAGCGTTATCAGTTTTCATTTGAATGACCCGCGTAATATTTGTTTAGTGGATTAGAAATTACTGTATTATGGAAAGTGGGAAGTATTCAAAATAACATTTTTGAATGATAATTCTAGATTATTTAAGCATAAATCCTATATTTTATTCTTTTAAAATAAAATGAAAGAATAGAATGAAATCTTGTAATATCTGAAACTTTACTCACATCTGAAAAACGAGGACATCTAGAATATAGGAGTGACACTTTTGTTTGCCAACCACAAATAATGTAAGATTAAATAATGCTCGCTGCCAACGGGATTCAAAACACTTCGGGTGTGGGATAGTTTTTACGTGAAAGTCCTGTATTTGACATGCAATGATACGCTAGGGCCCTGACTCTTGAACGGGTGGTTCGTGGTTCGAGTCCCGCCAGGATCGTTCTCTCAGACTGAGGCTGTAACTCTTTCTTCCTTAAAAATATTCATCTCTCAATGTATATTCATCTCATATATCATCCATATCCACCGCTGTGTTGGCGCAATAAGGAAAACTACATTAACGCTATTAAAAAGTTCGTCACGTGGGAGCTGCTAAATTAAGCAAATTCCTAAGCAAGTGGAATTTGTGAACGGTATTACAGAGCGCTACAGCAGAGAAATTGTTACCGCTAGAGTACTTTTTAAAGTTCAGTTTACAGATATACCTCCACTCCCAATGGTCCGTTTTCTCTGATTTTCAGAGAGTATTTTTAGTTTTTTTTATTCCAATACCGAGCTTCCTTGCGAAAAAACAAATATTGGTGTTGCTAGGACGATATTTAGTTGTTGAGTTTCAGGTAAATACTACTCATAATAATCTAATTTCGCTGATTTTCAGAAACTATTTTTTCTTATTTTATTTGAATGTAATGTACCGAGCTTTGTGAAAAAAAACCCGCCAATATAGCGATTTTTAAATTTTCACTTTTGGTCAACCCCCACTCTTTAAAATTCGTTTTTCAGGTATACCCACACTCCTAATGGTTCGATTTCCATGCTTTTCAGAAACTATTTTTATTATTTTATTTAAGTAGTATGGTGTTTCGTTTCGAATAAACAAATATTGATACGCTAGAACTATTTTTAAATGTTGAGTTTCAGGTAAACTCCTCTCCTATTTGATTTAGTTGATTTTCAGAAACTATTTTATATTATTTTATTTCAATTTCAAGTTAAGTTGAGGAAAACATTTTTGCTTTATTTTAATTCCCACCTCCAATGATCTAGTTTTGCCTTTTAATGAACTTAATGAATCTTTATTAGTTGACCGTTATATGCCGAGTTTTGTTGATAAAAAACAAAAATTGCGGCCTCTAGAGCGTTAACAGGCACACATACACATACACATGTATAATTATATACATTTTTTTTTTATCATTTTTTTAATGTCTAGTAAGTGCGATCGATGGAGATTTAGACAATTTTCAAAAGTACTTTCAAGGGTACAACCGCAATAGCTACATTACTTCGGAAGTCGCTAAAATAGACGATACATTGAAACTCTAAAATCGGGCAAGACTTCTCTCGCGCGGTAAGGAGAGGATAACGATTGCGGTTTTGGCCGAGTTCTGGAGTAGCACAGTCCAATGCGTTTCAGAAATTGAAATAAAATGTAATTTTATATATTCCTTGTGCAAATTAATGTGCGCAAACACGCATTTTATGGAAAATTATTTATTTATCAAAACATTACACTTTTTTATGAATAATTTAATGAATTATTAATTCGTTGATGCCCTCTTAATACGTTACTCTATCCTGTTTGGCATTACATTCACCAAACTTTTGCACTTTTCTTCAAGTTCTCTATCGTGAAATCACACACTAATTATTTTACAAATCAATTTCTCTTCAGTGGAGCATTAAACTTTTATGAGTCTATCTTTACATATACAAGGGCTGTTTGATAAATCTTTTCACACTCAAAAGTTGGTAGCACTAGATTGTTTTCAACATTTCCTTAGCAATGTGGTGCCTGTTGGGGAATTATTTACACCTTTATTAAATATACAAAGCTTAGTCTGTGTTTGAGAGCCATTTTCCTGCTTAAATTTGCAAACATACGTTCAAAATAGAGAAACACGAATTTTTAGTGTTAACAAAACATTATATTTTGAAACTAAGATAGAGTTGATAAAATATTACGTCAAATCTGCACCTTGACTTAGGATGACGTGGTGAGTTCAGATGTTGCCAAACGAGCACAAGCGAAGTGGACGTTCTGACGAGATAATGGCCCCCAAAATTATTAAAAAATCCGCGACGTTCTGCCAGGCGATCGGAGACTGAAATTGCAGGAGACTGCTGAAAGCTGTGGCATTTCTGAAGCTCATATTTTGCACAATTATTTACAAATGAAAACGTTATCGGCGAGGTGGAGAAAAGTGAAAAGAATACGAGTTATCTCTTCCGCACAGAACTTCTATGTCTAAACGGAAATCAAGTGAATTTCCAAACGTGGATGCACCACATCAGGCCGGAAAAGGAAATGTCGAAATTGTGGGTTGCAAACGCAGAAAGTGCTACGAGGAATACAAAAGCAATCCCTTCAGTAGGAATCCTTTATCTGAATAGTGTTTTACTATTGAGGCATCACAGGTGATGACACTGATGAATACATGAGATGAAATGGTAAGCTAGGAAAGACTTTTTTAAAGGAAGGAAGGTTCCAGACCTAAGTTTAGGGTACCTCCTCAGCATTTGCCATTTATGAGGATTGAGGAAAACCTGGGAAAAAGCCTTAGTCAGAGGATGGTCCTGGTGGGAATCGAACCCCGGATCTCCCGCTCGTGATTTCGCGCCTTAACGACCTCAGTCACCCGTGGCGGTTGCAAAAAAAGATGATGGTGACTGTGTTTTGGTATGCCACCATGTAAATTATAAATGATATTTTAGAAAAGTGCAAAACTATAACGGGCGAATATTACACTATACTACTTGAGTAATTAATCAATGCGATCAAGACATTGGGCGAAGATGCACTTCTTATCTCCTTCCTGTTCCTCAACATTAAGTAGTCCTCATAAAATGAAAAGGTTGTAGTTGGAACAAATACGTTTTCCGCAGAACTGAAGTAATCGCATTTTGTGGATGAAATAAACAAATTAGCAAAAGCAGGAATAAGTATATATATTTGAAAGGGTGTTATGTTGAGAAATAAAATGATTTTCCCCCCCAAAAGTTATGTCTTCTTTATTTTTGCACGAACTTATCGAACAGCCCTCGTGCCCATAATTCGCGATAGGATTCACGTCCAAGGGAATTTCCTAGCATCCAAAGCTTGAACGCCGGAATAGTTCATACATTTCATTAATTTCTTGGAAATATAAGAGCAGGCACGATCTTGCGAGAAAAGCGTCATTCCGTCAGGACACCATAATTTTCTTTCCATTCTTTATAAATGCTTTTCGCGTGCTGCCAAAGAACCAACAGCATTACTACAAACAACTGCGTAACGTTTTATTATCTGACCAATGATAAATATACTGCGTTGACAGTTTTTCATTGCCAGATATCCGCACATGCTGCACTCTAACGGTAGGAACGTAAAACTGGAATTCATCGGAGAATACAGCCTTCCTCCAGTCTCGAAAGTTTTACACAGCTGTCCATTCCATTCGCCCCTTCTTCATTTTTGCTGTCAGAATCTGTTTCTTTACCTGTATCGACCAACTTCATGCAGCCTGCGTCGTAACGTCATCTCCATCCAGTTCCTTCTGTAGGTTTATAATATTTTGCCACCATCTTTTGCAGTTTCTCTTTCCACATCGTCCTTTCCTTTTGGGCTAACTAACTCGGCTTCTGTTTTCATTTTTATTGTTTTATTAACTGCATCAAGACTCACTATGCACATTTCTGCAATCTCCCTTTGTGTTAAAGAATATTCTCATGCAGGGCTACAATAGTTTACTTTTTAGGTGTTAGGTCCGTTTTCCAACACAATAAAAATATGCAATACGACACTAACACCAATTTCAGAACTTGGCAAGAATAAAACTGCAAGAAGTCAAATTAGAAAGCTCTCTAAGGCTTTTTATTACTGGCATCCGTATTAGAAGTTCTTGCCAAAATCCAGCTATGTTTCCTATATGAGACAAACTGCCTATTTTAGTTTTTTTCGTGGAACATATATTTTTGTAATTTCATCGTCATGATATTTTAATTTGGCTAGAAGTAAGGGCTTAGAAATAGAGCAGCATACAGATAACATAAACAAAAACAAGGTTTTCATATAAGCAAGAATTGGAATCCGTTATTGGTCAATAAACTACCTCTGCACCACAACTCTCCCAACACCCCTACTCCCTCCCTCTTCGAAAGATTCTGTACCTCTCAAGATACTTTCAGTCCTGTGATGATGTCCGAAGCATCGGCGAACCCTCTGCTTTTTTAAATTAATTTAAACCAACGACCAAGACATAGCCCGGTAATCAGTATCAATAATACCTAATAACGCCGGTCGTGAAAGACTAAAGAATTTTATACAATTACACCTGTTTCCATGATCACATGCGTTTTATTTTCTTCTGCCTAATCTTTCGGTCCTGGTGGTGTAATGGTAACCATATTTGCCTCCTAAACACAAGAACATCCGGCCAGGACCGATGGATTTTTTCGGGCATAAAAATTCTAAGTATGGGTTCCTTCGGAAGGGAAGTAAAGCTGTGGGTCCCGTGTTGTACATTTACAGCACGATAAAGAACCCCAAGCAAAATTTGTTGGCCGTTTCACGTCTTGATTTGAATGGGACGCTAATAACTTGAGATATTAAAGAGCTCCCATAAAAAAAAAAAAGGCTTGTAAAGGTTTTGTGTCTGGGAAATTGTTTACATTACCTTTGATAAAATCGGCTTTGCATCTACAAAATGTCCGTTTTTTTTTTACCAGCCTTCGATAGACAAAATACTTCGAAATGTAGACTTTAATTGAAATGCATGATTAATTTACTATGCTTCAGTCAAAAGTACTTTAGGAACAGTACTTTTCATTACCGGACTTACTAAACTTTTAGTTTTATCCATTGTTGAAAAATACACTTACGTTCAAAATAATATAATTCATATAGTTTTCAAAGGAATCATTCTCACATTAACGTGTCGTAAAGTATTTTATAAGCAACTTATCTGTTTAAAGATCCAGCAAAGAAATTATATATATATATATATATATATATATATATATATATATGAAAACACAAATTCAAATACCTAACAAGATATATGCGGTGGCAGAAGATACAGCCAAATATACAAGAATGAATAAAATATTCAACTTATTTTTGATTTTTTTTTGTTCATCGACCATAACACTAGTCCCTATATCCCTAAATTTGGCCAATTCAAAATTATATCTACAATAGCAAATTTCAGAACCTCAACAACACCTTTAGCATTTGCAGACAGCAATTCAAATCCAAAAATGTAGAAGCTATTGTGAAAAATCTAGTAAACTTTCATGTTGTAAATGGGGACTTAGTAACTTTTTATTTATGGACCGATGCAATTTAATAAAACTAGCTTTAAATCATCTTTGACACAAATTAATGAAGTGATAACCAACGCGAATGGCTAAATGACAGGCTATTAATAATGCTAAATCAACTTTCCTTCTACCATTCTCAACATTACTGTTGCCCCCCCCCCCCTCCTACAAAGTGTAAAACGAATGCTTCGTTCTGGCTTTCAAAATATAGCAGCTGTAATGGCTACAAACAATATTATCTTCTTGTACTGCCAATGTCCAATGTTTTAACAGGTTGTCTCTAAGCCATTCTTTGGAAACTTCTGAACAGTTTTCCTCAATATTCAGTCATTTTGATTGTATACCCAAACCTTATAAATTTAATTCCAACACTACACAACATACTCATTCAGCAACATGCTCTGACTGGCTGACGCAATTTAAACTCTGTTTGGGCTAATACTTAAGAGTAGCATTTCCGTGAAAAGTTATTGAGCTGCTAGGGTGTTCAGTTACCACTAGTAATACAAAACCTTTAGATTTTCCTTTTATCTCTGACAACATTTTCGCTCCTCTGTTAGAGAGAAAATCCTTCAGATTCAGAGGGACGTTTCTAATGCTGGCAACTGGGGGCGGCCTGTTAATAAGGGCAAGTGGGACCGGTCCCCCAAAGAAAATGTCACAATTATCTACCATTTTCTCTTCTACCGGTCAACTTAAGAAAAAAAAAAAAAAAATGAAAACAGCGATGTATAACCGATTTGTTCGTAAGTGTATATTACGCAATAAGCTCATTTCCTCTCTACTGTAGTAGCAGTAGCATGCGGGTCCTCCGTTAGAGAGGGAAGCTCGTGGGCCAGTCTAGAAAATTTACGTTTCAAATTTATACGTTCATGGGCCAGCAAGGATTTACAAGAACTTATGTTTGTCTTTCTCCAAGGTGAGTTAGCTTTTCTCTTACTTATTTTTCCATTCTCTTGGGTCAGCAGGAAGGCGGCCCATAACCAGCGCTCTATTATCTCATTTCTTAGGAACCAAATTTTGAGGGGTTACTGACACCACGCACGATTAACTAGGGGTTATTTTCGCACTTTTTTGAAATTGAGTGGCTTCCTCAGCGTTTGTCAGTAAAAAGTTCACTTTCCTGTGTTAAGTTACAAAAGCGTATCTTTTTGTGGTAATGAATAAAGTGAAACTTTTATTGAAGACTCTATTTTCGCGTCTAAGTTTGACTATTAAGTTGGACCTCATAACCGAAAGCTATAGGAGCTTACTGAGCAAGATGGCACAAAATTAAGAAGCGTTTTTTTTTATGGTTTGAATTAAAAAAAAAACATCTTTGCTGACAGCTTGTGAAATGAGATGCGTATCTTGTCTATACGAATGAGATTAGAAAAGAAACACTAATGGCAAATTTCTTTCCGTACAGGCCGGTGAAATGAACAGATGTTACACGCTTATCACAATTTGTCGTTTTACATTAGTGGGGGTAAATCGGCTGAAATATTCATAACATCCTTGCTGTTTCTGAATTGGCTGCAGAGGGCTGAAGGTGTACTGTAATAGCTGAATTAGAATGGTTCCATATAAACCAGAAGTTTATAGCAAAAACACTAAAGTTATGAGATAATATCGGAAAGGAATAAAAGTCCCCCCATGTCATTTGGATGTGCCCCTGGCTCACCTTCTGCAGGAGCACGAGCCGCCACTGTTGACAAACATGCTTGAGCATCGCAGTCTTTAAAGGAAGCGTATCTTCCTGGTTGTGTAACCAGCTTGTTTTGCATCTGCCTTCACTTCTACTTCCTAGTATAACTTCCTATGTTCAAATAGTTTTCCGTTATGAGTAATTTATTTCAAACTGGTATGTTTTAATCTCTGTGCATAGCTAATATTGTATATCATTTTCACATACTGCTGATTCTTGCTGACCATATTCTTTAAAATTCGTGAGGATGAATGAATGAAGTGCGGGGGAAGGGATATTCAATGAATCATGACATCATTTTCCCTGTACACACAGGTGCATAACACACAGAAACATCGTGAGAAAGGAAATCATTAAAAACTGTGCTGCTACTTGGCCATCGACAAAATCAAAGTAGAATCTAAGAGGGGAAAAAGAACAAAATAGCAAAACAGATGAAAAAGTGAATAGTTTAATGACGCGAAATACCTACTGTTAATGCATAATAGATACACCCTGAATTTTTCCTAATAGCATTTATACGACGTTTTATTATTTAAGGAATGCTCGGGGAGTATTTAGCGATGCATGGGGTCACTTCAGTTTTTATGCATTTTCCTGGCTCTGATTTAGAATTCCCTTGCCATGCTGTCCACAAACTTCTACTTTTGCTGTTCCCTGCTGCTCTGCGATGCTGAAGTTTGTTTTTCGGAATTGTTTCTTATCTTCAGAAGTTTAAACAGATAATTTATTTACTGCCCCTAATACATTTTAAAGGCAGGTTTCATCAACAGTTGTTAAAAGTACACTAATATGTTTGTTAACATGATGTTAACTTTTTAACAGCGTGCTGAGTCCTGCGTTTCAACAAGTTTTTCCAGCTTAACACGATAAAATTACCGAGAATTACAAATAAAAGAGATCGAGAAGGCGGTATCGGATCTTTTCATATTTTTAACGAACTCCGATGTGTTTAGAGTCTGGTCCACAATCCTAGACTAATAATATAAAGTGCTTTTTGTCATGCACCTATCATTCTTTGTATTTAGTTGCGTGTTTTGACATTTTTCAGGACGTAGGTGAAACATTAAAAGGTGTTTTTTTAAAAAGTAACCTCTAAAACCTAACACAATCCAATTAATAATATTAATTTTAAATGATGTAGATGAAGTACAAACTATTCCACATTTGACGTAACTTGGCATTTATACCGTTGTGCACCTCATACATTCCTTGCTACTTCGCAGAGAACATGTACGCCCTACACGTCAGCTCATCGTAGTTTAATGTGTTCCGATAATTATATATTGGCCATGTGAGATGCAAAGCAGGGATGATATCTTGTCGGGTTTGAATGTTATACAAAAGTAATATATTGCAAATGCTAATTGGTTTCCGGACAGCCTCGGTCGGCTTTTATACCTGGGACTGCCGGGATCTGGTCATTAGTACATGGCATCTGTGGTGCTATCTAGTTTATTGATTCCTAACATATTTACATACTAGCGCCGCTGTGGCGAATGTTCAACTACAAGTATCAGTAAGTGTATTTACATGTTAGCGCCGCTGTGGCGTATGTTCAACTGCAAGTATCATTAAGTGTATTTACATGTTAGCGCCGCTGTGGCGAATGTTCAACTACAAGTATCATTAAGCGTATTTACATGTTAGCGCCGCTGTGGCACGCGTCCTTTCTACGTATCCTTCTCTGTGTCTCTTGGCTGTGACCAGCTCATTCAAGCAGTAGAGGGGGGTTGATGCTACATAAAAACCTTTCTGTGGAATACGATTAAGTTCTGTTGCCTCTATAGAATATTGCATTTTTACGTTTGTACATCAAATGCTCCCCATAGCACTATGAAAATAGTAATAGAAGTTATTCATAATGTGTGGCCATTCCTTTAAATAAGGGAATGTTATATTCCTTCCTCTTTTTGAAGTAATTATCGTGGAAACCTTTGTGAGTATCTTGAAAGCAGTACTTTTGAAATACCGGCAACCATTAAATATAAAGAATCATGACATAAAACCTTTACGTAACGAATGGGAGAGACGTATATTTCTTATTGCCCTGTCTTGTAATTAACCTATGAATACTCCCTTCCACATTCTGTTTCCTATGAAAATATAGAATTTCGATATCTATAGCCGGATTTACGGCTACCATTTTCGAAATGTTAACAATTGTTAAACTTTTAACACAAACTTTCTGTTAACTTAACTTAACAGAAAGTTTGTTGATAAAACTAGTTCTAACGGTTCTGTGTCGACTGACGTGCATTTGATACCACAAATTGGAATAAACTACTAATTCCTATTGTGGATTAAAAACTAGATTGTCTGAATGATATGAGCCACCTAGTAGAGAAATAAGTTTTATGTGTATTACTTTCTCAAACTCTTGTTTTATTTAATAATTGGTACATATTTCGTTTAATTACTGATACCTCTTTCCTGCAACAACACCGTCACTATATGTCCCTTTTATTTATAATATATAAGAAGAAAATCAATGGATGTACTCCTATTAGAATCCCCTGAATCATGACTATTACCTTTATAATTGGTGGGCGGATTAATTGTTAAAATATAAGGTGGCGGGAAATTTATATACTCTCCAGGCAGGTAAACAGTTCTCAGTTAAGTACGCAGCACTAAATCAGCTAAGTATTTAAAATAGGGGATAGTAAATTATTTGTACACACATATTTTCTAACAAATAAATAAAATAAATGAAAATAAATCTATTATTCCGTAACAGATATCCGCTCACACTTTTGGGGGAGGGGCGTGAAGCTGATTAGGTTTTTCGGTACTCAGCTTTTTAAAATTAGCATATCCGTAAGAATGGGTCTTTGCTTAGTAAAAAAAGAATGAAATTAGATACAGTTTCTGTCATGCACTCGAATCAAAATACAACCACAAAAATTCTTTTTGGTTATGAGATCACACGGTTTAAGTTCTTGAATTGCGTAATTTTACAAAGTTTTAATTTAAAGTTTTGGCACGGCTGTGGTAATTTTCGTTAAACGGCGAAAGATAGTTTTAGGAGCCTTCTTTAAGCGACCACTGTTCGTAGGCTTTTCGATTCTTAGTTTTAACACTTTCCGTTTTATGAATTTTCTGACAAACTTATGAACGATCTGGGACTGGAGCAGCTTGGAATTTCTTGTGAAACAACCTTGTAACAGCACAGACAAATTCAGCACAAACATATGATTCATGAATGAGCATTCATCGAGGAACGAAAAAATTCGACCCGTTTTTTCTCATTTGATCTTTCCTGGCGTATTCGTGCGTTTAGTGCTCTCTCTTACCTTATCGCAAGGAATATCCTGCTAAGCTATTATAGTAAGGCTCCCCCCATCCTAAATGTAGGTCAAGGCAAGCTAATTTTCAGCTATATGTATTTCATCAATAGTTTGTCGCACTTAGTAGTGTGGTGGTAACCACACTTGCCTTCTCAAACCCAAGATCGCGGGTTCAAATCCGGTCAGGATCGATGGATTTTTTTGGGCGTTTTTTTTTTTGATTGATTTATTTATGGACGCTCTTTAACATCTCAGGTCATCAGCGTCCCATTCAACTCAGGGCGTGAAACGGCCGACAAATTTTGCTCAGAGGCCTCTCTTTCAGGCTTGAGGTTCTTTTTCGTGCCGTAAATGTACGACACGGGACCCACGGCTTTACTTCCCTTCCGAAGGAAGCCATACTTTGGATTTTTACGCCCGAAAAAACCCATCGGTCCTGGCCGGGTTCGAACCCGCGATCTTGGTTTCTTTTTTCGGGCGTAAAAATCCTAAGTATGGCTCACTTCGAAAGGGAAGTAAAGCCGTGGGTCCCGTACGGCACGAAAAAGATTCTCAAGCCTGAAAGAAGAGATCTCTGAGCAAAATTTGTTGCCGTTTCACGCCTTGATTAGAATGGGACGCTGATGACCTGAGATGTTAAAGAGCATCCGTAAATAAACCAAATCAACAACATTCTCCTGATAGTTCTTTTTGAAAATAAGTTTATACTCACATAAGTTTTGTTAATGTGAAAGAACAAATGCTATTAATACTAATAATCTGTTATATGACAATAAATATACAAACAAAAATAAATAGGAACCGACAAGGCAATTTCTGATCATTTCAGCAACATATTTTAAAGCACACCCATCAGTATATCTGTTTTTGAGGCATTAGCACATATTATTCAGACGGATAAGAGGTTTTTCTTGTATTGATAAAAAGTACAGATTGTGTTACGCTCAAAAGTAGGGGGAATGCTTGTTTTACTTCGTTGATTGCATCGGCTCTTTGAAGGACATCTGTTATCAGGAGCTCCGTTACCATAAACCTGTTTCCTCGTTTATGCATTTATGTGTTTAAGAACAGAAGTAGAAAGTAGCATGAATAAGCAAAACGTATGAGTAAAAAATAATATTTAACTCCTGTTTTCAAAAAGAAACGTTTCAATTTTCTGAGACCTACTTTTTTTGTCTGCTCCTTTTTATTTCTGTTATTATCTTTCATTTTATGCACTTTTGTTCTGTTTCTTACTATTATATTGATATCTTTTCTTTATTTTCTTGAAGAGGATAAACATTGTGTGCATTTTTATCACTGATTGTCTTTTATAGAACAAAATCTCTGCGTAGTTTTTTTAAAGAATATTTGAATCTATTTGAGTTTTATTATGAAAAATATAGTCCGGAATCCAAATTCATTGAATTAACAATAGTATAATATGATAGTAGTTTATAATTATGAGACATACGCTATATTTGTATACCAGGATTATAAAAGGATATTAATAAAATTACATTAATATTAGTTTCGATTTTCTAATGAATTACTCTGAAGTGCTTAAAAAATCGAACGGTTCTACCGCAACATTTGGAAGCGTGTTCCTTATCACGAAGTGTTGTAATTTGCGAGCGTATGCTACTCGAGGGGTGAAAGGGAACATGTAAAATAATTATTTGCAATAGCTTTTCTTCACACTTTTTTATCCACGCTTAGGACTGACAGCAGATTACTGGCGTGTTTAAAAACTGGATGAATTTCTTCTGCGTTTGATGGGCTCAACGCTGTAGTAACATTTTATTTTTCACGCCCTGCATTTTCCTCTTTATAGACTGGTATGTAAGTTGGTATTTCTATTACGAAATCACAATGTTTGTGAAACAAATGTCCAAATTCTTCTTGATGTAGACTAATTATGATGTAATATTCCTCAACGCGTTTTTTCATTTTATGTAGCGCTTCTTTAACTTCTGCTGCAGCTTACAGGCATCAGGTATGTTGGCTCACACGTCATAAATTGTACTTGTTATCCGTAAGCAGCCTTTCCTTGTCTTCTGCTTTAAACAAAACCGGTCTAGATTTCTGTTCTTGAATCTTCGCCGAAGTCGATACTGGAATCCGTTATGAAGTGCACAAGGATTCTTCTTTGTAAATTTCAATAATTCTTATCACTTCTTTAATGGTGTTAAACACCCGTTTTTATTACTAAGGCACCACAGGCGATGGACACTGATGACACATGAAATGATAAATGGGGAAAGCAGTATTTTTAAGAAGGAAGTGTTCCAGGCCTAAGTTTAGGGTACCTACCCGGCATTTGCCATCTATGAAGACTGAGGAAAACCTGGAAAAAACCTCAGTAAGGGTTCTGGTGGGAATCGAACCCCAGACCTCCCGCTCACGAGTCCGCGCCTTAACGACCTCGGCCACTCGTGGCGGTTATTCATACCGCACCCATTATGTGATGATCTAAAGAATAACTTGACACAGTTTAGAGATTCGATAGCAACCAATTGACCGGGCATGTTCAGGTGATGAATAAACGTAGTTATTCTGAAGACTACCCCCCCCCCTCTTGCGCTCGCAGCTGTCGTTTACAGGAATTTCACCCAATATACAGGGTGTCTATAAAATCATTTTCAGATAGGGACGGAAAATAAAATAAAATACACCTTACCCGCTTAAGATATTTTGTACTAAAACTAAAGCAATTACTCCTTCTCGTGGCCATATATTTTACAAAATCTCAATTAATGATTTTCCACGTGAGCACCATTTGGTCTTTGCAAACTTTAAATTGGACAACTGTTTCGCCAGTGTTTGGAAACTAACGTCGAGGTTGCCCTGCACAATGTTTCCATAGTGACAGGGTGATCCATCCTGCTGGAACACGATATCCTGAATGATACCATCTTGAGTTAGCTGTGACTCAAAAAATTGTCCGAGCATATGAAGGTAAACAGTCCTGTTATTGTTTTTTCCCCAAAGAAAAAAGGACCATACACTTGTGACATCGGCATTCCAAGCTACACATTAACTTTTGTTGATTCTTTTTCACATGCCACAAATTCCTGTGGCTTTTCGGTGGCTCAGATGAGACAATTGTAGAAGGTAGCTTCATCACTAATGAGAACGTGCTCCATCAAACTTTAGTTTTTGATCTGGTTAACCATTGTGCACACATAGCCGTCCGTGTTGGGTAATCTTCTTCGTGAAGGTCGTGTAGGATTTCTTCCTGTAGACTTCGTGTAGACTTTCTTCCCTAATTTGTTTTCAAAATCTTATGGACATTGTTCTGGGAATCTGGAGCCTCTCAGATGCTCTGCGAAGCGACATACTTGGTTTCTCTTCAAACGTTCACGTGTCAATTCAACACTTTGATATTGTGTACTGGGATGTCCGCTTCTTTTTACTTAAAGAACAGACCCCGTTGCATAAAAAACGTCGCTGAAATCTCTTTCGGATAATGTTACACCTGTATCTTTGGATATGAAGTATCTTTTCTTTATTCATTGTTGATCATACCTTGCAATATAAACCACATAGCTCATGAAATGCCGAAAAAAGATAATGGCTTTATTGATACCCTATACGTATGCGCTACTGTATTGTTGAGCATTATTTAGTTCGTTTGCCTATTGTTATTGTTGATGGCCAAAACGGATTTTAAAAAATGTTGCCTAGGCTAAGAAGAATTGTCATTAATACGGAGAAAATCGTATGACACTTTTCAGAAGAAATACGACATATGCAGTAAATACACGGTGTACACAAAGTCCATGAAACATTTCATTCAGCTATATTTTCCAAACAAAAAATTAAAATGTTCTGAAATTTCACAACATGACAGATAAACTCACCAAATTTCGATATCCAAAGCCATCTACCATTTTAGTTACACTGGCGCTACCGAAATAGCCATGACAATTATTCAGAACAACAAAGGGCCAAAACTTACTAATAAAATGGCACAGCTAAAACAAAGCGAGAAGGCATTTTGCGTTCTTCAATTCGTGCAATCTTACACCTTTTGGGGCCGCTCCATAACATCGGAACACTCATGTCGTAGTCCAGCATTTGTTCTGCGTGCTATTCAACAAGAAGGTGCATACCCTTTTTCTTCATATAGAGAACTGTTACCGGAATGTATTTTTGGACTTGTGACTGACAACAGGAATTTCATCCTGCAGCTCCACCACATTTCTATGATGCAGTTCGTAAGTATCTGAACGAGGAATTGCCGTAGCGTTGGATTGGCGGATAATGATCAGTCATTCATACGCTGGACACCGAGGTCACCCGAGTTGACTCCATGTGAATTCTTCTTGTGGAATTATGTGAAGAACAGGGTCCACTCACCACCCATGCCTCAAGACCTCCAGGATCTGCGACACCGTATCACAGTTGCCCATGCTAAAGTATGCTGGGTCGTGTTTGGGGCGAACTTGAATTAAAGTTAGATATGTGCCGAGTGTTCAACGGACATATTTGAATATATTAGATATCAAAATTTAATGAATTTATCTTTTCTATTATGAACTTTCAGATTATTTGAATGTTTTGTTTGGAAAATATAGCTGAATGAAATGTTTCATGGACGTTATATACACATTATATATTATAGACATTTCAAAAACTGTATAGTTGGCATATATTTTAGAGCAGGTTATTTTATAAAATTCAACTCATTTTGGTAACTAACATTAACTTAATTAAAAATGAATGTAAGAGTCCACACAGTGAAACTATCATAAATCTTGTTGAATTAAAAGTAAAGCTACTAAAATCATATTAAATTTTAAGTAACTGAGCTTTAATATGATTTTAGTAGTTTTACTTTTAATTCAACAATATTTAACACTAACTTATTGATTATTTTATTAATTCTGCAATAGATAAATGAATCGTATTTAGTAATGCATAACATTATTGCCTTAATATTAGCTTATCGTAATATTCAATTGATAACATTTTAGCAACGGGAAAAAATTTGGCATCATTCTTAATATGTTAGTTTTATGCAAAGGGTTTCATAATGTAGCATTTTATTAGCGATTTTCCCAAGAGTAAAGATGTTTATAATACTGGTGCACAAAAAGTTCTTAAATTCTTTTAGCGTAGAGATAACGTCCAACTTCCCAGAACTCTTATCTACACACGTAGTTAGGATACAACCGCAAAGGCGATAAATAAAGAGTGTTTAACGTCCTGCGCTAATTGCTATAACCTTTAAAAAATATCAATGTTTTGCAATATCTCGACTTAACTGTCATCTTTGTTGAAACCTTTCTCTTTAAAGCAAATATAATACCTAAAATCATCTCAATAATAAGAACAATATTAATAAACAGTTCTTCATTAATATGACGTCGTTTAGAAAAACATTTAAACGTTATTTTATTATTTCGGTGAGTAATAAAGCAGAAGATCGCATATTCCTCTTTAATTTGCAGTTATTAAATATTAATATAGTAAAACAGAATATTAAATGTACTATAAATTAATAATTATTATTTATGATTTAAAAGGGGAAGCAATAGGCACCAGCCTGGAACTAATTTGTATCTTGGAAAAGTTTATTTTTATTTTTCAATTGTTTGTTGCAAAGCGGTGCTCCCCCCCCCCTTCCTGTCATGAATAACAACCAACACTATTAAGACAAAATAAAAGCAGCATCACTATACTGTAATGGGAATGGAAAAAATACGTAAAGAACTAAAAGTATTTATAAACTGTTAGAAATCTAAAAGGGGAAAATATGCTGACGATTAAAATAAAATCAAATATTTCATAACCGGATCATTTTAATACGCTATTAGACATGCGCGACAGCTTAGAACCTCCACTTTGCTCAAATAGGCATCAAAAACCACACCATAATGGACAAAGAAACTGTCTTAATTATTTTTAACGCTTGGGTTAATTTATGCAGTTTTTAAACTCATCCAGTATGACCGATGAACTAAGGAGTGTAACTGGAAAAAACAATTCTAGCATATTCTGTGGAGGGGATAAAAAAAAACACTATCTGTAATATTTGTAGGAAATTGATTTAAATACACTTTTTAGACAATGCACTATCAGTGAGCATATGAGACAAGCGAAAGGATATATAAATTTTCATCTTAAAATATAATTATATGGACGCTTTCATAAGAAATTCAACAATATTATTATCATTAATTTTTTAAACTGAAGTTTCCAGAACAGTTATAAAACTTACTAACATTAAAAATACAACTTTAAACAGAAGTTTGCTGTAAATTTTTGATAGCACATACCAGGGTCTATCATGGCTAATCTCGTGACCTAACGGTCAAAGCTTCTCTCTGTTAATCTCGGAATCTCGGGCGGCGTTATTTTCGTGAGCATTTTTCCTTTACTACAAAGACTCCTTATGGTTAGGTTACCGATTTTAACATTAATAATCTTCCTCTTTATCCCCAGGACGATGCAGTGCAGGCGTACCAACTCAGAAATCGGCTAAGCTCCGCTGGGGGAGAGTTCCGCGAAGCCCAAGCATACATATGTTGGAAAAGGGGTTAGGGAGTAGTTGACATCCCTAGCCTAGCAATTTAATTAAAACTACCCATATGAATTTTGAAATGTTATGAACTTTTTTGCATGCGTTTTCCCAATTTCATTTAAGAGTTATTATGGTAGAACTATGTATAACAGAAACTTTTCTGCTTTATTTTAATTCATTTCCAGCTGATAAGGGTAAATCATAGTTAAGTTTTATTAGTAATGCTTTCTAATTACGATTTTAAAAACATCTTGTTTCGAAGGTGAGAGTGGAGAGCTTTAAAATTAACACCTGCACTTTCGGACTTCTCCAGTTCCCTTAAAATTCAAAGCTGTGAAATATTTCAATAGTATTTCATAGAAAAGTGAATGAATCACAGGTAATGACGCAATCTATGACGTAACGCAGGCATGTACCGGCCCCAGTCCGCTGCCACGATGCAGGAGACAGAATTGATCAACAAGTCGAGGCGAGCAGTCGTTATGGCCAAGGAACCGCTGGAGAAACTCCGACATCTATGCCTCTCCAGAGGCGCCACCGGAATCCTCGGCCTTGGTCGGTAAGTTAACTCTTTTAGTATCGTTTTAAAAGTAGTGAGTAAGCAATAATTTCTTTATCTAGTTGTAATGGTAAGGATATTGTGTAAGCTAGTTTAAAATTATCCTTATTTATAGTAACCGAAGCGAATATTCTTGGAGCATTATTCAAATATCATAAGGTATTGAAAATATAATTGTTTATTTTAATAGTTCCCTTAAGCAAGTGCACGTGTTTCAAATGGTAATGTGATTTTACGCAACAGTAATAAATAGCATACTTTTTTGCCTACATTCTTTAACTTACTGAAGAAGTGGGGAAAGACTCGAGAGATTTCATTATTAAGTTTAATTCAAAGTTTGTGGAATTAAGTTATATTACCCAAACAAGGCAGCCTTTCTTTATAGGAAATTGTTATAGGTGCTGGCATGTCTATAATTGTTCCTACACCCAAGAACGCGGGATTCGAACCCGGCCCGGACCGATGGATTTTTTTCGGGCGTAAAAATCCTAGGTCTTCCTTCGGAAGGGAAGTAAAGCCTGGGTCCCGTGTCGTACATTTACGGCACGAAAAAGAACCTCAAGCCTGAAAAGAGGCCTCTGAGCAAAATTTGTCGGCCGTTTCACCCCCTGATTGAATGGAATGCTGATGACCTGAGATGTTAAAGAGCGTCCATAAATAAATCAACAGCAAAAAATCTATAATTGTATCTGTGGGGCTTAGTTATAAATTATGAATATAAAGAGCTCACGTTACTGAATAAAACCTTTGTCTATATCTAAAATATGGTAGAAGAATATATTTTAAGCTTAAATTTGGCTACTAATTGGAATTAATACATTTCTTTTAACATTTTCTTATATATCATTAAATTAAATAAATTTACTTCTCTTAATCTGTTTTGAAGTTGTGTTTTTCATATAGTAAATATATGGTACCACACATTGAATCATTGAGGAGGCCAGGATTCCTGGAATTCACAAAGCCCGAACCTTACGAAGTTAAAAATGTTGATGTTTTATAATTTTTCTTTATTTTTATTTCTTCAACACATCTCCACCTATTGCAATTTGCGTTTCTTTTCGTGCAGTTGTTTGTCAGTTCATCTACCTATATCGACGTGGTTTAGTAATGCGATAATATTTCTCTTTTCGTTCTCTGTATGTGATGATCCATTTGCTTCTATATTCTCGAAAGTTTATATAATTCATAAAGGTTACACGGACAACTGTATAATACTTTCAAGCACTTTTTAGCCCCGCGTTAAGGCAATCAAATTAGCAGACGCTGATAGCAGACATTAAGTGTGCCTCCAATGCAGAGATTCAAGTTGTTCCTTGGTTAGTCACGGTTGGTGCACATATAAGGAAGGCACCGTTGAACGATGTCCGTGGGTGCACTCGACCTTGTTTCCTGGAATGTCTGTACGCCCTTTATTCCTCATCATAACCACGTCATCTTCTTAGACAACGGCAATAATTTGTCGTTTAAACATAGTGCGTTATTCGCATTAAGCCTTCTAATGCTGCCGCACCACATTCGAGAGAGCAGATGTCAAAGGGTTAGGGGAAACATGTCTACGAAAAAGAAAAAGAGAATAGCTAGATCATTAAACTAAACGAACTGAAAATTAACTCCCGTTAATACCACTGAGGCACCACAGGCGGTGGACTCTGATGATGAATGAGATGAAATGATATATTGGGAAAGGATTTTTTTAAGGAAGGAAACGTTCCAGGCCTAAGTTTAGGGTACCTCCCCGGCATTTGCCATTTATGAGGACTGAGAAAAAGTGGTGGTGGTGGTGTATGCCTTCTTCACGACTAGACGCCTGTGCTCACAGCTCTTATTGCAAAGGAAGCTGTGAAGAAATGCGACTTCAAGGAGATCGACCATCCACCCTACAGCCCAGATCTATCTCCCAGTGCCTATTTCCTCTTCTCAAAACTCAAGAAGTATCTTCGAGGAAGGAAATTTAAGTGTGACGAAGTGAAGCATGCTGTTTATGCCCATTTTGCATACAGGGCTTCTATCAATTTTTGGGGAGGGGGGACTGAAATGTTAATTCAAAGATATGAGAAGTGTATTGCAATAAAGGGCAACTATATTGAAAAGTGAAATATAGTTTTTGTATTTATCATACCTAGAAACTTATGGACGTACCCTCGTACTTAATTTAACTCCTAAATAATTTATCACTCTTACCACTTCAATTGTTTTTTATTCTATAAACCATCCCTAATTCCTTGTTAATTTATTCTCTTTCTTGAGGACTATAATTTTGATCTTATCTTTATTAATTTTTATGCCCCATTCTTTACAATAACTAGTCAATGCTTCTATTGTCAAGTCCCCTATTGAGAGAGATTCACAGTCTTCTCTAGATTTTCATTAAGAAAAAAGCAAACTCAGCGCAAGCGTGAATTCTAGTTTCTTCGAAAGCTTTCTGAATATTCAATACCCTATCAACAAAAGACTGGCACCTCCGAGGTCAAGAATGTATTAACTAGGTCTCGCCTGATTATTGGATTATCGACCTCCTCTACTCAGTACAGTCTCTCAAAAAGCTTACCAAATTACACTCCCAGCATTAGCATATGTACAAGTTAGGAAGGAGTAGATGTTTAGACATGTAATATTAAAGATCTGCAGCAGGTACTAACGACTCGTATACACTCTGAAAAAATGTCGGGTGTTCAACTTTATACCTGTCGGTCCTGGTGGTGTAGTGGTTACCATAATTGCCTCCTAAATGGAAGATCGCGAGTTCGATCCCGGCCAGAATCGATGGATTTTTTCGGGCGTAAAAATCCTAAGTATGGCTTTCTACGGAAGGGAAGTAAAGCCGTGGGTCCCGTGTCGTACATTTACATTAAAGAACTTCAAGTCTGAAAGAAGAAGCCTCTGAGAAAAATTTGTCTGCTGTTACACGTCCTGATTTGAATAGGATGCTGATGACCTGAGGTGAATGAACAGCGTTTAACGTCCGTTTTTGTTACCGAGGCACACAAGCGATGGACACTGATGATACACGAGATAAACTGATAAATTGGAAAAGGATTATTTTAAGGAATGGAACGTTCCAGGCCTAATTTCAGGGCCCCTCCCCGTCATTTGCCATTTATGACTGAGGAAAATCTGGAAAAGAACCTCAGTCAGGCAGAACGGTCCTGGCGGTATTCGAACCCCAGACCTCCTGCTCACGAGTCCGCGTCTTAAAGACCTCGACCACTCGTGGCAGTATGACCTGAGATATTAAACAGCATCCGTAAATAAGATAAATTAAAAAAAAATATACCTAACCTTGTGTCTTAAGTAAATTTTTTTAAATAAGAATGAAAATAACCGTGCAATCTGCCTACCTTGGAGCACTTTTCCTCATTTATGCATGGTGCGCAATTGAAGTTGACATTGCAACACTGTGTTTTTAGGCACAGAATTCAAATGTCGATCAGATATATAAGTTGCAATTAGACAGCCATTAGCATGGACTTACATGAGGTAATTCCTACGACCAGATCGCAAAAACTTCCAGCGTGATGCATACACCTATAAATACCAGCAATTGTTTTTTTCTGAACTAAAAGTCGGTAATTCTTATGTCTATGGGAGCTCATCAAAAATACTTTATGGTATCCTGAACCCGCTAGAGAAAAAATATTCTTGTAATGCATACTTTTAGGTTTACAGGTTTTATTTAAATTAAAAAAAATATAGCTCTTTATATTCATATTTAAGATATAAGCTAGCAAATTAATAGGCATGCTGTAATTCGTTAAAAAGTTCTGGATAAGGAGCGAAACAAAATAGATGGAGTTTTCAAGCTTCCTAAATGTAATCTGTACATACACAGGGGGTGGAAAGGAAAGCAGAAAAAGAAATCCTTTGGAAAAAGTATCTAAACACCGCTTTCTGTTTACATGTTCCTTGCATTTTGTTTCGGTTCTTCACCTACTAAGCTTGCATAGGAAATGATTCATTGAAAGAACGGATAATAACATAATTAAATCGGTGATTGGAAAAGGGAAGAAAGTACAACGTTTTCGGAAATAAGCAATAATACATATATATGTATAATATAAATGAAAAAATAAAATAACACTATTAACAATGTAACAAATTAACAGTAATAATAAAAGTAGATAAGGATAAAACACTTAGTCACACTTGAAATTGCTATATTTCGAACTACTGGAGTTCTTCAATGGCAAGAAGCTTCTTGCCATTCGAAAGTTCGAAATATAGCAATTTCAAGTGTTACTTTAATCTATCTATCTATCTATCCATCTATCCATCCATTCATCCATGCATCCATGCATCCATGCATCCATGCATCCATGCATCCATCCATCCATCCATCCATGTGTGTGTGTATCGGTCCTGAAATATTCACACATCAATTTGTTTGGACAAATGTGCAAAAAGAGGTATAGCCCATCAAAGTGTTGAGTAGAATAAGGAAGATTACTCAGACTTTCTTCTGTTTTCCATTAATCTGGATGTAAATGGGACAACATACAAACTGATTCCTATTAATTTAACTGTCTGATAATGATGTATTGCAGCTGTTTTGATGTTTTTTTCCAAATTAACCTTAGTCGGTCCTGGTGTTGTAGTGGTAACCATGCTTGCCTTCTAACCCCAAGGTTGCGGGTTCAAACCCGGCCAGAATCGATGGCTTCCTTCGGAAGGAAAGTAAAGCCGTGGGTCCCGTGTCGTACATTTACGGCACGATAAAGAACCTCAAGCCTGAAAGAAGAGGCCTCTGAGCAGTTGTTGGCAGTTTCACGCCCTGAATTGAACGGGACGCTGATGACCTGAGATGTTAAAGAGCGTCCTTAAATAAACAAATCAAAAAAATTGAGAATATTGTCATTTGTTTTTACTTTGTCTATATTCTGAAATGCTGATTCAGATAATGCACAAATGCTCCGAAGAAGAAAGGAAATAAGTGGTTCCTGTGGCGGATAGAACCTGAATAACACTGTCATAAAATTTCTAATATATCTTGCAATGACTACAAAGTTCCGGATAATTCACCAATATTTTCCGGTACGAGGCCACTGTTTCTTATCATGTACAAAAATTTCGCTGTTATCAAGATGGCGACAAAACCCAGATAGGATTTACTGTAGGAAACTGTATGAATTTATAGTAAATTCAAAGGGGGAACAAGCAACTTTTAAGTTAAAATATTTTGAATACCAAATTTTATTTATGACAAAGAATGATTTAAATAATAACTTCACTTGCCCTTCTTGGTGACTTGAGATATTTTATTTAAAACAGTTTTGTCATACTAATTTGCAAGAAGATGGTTTTCCTCAAACAAATGTTTACTTTACATTGTATTAAAAATTAAAAATTAAACACATTTTGTATTCACTGTCACTTTGCTTTTGTAGGCTTGTTTTTGTGGAGCCCTTCTTCGTAAGTCTGAATGTTTTCTCAACTATTCCATTGATCCATTGACATATAATCACATAACTTGGCGTTTCTTATTAAAGATGGATAGTATAATTTGCTAGTGTGAATTTTTATTTCAAGTCACCAAGTAGGACAAATGAAGTTATTATTTAAATGTGGCTATCATTCTTTATCATTAATAAAATTTGGTATTCAAATATTTTAACTTAAAAGTTGCTTGGTTCCCCTCCCCCTTTTGAATTTATTATAAATCAGTATCTCATTTTGACATAAAAGGAAGCATGTCTACCAATTCAAGAATTTATTATATCAAAAACTTGTAGAATTTGACCATTTGAATAATGTGGTGATTAGTTTGAATGGATGAATAAAATAGATTTTGATAAATTCAACATACAGTTTTCTTACTGTAAATCCTATGTGGATTTTTGTCGCTATCTTGATAACGGCGAAATCTTTGTACACGATAAGAAACGGTGACCCCGTACTGGAAAATATTGGTGAATTACCTGGAACTTGGCAGTTGTTGAATCGCGGAATTGTACAAACAAAACTGTATTGTAAAGTTATGTTTAGTTTTACATAAAATTAGACGCATTTGACTTATTACTATATGAAGGATTGAAAAGTGAAGACCATTTCTAAATTATTGTCCATATGTTTTGACAAGTTTGTCTATTACAGATTATTTCGGAATATGGATGACGATGGCAACAAGCAATTAAATTTGGAAGAGTTCACTGAAGGAATAAGTGAAGCAGGCATGGAACTCACCGCGGATGAGATTCAGGAACTCTTCAACAAGTTCGACATCGATGGAGGCAGCACCATCAGGATGGACGAGTTCCTTGTGGCACTCAGGGTAATAATTCAGTTTAAGTTGGCAATGTTTCTATTTTTTAAGTGCTTCTGCTATATTGTTATTGACATAAATTTCAAACTTCGCCATTCATCTTTCTTCTTTATGATTTATACTGCTTTTGCTGACATACTTCATGCTAAACACAAAACAAAACGGAACATTTGGTTTTAAAATAACAACAACAATACTACTACTACTACTACTACTACTACTACTACTACTACTACTACTACTACTACTACTACTACTACTACTACTACTACTACTACTACTACTAATAATAATAATAATAATAACAATACTTTCTTTATGATAATGGAAATATAATTTATCTTCAACTTTAGCACAATGTGCAAAGTAACGATTTAACCATGTCGTTAAGTTTGAGCAGAGCTGGCTTTTCAGGTGCAATAAGTACAGCCCGGTTTCACAAATCAGTTATCCTGTATATACATAATTATTAATTAATTAATATCTAAATACTGACATCGAATTTATTAGTAACAGCGCGCTGCTTTGGCATGACTCTTAAACATGTATCCTCTGTAATAGTCGAATCCCGTCAGAACTAATTTGGCTGTATGTTTCGTAGCGGTTTGCCATGGCAACGATAGACACTTGCTTTATGCTTCGAGATAGCAAATGCAGCCAAAAAGGAGAATCAGACAGTTAGCAGCATCTAGGGTGGGAAGAAATGTGTGTCGTTGATAGCTGCCCCGCTTCCATAGCAACTCAGAAGGATGCGCGATCCGGCGAGCATTGCCAACTAGCTAAATATAATATTTTGAGACTTCGTTTAGCTACTACAATTTTTTACACTTTGGTTTACTGGAATTGTGTTTTTGAAATTTGTTTCATAGTCTGTAGCTACAAAGGTACAAATGTTTCTATTATTAACATATTTCTTAAATTGCTATTGCAATTGCAACTCCGGCTATATTGAAGTGGTTGGTTTGGTACTACTGTTTATAGCTTCGGTTTTCTATGGCGCCATTCCGGTTTATAAGATGCATTATTGCATTTACTTAAATTGATGTACATACAACGAATTTTATTTAAGTACTAATATGCTGTTTTAAAAGTTCATTTTCCTGTTATATGTCTCCTTCTGTTATGTAATAAGTAGTGTAAAACAGTGAGTATATTTGTGCATAATATTTAAGAATAAATCGTTTTATTCATTTGTGTTTTCTTTACCGAGAAGGCATGAGGGTTGCACAGGTTTGTAAGAATGAAACTACTGTAGTGAAATCACAGTTTATGTTCATAATATTCAAAAGAGGTGCGAAATGAACTGTTCAAGACGGAATATCCAAACAACAATACTGATAAACTTTCACGCAGCTGTAGGTAAGCGCTAAAAGAGGGCTCTCACGATGCTTGCTTGTTTTTATGAAAGTTTGCAGCGATACATCGCAATCGCGGATTCACTTGTTTTGTGTTGGTACACCATGGTGCTCGCTTAGTATTGCTCTATAATGAAAATAACTTTAATTTTGGCTCCGTGGTTATTCATATGCAATCCGCTTAGTGGAAGCCCTGGAGGGGGAAGGAAAAAATTGAATAAGGCAAACTATTCTCAAACATTAACTAATTATGTATATATTTTATACTCAAACTGTGTATTAGATACTGAACATTATTTTCAAATTGAATTTCTTATGTGAAAGTAGAGCTGCAGCAACATTTTATGTCACGGGTCACTACTGCGGTTCAGATATTGCTTTTAAAATAGTATAATTTTAATATTCTAATGTTTATATAAATGTATGTATTAAAAACAAAACAATGGAAGTTATAGTATTGCCACCAATTAGTGAAAAAAATAATTTTCATAGTAAAAATAATACACAAGTAAACACGTTTAAGTACTGCAACTTATTGGAAGAATTGGAAAAACAGAAGGGGGGAAAAAATACAATGTCGTTTATTATTGCTGTATACGGGAGGAAAGTTAGATCAATACTTTGTCGAAACTTAATAAAAATTTAATATTAATAAAAACATGAAAGGGGAATCAATGCTATTAGAAAGAAATTTATAGCATTTATAACAGGTACACAGTAATAGATAAGAGAAATTACGAAATTAGACCAGAATAGAAAATGCAGAATATTGTGGAAATAATGAAAGGATATGGAAATAAATACGTACAACATATAACATGTACCACAACTACGAAAACTTTAATTATAACCCATATGGAAGAATACCTTTACGAAGGCGAAGAAAAAATAGCGGGATCAATTCTGATTGGAGAAGAAACAAGTCAATAGGTATTCATCTAATGGAGAAATAGAAGAAAATTCTGGCCGTGAAATCACTTTAGAAGATACACTTTGGGAGATGTGATGTGCTTTTGTTGTGCGAATTTGTTTCATATTTATGTATAAAAAATACAAATTGCACAAAATTATTGATAGTATATATCTGCTCCCGCTCTACAAAATTGATTACACGAAATGGAAATCATTCTTCAACTTATAGTCTTTAAAAACTCTTTAATTAATAGCCCTACAAAGGACGTAAGTATTTTCCCAGTTAGATAGATAGTAGTGCCAAAACGATAGCATCTCTCTTCAGCCATCGCCCGGGGAGGGGGGGGGCGCCAATTCGGTTTGTTAGTGCTTTTTGATTATATTTAAAGAATGCACACAATAACCAAACCAAAATTTCCAACTTATGTAAGCCGAAAAGACTTTTTAATATTAGCACTAGATATCAGGCGGAAAATAGCTACACAATAAATGAATTCTACTTAATTTTTGTGTCATGGTTCACAAGATGATAATTAAATTAAAGACAAAAATAAAGTAAATACAGGACAAACATAATATAATTAGAAATTGTTGATTTGTTGACTCGTACACTTCTATAAATATCCCAGAGAATCAGGGAAAGACAAGAAAGATATTTACTAGTAGAATTGCTTGAAGAAAAAGGCGATAATGAACATAACACCCAAATTGAATCAGAAGACGGGAACAGAATTGACAGAAGAAGAGAATAATGGCAGTTTTCGGGCGGAAAGGAAGCAGTTGAGAAAAAAAAGTAGACATAGATCAAGAGAAGGAGAGCAGAGAAGGAAATTATACTGTCAACACACCATGGTCCAGTATAGCTGCTGCTTGAGACCGGCAGCAACTCCATTGATGTCCAGGTCCTGATGCCAGGAATTCCCGGATACCGAGCGTTAGCAGAAATGAATATTGTAGACATTAAATCGGATAAAATTGTAAATTAATTAATTCTAAATGTAATCATTGTTCCGGGGTACCAGTAGTAATTGTAAACGTAATTAAAAAGCATAGTAAAATAGCCGTAGTGCTGGATACCAGTACCGTTTTAGTTTACTGAAGTTTGTTTTGTAGTTATAGTATTAGTGCTGTAAATTTTAAAATCTGTAAAATTTAAATTGTAATTTAAATTTTATTGAAAAAAGTAATAAGACAAATAAAATAAATCTGGAGTATTATGCCCTTTTGTACAAAATCTCAAATCGCTATGCAGCTTTAATGAGTGTCTTCACAATATCTTTCCTAAATTTCATTGGAAAAGCGTTAAACTTTTTTTATTTTCGAGTCTTTTGTCATTTCAACGTTGTTATTATTTCAACAATTTGTGTTAATAGCATCCAAAACTCGGAGGCAAATATTGAATTTTGTTTTGCCACAAAGAAAACTGAACCGTCACGGGTCCCCAAGGTCGTTAAGGCACGGACTCGTGAGCGGGAGGTCTGGGGTTCGAATCCCGCCAGGACCGTCCCTGACGGAGGTTTTTTCCACGTTTTCCTCAGTCTTCATAACTGGCAAATGCTGGGAAGGTACCTAAACTTAGGCCTGGAACGCTTCCTTCCTTAAAAAAAAATCCTTGCACAATATATAATTTCATTTCATGTATCACCAGTGTCCACCGCATGTGGTGCCTCAGTAGTAAAAACGGGCGTTAAACACTATTAAAAATAAAATCAAAGAAAAACAACAAAGAAACTGTGCGCAATCCAGGGTATAAATATTGTGCCAGTTTTTCGAGCAGTTCTTGTTCAGAATCGCGAGGATGCCTTTTTTGCAGATTCACAATGCACGTAAGTTTTTTGAAAAAAGAGTTCCGAAGCGATATTTTATTCTTAAAATCTTATAGAAGTACTAATGTCCATTGCGTCGAACGTTTTGAGTTTAATAATTCATCTCATTCATTTTTTGTGTGTAGGAATTGCTTTTCAGACACTTTTGTTGAGAAATAAACCATTCTTATTTTCTTTGTCACTTGTAGAACAATTGTAAATTTGTTTTGTCCACACGAACTAGCGCGCATTCCTCCCATAGGGCTCCGTTATTTTCTCCCAGTGGAGGTTAAGGCAATATGCCTACAGTGCACCAAAACATTTCTTAAACCTAAGGATATCTAAACTAACCAGACCATGGTCGCCATAGTAATCATTCTACCGTAAGAAATATTCCCATGGCAGATCTCGGAATCGAACGCGAGAACACAGGAACTCTTGACCAGTAAATCATGGGGTTGGTCCGTTTGTAGTTTATAAACCCTGTCAAAATTATGCATCGGTAATTTCAAAACTAACTAATAATAAACAAACAGAATGTTTACTCATATTTTGATTTCACTGTATTCGTTCCTCTCTGAGCGTTTATTTTTACGATTAAGATTTTAAAGATTCTTTGCTTCCTTTGGTGTAAACAGCTATAGAAGTTCAGAGGCACTGATCTCCGGAATATAATGTCCAATATGATTGAAACATTCTTCGAATTTTTTGTTCGTCCTTTTTATCCCAAAATACATTAACAGTGCCCAGTAAGGAATTAAGGATGGATAGAGGCATATATGTAAACCTCTCTTCCCGATTACTCATTACGTCTCCCAAGTAAGGTAACCAATCTCGATGCCGTGTGCTAAAAACAAAATGAGGTCACCTCTAGCAAAACCGCATAAGACGTGTGATTCTGTGACTCATGCTGCAAGGTCGTTGCTGCCTGCACTCCCGAAGAACTGGCATAGCTCATGCGTTAGTTGTTAGTCATTTTTTTTCAGTTCATCATTTGTTTTTCTTGCGTCATTAGCAGTCGTGTGAGAACATAAAATAAATGAATATACAATTCGCACATATCTGCTATTTTTCAATCATTTTATTCTTTTTTCAATCAGTGTAGAATTAACAGGAGAAATGTTTAAGATTTCGAGTAATTCATCACTTCATTTTATCTATAATAGAAGTACAATAAATGAATTCTTGTCGGGGGAATGTTGCGTTTTATAAAGGTAAATGCTAGGAGAATAGCATACTTGTAATTTTATTCCTCAGCAGCTCTTTTATTGATTTAAGAACGCGAAGTGAAATGAAAGTGAATAAATTTGGATTGGTAGGAACAGAATAGAATTGTCAGTGCTTCAGCCCTGTTCAAGGCTGACCGTTTGTGCCTGTGTCCCCAATGGGACACCCCCGGGAGGAAGGAATGAGGGACTGCTAGGACTCAAGGCAGGGAACTGGGGTTTTATGACATTGATCTAGAAGAACACCCCAACGGCGACGGAGTTCCCCTCCAAGTGGTTGAGTCTCAGAAGAGTTCTTTCCACGCCTCGGGGCGGAAACTTTTCCCAGAGTGCAAATCACCACACACAGTACCACCCACCTCTCTATGGCACTTTCGACCCTATAACATGAAATTGGTGACATGGGAAAGCGGAAAATTCGTGGAAAGCATTCAACTAAAAAAGAAAAAAAAGTTACAATGGCTGGAACCCGGGACCTCAGCCATTTCGCTCGGTGAAATGATACTGAATAAAAGAGAGAGAAAATAACTCGGCAGTAAGTAATCTTTTAGATATGTGAATTATAGAAATTTCAGTTGAATATCACATTTCCAATTACAGAGTAGCAGATCGGAGGCTACCATCAAATGGTATTAATGTGTAAATATAGTCAGGCCAGTTGTGCTGAGAGCGGCAGTATATGAGGCTACACCTGTCCAACGTATTAAAAAAAGCTCGTGTACATTGCTGACTCTCGTTAAGTTAACTGCATTTCGAGCACTGGGAGTACGGTTAGCTACTGAAACATGTAGTGGAAGGACAAAGTGCATTCCGCTGCTCAAGTTAAGGTACAGTAGCGGGGAGGATAATGCAACTAGCCTATTTTATTTATAAATAACTGAAATTAATAATAGAATGTTTTAAATCTCTTTTTCGCTCTATTTTTTTTAATTCCTATCAGGCTGGTTTATATTTTATTTTTAAAAGATTTGTTGTAGCTATACTAATTTAGAAAATTTATTCTTTTGTTATTAATAAAATAAAAATATGTTTATTTATGCATTTCTTACTGTGTTTTCATACTTATATTACAACAAATAACAATAAACTTTTATAAAGTGTTAAAAGAAAAAAACTTCGTTTTCTTGAACTTTTAGACCAAAGGGATCTAATTATTTATAACCCATAATAGCAAGGAACTAAACTTGACTCGTAGGGAAAGTGTCTTGCTATATATTTCTGCAAAAAAAGATTAAACAGTAGAACTTTCTACCTTGTGAAAAGGAATATTGCAGCATATCATCTTTTCACAAAGGTATATAAAAACGCTTTGTATAGCAATTAATTTTTTATGTAGATGATCTTTCGTATTTATTTCTATATTATAATCTGAACTTTTAAATATGTTGTTTAGAATTACATTGAGTCTTGATGAAAACCCTTCTACCTTATGATATTTAAACACTTTATCTGGTATAATTTACAAAATTACATTAACACCGTTTATAGTGAAATATATAAAAATTCTTCAATAATATGTGCAACTTATGCTTATTTTATTTATTGTATACAATTGTGCTTAGAGGCGGTACTGGCTGATAACGGATCGCGGCATCATAAATTCGTAGATAAGTTGTTTTGAGTGACCGTAGAGGGTCAGGCAATTGGAATCTGAGCATCATTATTATAATTAAAACGCCTATAAACAACTTTTGATTAATTAGTATTTATATTTTAATACTGAATCATGTAATAAATCATAAAACAGAAATGTGTAGCTTTTCCCATTCTTTTCATTTAGAACTTTATTTTCTGTATTTGCAGATAAGAGGTTGGAAGACTGGGATGAGATAGGTTGCATTCTCTTCTGGTAAGACCCGAAATAGTACCTTTCCCCCCCCCCATTTTTCGATTGAGCATTTCTTTCGAATTCGAAAAAGATCACCATTTGTTTTAGTACAGGACATCATCTTTTCACTATGCTACAGGGCATACGTAGTTTAATCAGCAAGTATGTGAATGTATTGCAGTGTCTGGGCAGTTTGCTACTGAAACTGGCGATCATTTCAATATAAAGGGAAAAAATGAAACATTGATTTAATTTTACTTACAGTATATCTGATATAAGTAACTCAAAATAATAATTGTCTTAACAACAATGATTTAAAATACAAAGTTCTATTGCAAATCTTCCCTCATCTTGGAAGAATTCTTAAGAAAATAGCTGCAATAGCATAACAACAGTAAAAAGTCTGAAACTTTACTGCAAGACAGTGAAAAGCTAAACATAAAGAGATTGTTACATTCAATAAATAATTATAATTAATTAGCCAGGCTACATTCGTAATCATAGAAAAGAGCCAGGCTCTAAATTTACCAAATTTTAAGAATTTTATGGATAAACTGGCTAGAGGATATCGTCGCAGAACGATGGAACACGAGTTTCCATCCAAACAAATGGTAGCCTTGAGCAATGATAAGGCCGAAGTCCACAAGCTGTTATCTAGATCAAAGACGACTACCATGTGCCGGCGATAAAGAAAAGGCGTAGGAAACCATGGCGCTGCCTAGCGAAAGAGAAGAAAAATCTCGAAGATTGGAGAGGAAGGCAAGCGAAACAAGAACGCACACCAACTTATCCGAACGGTACTATATACCGTTATAAAAGTCTCAGCGACAATTGCAACAGTTTTTTAAATGTATAAATACCTTTTATTATCAACTTTACCTGTATCTTTGTTATGACTAATTGGTTTTAATGGAGTTTCTGAACGTGAGCTAAAGCAGTGAAGTACTTTGAAATAGCATATTTCTTAATTTTTCGTGCAGAGTTTATGTTCTTTAATCATTTTAATTTTACGCTTCTTGCTTTTCTGCCATTCTAGATTAATTTCTTGTTCTGTTGATGTCTTCTGTAGAAAATATTGAACGCCTGAGCGTGGTTTCTGAAGCAACAAATGGTTTATGTTAATTACTGCGTTACAAAGTAAACAAAAATATTGCTCAGTTGAATAGTTTAGAGCAGTCGCCTCATGACTGAATACCCGATTATCCTCAGTTTCAGAAACTCTAGAACTGAGTGCACCTGGAGAGTTAGGGATAAAGCTTGTTTTCCCTTATATTGAGTAAAGAGACCTGTTTCTTGAACTTTGTACCACAAGCACTTCTTCATATTAAAGAGCATTTATTTTCCAAGCTGTTTACTGCTTCAAAGCTTATTTGCAATGACACACGGTTCTATGAACACAACGTTTTCTTCTGAAGAAAGAAAAACCTAATGTTTATTATGATTTCAAGACATAATTTAATAAATTTAATCTAATTAAGAAGGGTATTTCATAATTTTATTATTATAAAGTTTATAGCATATAATCTGAAACCTGCAGTGCTTCCAAAACGAGCACGAATGGTGTATATCTGTTGAAAATAGTTTGATACACATGAAAAAGTGGTTGTGATATTTCAGGCTCTCTTTTTCCTGTTTCCTGTAAAAACGACAATTCTGTCTGCGATTTTATCGTTAAAAAAAGTTTCTATATATTTGTGAGCTTATTCCTGATGCACACTCTTAACTAACGATCTATGTTGCAATTTAATAACAAAATCGTAACACCTATCGTGAAGAGTTCTTGTTATTCAGAAATAAATTCTAACCGATTGTCAGTATCGTTTCACTGAAACGTCACCGGTTTAAGTGACACGACTGTCGTTTAGTACAGTAACTTTTTCCCTTATGTTCTTCCATCAACGAACAAACACAACATTAATAACTATCAGATAAAGTATTGTGTGCAGTTGAATGTACCAAGCACATGGTTTCAATTTTCTCAATTGCACTTTTTAAAATGATCAGCACCATTAAGGGAAAGTCTTATGCACTATGTTATCAATGTTAAATTAATGCTGTTTTACACCCATTATCTAGATAATTATGCCAGCTGTCTCCTTCTAATTGTGTTTTGTGTTTGACAGTCATATTGTTCTGTAATTAAATACCAAAATATAATAACAAATACTTTAATAAGATGAGCTAAATTTTTTCTGAAACCCTCTAATTTTGAATCAAAATATTGAATTTATTCTCTATAAAAACCAAGCAAAATGAAGAAATTTTCTTCAGCTGTAAAGCTGAAAGTTCAGTATATAAATGATTGATTGGAGTGTGTGAATACATCATGGTATTTAAGCCACAAGAGCCTTTTGTGCGCTCCGTTAATCCTAGAGTTGTGGTTTTAGATCTAGAATCTTCCTAACAAGCTTAGGAAATACATCTCCTAAAGGACTGTGTGCTAAATAAGATATTCTTTGCCTTTCCAGAGTTTTACGCTTTATTAAAATAGTTTTGCAGTTTCATAAAACTGTTCACATAGACGGCTTGTGAGATTTCCTTGGTTGAGTTACATCGTCCATGTTTCTAGAATGGCCAATGACCAAATAACTTCCCTGGCTTGTGCTGTATCCTTATCGCACGTGTTAGTAGAATTTCACCCTGTTCTTAACTGGAAACTTCTTTCATATTATCTTATGTACTTTCGTGGTTCATTGAATGCCTTTCTAGCAGGTTTCTTGCTAATATCGCAGAAAGTTTCTGGTCCTATTGCGGTGGGAAAGAAGGATGCGATTAATTGAGAGGATGAAAGGTAATTAATTATTAGGTATTTATACTTCGGATGAATTGTTCTCTAGGTTGAACGTGTTTGAGGTAGTATGGTGGCTGCGGAAGTTTTCCTGATGTCACTCTCGATCCTTTTCTCCACGCGCTGATCCGAAGATGAGACTGCGTTGTGATGTCTCTGTCTTCATCTGCTCTGGCTATATGAGACTTCTAACTAGTGGCTTTTTTGGAATGTAAAACAATTCTCGGGTCGAGGAATTGAATAGTTTTTAATCACGTGAATGGAGACGAAATGAGTCAACCTCACTCAAGAGTTTTACTGTCGGCATACTTTTATACTGAGGAATTAAAATTATATAGTTAATGGTGATTCTCGGTCAGGAACTTCCATTTACGCACTGATTTCCACTGCTACTATACTGTCAGTTGAACTGCCACACTAAACTGTCTTAATTCGTCTCAATCTGACAGCTTTATTTGGAGGCAGTCTGCCAACCGTAGGACGCTTCTAATGTTTTAATTATTCTACTGTACTATTCATTGACTGTTCGTTACGATTTGTGTTACAAAACCTTCTGATTGTTAAATCTTTTCACGCTTCCTCTGGCTGGAGGTGGGGGTGTTAACAATCCATTGCGCGAAAAGATATACCATAACTTGATTTCATTTCCTGTTTACGAAGAAATTTGCGTAACTTATTTTCCCTAGAGGTGCAACAGTCGATGTTCCTTTGTTTGCCTTACATAAAAGATTCTAACGGTATAAAGCCATTTCAGGGTCACCGTGGTTATTGCGAGAAAGACGGATCGAGGCGTTTATGACTCTCCAACCGCCCTTTCCGTGTAACAAAAGATTCTTTTTTTTTGCCAAACTGGCGACTTTGTGGCACTTGGAAAGATACTTGTCTTCCCACTTCTAGTTCACCAATGTTATGCCTTCTAATTTTGATACTAATTTAATATTCTTATAATCATCGTGTTTACCTCGGTGTTTTGCGTGGGATGGGGATCTACTGCTGCACTACGAAGCTGGTTTAGCTCTTCTTTTGTCAGTTCATCTGTTGCTTCATTATTCTTATATGCCCTGATACCCAGGCACTCAGCAAAGTTCTAGTTGATCTTTGTGGAAGAATTAAAGATATTCCCGTACAAAATCTAGAGTTGGCTTGAGATTTAAGTGCAACAAGTTTAGTTTGACTGTTTGAGAAATGAGTATTCTTTATTAAACTAATTTCTCTTCTCGCACAAGTTAGGACAGGAAGAAGGAACTTATTTCTGCCTGAAAAACTGTAAAAAGTTTCCAAAACTTACGGAAATCTCCAGCCGCAGAAGGGATTCCTACTCTTGACCCATAAATAAAGACCAGGTGATCCTTAGGTAAAATTAAGCATTAAGGGTTTTAAAGACAAAAGCTCATTTCAATATGTGCTTATTCTGGCATAGAATTGGAAATAGTTTGTATCTTTTTCTGAGATAATGGGTCTCAAATAGTAACAATTTAATTATAGTAATTATAGTAGTACATAATTATGAGGTATTGCTGTCAATTTCTATGCGGCGAATAGGCGTAGCTATATTTTTGAAAATTTAACTTGATCAGCTATTAGATTGTTTTGAGCAGTGGTTATTAACCTTCTTTCAAGTATTACAATTCAATAAAGCTTATGAAACAAATTGCTAAGTACAACAATTGCTTTAAAACAGTATCAAATCATCTAAAAATAATAAAATATACATAAAAATGTTCAGAAAGGTTTTTAGTTTTACCGGGAGTAAAAGTTTATATCAGTTATCTTACATTTAGAGGTACATACTTAAACCATTGCAAATGTTCGTGTTGGTATTGACGGTGCATCGGTGCTGGGGGGTCGGACATTTCTTCCTCGGGCATCAAGAAGAAAATATACGAAAAAACAAAGGTCTCTCTTCTCATTAATGACTGCAATCTTTGTGACCTTTTGCAGCCTCCGATGTCTGCGTCGAGACTGAGGGTGATAGACGAAGCTTTCAACAAACTGGACAAGACTGGAGATGGGGAAATCCTGATAGATGACCTGCGTGGCGTATACTCTGTGAAGCATCATCCTCGGTTCCTTAGCGGTGAAGAGACAGAGGATGAGATCCTCACCAAGTTTCTCAGTAACTTTGAGCATGGAGGAAAATCAGGAGATGGCAAGGTAAGGTCTAAGAACTCATTAACATTCCAGCTTACGTAAACATTTGTGTCTCTTCGTTCGTTATGGCTGATACATTTTATGTAATCTACCAAACATTGAGTAAGTTTCCGGCCTATTATTTTCTAGGTATGATAAAGACAAAAACTATATTTCACTTTTCACTATAGCTGCCGTTTATTGCAAAACACTTTTCCCATCTTTGAATTAACATTTCACTCCCCTACCTTCCTTAATTGAAGTCTTGTCTGCAAAATGGGCATAAACAGCATTCACCACTTCTTCGTAACACTTAAATTTCCTTTCTCGAAGGTCCTTCTTGGGTTTTGAGAATAGGAAATATTCACTGGGAGCTAGATATGGGCTATAGGGTGGATGTTCGATCTCCTTGAAGTCACATTTCTTCACAGCTTCCTTTGCAACAAGAGCTGTGTGCACAGGCGCGTTGTCGTGAAGAACGCGCACACCATCACTCAGCTTTCCTCGCCTTTAGTTTTTGATGGAAGCACGTAATCTGCGCAGTAGGCCAGCATAGCACTCCCCATTTACTGTGATGTTCCTCTCCTTGAAGTCAGTGAAGAATATTCCTTCACAGTCCCAAAAGATTGTGACCATGATCATCTTGGTTGACTGAGTAACCTTGGACTTAGGAGGCGCTGCTTCGCCAGGTTTATGCCACTCCATTTGATTCTCTTTTGGACAAGGGATCACAGTAGAGGACCATAGTTTCATCTCGTGTAACAATGGTTTGCAGAACTTCTTTCTGTCACGGCAGAGCTCCAAAAATGCCTGACAACAGATGACTCGTTGCTACTTTTGGAATGAGGAAAGAAGTGTAGACAACCATCTTGCACTAACCTTATTCATGTTTAAATGTTCATGAATAATTCAAAGGACTGACTGTTGTTTTAGAAAGCATCAACCTTGCTGCTATTTCCGTAACTTTGAGCCGCCGGTCTTCCATAATTTCTCCTTCCACAAGAGCGATGTTTTCAGAAATGAGCACCTCCAAGGGCCGACCTGCACGCTCTTCGTCTTCCATGCTTTCTCGACCCATTCGAAAAAGTTTGGCGCATTCTTTTACGGTAGAATATGTGGGGGATGCTTTCCTATATATTCCGTTCAATAACTGTTTAATTTCATTTGGAGTAAGTCCTTTTGTAAGAACTTATTAACAGCTCAAAACTCCATTTTGAACATGTCACAATCTTCTACACATAGCCTTCTTTATGCAATTATATCTGAACAACTGAACACAACGGAACAGTAGTTACAGCTGCAATATTTATTTAACGATAAGCTATGACACCAGATAAGGCTTTTGTAACTGCGATAATCCTTATCGGCGCGGCCGGAAACTTATGAACCTACCCTCGTACATCTGCACTTTCTGACGAGCAGAACAAAAGACGTTTATTTTCCATTGGAATCTCATTTAAAATGAATTTTCACTAAATTCTTATAATTGTTTATTTTAACGAAGATAATATTTTGGAATAGAACCCGTTCAACTCTCAAATGCTCAACAAATGAGATACTGCATATTAATATTTTAACACCTTTTTTTTTGTCATCTCCACCATTCCTGTGGTCTTTAAGCTTCCCTAAAGACGTTAGCGTAAAGTAAGCACAGAAGCTTTTAATCGCATTATTTTACTAATATAGTCACGACCTCCTACTTCCACTCTCTTAATACCATTCTGTAATTTATTTAACGAACTGGATGTCGGACTGAAGACGCAACTCATACTAATCTAAAAAAAATTTAATAATGATTCTAAAAGGGATCAAATCGAGATAGGTGTACGCTGAAAACATAAACATTATTAAAGTTAGATTTAAGTTGCTAACCCGGGGACATACGGGGCATATCTTCTCACCTCAATCTTGCACACTTAATTCTCTTTTAAGACCATTAAAAAGAACGGTTCTACTTCATGTTGCGTATGCGCAGATCCTAATTTACTTAAGTAATCTTTACCAACCGCCATTTCAAATTCTTAACTGACTCAACGCTATAATAAATTTCTCCACATCCCCATAAGCCACAATATTCCCTATGATATTTTAAGTGAACACATAGGCGCTGGACTAAAAGTAGAAGAGGGAGCAGGACAGATACGTTAAGGATGCGACATTGTAAAGAACTGAAATTGTTCTCTACATACTTTTATTTTATTATCCCAAATAACCGATTTTCTTCCACTTCACCTCTGTTTAGTGCGTTTGCAAGCTCCAGAGCTATGTATTCGCCGTTTGCTATCTCAACATGGGGCAGTAGTATTTCACAAACGTTTATATTTACAAGTAACTTAATAAACTAACCAGATTGAAAAGCTCAGAATTCCTGAAATGACGTCTTTCGATTAAAAATATTTTAGGCTAAGATATGTTGTCTTCTAAAGCTGAAAAATATAGAAAAAAATAACGGGTGTCATTGCAAATTCTGTACAAATGAATAATAGTTAATTAATCAAGTTTAAAGAATATTAAAAGTATGGGACATATAAGTATAGATATGGGCCATAGACCATACCTTTTTTTGAAATCAGATACTGTTATTTTATTTTTTATCTTTATCTTAACTAGAAATAAGTGTCATCCAAGCGCATTTGTTACAAAACTTCATTAAAATTTAAAAATATTTCTTAAGGGCACCATGAACTTATAAAAAACATCATAAATTTATTGTTCAAAGTTGCTTCAGAACAGGAGTGGGGTGGGGAGGAATATCGTTAAGATCTACTTCGGCGTGTGAATTAATTCCTAGCCAATAGTCACAATTTAAACGGTGTACCATGCCACTTTAATTGTTATAAACAGCAATTTACCAAAAGTATTAGGGGTTATCTCAGTTTAGTCATATTCATAAAGCGGCTGGTAATGTGTGATATTTCGCTTTCCAGTTATTAATACAAGCAAGACTATTGCATAATTTTTGAACAGAGGAAAATGCACGGAGAAATTAATTTTGTTTCATTATTATTTAAAAAATAGATTACTGGCTTTGATTAGACCTGACAAACATAGCTATTACCTAGTGAAGGCTTCATTTAAATTTTAATCAAAATATATTATTAATAGGAAAAGGTTGAAAAAAATTGGTTTATTCCGCTTAATCAGAATTGCAGACGAAATAAACTCAACCAAAATTAGCTACTAAACTACTGAATCCTGGGACCCTAAAACAAATAAACAGAGTATACCGTTTCGAAAATCAACGAATATAACCTGAAATTATGTTTTATTAATTTTTTTCTCTTCCACAGTATTGATTTTGTTCCACAGATTATTTGAAATACTTAGTTATAAAAAAAAATACACGTTCAGTTAAATGAACATAGTTCGGCTGCTGTGTCGTAGCTCTTTGTTATAGTTAGAGATTGGTTGAGCAAATTTCCAATTCATATTTGGAATAAAATTGATAAGGGATTCAGAGTTGGTCTTGTTCATGCAGTTTTCATAGGCAACTATTATCATTAGAAAAGAGAAAATTAAGCTTCTTTTAGCGAATTCCCAAGGAATGTAGCTATTGCGATTGTACCCATGAAACCTCTCTCTCTCTCACGCACGCGCGCACACACTATAAAATAAAAATAAAGTAACACTATTAACAATGTAACAAATTAACAGTAATTAGAAAAGGATAAAACACTAAGAAAAAGTCACACTTGAGATCGCTATATTTCGGACTCGTGGAGTCCTTCTATGGCAAGAGACTATGACTTTGGTCACTTGATCTCAAGTGTGACTTTTTTTTTTAGTGTTTTATCCTTGTCTACTATTATAATTACTGTTATATATATATATATATATATAAATGAAAAATAAAAATAAAGTAACACTATTAACAATGTAACAAATTAACAATAATAATAAAAGTAGATAAGGATAAAACACTTGGATAAAGTCACACTTGAAATTGCTTTACATTTTATGAAAATAGTTAATTCTAAAATAATTGAAAAACCTATTCCGCAGGGTCCACCTAATACAGACTTGTCAGCATCTTAATTTCAACTTTATTGCCGCCAGATACCTCCATTATTATTTTCATGAACTGTAGATTTCTTATCTCAAATTGCTTATTCAAGATTCCTCTATAGTCTGTGAAATTATTGCGGTGTTAGTTCAGTTTTAACTACTCTGACGCAAAGGTTAGTTTATAAACAAGTTGTTCAATCACTATTTTCCAGCACCGAGATCTTTGTCTCCGTATTCCTCTCTGCGGTTCTTGCTAGTGCTTGGTTATTGATTCTAGATTGGGTTACGTGCACGCGAGAAAGTAACTAAGCTGAGAATGAATTGAAGTTCATAAAAACTGAAAGCGATTATCGAAACAGCGCGTTGTTTTTCTTTTTGGGCATACTCTGCGCACCAAGCACTGCTACTTTTGAATGACATAGAGTTATTGTCGTCTACATCAACTGTTTGTTGAATATACTGCTTTTTTTTTAATGGTGTTTAACGCCCGTTTTTACTACTGAGGCACCACAAGCGGTGAACACTGGTGATACATGAAATTATATATTGGGAAAGGATTTTTTTTTAAGGAAGGAAACGTTCCAGACCTAATTTTAGGTTACCTCCCCGGCATTTGCCAGTTATGAGGACTGAGGAAAACCTGGAAAAAACCTCACTCAGGAGGACGGTTCTGGCGGGATTCGAACCTCAGACCTCCCGCTCACGAGTCCGCGCCTTAACGACCTCGGCCACCTGTGGTGGTGAATATACTGCTACTTTGTCTTATTATAGTTTAATAAAATTAATTAATAAATAACATATAACGGAAATTAATTTGGAAAGCTGAAATATTATTAAAGAACTAGAGCAATTCTGCGTTCAATTTTAAGAAGCTTAAATATATAAACAATGAACATTGAAATGTGCTAAAAGTCAAGCTTATTTAAAACGCATTAGGGGCTTTGAAAATTTCAGTTCACACTGTTCAACTTATTATATTTTTACGTTTTTATCTTTCTCGTCAAATAGTAGTAGATGTTCTATTGCTCGGCAGAATCACTGAATGGATAAAAATAAAAAACCCAGAAGATAAATGCTTTTTTTCTAAATGTATAGAGCAGAATAGTATGTGTGCTTCCTTTCGAGAATAGTTCCTTGAGAAGCTATTAATATGAGAAATGTGACACACTAAATAAAAGAATGATTTTCCATATACCCGGCGTGTGTTGACGCGAAGTCTTTGTGCTGTAGGAGTTGAACATTGTGAGACCATGTTTTTCAGTGTTAGTGCTGTTACAATGCCAAAAATTCTGTATACTTTGGCACACAGGATCTTCATGTATAATTCCTGTGTGACAACAAACTCGTGTAGAGAAATGAAATGGCGATTTATGGACAGATTCTCTGCTGTTCGTGCGCCTCATAGAGCAATTCTTTGTATTCTTGTAAATAAATTTGAGGAAGGATCTGTTCTTGATGATAACTGAAAGTAAAACGCCGTGCTCTTACAGAGGAAAAACTAGATGACATGATAAATCTTGCACAGGTATCGGGAATTTGGCAAACCTCGGATTTGAATACCACTAAACTTTTAGAATTAAAAACCTATAAAATAACTGTGATTCAGGAATTGCAATCGCACGATAACTTGGGTGGAATTAATTGCTACAGTTGGTTTTTGCATAATATTAATGTTCGTTCTGTGGACCCGCATTTAATTTATTTTATGGGCGAAGCATTGTTTTATTTACAAGACATGTAGCGACACAAAACAACAGATACTGGAGTATTGAAAAATCCGATTTTGTACACGGAATGGTGTGCTGTAGAAATCTATGCGCATGAATTTAAGGGGTTATGAATATCCGACTCCGCCGGCAAACAACATGCTTTCCTGTGCCAAGAAAATCTACATTAAATCGGCCACGCATCCAAACGAAGGCTCTGTATGTCTTGTTGATTGGTGTATAGTGGATAAAATGCATGCAAATATGAGCAAATGGCACACTGATTGCCATATATGAGGGCGGGAGCTGTGAAAAGTTTTCAGCTTAGTAATGAAGGAACGACTTTTAAATTTGAAAATTCATTTTATTTTTCAACATAATCTCTTTTAAGGTCAATTCATTTGTTACGATCCCCTTCTCTTAAGTAGTTTTCCGGAAGGTCTGCAATATACTCCTCTATAGCTGTAATCGCCTCTTGATTTGATGAAAAACACTGACAAGCGAGGAAGAACTTGAGCGCTGGGGACAGATGAAAGCCTGAGGGAGTCAAATTTGGGTAGTAAGGTGGGTGCTAAGCGATTTATACTTCAAATCTATTAACTCTCCCATTGTTAAAACATTTTTCAGCATGTGCATCGTTTTGATAAAACATGCTACTGCAAACCTCGTTTTTTCTCATGAATTTTTTAATCTAATTGGTTTTAAAGATTATAATAATGATGTCCGGTGATGCTTTTTACATTTATGAAGACAAATTCATTAGTATAGTTTATTTAATCTGTTAAAAGACTGATGCTTTCTTTTTTTTTTTTTTCCCCAGATGAACTGTGTTAGTCTTCTTTTGTGCTGAATAATCGGTTTCAGTCCACCATTTTGACTTCGACGCGTTTCAAGATACAATCTAATAACTTGTTCTTAACCGAAAATAAAATTCATTTTGTTAAATAATCGAATGATGTTATCGATACAAGTCTGCTGACGCATATGGCATATCAGCATTGCATACTTATATGACAAAATATTATTCGCAAACTGCAACAATAGCTGAAGGTTAGCCATTTATGTGATTTGGTAATAGCCATATTAAAGACGTGATAGAAATGGTGATTTTAACTCTGCGTAAACTTTCATTTTGCATTTTGGAACGGTTATTAAGGGGGTTCCACTATAGGGGGGATTTGATGGATGTTCTCAGGGTAAATTTGGACTGTTTTTAACGACTTGAAAGTCGTTAGGGGGGGAAGGAGATTGTTCGGTGTATTAATACATCCGGCACTGCTTGAACATTTACTTTATTTAATAATTTGGCAGGTTACTTCCTGACGGCTCGTAGCTGCCCTCACTACACACTTAGACTGGCTTCCTGAGTGAATATCTGGATGTCTGAATGTCCCTCTGAATCTATTAATGTGTCTCTACCGAATGTCTGAATGTGACTTTATGAATGTGTGAGTGTCTATCTTCTGCGAGTGTGAATGTGCCTCTACCGAATGCGTGAATTCCCCCTCTGACTTCTGTACTCTAGTTTTTCTACTACATCGCCACGCCTTTCGCTAAATTAAATTCCCTCGTATTTTAATTATTTTCGTGTTGTACGTTCGTGATTGGCTATCCTAAAATTATTTATTGGTATCTAAGTTCTCCTGATTCGTTAACTTTTATCCGATGACCATTGGCTAGAATTATTCTTTCCCCCCTGATCTAACGTCTTCCCACGAACTTGAATTTTCCCAGAACAAGCTGTCATAAATTTCGGCCCTTTCCTTACATTCTGATTTCTATTGAAAATCTTTTGCCTTCCTTAGTTTGTAGTCCTAAATGTTCCCGGAGATAACGCACGTGTTTTCGGCTTTCCTGTAATAAAACATTTTCGTCTCCGTTCTGACATTTTCATTTTCTCTTAAATTATTGCTACCTCTGACTTTGTTAAATACTGTCCCGTTACGGCCACATGTTTCTCTTATTGTCAACTCCTAAGTATTTCCTGGGTAGAAGGTTCGTGACCTAACAAAAGATAGTTTACCCTTTCTTCAGCCTTGTCTAAGGAGCGGTCTGCGGACGAGTGTCAGGTATACAAAACCGTCTTTTCTCACATATTCTACACAAAATGTATACAAAATTCTATTGTATGTTACAAGTACAAATTATTTCTATTCCTGTTATACCTATCTCAAAATGATTTTCTTATATATATACATAACAATTATCCTTATCAAATCTAATGCCTTTACAAATATAACTTTGCAGGCTTTATTTATTAAATTAATAAAGGCAGCATTATTTCCTGCTTCAATTTCTGCCCTACTACTCGTAGATAGAAGGAATCTTTCATATAGGATGGCCTAGACGTAACAAATGAGTTAAAAGCCATTTGTTATATCTAAGCCATCCTATGTTAAAGACTCCTTCAATTTTTTGAATTTGCTTAAGAAAGTTGATCCTTTGGCACATTTTGGTCACTATTGACGTTACGTCACTCTATACTAACATTCTTCCATCATGAAGGATTAGCTGCTGTTTCTTGGACTCTCGAGTACCTCCTCATACCCCATCCACAGATTTCATTTGTCATCTTGCTTATCTGATTCACACTCTCAATGCGTTTAGTTTTGATAATAAATTTTATCTACAAATTAAAGGCACTGTGCCTTTAATTGCAGCAGAATGGCACCGTCTTATGACAATCTTTTTTATGGCTCGCTTAGAGGAGGAATTTCTTAAGTTAGAATTTCCGGTACCGTTGTGTTGTTGTTAAATATTATTATTATTATTATTATTATTATTATTATTATTATTATTATTATTATTATTATTCAGTAGTGTTTAACGCCCGTGCTTGTAATGAGACACCACAGGGGGTGACACTGATGATACATGAAATGAAATGATATGATAAATTGGGAAAGGAATATTTCTTTTAAGGAAGGAAATGTTCCAGGACTAAATTTAGGGTACCTCAATGTCATTTTCCATTTATGAGGACTGAGGAAAACCTGGAAAAAACCTCAGTCAGGGTGAACGTGTGGGAATCGAACCTCAGACTTCCCTCTCACGAGTCTGCGCCTTAACGACCTCGGTCACCGTTATTATGACTGAGATATATTGATGATATATTCGTGTTTTGAGTCAACTAATTTACAACAGTATGTTCATTTTGATAGCTATCATCCCTGCATACCAAAAGATCAGAATGCAAACCTTCCAATAAAAACTTCATTAACCTTGTTACTACTTACGTCCCACGAATAGAAAGCATCAGACCTATTTTGAAAGAATGTCACGACACTTTATTAATGCATTCTTCTTTAAGGGATTTTTCTAAAATCGTAACCCGCCTTATTTTTTAGGAATATCCCCTAACCTTAAAATTATATTTCGCTGAAACCTATCTCCTCCGAATTTACCACGTCCGTTTGCTGACTCATATCTTTGCCAACGCCCTAAATGTAAAACCTGTGCGCTAATTATGCCGTGCAATTCATTCCACAGCCCTAATTTATCCAAGAGAATTTAACATTTCTTCATTTGCTACCTGTTCTTCCAAGAACGTCGTATATATGTTATCTTGTAAGCTTTGCAAAGCACAAATAAATACTATCCATTAGGTTCTTATTATATTCTCCTATATTGTTTTCATTGGCGATCCACTAAGATAATTTTACAATTAATAATCGAATTATCAGTCCAATAAATAAAAAAAGTTTAAATACAAAAAAAAAATCATTTTATATTGGTTTAACTTCTATGTTGTTTAGCTACGTACAAACAATCATAGACGTTCTGTTAAAACCAAGTCTCCCTTGCCGGTTGCCCAACATGCCTTATCTCACTGTAAGGATGTTGATGACGTTTTTAATCTAACACTTATTGATGCTTTACCTACACAATGCACTAAAAGTTTACTCAGAGATAGAAAAATGGCTGGTACGTTTTTGCATAAAGCGCGAATATCATCTGGTTTAAATCTTACGTATATATTTGTATATTCTCTCTCTCTCTCTCTCTCTCTCTCTCTCTCTCTCTCTCTCTCTCTCTCACACACACACACACACACACACACACACTCTGTCTTATTGCTTGTTTAATCTGTTTCCATGCATTACGTTACCTTCCATATTAAACGTTTATTTTCACTACGTTCACTTGTCTTCTTGCCTATGAAGAACACGAACTGTTCAAAATATTGCGATACTAAAGCTGAGACTTTCTAAGTGTTTTATCCTTTTCCCGCTTATCTAGTTGTTATTTTAGTTACATTATATATGTATATACAATTACATACCAACAAATTTAAAAGATGCGGCTTGCATAATATATTGTTAGAACCTAATAAATTGTGTTAACTTTTCTTAAGTAATATTTTCTTTGTTACAGATTACCAAAGAGGAGTTCGTCAATTATTACGCCGGTCTGAGTGCCAGCATTGATGATGATGCCTATTTCGATCTGATGATGCGCCATTCTTATAACCTTTAATCAAACATCCAACAAAATATTTTATTTAACACAATGGTGCTTCTATCCAAGCCATTTGATCACGCACATTTCATTAAATAAATGAATAATCAGGAAACAGTTAAAATGGGTACGAGCCCTATTTTTCAACACGCATATCTTTTCCACAAACTGGGCAATTATAGAAATATCAATTAAGAAAGAAAATTTTCTAGAATTACACCAGAGTGGCGTACGAAATGCTGTTATACATTTATTTATATTACAAGCTTTTTAGAACGAAATATGGTTCCTCTGTGTACATCACTAATATAAATTTTATTTCGAGCACAAATATATTTGTAAAATGCTATGGCTATAACTGTCGATAATTTAGGTATTAGTATTATTTTTCATTTTTTTAGAAATGCAGCTTTATGGACTTTAATATAAATATACAATGAAACAAATAATAAAAATAAACTTAATTTAATTTAGAACACGTCAGTGAGGTTGATACACTTATTGGGAACTAGATAAATGGTGGCAACTGAAGGGCAGAAGAAGTTTATATTAAACATGTTTTTTTCGAAGTTTATGATAATCTGGCTGTAAAAGAATTAATTTTACTTTTATTCAAAATGTTTAACTATTTAAAGAAAACAAAATATTTACACATGTGCATATAAATAATTTGGCAGAAAGGAAGTAACCGTACATTTTTATGAAATAAAGTATTTATAAAATATCATGAAAATAAATGATAATTAATAGAGGTTGCTTTAATTGCTGTGATTTAGAACAAGTTTTGCTTTGGGCGACTGCATTAAAAATTAAAAGCAGAATACTTGTAAGACAATATTATGAAAATATTAGCGCGTTTTATAAATGTTATTGAAATAAATACTAAAAAGTATTCCTATGCACCTTTTGAAGCATATCACCTTTTGTGTATTTTCACTAGTAATTACGAACTGTTGTACTTATTTTGAAATAAAAATTAGATGCTTGTTACCAAAGCTTGTGTTTTTAATTCAATGGTGATGAAATGAAGATTGTAAAAATGTAAGCTTTAAAATCAAGGCATCCTCTCCTCGTGGGAGTGACGTTCTGCGACTCTCCCTTTTATGCAGATTATTATAGACCCAATTCGACCTAGAGATAATTTTCGGGATATTTATCTGCAGTTAGGAGAGAGCTTCGTCGCTTCCAGGACAGTATCGGCGAGGCGTCTCTGCCCCAATAAGATTTTGAGACCATGTGGATTATCTCCCAATATATTCCGTAACCTTCCTTTTTGCGCCGTAATATATCTCACCAAGGTCTTCAACTCTTATCTTGTCCCTTTACCACTTCCGTTGAAGAAACAGGGCAGGATGTTGTGCATCTTGAAACTTATAGGGTATCAGGCACAATCTTCAAATTGTTGAACCATCAGCCTCCTGACCATCGTCTTGAAACTATCCAGAAATATGCTTTGACCACTTACCCCCAAGCTGGATTACTTACATCCAAGTCAAACCCTTCCACCAAGATGTGGCCATCATCCTGAGCATCGAACACTGTTCCATTGAGGCTACTTCACCCGGCTGCGCCTCGGCCATTAAACTTTCCAGATTTAGTTACCGACCATAATCCAACGTATAACACAGAGATTTCTGCACTAATATTCTCAGTCTTTCCAACTCAATGCCACTTTATCCCGGCATTGAAAAGACAAATCCATATTAAGTTTCCATTATTCAGTATTGTGGGTCATGGACGTGAATTCATGTCACAAAATGCAAAAACTTCATTGTTACATTTATTTATTTTAATATTACATTTCAAAACTGGATTGTGGTTTTGATAGATAAATATCTATAAAGAACATTTATATACATCTCGAGAGGAATCTAAGCAAAGGAAAAAAGATTGGAGTTAGGATTTGCAGGATACGAACGCATTGTCATACACTGTTACCTGCAAAACGCTTATAGATATCTAAAATGGTTCACCGTTTAGAAATAAAAGATCACATTCGTTAAAAGTTATTTTTCTTATGTAAACCTGGCCTTTTTTCTCATAGTTTTCATAAAGTGATTTAAAATATTGGAATAATACTCTCTGGTTATAGTTTTACCGTTGAGAAGATAGCCAATCAGTAAAATTCCTTTAGCGTATCAAAACCTTTGCTACAAATGGAACGGAATTTTGTATTCTTGGTTTGTAGTGTTAAAAGTTTATTAAAAGATATCCCTTATAATGTCGATTGTGTGAAGAAACATGCTTTTGCTTATTGTTGAAGTGAGGTTGCTAAGGAAGGTTTACTTTTAGCTTAAGACAAAATAGTTTAACGCCTTTCAGAGAACATTATAAAGCTTGGTGTTTAAGGACTGAATTTGGAAACTTTGAAAACTTACCACCGATATGAACTTACTGATTTCGCGATCATCATCACATTTATATCAAGGTATTGCCAAAGTTACTTGGAAATCCTTCGAACACAGTTATTGATTAGAATTACTCGCAGAGAAAAGTTACTTTTAAGATGCGTTCTCAAACCTTTTTGTGAACAAACGGTAGAAAAGACTGAATAAACTCAGATTTTTACGGGCAGCAGATTAGGTTATACCGCCACGGGTGGCCGAGGTCATTAAGACGCGGACTCGCGGTCTCGAATCCCGCCAGGACGTCTTCCTTGACTGAGGTTTTTTCTAGATTTTCCTCAGTTCTCATAAATGGCAAATGCCGGGGAGGTACCCTAAACTTAGGCCTAGAACGTTTCCTTCCTTTAAAAAAATTCTTTCCTAATATATCATTTCATTTCATGTATCATCATCAATGTCCACCACCTGTGGTGCCTCAGTGGTAAAAACGGGCGTTAAACACCATTAAAAATATTAGGTTACCTGTTAAAAAACCTGTATAATTACAACTCAACAGCAAATAATTCGTAAGTTCTGGGCTGAAGCGAACGAAAATGTGTCCTAGACTGTTATCAGCATAGCTGTAATAGTAATCATAAAACTAAATTATAAGCAAGTTTGATAGTTAACACATCTAACGTTTTAAAATAAAAAAAAATTTATATTTAATTTGCAACAAAATCATTCTGGAAAAAGGAATAATAAAACGCAATTAAAATATTATAGGCGAACACCCAACTCCTCAAGAACCGCTGTCGAAGCCATAGTTGAATAGAATACATCCACAATTCGCATAATACGCACAAAGTGGTGGGGTAGTTCGTTCAGGTTTCCATGCTATCAAATCTATCAGATCTACCAGTTGAATCAGACATAATACGTTGATGCCCTCGTTTATGAGAGAGGATCATTTCATACAGAAATAACGCCAATTATCTTTAGTTGAATACACTCTTCTCCAAGGAGAAACTTCATTAGCAATCATATGACTTAAATCCATCAACTATAGATATTTCATGGTTCTGTCGTCTATTTCACGGCAGTTGGCTGGTTTGGCACCAGAGCGATAACTCTCGATATATTCACTCAACTGATTGAATTTATAGCAATTATATCTAAATTACAATGGAAATAAGCACGTGTCTTACGACATGAGTGTTGAAAATATGTTCTGCTACATTCCTGGCATCTTAGAAATTGTTATTCACACGCATCGGTTAATATTCTGAAATTGAATCAATTCCTACCCTGATATTTTCTTCCAGTTCTTCAAATGTGTAGGGTTTGTTCAATAAAATTGTTTTTCAACTTTTATCATAAATTGCAATTACATACAGTCAGATTAGGGAACCGCAGAGGCCATAATTCCCGGCTAATTAATTACCTTATCTTCAAAAATTTCCTGAATGAATTTGAACGACTCATTAGCTATATGCGTGGTGGAAAAGTATTGCTGGAAATACCAAATTGACATTGAATATCGGCCAGTTGTTAAAAAAATGGCGCTAGTATATAATTGAGATAGGTTTGTGCATTTATGATTATTTAGCAAATATTTACTGAGAACTTTATATAGATTTTCTTGTCGTGCAAGGAGATTTCGTATATAAAAGAGATTTTCTGTACTCTAATACCTGTATTTTGTTTCAAAACATGACCATTCAAATGACTTCATTAGTAATGTTACTAAGCAGAATCAATTACTTTATCATTAGCGTTCCTTAACTTCCAATTACAGAAATTTTCGGAATATCAGCGTCATCCGCTTGCAATTTTGGATAAGTGACCTTGTATGTTTTCGAAGGACAATTTTCTAAAAAAGGCCCTAAAATGGACGTAACGGAACAATATCTGTAACATCCTCTGCATTAAGGCATGCGCTTATTTTCATTGTAATTGTGAGAATTTGAATCAATTGCACTGATAACTCCCCGCTTCGCCGGGAGTTATCTCTCTGACTGCCGACTAGTCAGTTGCCGTGAAACGAATGATGAACTCATGAAAGACCCAGTGTAACACACATACTGGATAAGCGGCTGTTCCTTGGCGGACGCCTAATTTTCCGTGAACATAAACATCAGAAGGCCAATGCGGCGCTTAGTTCTTAGGGTGTAATGTTCCTCTCTTAGCTGTCGTTTAAAGATTACTTATGGATGTAGCCTTTTTGATCTACCATGCTCTATGGCTATGCAATTGTGGCATCTGGATAAAAATACAATCTAGGACACTGAATAATTTCCTATTAGATTTATTGACGATTTTGGCGCATTATATTTTGAGGACGAAATCAAGCATAAATTTATTTATTAAAATTACCTTTTCAATGAGCTCCTCAAGACACGGGCGATTATGGTGCTAAAAAAGGCAGAAGTTTCTTCCTGTGACGCGCATCTGTATTGTATCTAAACCCTAACTTCAATGCTTATAAGGTTCTTGAAACTAAGTTAGACAGAATGGAAATTGCATGAATATATGTTTTGCTTGGTTTCATATTTTGTTGATGGAAGGCAGGAGTATATTTATTAATTCGTTTTGGGAAATCTTTCCCTGATTATTTATTACAATTTTTGATAGTGATTTCTGTTTTAACAATGTTTATATCACGATTCGGTGCTAATTTTGAATTTGATTTGAAAAAAAATTATTGCTTTGTCTATTTTTATTTGTAGGTTAATTAACGAATTACATTTCAGCCTATTAGATTGTTTAGCAAACCTCTTATGGTGTGAAGTATACAAATAGCATAGTGCTCTCCATCAAACATGCCCATAATAACAAACAAGAGCACAGTATCATTTGTTGCAATTACAGCTTGGTTTATGCGAGTCTAGTCGTTCAGTTATGTGATTAGTCAAATGCAATGTTTCAACAGTTCAAAGTGTGTGGTTAGGTTAGGAAAGGCTAGGGCTAAATATAGGTACTTTCATAGGCCCAGGGCAACAAATAGAGAGGAATGGTGTATTCTTCGGATGGTTATTCTGTATTGTACACCCTAAGGGCTGAGGGGAGGGGGAGGGGGCAGACTTTCGAAGCGTTAATTCGTTTAAGCCCTGTTCGACTCAGTTCTCGATTTGCGACATGTCTGCGCGCATCTTACAGCTATCTGTCGTCACCAGCCCGTAGGATTCTCCATAGCAATGTACTGTGATATTCGAGCGGGTAAAAGCAGGTATCTAGCAATGATAACTACTAGAGTTCGAATCCTATCCCTGCGCGCTATTTTTTATGCAAGTAAAACACTGTTTAGAATACACATTATAATATAGCTTCCTATTGCAAATGTTTATTTGAATTTTAAGGCATTTATTGACACACTCAAGCACTCAAAACGTAAATTGTTTGCTTTCAAAATACAAAATAGAAAATTAACAATTATTTTAAATGAAATAAAGTATATTTTCTTTCTGGTTTTTTGTTTTAGGATATTGAGGCATTATTTTGAAAATGAAAATGATAACGTTTTTGTGTTTGAGCACAAGTATCTTAAAATTCAAATATATGTTCCCCATTATAATTGTTATATTTTCGTGCAAATATATTTATGATATGGAATTATAGATTGTTTCAAATTACCCTCACAATATCAAATAAAGGACACTGTTCTATAGAGCACAAAAACAATTTGGGTATTTACATATCAACATATTAATTTTCACTAAAAAGGAATTGTGTAGCCGTTTTTTTTAAACACATTTAATGCAAATATCTAAGCTTGATAAATGGAAATAAGTTTCTTTCTATAATAACTTCATTATATTTAAGAATTTTTATTATTATTTTTCGTAGTTAAGAAAACATATTTTTCTTCGCTAAGATCTTAGCAAGATCGCATTGAAAACTTTAAACTCTTATGCTACCTGACGTGAACCTCACATGATCTGCCCCATTGAGCAAAAGTGGCACATGGTTAAGTGTTATTACTTTCGTATATCCGTCTTTCTTGTTGATTTCAGAGTACATATATTGTCGCAATGGAATTCTTTGTTTGCAGCTTACGCTATTGCTGAAAACCAGACTTCCAATTTCAAATTACTCCTTTACTATGCTATGTACATAGGATTTGACTTTTAGAACGAAATTATTTTCCAATTAATAAAGCACATTAGATGTTTGGAGCCTATACTTAGACCGAAACACTAAAGTTGTGTCAGAGCAAGAATTGTTCGTGTCTGGAAGACCTCAGAATGTCACTAATTTAGGCGATGAACAATATGCTGCTCTGAAATTCTGCTTTTGTCTCGACATATCTTCAGTTGAGGCCTATGCATTGTTACAGGAGGCCTATGTAGTGTCTGTTCTTCCCTATAGTACAGCTCGAAGATGGTTTCAAATGTTTAAAGAAGAAAGGCAATCAATTTCAAAATAAGATGAATCTGCAATTCTAGTTTGTGCTCTAACGGAAGAAAACACATGTATTCGATATGTAATTTGTTGATTCTGAAGTTCAGAGCTTGCAAGCTGCAAGTTCAAGTGGCACATGAGTAGTGCAGATGAATGTAACTTCATGATTGCGTTCAAACATTTGATTGGCACTAATATGATGAAGGTCCGGCATTTGATTAGCAGTAGGGGAAATATAATTTTAGTGGGTTCATGGAGAAGTGTTCGGAAGTCAGTCTTTTTAAAAGGAAAAATCCGCGAGATGATCTCTAATTTTTGAAAATAACATTTCCAAAAATGTGCCCCTATTCTCAGAGACAATTCAATGAGCTTTTCATATTATCTAACAGAGCTTTGTACCTGTACAAAATACTCTTTCTCAAAGCGTGTTTAACATATTAATATGCTATATAGGCAATGGTATTGTTTATTTTCTCTGAATAAAGCAAGAAATTAAATAAATGAAGCCACAGAAATGATTACATGTGGTTAGTTAACACATTTTTTTTTACATTTGATTGTCTTATGATTAATACAATAATACTCAAAATAGGCCGATCAAGGCCAACCGACCCGCATAGCTACCTTCAACTTTCTACCTAATATTTCTTGTGCATGACAACGCGGATTAGCTAGAGAGGAGAGAAGAATGCACTCGCATACTTCAGTGCTAACAGAAGAAACGGATGCATGGAAAGGAAGATTCCTTGGCTCTGATCCGCTTAGATGAATGAAAATCTGTTTCGTGCCATACATTTCTCCGGGCCTTGCTTTAAGCAGCAATCGATAGGCTAGCGCGCACATATCCCTTCGCTCAAGCAAATTTCGCTCTTCGGCGAAGTGTAAAAAAGAGAGATACACGCAATTTTTTATAAATGAAAGACATGCAAGAAAGTACTAACATTAAAGAGTTTAAATAGTAGAACACTTCTGCAATTTAAACATTGTGAATTGCCTTAAAATGATTAACTTTTTGAAGGTTTAACAAATTTTTTTTTTCATATGTTGCCTCTCAGCTTCCGAAATGTTGGCTATTTCTTTTCAAGTGTTGATTTATTATTAAATTTGATTTAGTCTGACTTTTAAATTTTCCACAAATAAAAATCACAGGACGTTACTGATGCGCTTGCATGTGCATACCCATTTTACTGTTAAGATCAACCTACCTAGGACAGCAAAGCCCAAACAAATGTATGACACAATACTATAAGTAGATTAAGCATGTGTAAGGTATATGCTGAAAGGGTGCAAGTAATAATTAACAAAAATTATTAAATTATAATCAAATTATGTATGAATACATAATCTTGTTTTTCTTAAACCTAAAAATGTAGTTTAGGAAACACAATGTCAATTTAATCAGTTAATCAGTCAAGTTATTTCTCTAGTACTCAATAACAGACTATGCACTGCATCGTTTCGAATGTTCATTTAAAGTGGAAGATGCCTCCGGTTGCTTCATTTGAAGTCACACATCTGTTTCCGTAATCTGAAATAAAGTTGTGGTTCCTGTGGTTGAGCTCTCTTTTGTTCTGCTCATAGCTTTGGCTATGACTTTCACTCGGTTGATTCCGCATCTACAGAGATAACCTTGAAACAGCTTTCTGAAACGATGGCTGATACAACACAGAGCTATGGGATTGAAGCAGATGTTACCGAAAAAGAAATAGTAAAGAAGCCAATAAGCGTAAATAACTCTTATATCATCGAAATCATACTTTCCCAAAACAAACACTACTTGCCATAAAAACCACGGAACATAGCTGATAAAAAATACGCACGTTAAAGCCAAAATAATCCGAGCACTTTTTTCCCTTGCATACTTTAATTCTCTTTGCTTTTTATGGTCATCTCCTGGTATTTTTTTAGCGCTGGAAAACAAATGCCTAGCAGTTAGCACATGAAATACAACCAGTACACACAAAGGAATCAGACAAAATGCTAAAAAATTGGGCACTGCTAGGATTTTCAAAATGTTAAGATCCGATATAGACACGCATTTTCCGTTAACAACATCAGAGGTGATGAAAGTTCGAAGTGCTAATACAAAGGATGCAATCCAAACAAGAAGGACGTGACAGATCTTCATTCGCTTAGAGAAGCAAGAATTTGATGTCCTTGAGCAAACAAATGGACTGGCCAAGATGCCGCAGTATCGTTGAACACTAAGCGCGGTAAGACCAAAGATGCTTAGACCAACGGATAAATCACTAGCAAAGAAGAAAAACTTGCAGAAATAAACTCCAAAAGTCCATTGCTGATTGGTAACTAAGAAAAAACAGAAAAAACCCAGAAGATTGACAATTATGCTTAGGAAATCTCCCGCTGCCATGGAGAAAATAGGTACGTTCGACATAGTGCGCATTTCTGGATGTGTGAACAATATAATGACCATTGGAATGTTGCCTATCAAACCTATTACTGCAATAATCGAAACGATTGTTGTATCTACTTGTGCTTTTATCATGAGAAATGAGCTTAAATCATAATCTGTCTCGTTGGTAGTTCGGTTAGATGTTGTGAATAGTTCACTAACATTGCTTGTTTGATTGTTGTATGTAACATTTAAATCGTTCATGTCCATATCTATTCTGCTCTTAAGAAGTTTAAGGTATCTTCTCTCAGAACTAGGGTTGGCTGATGGAAAGTTATCTTCTAAACTGTTCAAATGTACGAAATTATCATTACTTTTCACTGGATCTGCATTAACAAGGCGTTGTGCATTTGAAAACCGATTCTTTTGTTGCTCTTGAAACTCATCAACTCCTTGACTAGAGAATGCAGTTTCGTTTTCATTTGTTAATGTAGATCTTCGTGTTAAATGCCTATACACTCTTAGCTGAAGTGTTGTAAGCTGAAGATCTGAAATTTCAGGTCTCAGAGCCGAACTTCCCTGGTGCTGTCCAACTGCAGCCGACAGAACTCCAATAAGGATGAGAGCCGTCGATGGTGGGATCGACTTCATCAAGATCATTGTGCTGCAAGAAAGGAATTAAAACAAATTATTATGATGAATATGATCTTTAAGGTAATATTAACATTGGTTTATGTTATTTGTAATAACTTATTTTTGAGTTGTGGATATTATGAACTAGGCTTTTAGAAGATAACACAACTCTGCTGCTGAACATTTTTTCCAGTAAATATTATCACTTCTTTTATCAGAATTGTACAAAAATGAGTTTCAACCTTAAGCCGGTTCAAATAATGGAGCACGCGCTTTAAATTGACAAAGAAAATGTTAAACCAATCAGTGCCTTCAATTTTAGGGGCATGAAGTCCGTTTTTTCATCTTCTCAGTGTCGTTAATCTTTACTTTTTTTCAAAACAAATCATAGGCTTTACGTAATCTATTTTTTCTGTTTTCAAGTTACGTTTTACATCTCGAGGATTTCCATAAAACTTAAAGAAAAAGGTTGAAGTATTTCGTAATTCCTGCAGTCATCTCTAATTGCCTTGCGCATAGTTACATTCTCATAAAGATTCTAATCAATATACTAATGCAACTCTTCTGCTTCTGCTCTTCGTAAGCAGTAAAGAGAGGCTCTTTGAAATGTTGTTTCTAGCCTATTGCTAGAAAACTGAAATGCCCTTAATAGTATACAAAATAGAGGAAGGAGGGGTACTTTAGTTCCGACAATTTGTTGTATCGTATTAGGATCCTGCATTTTCTTAGGTTTTTTTTAAATTTATTTTTGTACCTAATTACATTGAAAAAAGAAACACCCGGTATATTAAGGGTAACAAATACTGAACTCTTCTCTCTCCTCTTCCTAAATACGGTGTTATACACTATGATATTCCTTTCAAATATACTTGCTTCACATTTATGTAACAAGCACAATATCATTACGAACTGAATATGTTGTTTAATTTGGATTGGTTAAATTCTTAAAAGCAGAGTTTTTACAGACATAAAGAAGAAGAAATTGCACTGACAGACCACAGTTATAGGCACTTCAGTTATAGTCATCCTACTAAATACACCAAAACTGTAGCTTAAACGGGAAATAGTTTTGTGTTTAAGGGCATAAATTACCACATGCAGCCAACTGAGCTACAATATCGCTAATTAATTTAAATACACGCTATAATTTTCTGCTATTTCTTTAAGAATCAGAAACAAATAAGTAAATCAGCATGAAAATATGTTCATTACGTCGAAAATAAAATAAAGGCCAAAAATATCCATCACAAGGAAGAGAATTAAAATTTATTTTCTTTCAAGTATCTACCCTTGGTAATAATAAGTGCTTGTTAGTGCTTGTCAAGATATTTTTATCCTATACCAATTCACACTTTTTGGATACATTCTCAAAAATAGTCTACGCTTTTAGTAATGCACTTCCAGTACATCTTAACGCACTTTGTCTCATAACAATCCTTAGGAGCTGTTAGTTCGGACATTGGCATCCTTTGTTTTTCTTTAGATGAAATATATTTCATGCAGTGACCATATCTGTTTGGTATTATTATCTTGCTGCATGGTGAAATTTTTCATACTAAATACAATCCAGATGTCATTGCATGACCCTGAAGAATTATATCATATTGTTTCTTATCCCTCTTTCCTTAAACTTTCACAGTATTCCTATCTTTATTCCCAGAAAACCTTTCAGACTATTCCTTTTTTCCATCGCGACTGTAACATTTTGGCTGTAGCAATTAATTAGTGAATCACAAGCTTAACTTTGTGACTTTTATTTTAACTTTATTCCACTCGCAAAGATGCACATATATTGTACGTTATTTTATTTATTTTAATGGAAAAAAAACTAACTTAAAATTAGGGAGGAAAGGCGTTTCTTGTTGCATTATAATTGTCCGCCTTCCCCTATTCTGTCGTTAGTTATATTCCACCTTCACTGGATTTTTTTCTATAAGCTATTGTAATCGATTTTTCTTTTGCCGATTCTGTTTCATGTTATACATTATAAAACTTATTTCAGTCACGTTTTCAACATCAATTATGCGGGCTGTTTTAAAGCATTTATTGTGATAAATCGTTTCCATTTAATTGTTCTCAAATTTGCAACAAATTTGATTATTAAGCGAATGAATTATTCCCGATAAACTTGTGATTATTTATATCTTTTTCCTTCGTTCATTCACACTAATATATCTCCCAATTAAATTAAAAAGTCCGACAAATGGTAGCAGAGCGTGGTTTGTTATGGACTCAGCATGCTTCGCATTTATTACGAACGTAACTAGTAATTTAAATGTCATGTTACAAGGATAGAAATAAATTGATAAGTGATAACAAACATGTGGGATTTAATATGTTCCTTAGATATTAAATTGAATCTATGGAAGCAGCAGTTGATACCAGAAAATTTCCTTCACTTCCTCATGAAACTTCATGAAATTGAAAACTTGAAGATTTAAAAGTCGATGGCAGATTTTAACGCCCGATTCAATGATAATGAAAAACTGGGTGTTTGTTGCTCCATTATCATGTAATATGCAGCAATACAAATGGAACTCAGAGTCGAAACGTGACCATAATGTATGAATATCTTCAATAATATAAGCTCAAAGAACATAGCGCAGTTTACAGAAAACAAACGGTTTCTCCAATTTGATTTTCAGTCCGCAACAAAGATAGGAATGTTTGGCACCATATATTTTTCAATAATAAAACTTCTGAAAATCCGTTATAGGCAAAGGCTTAGCAATAATTTACGACCCAGTCTAAGAATCTGTCTTTCAAATCCCATTGAAAAGTTGATGGAAAAAATATGCCTGGCATCTTCTTCTATAGGTGTGTGGTTTCGCAGGGCTATTCCTTCTAAGATAGGTTCCTTCAGTAAAGAGTTTAAACTTTAAAAATTGCTTTTATAATTATAAACAGAAGTGATAATTTTTTATTCATACTATGTCGAATTTCACTTCTTTCCTCTCTTGAAATACGTGAAATGGAACTTTACGTAATTGTAATTATTTTCTGTGCTTGGTTTATGGCAACACACGAATATTTTATGAGAAGCTGATACATTTGGACATTGCAACTGTTAGGTTGCTATACCTATCGTGTAATTTTCAGAATCTACCTCCATGATTTCCCCTCTTTCAACTGTTACTTGAGTGACAAAATTATGGGACCGAAAATGAGCGCGCTCGTTCATAAACATCTCACTCGTACCGCAAAGATTCACTTTCCGCAGTAGTTAGGTAGACTATTTCACTTATGTGACGTTATCATAAAATTGATCAATGAAACGAAACAACATTTTGAATTCTGACCAGTCACAGCCCTATATCGTAGTGAAATTATCGTAAAAGTTTACCAAATTCCTTTACCGCAAGAAGTGAATTTGTCTTCTTGTCAGTGTAACCAACTCTATACCCCACTATAATTTCTGAGCACGCATCACTGACCGCTTTTGCTAGCAGGCGGTGGGAAGGCGTGATAGCAACAAAACCATGGACAATTGTTTTTGCGTATTCAGCAAAACAATATGAAATCATTTTGTAAATAACAATACCTGCCTAAGCTACCATAAATTTTAATAAACACATTGTTCAGAATGGTAAAATGTTATATCTGTTTTGTTTTATTTTTTTAAGTTGGTATTAGTAAATCAAACGGTAGCGTTTGTAATATTCGACTTTCGCCTATATCAGTCTTACGGTTTCTGAATAGACAAGTATAACATTTTATACAATGGTTAATATTCTGTGCGCTAATTTCAAATATATATTAATTTTATCTTATCCTATCCATGAAACAGTGCTAAACCCGCATTTGGCTCTTTTTATTGGTATTATTGACAATCGACATTCGTCTGTTGTAAGTTGGCTTGAAAAGTTTAAGTATTCATTATACACATATACAAATATTACAATTTTTAAGTAAAGTTTAGAAGAACTATATTTAAAGTCTTATTTTATCCTTCAAATAGTCCTAACAAATATCACTCTATGGTGCGAGCTTTCCAGATAACTTCATCTATGTTCGTGAATTTATCGGCAATGTCAGAACCTCTTGTGATCTCACCTATGTTTCGGTTTTAAGCACTAAAGGGAATGTGGCTTGCAGTTTTTGCTATTACTATTATTATATAAATATAACGCATACTTCCCTATATCAAGTATTAGACCTCGTCTTTATCTCGTTATCCAATAATTGTATTCACGAGGTGCGTTTAGAATTAAGGACTATTTACTTATAAAAAAAAAACAATTGGCTACATTTGGGCGAATTGCGCAAGCGCAGAAGCTTATGTGATTAGCTTGTTCTTGGGCGTGTTGTTGCCAGTTTACTGTCGTTCGCCTTAGCGAGAGATATTGCTTTATATTGGCTGCAAGAATTGCAATACCGCCAGGTGTAAAGTCCGGTCGATGAGTGAATTTTTTAACCCAAAAGAGCTATCGAAATTCACCGAGAACTGTGTGGGGTTTGTAGGCTAAGTGTAACGAGTGAAAGGAAAATCTGGCAATAGTCGTGTTTAAGGAACTCGTGCAAGTGAGAGAAATTGGAGACCTAGTGCGCAGATGAATAACCTTGTAGAGAGAGTGGATGCAAAAATTCGAGTGAATAGCGGTTTCCAGTGCTTTTGCATTGGAACAGGTATTTCACTGACTACGTTGTTCATAACTGTCGCCGAAAATCTGAAATCGTATCATAAACTGTATGCAGCATAAATCTCTAAATATTTGACGTCCGGGTATAAAAACGAAAAGATAGACCTGAACATGCAATTTTTGGTCTAGAACGAGAGAGAAGGAGGTCCATTTTTTTCTAATAATTATCGTGACTGGTGATGAAACTTAGATCTCGTACGTAAATTTTTGATTCAAAATAGCAATCTATGGAGTGGCACCATTCAATTTCACCACAAAAGAAGTCGTTCAAGCAGAGGTCAGCACGGAAGATTACGGCCACTGTTTTCTGGGACCAACAGACGTCGTTCTTGTGAAACAACAATTTCAGAGTAATTATACTGTGAAACATTTTCTAAGCCGAAGGAGAGGAGTCTGGAATTGTTTTCCTTCATGATAATGCACGTCCGCAAACCGCTATCGAACTGTCAGCAAGATTCTGCATTTTCGATAGGAGCTTTTTTAAGTATTCATATTATAGCCCAGACATCACACCCAGTGATTTCCATGTTTTTCGTCACTTCAAGAAATGGCTTCCTTCTCAAAAACTGACGACAGCGAAGAGTTGAAAGCAACATTGCTAAAGGGTTCAATTTCCAGGGGGGGGGGATTTTTTGCACAGGACATCCAAAAGCTTCTCCTTCGGTATGCAAAGTTTTTGGAAAGGAATTATGAATATGTAGAAAAATATTATATATATTATCTGTAATAGGTGCAAAAGCAATAAACATTGTTTCAATTGATTTCTTTTTCTGTTTGAATAACCTGTCCTACTTCTGAAATGTCCCTCTCATTTAAAACAATGGAAATGTAAAGTTTTGGGTTCGAAGACAGGTGTGTGGCTACAAACTTCTCAGGCACTGCGGATTTACCGACGTGCTTGCCTCTCTACCCATTCATTCTGAGTTAATAAGTTGCGTCAATTATATGCTTCCTGGTAAGCAATCGAGCTTGACCTAATAACTAATATGAATTAATATACCCTAAATTTATGATGATATCAAAACAAACAAACAAAACTCAAGAAAGAAAGAAAGAAAGAAAGAAAGAAAGAAAGAAAGAAAGAAAGAAAGAAAGAAAGAAAGAAAGCAAGCAAGCAAGCAAGCAAGAAAGGCAGACAGACAAGTGTTTAACCGAGGAAGTTGCTCCATTTAGAACCAATTATTGAAGTTACTATACTGAAGCCAATCGCTGCGTCAGAATTTACACTTTATTTCTGCTTTTTCAAGGATTTATGTATATATATATATATATATATATATATATGAAAACATTTAATGCAGTACCAATTAATTATTTAATACAAAGAAAAATTTCGTTATCTATATTTGTTGTGCTATACAAATAAGTTTTGTATAGTACTGTTTACATAAATCAATACACAAAAATGTAATATTATAACTTTTGTGTAAAATATACAGAATTCTGTGATTGCTTTTATAATACGCATTTTAAAAGATACTATTTTGCTCAGATTTTTGAGGCAGTTAAACCCAAAGAATAAGTATAGCACAGGTGATATTGAAACTTTTAGGGTTCCTTAACTTTTGCAACGAAGTGTGTTTTAATTTTTGTTTTACTATTTCTCATTGTCATTCTTTAGTCTCTTATTGCGCTGCATAAGTTCGGGGCGTAAAGGTTGCTATTGCTCAATGATATCTACAAAATGTTGACTTGCAGAGACACTAAACACGTATTTAACTCAGTACGAAAAACAACGTGGTTTAATATTGATTATTTGTACTCTTTTAAAAGATCTTGTCGGTCCTGGTGGTGTAGTGGTTACCATACTTGCCCCGTACACCCAAGATCGCGGGTTCGAACCCGGCCAGGACCGATGGATTTTTTTCGGACGTAAACATCGTAAGTATGGCTTCCTTCGGAAGGGAAGTAAAAGCCGTAAATTTACGGCACGAAAAAGAACCTCAAGCCTGAAAGAGAGGCCTCTGAGCAAAATTTGTCGGCCGTTTCACGCCCTGAGTTGAATGCGACGCTGATGACCTGAGATGTTAAAGAGCGTCCGTAAATAAATAAATCAAAAAAAAAAAAATCTAGTTTTCAACAACCGCGCGAGATGTTCAGACAATAATGCGTTAGGGTCGGCCATCACGACTTTCAGATTTTTCGTGGTTTTCCATGGTCGCTTAGACGAATCCTGGAATGGATATTTCATTTCTACTAATTTTCACCTCTCCCATTTCACATACATTCAATCTATTGGTTCTGTTACAGGGTCAAAAGGAATGGTGTGGTGTGACGATGAAGGAAGGCTCTTAGTAAGGTTTTTAACCCGGAGTCTGATACAGAAGCGGCCCTTCTGAGTGGCTGGGATTCTTTGGAGTGCGTGCTTCACTGGCATCGGAGTGGCAAAATTTACCACGTTTACATTTTGAACTCAAATCATTTTGGATACACTTCCCAGATTGAATTTAATACAGTACGATCCCCGTTTACACGATTTTCAATCCTTATTGAGACCTGTTAGATATATCTATAAATTTTTCATGTTAACTTAACATGCTTAACTTTTTATATATTTGGTAACCTACAGAATACTCTAGTTAAACAACGAATTAAATTATTGATTCAAGAAGTAAAACTTTGGAAGATAAAATATATACATAAGGTTAAATTCAATAAATCAATACGTATGCGTTTCACGCAATAAAAATATGAAATGACGATCGATTTTGTATGATAAAAAAATTGACTAACGTTAGCGGGCAATAACTACTCAATTCGTTCTCAGTACGAACCCCGTTTACATGCATATCGATCCAGATTGAATCCATTCTATTCTTAGTGTTTAGTAGGATCGAACTTGACTCTTGAATTCCCGTTCATTTACATGCACACGTTCAATACAGAAATCGTATTAATCGATTTCAGTCCATCATGTAAACATGGTAAAAGTAGATACGTGCCTCCCGCGCGCTGATCCTGGTCATACGGTGTGACTTTCTCACCACATTCCTTTCTCGCGGAGGTGCTCCGGCCAACCCCCAAGCAAAGCTGAAGTTCCGAAATATTCTCCTCCCTCCCTAACAACCTAATTCAATCCTAGAATTAAATGTCAGTACATAACTTGTTTTATCTTATTTTTTAGTGTTTATTGTTTAATTTTTGGAGTTGATTATGATTATAAAAGTGGGTTTTCTTCATTTTCAACATTTTGAATATAATGATGAATCCTTACATTTTCTTAAAAATAGCCGAAATTGCATGCTTATTTATCTATTATAACTAGAGACATATAGAAAAATCGAGCACACAATACTTTCTATAATTATATAAGTATTTTTGTACTTAATTTTCAATGCAACAATATTGGCATTAACAAATGCACATCAGTAATATGTACTTGCTGCATGTACTATACTCTATACAGTCTCCCATCTTAGTGCAATTCCGAAGTCCCTGATAGCTTTCTTCCATAAGGTGAACGTCCTGAGGAAAGCGCTATGTTCCTCGCTTACATCTCTTAAAATTTGACTGGCATTCTTCCCTCAAGACTTTGTACCAAGCACAATTTTGTATTTTATTTGTTTAGTTCCGATGTATATTCAGAAATATAACCAAATATGTTTGGTAGTCATTTACAATCTCTAGATAATGACATTTTTCATTTAAAAGACAACAATTTAATAAAGCAAGTAGTAGCTTCGTGTTCAGCACGCTAATTTTATCCAATTAATACTAAGAAAGTAATAAACGTTATTTTGTTATCTAATTTTATTCTCATAAACTTCCTATTAAATAATTTGGCATGCGTATTTACATTCACTATTAACTACACACATGTCCAAAATGCAGTAAAAACAGAGTGAGAAAATAAAGCTGGAAGTTTTTCTCTTTGGGACATGCCATGTGTTTTTCAAGTGAAGTAAAATTATTTATGACTATCCTGTTAATAGCAGAAAGAAGAAACATAAATAAATTATGGGTAATTATTATAGACCTAGTTAGTGTATATCAACAAGCTACTTAGAGCATTTAGAATTATAAAGAGAGAACCGCTTCAATAGCCGTACCTTGTTGATGCAGAATTCCCAGATTTGCGATTTGTCTTTACTTCCTCCCTAACTAAGCTGGTTTCCTTTGTGTGTCAGCTCTCACTGGTATCTGAAAGAACTTTCTCATTGCGTCTTGGAAATGCTTAAACTGCAGGAAACCAAGGAAGGATTTCCCCGCGACGACGAGGATTGGGTTGAGCAATTAAACCGCAAAATTTTGTACTAAAAGCACTTCGCCTTCCTTGCAGCAGGAACATTGTTAGTCAGTTTTATCTTTGCATTTTCGCTTTTCAATAATTTATCGTAAAAGATTATTTTAATTGCATACATACCTTATTATTGAAGCGATATTTGTCGAACCGCAAACAGCGTGAGCGTTTTTAACGTAATAAACACATGAATGTAAACAAATGCTCCGGGAAGACCGAACCTACAACATCTAAATTGTTTGCGATACGAAATGAAAACGATTAGTTTGTAGCAAACACGCGTTTAAGTGTCCCAGTACTTTGAAGCGAATATTCTACTCATGAGGCTTCAATCTATTGAAAACAAAACTCTAGAATAGAGGGAGAAAAGCAAACATATCTTAAAAACATGTAAAACACGGCGGGTGCTTTGTTTGTAGTAAAGGCAGGTCCTTGGACAGAAAACTCTGATTGAGCTTGGTTCTTACGTTTACAGTAATGCATCTTTTGACTGGATGTTTGTCCATGGTGTTTGTATTGTTCTGCGCTATTTAATAACCATACTCTGTAAAAACACCAGAGATGAAAAAGGTGTATAACGCAATAGTTGAAGCACTAATGCTATATGGGATTGAATATAGGGACTTGAAAATGGGTGAGAAATTGTGGAACTCAGTGCATGGGGTATTTTGTAAGGAAGTTCTGGGTTTGCCAGTTGCAGCAATGAAGGAAGTTGCTCGGATTGAAGCAGGAAGAGTAGCAAGGGATTGGTTTTAGAAGGAACTTAGTAATATTGACACAGGATCCTGAATTTACATGAAAACAATGCGTTAAATAATGTTTAAAATACTAAGACATTAGCTTACAAACAAGGAATAGGTGAATTACTTAAAAAGTAATTTTAAAAATAGTAGTTTAAGCGATGTATGAAGAAGAAGAAGAAGAAGAAGAAGAAGAAGAAGAGAAACACATATTAAAGGTCTTTTGAAGGGTGTGAAAAAAGATTTGAATATAAAAACACAATTTCATGATTAACAAAGAGTGTCAATATAATTACTTTTTGCAAAAATATAAAAATATATATACACTGTACATATTTGTTGAGAGAAAGAGAACAGATATTACCTGAAATTTTAAGAAGAAAAAATATAAGTAATACATTATTTATAAAGAACGGAAATACTGCCTTAAACCAAATTTTAGTAAAAAAAAATGTAAAAACTAACAATATTACCTAGTCAAAGTTAAAAATAAACGGAAATGGATAGTCCAAAGAGGGATAGTCCAATATATATGTAAAAGATAAACATATGATCTTATGAAAATATTAGGCAGTTAGATATACTTTCTCGATAGATCAAGAAAATGGTTGTTGTCAATAAAAGAAAGAATGTATATCATCAGAGGAAAATGTATGTTGGTGGTTTGTTTGAATGATTTATGATGAATACCATCTCCTGACTCCTGGATGAGCCTGAGCCAGAGGTTTAGAGCAACCAGTGAACCTCTTCTTTTGTTCTTGGAATTGTAACAAATAGTTCATAATTATTAGTTCGTAATTTATTATGGAAATGTCGATTTTAATATATTATTGACGTTGTGATAACTTACATCTAAGAATAGCTTTGGCCAGGATCATAGTTCGTGACTAAGGTTTTGTCTAGGTTTTCCCCAGTCCTTATAAATGGCATATCCATCCCATTAAACTCTTGAGTTATTTGAGCCAAAGAGCTACTTAACTAACAATTGATGGTAGTGCTGGGGGCTACTACTGCCTTAAAGAATTGGTTTGTGTGTAAATCTTAAAGGGGGATATTTTGAAAAGCAATAAAACACTTTGTTCCGAAACGTTTTAACTTTCCTAGTTTTTGTAAAAACTTTTGCCTTTTATTCTTTATTTCATTCTGGAAGGCAAGTGGTGTGATAACTTGTAGGAAATTTCTAATTGGGTAGATGCCACTTTGAATTTTGTTAAGCATTTCAATTAATATTTCAAAACACCAGGCACAGTTGCACACACATTAGCGCGTATTCTTTTCCTTGCACCCGCGTAAGTGATACATCGTAACTTTCCACATTTGGTTCGTAATGAGGAAGCTTACCGCTAGGTGGCTTTAAGGTCCTGTTTGTCTTGTGTTACGTGGTTTGCATACATTGAAGGAGTTATGTTAAACTGTTATTGCTTGCTGCTTTCACGACAACAAACTTAAAACACCCCGCAGAAGGTCAAGAAACATCCTGGCGATAGATTTGTGTACCTTGGAGCATGTCATTCATGATAAAGTCCATGTTCAATTCACGAAAATTGTCCATCATGGATGTCCAGAAATAGCTTAAATATTCTGTATATTTATTAAATTGTATGTTATTTCATAATAACTGAAGATAAACAAGATCTTTCTTTTGTATTAAATTTATTTTTCGTGTTCTGTTAGAATTTATATACAGAATGGACGAAGTTTCAATACCTTTTCATTAAACAATGGATTGTTCTCATTGACATTTTTATATATGGCATGTAAATATGATATGTATATGTATATGCTCTTTTTAGTCTTATTTAAATATGACTGCTTTCCATTTCAACGTACTGTGCCATAAATCTCACTATTCTGAATATTTTTTGGGGGAAATTCCGAAGGAATGAAACTATTGCAGCAGTACCCGCAACACACCTATTTATTATTATTATTATTATTATTATTATTATTATTATTATTAGCGAATTCTGAAGGAATGTAAGCAATTGAGTTTGTACTCATGGATATCGTGTTGAATAATCTATCCAAAAATCCCATTGATTCTACCTACTAGGCACCGAGAAAGCATTATACAGAGAGTGGCATAAAACGTATACACACTTCAAGCAAAGAACACTATGTTAACATAATAAAACTGAATTCACACAAACAGAAAATGACAAGCACTAATCGTCTTAGACTTTTACAGTTACAACAGTTGCTCAAACTGCCCACCAGCGACATTTTGAGCACTTCTGAGTATGCCGAACTACAGATTGAGCAACGTTTGCGAAAGTGTCGTCAGCGATTGCAGCACAAGCCGATTCAATTCCTTCCCGAAGTGCTGACAGTGTAGCTGGTTTTCTACAACATCCTTAAGAGTTCCCCATAGGTAGAAATACAACGGAGTTAGATCCGGAGAATCTGTTCTGTACACAAGTCTCCATTGCCTTTGAACTTCAGCAGCATTCTTGGTTTTCCAACACCACTTCAAAATTGCTTTCTGCTGTTCAAACGATAATCTTGGCAACATTTGTTGTAGCAACGCTAGCACAACGTAATGGGAGTCGCATCTGTTTACAGAACATCATACAATAATCTTGGCTTCATTTATTCATTGTTGATTTACTATCCCATAGCAACGCTATCATAATGTATGTGAGTCACATCTGTTTACAGAACATCATACTACACATTACTGTTGTTTTTCGGTCCAACTTTGAAATACTTATGTTATTTCTCTCCATTTTAGTGAATATAAAGATGATAGAAAGTGTTCATTTCATAAACACGGTTACATTTAAAAATGTTTAAAAATACTCACACAGTATATTTTTGTTTATCGGTGGTCATATATTTCATTTAATAAATAGTATATACAATTAATTTTGTGGTTTAATCTCAATAATAATAATGATAATTCTAAAAATGTTGTTTCTCTTTTGTTAGAGTTATAGATTGCAAGAATTTTAATTTTGTTGCCCTAATACCACACAGTAAAGCTATAGCTTATTTCATTTCATTAATTAATGAGACTTGTTTGGAGTTTATATTAATTTTTATTCAAAGTTGTGGATGTTAACCTGAAATCCAAAAGTTAAATAGCGCTCTTGCAGCACCTATATTTGTTTTCTCACAACTAAACTCGGAATATACTATTTAAATCAAATAAGCAAAATAGTCTGAAAATCAATGAAACTCCGTATACAGCATTAAAAAAATAGTTTTTTTTGAAAATAGTTATTCAACCCGGTGAGAAATTCGCTTAGTTTATGCAACTGCTGCGTGACGAACTGTTATTTTTATTCTTTGTTTCAGACTATCGCTACAGGATGCTGTTTGTAGAGAAACAATTGGACATTGTCAGTGTTTAATTGTGTTTGTTAGACATACGATGTTTATGTAGAGATGCATCAGGAAGTTTACACGAGTTTCGGATTACTTTCTGAAAACATTTTATTTTACTTTAAGAAATATGGAGCACCCCCTCATTTTGCAACGTATTTGAGAGAACTCTTCAAGAATTTCCAATAGATGGATAGGCAAAGATACATCTTGAATGTGGCCATCAAGTTCACCGCATTCCAAGACAATGTTTGCACAATTATGTAGTCTTCGCAGAGATTTCGTTGGGCTTCGTTCTAACCTTTCGTCAAGTTTCTCCCCAATAAACACATAACGGTTTACTTCCGTTTTCTTACCAAGAATAGACCCCGTTTCCCTAAATCTATTTACAAAATTTGAGACAGTGTCGCGTGCAAACTTTTTGGCAGCATAACAACACTAACACCAAATAAAAAAAAAAAAAAAAAAAAAAAAAAAAAAAAAAAAAAAAAAACCACTCCATTTCAGGATATATCAACTAAGAATGTCCGAATGGCACATAGCGTTCAACTGCAACAGGCGGGGACACTGAAGGTTAGAGAAACCGGTTAGCAGCACCTTCTTCTCCGCTGTCCCAGCCTGCGCTTTAGCGGATGAATGTCCATTTGAAAGCGTGGTACTTTTGGAAAAAAAACAAGTCTTACAGTTGATAGGTTGCTATGGCTGCGATGTAGTGGACGAGTTAATGTTACTTGCAGGCAGTGCAGTTTTCTTATACCTTTAATGACCACTATGTCTACAAGTTTAGTATTAAGAAGGAAATGCAACAGTACTAAACAAAATTACTTCTATTGTATCGGGTTAATCATTGTATGCTTCTGCCATATCGATAAGATTTGCACGGTGGCCCGTGGACATTTTAAGATATAAACACCTAAAACGAAAATCCGATTAAATAAAAATGTATTTCAGTAAAATAAGTTGATTAAGAAAAAAACAATAATTACAAATAATTCATGTAGATAACATTTTAGTATGCCAATGAGAAATGTGGCAATGCGTTTCCTTGATTCTCTTTCCGTTAGTGCTTTTTAAGTGCAGCAGAAGCAGCAGCAGTGCTGGTAATAGTGCTAGTAATAGTGGTAGCATTTATATTGACGCAGTAAAGAAAATGGCAAAATTTACTAAAGTAATACTTTTAAAATAGGGAATACAGAAAGCCACAAATGCAACTAAAATTTGGGATGTACTATTTCTAATGACAATAAACTATATATGAACAGAAAATTACAGATGTTCCATTACGTGTGATGCACAATTTATACAATTTTGATGCTAAAAATATGGTGTTAAAGTTTTACAAAGTACTAGAGCTGGGAAACAAAGAGAGAGAGAGAGAGAGAGAGAGAGAGAGAGAGAGAGAGAGAGAGAGAGAGAGAGAGAGAGAGAGAGAGAGAGAGAGAGCGAATAGAATTTCCAGAGTTGCAGTTTCTAAAACAGGTAATGGTGATTACCAGGAATCACTATATAAATAATGTCGATATACGAGAAGAATTAAATATTTATAAAAAGTCTGTCATGCAGGAACTGCGCAAACTAAGCGAATTCCTCAGCAAGTTCATCAACTTCAAAAATTAATATAAAATTTACATTATGGCCTTAATTATTAAAAAAAGAAATGAGTTAGGGCGTTACTGTGTACTATTAGGGGAATAAAATTAGAATTCTTGCAATCTATAAGTATTGCAGTAACCATGTTTATAAACTGAGCTCTTGAATCTTTACATTCACTAAAGCAGAGAGAAATAACAGAAAGATTCTACTTACATTGTGTATTTAAGAGAACGATGTTAATATGTTTCAATGAAACAAAAGCGTTACTTTTCAAAAACAACTACAACATAATAAGCAAGTATATATAATAAACAATATACAATAGAAAGTTCAATCTATTTTCAGTGGATTTAAAATTTAAATTTTATTGTAGTAAAAGCAGGTAATACAAACTTCTTCTGGGTGCTATTACAGAATTCTCTTACATACAAATACGATTCTCACACATATTAACCGCCAAGGGTGGCCGAGGTCGTTAAGGCGCGGACTCGTGAGCGGGAAGTCTGGGGTTCGAATCCTGCCAGGACCGTTCTCCCTGACTGAGGTTTTTTTTCCAGGTTTTCCTCAGTCTTCACAACTGACAAATGCCGGGGAGGTACCTTAAACTTAGGCCTGGAACATTTCCATCCTTAAAAAAAATCCTATCCCAATATATCATTTCATCTCATGCATCACCAGTGTTCACCGCTTGTGGTGCCCAGAAGTAAAAACGGGCGTTAAACACCATTTAAAAAAAAACACATATGAGATTAATATTTCAATTACTATCTTCACGACAACGCTTTTGTTAAATATAAAACATATGCATCGTCATAAATACAGTTTATATGCTGAGTTATATGTCTTTTTATTTTCAAACAATACAGGGAAAATTAAACGCCAGAGCGCTTTTTAAATTTCGGCTTTCAGGTATACCCCTACAGCTAATGATCCGATTTCCCTAATTTTCAGAGACTATTTTTCTTGTTTTATTTAAATGGTATATGCCGAGTTTAGTTCTGAAAAAGCAAACATTGGAGCCGCTAGAGCGATTTTTAAACTTTGGGTTTCACGTAAACCCCCCCCCCTCCAAATAGTCTGATTTTGCTGACTTTTGGCGACTATTTTTATAATTTTATTTCAATGGCTTATAAGGAGTTTCGTTGAGAAAAAACAAAAAATTCGGCAGCTAGAGCCATTTTTTACTTTTTGCTTTAGGCTAACCCCTACCCCCATTTGTCCAATTTTGCTGGTTAAAGAACTCGATGAATCGTTTGTTAATTTATGGTTATATGCCGAGTTTCGTTGCGAAAAAATAAAAATTGCGATCCCTAGAGCGTTAACGAATACACACTCACATACACATTTTTTTATTTGGTTTGTTTACGTATGCTCTTTAACATCTCAGGTCATCAGCGTTCCATTCTATTCAGGACGTGAAACGGCCGACAAATTTTCCTCAGAGGCCTCTTTTTTCAGGCTTGAGGTTCTTTTTTGTGCCGTTAATGTACGATACGGGACCCACAGCTTTACTTTTCTTCCGAAGGAAGCCATACTTAGGATTTTTACGCCCGAAAAAACCTATCGATCCTGGCCGGGATCGAACCCGCGATATTTGGTTTAAGAGGCAAGTATGGTAACCACTACACCACCAGGATCGACACACACACACACACAACACACACACATTTATATACATATATATATATATATTTAGTATATGTAATTTATGTACATATACATATACATTTAGTCCAGCTTCTTGCCATTGAAGAACTCAGAGTTCGAAATGTAGCAATTTCAAGTGTGAATTTATTTAAGTGTTTTAATCTTTTCTACTTTTATTATTACTGTTAATTTATATATATATATATATATATATATATATATATATAAATAAGCAGAAAAAGAATAAAACACTTATATAGCGAGCAGTAAACTGTGAATATTTAAGTGTTTCATTCTTTTTCTGCCTCTTAGTTATTGTAATTAGTAACATTGATCAAAGCACCGCCACGAATGGCCGAGGTCGTTAATAAGCGGACTCGTTAGCGGGAGGTCTGGGGTCCCAGGACCGTCCTCCCTGATTGAGCTTTTTTCCAGGTTTTCCTCAGTCTTTATAAATGGCAAATGCCGGGGAGGTACCCTAAACTTAGGCCTGGAATGTTTCCTTCCTTAAAAAAAATTCTTTCCCAATTTATCATTTCATCTCATGTATCATCAGTATCTACCGCCTGTGGTGCCTCAGTAGTAAAAACGGGTGTTAAACACCATTCAAAAAAATTGATCAAAGCGTTACTTTATTTTTCATTTATATTGTATGCATATGTATGCATTTATATATAAATTTCGGTAGGATCGATGGAGATCTGAAGAAAATTTTCAAAAATCTTTTCATAGGTACAACGGCAATGGTTATATAGAAGAAATCCTTCGGAATTCATTAAAAGGAAAACGGTTGAGCAGACAACAATGATTAAGAAAATAAAAGCAGGGAAGCCAATTAATAGGATACCAAAAGTATTAGGGAAAATTATGTTTTTTGAGAGGCAATGGACATTTAGTCTAATTCTTGAGGAAGGATTTGATGATAATGATCATAATAATAATAATAATAATAATAATAATAATAATAATAATAATAATAATAATAATAATGCTGTAACAGTTATATTTATATAGAAGTGATTTGCACACAACCAATGAAGTGAATTTCTATCTTGGTCTGCGAAATCAGGAAAGTAGGCTGACCGTTGTAGCAGTGAGGTTTCGTGTGAAATTCAAGCTGAACGTGACCGAACAGGATTTCTGTTCTGGTTTATCACACACATACATACGTGCAACAAGTTGTATCTTCGTGAGGGTGTTTTCACATGACTTCCTCAACTGCACGAAAATGATGCCAATAAAGCAAAGAAGTACAATTAGGCTCTCCCCTGGAGATCTAAACTGCCGAGCAATCGTCCATGACCATGGGCAGATAAAGCTGTCTGTCTGGGGCAGAGAGCCGCCTCAAAGTATTTCCGTCTGAGTTCCACTGGGGACAATTCAACTCGACTCGTATGTATATTAGAGTTTTTATACACTCTCTGAGCCTATCGTATGCGGGCGTCGGCTAGAGATGGAATTTTCTAAATATATCGATTAACTACATATGCATTATATATGAGAAAGTATTCAGAGCTTTAATTTAAAAAACTTTCCAAAACCACCTAATTAGAACAAATTTAATTTACACAAAAATACGTAAATTGAAGCATTGATGGGCAAGTATAAAACTACTATTAATTGCATTTTAGGTTTCACTCGCTCACTACTTTCAAATTTCAGATTACATCTCTACCTTACGCTACTTAAATAAGGTTTCACTTGTTTCACTTCTTTTGTTTTCTATTTCTGTGTGGTAATCTGCATTGTTGTTATTATTATTTGAATCTGAACAGAATAAAAGAATCCATCATTTATGTAGAATGAATGTATTAACTCGGAACTCCTGACTAATTGCTTACATACTATTCTTTCTGGTTAGGTATACACCGTTTTGAAACAATTTATAACCAAAACAGAGCCACTGCGTAGTTTATATATATGTTATTCTGTTCAAATTTAAACAATAATAACAGAAATTCAGGTAGAAAACAAAAAGGTATAAGAATTATATCTCTTTAAATTTTAACTAGGGGTACTGTTTGAGTTTTAAAGTGGGTGATTGAGGACGAAACGTAAAACCATCAATTTTAAACTTCCCCACTATCTAAATTGGCAGGATTTTTGTTCAATTACATTTATTTCAAACGGATATTTATTAATTCTGGTAAGTTGGAAATGAAAATTCAGTTATATATTTAATATAAATGAGAAGTAAAATACCACTATGAACAATGTAACTAAATAACAAACAACAACAACAACAACAATACTACTACTACTACTACTACTACTACTACTACTACTACTACTACTACTACTACTGCTACTCCTCCTCCTCCTCCTCCTCCTACTACTACTACTACTACTACTACTACTACTACTACTACTACTACTACTTCTACTAATAGTAATAGTAATAGTAATAATAATTATAATAATAACTAAAAAACAGAAATAGAATAAAACACTTAACATTTCACAAAAGTATCGCTAGCTATATCTCGAACAACAAGTGTTCTTCAAAGGCAAGACATAAGCGAACGATGATTCTGTGAATATTTAAGTGTTTTATATTTCTGCTTCTTTAGTTATTATATGTACACATATTTGAAAATTATATGATAAATTATAAAAGATCTTATGAATTAATTATATAGCTAGAAGAAGGTATTTTCGTATACAAGACAAAAGGGAACTCATTGCTATAAATAAAAATGATAATAGAGCTTAATTAGGAGAACAAAAAGTCTAAATGTATTTTTTTGATCTCTTTAAGAGTTTTCCTGAAAATAAACATGTTATTTCGAAATAAGTTCTGGATTAACTTATACATTTAGGAGTATTAAATGCAGACGTTCAGTATGTTTGTTTGCATAATCTCGCTGCGAAAACAAGTGCACGAGTAGGTTAGCTCACCTTTTAATCTTTTTAACTTTGCAAACCGAAATTATTTTTTTTTTCAGTTGAATATGTCAAAACGCTGGATTTATGCAAAAATAGCAAAAATATTTTTGTTCTATTTATGTGCTCGTATGTGCTATGACCAACTCCTCAGTCTAGTTGTTAGCGTTGCTGACTACTGGCAGAGAGATCCGGGTTCGATTTCCAGTATGTATTATGTTTGCCTTTCCATCCATAAGTATTTTATTAACCACCACTCCATCTTTCTTTCTTACACATACACAAAAATGTCTGTTTCTTTATTAGCCTATTTGTTTCCTTATACAAGGATGAATCAAATAGAAACCGGAGTGTTGCGAGTAGTATCGAGCAAGACACACCTTTGAGATTTCAGATTGAGAGCTAGGGGATTTCAGGAAACCGTTTCGTCTCGCAGTTTCCTTTGTTGGTAGCATAGTGTCCGAACAAGAGGTACACTCATCAAATGCGGGAATTTTATGAAGTTTTTGGCCCGAGAGGGCATAACGCCGGTCAAAATTGTACAAAACTTAAGGGTACAGTTTCGAGATAAAACTCTACCTTAGATAAATATGTGAGTGGCACAAACATTTCTTAGGAGGATGAAAGTCACTAATATCGACTTTGAACTATCGTAACAGAAGCAAACGTTCGGCTCGTTCGGGATCTTATAGAGCTTGACCTTTGGGGTTGGGATAAGTTATAAAATGTTCTATCCTTAATTTTACACGACTTGAATTACCAAAAAGTTTCGGCAAAATGGGTTTCTCAAATTCTCCTTGAGGGAAATGTATCAGAGGTTTTTGACTCAATATCGGGATCAAGAAGAAATGTTTGTGCATCGAATCGTAATCTGCGATAAAATATGAGTACATGGTCACGTCGCAAGAATGCAGGACAATAGGTGAACCTACAAGATCTCCATGTGGGACCCCCGGATAGGAAAAAGGACGCAAGGCAGACGCAGAAGAAGATGGACAGACCTCTTCAAGGAACATGCAGCTCCAGATTGGTCAAGCGGAGCAAGAGGAAGAGAAAAATGGAAATATCTCGAGAAGCAACTAGTGCAGTGAGAAATGGAGTAAGCAAAGAACAAATCAGTCAGTGTCTTAAACAGCATACGAACAACTAGCGTGGAATAGCTCACCACGTTAGGAAAAAGTAAGTTTTCCCTACTTGTTAGGAGACCTTTGCCCTTAAGGGACACAATAGGCTATCTTATCTTTATCTTTTTATACTTCTGAGTCAAAGCAACTGAGCAAAGAGGAGAGGAATAGCGGTAGAATCCGCTCATGTTAAGACAAAAGCTGTCCTGTTAACTGGGAAGATTTTCTTAGGACTCCCAAAGCATTTTGTTCATTCATTTTCTTCATGAATGTCAAACAGCCATTGCAGCTTATTATTGCTAGCTTCTGGTTGAGGAAAAGAACAACAACTGATTCGAGAAGTTCTTCTCCTCCAAGACAAAGCCCTTCCGAACTCAGTTGCTTTAATAAGGGGAAAATTCATGGAGATCCGCTGGACAACATTGGAACAAGCTGAGTGTAATGCATTGTGATTATTATATGTTTGGACCGTTAAAAGAAGCATTGAGAGATTGGCGATTCGGCAGCGATGAAGGAGTGGATTATTCGTATGCAGCTGGTTGAAAACCTAACCCCACTATTTCTTTGATAATGGGGTTATGAAATTTCAGCTGAGAAAAAAGTATTTGTAAATCGGAAGATTATGTAGAAAAATTAGTTATGTTCCATTTTTATTTTATTCGGTTCTAATAAATTACAAATGCACATTTTTTTTTATTTTGACTCACCCTCGTATCATCATTTTTTACTTTTAATGTTACATTTATTTGTAGTTTCGCTATTTTTCTACGTATTAAGTTTTATTTTATACTATCCTTTTTCTCTAAAATTTTACTGTGTGTACAATTAGAAGAAGTGAATATGTTTTTATAGACGGATGAATGTTAACATTTGAATCTGTGAAGAAATTTTTCGTAAGATTTTTTTCATAATCCGGGAATAATACTTGCAGTCAATTAATTCCATTCGTGACTTGTAAAATTCCACATTTATATTTTCATTGCAACGCATAAAACGCATTTAAAGATGTTAAAGACAGTTATGTTTTCCAGTATTTGTTATTCGAACTTTAAAGCAGCAACTGTCAAACCACGGCAAGTTATAATGTGCATTTGGACCTTTATATAGGTCCAAATGGAGATTTTATAAGGAGTATCTACTCAGTGAAAAAGAGTGGATATCAATCTACTTCATAACCTTCTCCTTTTTGGGTTTGTTAGCGTAGAAAGGATTTAGTAATAATAAACATGCTGCTTATATGAAAGAACGAAAAACGGGTTGATTGGTATCGCTTAACTGTTCATCAGGTTAGCAGCTTTACTCCTTCCGTTCGGGCGTTTTCATGGCGGTTGAAAACGCTTACCTGTGATAATCATACATTTGTCTCTTGCCCAGTTCGTTTAACAATTCGGGAAATAAATCATTATACCGATCATAAAGGCAATTGGAAGAGCACGAGAGAGCAGAATGTTCTTTTATTACTACAAATTTTCTTGAAAAGATTGTCGCTACAGGGCATCGAACTCGAGGTAGACTTGCGGACACTCACCTCTTATTTTATGGGGCGTTCTTCTTGCCAGATCATGCATGGAAAAGCTCTCACATTCGTAAGATGAAATACTTAAGAGCTCGTGAGATAGACATCGCCAACAGAAAGATTAGGGACACCAGCCAATTTCACACCTTCTCCCCTTCACTCATAATATAACTAGAACATTATGTTCAATGTTATCTGTTCTAAATGTGCTCTGAATGAGGCTGGCAAGAAAAATGCATGATTTCTAAGGACTTTCTTTAGTTTTCTTCTTAAGTACGTTTGTAATTTTCTCTTGTTAACAATATCTTAAAGTTCATTCATCACCGTTATCTTGGATATTCTAATTCTCATACAGACATCATTTACTCTGAGGTCATTTACAGATTAATGCGTATTTTAAGCACTTATTAGCGAATTCCGAAGGAATGTAAGCTATTGTGATTGTATCCAAGAATATCGTTATGAATAATCTTTCCAAACATTCATAGATTCTACCTACTAGGCACCGTAAAAGATTTTATATATCTTGTCTTCTTGCCACAGAAGAACTCAACGAGTTCGAAATATAGCGATTTCTAGTGTGACTTTAATCTTAAGTGTTTTATCCTTTTAAGCTTCTATAATTACTGTTAATTTGTATATATGTATATATAAAATAAAATAAAGTAAACTATGAACAATGTAAGTAAAACAACAATACCAGAGAAGCATAAAAAGAACAAAAAACTTAGAAATTCACTTATTTTTCGTCGCTATATTTAGAGAGGTCTGGAACAGGTCCACTCAGCCTCCGGAGGATAATTTGGAAGCTGCCTGATTGAGAGGTGGGTTTTTCGATAACAAAAAACGCGTGGTTGGCGACCGGCGGGGTGTGGGCATGATGATCACATGACTCCCCTGCAACACTGCCCTCTATCAATGAAGTCGTAAGACGGAGATAGGGGATGGAGAGCTCGCCCGGCAGGCCAAGGTTCACCCTGGCTGTAGTGCCAAATGAGAAGAACATATATATACATATTTGTTATATTGTTTTGATTGCATTTTTCGGTACCATCATTCGATTATACAACTGAGTGGCTTAGCTTCGATCTCCGTAGTATTAAAAAAAACTGCTAAACAGATAGAAATTGAACCACAAACAGCTGCTGTTGAAATGCATAACTTAATTTACTTTTTGCTAAATTCTCTTTTGTATTCTCAACATGATTCGACTACTTTAGACTGCATTGTTTTTGGAATACAATGCACGTTTCAAAGAAATTCATGGTAAATTCTTGTAAATCTATTCAACAGCTCCGCACAAATCAAAGTTAGGTTTATTTCTTTACAGTCCTCTCGTTAAGGGCAGGTTTGAGTTGGTTTCCCCGAATCTTTGTAAGGCTGTTAAACTTGTTGCGGACACATAAATTCCAGACACGTGTTGTCTAATAAAGGTGTGTCAGTCCTAGCTATAAATAGAAAGTGTAGCTTGAATAGTGGGCATAAGAACAGGTCGCCGGTCACCTCCCAAAAGGAGTTACGACTCAGGAAGTGTCCCAAACAACATAAACATGTCATTATCGGTGATAGGAGCATTCAATATTTATAACCACAATGAAATGGCTCAAGACAAAAGGAGTTCAGGTCAATAACTTAAGCAAAGAATTATGAAATATATTTTGATGTTAGAGGGTTAAGAGTGCAGGTAAATTAATAAGCTCAAACCCAAACCGAAATCATTAAATGAAGATTTCAAATCAAATACAGAACTTCCGAAACATTTTCAAATGGCCTTAAACACTGCCTGTGTACTTTGAAAATTTCCGGGTTGATTTGAAAGACTATTAGATATTGTGATATAATCAATAGGCCACTAATATTCAAATCATCCTCTCTATAGGAAAATATATACAAGTATTGACCAGTGGTGCGGCTTTTCGTAAGCCATAATGCGCAGCAAGTTGTACATTGTGGGCAGCATTCCTCGTCATCATCTGCTAAAATAAAATGCTTTTTCTTAACAATTTAAAAAATAAAATTACTTGAATATGTAAATATTTGTTCATGTTAGAAAATGAGATGTTCAAATTGGTCACCAACGTCGTTCACATATCAACAACCCATCGCTTGCTCGTTTTCATAGGGAAATGGAGTCAATCTTCTGAAGGATATTACGTTTTTTTTCCCGTGGTTTTTACATTTTTCTACACAATTTAATTTAATTTAATCAAGAGATGTTTAATTTTAGCCACCAAACTCAGCCAGTAGGTAATTAATGTTCGTTAACAATTAAAAATATATGTTGAGCAATAACGCACTTTACAATAGCCACAAACTAGTACGATTTATGTTATTTATTTCTTCGTAAATTAAATATTATTTTCAAGTCAATCATTGTTTAGACTTAAATTAATATAAAATAAGGTTCCACTCTTATTGAGATTTGTTTTTATGTTGCAATGATACATAACTTTTTGAAGTATTCTAATAGTGGTGGTTTCTCTTTCTGCAATCCTTAAAATGTATCTGCTAATTAAAAAAGTCTTTGTCCTTTGCAGCTTTAGAAAGAACATTTGCTTTTTGGTTTGATTTTTTATTTGGGTTAATGTGGGCTAGGAAATTATAGCGATCCTCTCACACAGTAGCAGTATTATTAATGTACCAACTGGTTTATAAACTCTTCTCATAAAATATTCCCTACAACTCATAACAAAATATCAACTCTCACAAATGTGCTACTTCTGGTATCTCAAACGACCCGTAAGAAAATGCAAAACTGTCTCAAACTTCCTACCTTTATATTTTCTATTTATACACGTCAGATTTTTTCAAACCATGATCCGCTGACCACAATGATATTTGAGGTATGTTGTTGTGGTCTTCTTATTTAAACATGTATACATGGTGTTCCTCCTAGAGGTATCAAGAAATAGATGCTCACAGTTTAAAACTAGAGGAAGACTTTGTTATGAAGTACACAAAAACCTTCAAATTTATACAAGCAATGGTGTGAAGGACGTGTGCGTACTAGTGCGCATGCTCATATTCATCTGCATTAATGTTTATTGCGAGCACAAGACCGACAAAATTCAGTAGAGCAACAGACATGCTGCGGTAGGCATGTGGATGCTACAACAAACAATTCAGTGGGTAATATGTTTAGTAGACTGAAATCTGTAACGTGCGTACAGCCCGTGTTCGCCATTAGTGGAATTATAAAGATAAAGATAAAGATAGCCTATTGTGTACCTTAAGAGCAAAGGCCTCCTAACAAGTAGGGAGAACTCGCTTTTTCCTAACGTAGTGAGCTATTCCACGCTAGTTGTTCGTATGCTGTTTGAGACCCTGTGAATGATTTGTTTTTTGGTTACTCTATTTCTCTTTTATAATTCTTACTGCTTCTCGAGAGATTTCCATTTTTCTCTTTCTCTTGCTACTCTTGATCAATCTGGACCTGCATGTTCCTTGAAGAGGTCTGTCCATCTTCTGGGTCTGCCTTGTGTCCTTTTTCCTATTCGGGGGTCCCACATGGAGATCTTGTAGGTCCATCTATTGTCCTGCATTCTTGCGACGTGACCGCCCCATTGCCATTTGCTTCTGGTAGCTATTTGTGCAATGTCTGTTCTCTGAGATAGCTGATTTATTTATACTAAAGGTATTTTTTTCCTTCAAAGTGTTTCCCAGGAACTTGCGTTGCATTTTTCTTTGACAAATTTGAATTTTGTTCTTTTGTTTTACTGTTAGTGACCATGTCTGGCACCCATATAATAATACAGGGTATACACAGGTTTTGAGCGTCTGGAAACTGTTTTTCTTAGTTAGTGTTTGGTCTAACTTAAGGGTCCAAAATGCTCTCCAGGTTAATGAGATCTTTTCTAGTACTTCTTTTTCCATTTTTTCATGGAAGGAAATCTTTTGTCCTAGATATGTATATTCACTGACATATGTGTGGACTGTTCCATCTATTTTTATCGGGATTTGAGGTCCGTTTGAATTTAACTGTGTCCTTAGTTTGTTTAGTGTGAGCATAGTGGAATTAGTGGAGTCTAAAAGTCTGCAGAGCAATTAGAGGTGTACACATCCAGTTGCTTTACCATTCTCCAAAACTCGGAGAGTTTCTACACCAAGTAATTACAGATATGTGGATAAACTATTATTTACAGCTCAAATTATCACTATTTATCCATACCTCTAAGCAGAATATCCTGTATAAACGAGCATTAATTAGAGAAAGAATGAGAAAAAATTAAATTCAAACGAAGCACGAAACTAAATGCATAATTGAAAATTATATATAATTTATATATATAAATAAATAAATTTATATATATATTATATATATATATATAAAACTAACTTTCCGTTGAAAATTTATTCATTGAACATTTTATGGAGTTTGAAAAATTCTTGCTTCATACAATTTCCTCTAGACTTAAGTTCACCAGCATTCATCCAAACTTTCAACAGCTGTTCTAGAATTAACAGGTTTATTCTAGTTAATGACAGCGTCAAATATATTATTTTTTGCAGTTAATAAAGTAGAGATAATACAGATTCTATTCTGGAAAATAAATCCATTAGAAACCTATATTATTATTAAAAATTTGTTATGTTTCAGTTGTTTAAAGAATACATATTTCTTCTAGTTGTTAATACTAATATATAAATTAATTAATTGTAATTAACGCTATTTTAAAAAGTGTAAGAGTAGGAAGATCCGCAGGGCATTTCATATAATAAAAAGGTAGCCCTCGATTGAAATGTATTTGAGAAATGTTTCATTTTTTTTATTGATTTATTTATGGACGCTCTTTAACATCTCAGGTCATCAGTGTCCCATTCAACTCAGGGCGTGAAACGGCTGACAAATTTTGCTCAGAGGCCTCTCTTTCAGGCTTGAGGTTCTTTTTCGTGCTGTAAATGCACTACACGGGACCCACGGCTTTACTTCCCTTCCAAAGGAAGCCATACTTAGGATTTTTACGCCCGAAAAAATCCATCGGTTCTGGCCGTTATCTTTCGTCGACCGGTTTAGACAATTCTCTAAATATTGAGGCTGATTTTTCAACTGTTTACAGATAGTAAAGTGCCAAAACCACTGTAATTTTATTTTATCAACTTAATTATATTTCAACTAACAACTACATAATAAAGTTAAATAAAATGTTCAAAATGACTTCATTCTCTCCTTAAGCACATTTCATACAGTGTTAATAAACATAACTTTGGAATTTTACAACATTTCTGCATATAAACTTAAAAAGCTATCATAACAAAGTGAGCAATAAAAGACACAACTGTCCATTAATTTCAAAGATATTTAATGTGGATTTTTAGTGCTATACGAGGGTCACCAGAGAGACATTGGCCATTCCTAGGGAAAGCATTGTTTACGGGTCAAAATTGTTGAATTATTCGTTTTGCCATGTAGCAGGCAGAGCTCTATTGTGCTATTCATTTTCTTGCATTTTATATTTTAATTCTGGAAAATATTATGTTCTTGTATGTGGAAAGGAGATTCAGAAAGAGCATTTTTGTGCGACGATATTGTACTATTTCAAATTTGACTTAAATGAGACGCAGTTTGAGGGGACTTTCGGGAACTTTTCTCCTTCACGTGCTACTATGTTCCATTGGTTTGGAGAATTTAAGAGAAGGCGGCAATGTCTTAAAGATTAATAGAAGAGTGGTAGGTCAACAACAGTAGTGACTGAAAAGACATCATTTCTGTGGAATCAATGATCAAAGATCCAAGATTAGCCTACAAGGGTATTGAGCTGACATTAGCGATTAGTTCGCAGAGTGTTTCAACATCCTTAATGAGCGCCTTCGGGTAAAAACACATGTTTCAAGATGGGTGCCCCTTAATTTGTCCAAAGCATTGAAGCTCCACAGGGAAGAATGGTGCCAAGAAATGCTGCAAAGATTTAACTCTGAAAAATCTGGCCGTGTTTCAGATATTGTTATAGGTTACGAAACATGGCTATATCAGTTTGATCAAGAAACAAAACACCGATTATCCATTTGGGGTTTTTCCTGACGACCAACCACCCGTCAAAGTCAAGAGGCCAAGGAGTGTGGGTAAGAAAACCTCTCCACGAGTGGTGGTAACCGTGCTCGAAAATTAGAGAATTTACTGCAAAATAGTACACAGAAATTTGCCTTCCGAAAGTGTTTCATAAAACCCAAGAACGGCGTCCAAAGAGAGGACTAAGGCACATTTTATTGCACCATGACAATGCATCAGCTCACACCGTTAATGTAACAATGGAGTTTTTGCAAGAAACTGAGGCAAAACCAATGACTCATGCATTCCTACAGTCCCAGCCTGACACCATGCGATTTCTTCCTGTTCCCTACTGTGAAGAACCGAAGTCGCTGGTTTTCTAGCTCCGAAGAAGTGGCTACAGCATACGAGGAGTTATCTGCAGTGCCAGAAACTGAGTGGCTTGGATGCTTCGAGAAATGGTTCCAGAGGATGGAACGCTGCATACAATGCCAGTAGAAATACTTTGAAAAAACTGGGCTAAAGAAAACATTTCTATGCGTATTCATTATTTTGTTGTCTCCATACTTATCTAGTGACCCTCGTATTGATAGCATTGCTGCGAAAACTCCACATCAACTGCAGATGTAGACGGCCGCACGGTTGATTACCTCTTGCACGGGCAACCAGAATCTTTAAATTGCAAATATCTACTTGGTTCTTGGCGTAGCTCATCGGTCCTGGTGGTAGAGTGGTAAGTAACCATACTTACCTCATAAACCCAAGATCGCGGGTTCAAACACGGCCAGCATCGATATGTTTTTTTTTCGGGCGTAAAAATCCTAAGTATGGCTTCCTTCAGAAGGGAAGTAAAGCCATGGGTCCCATGTCGTACATTTACGGAAAACAGAATCTAGTATAAAGATAAGTAATATTTTTTTGTACTGCATGGTATAATAACTCATTTTCATGTAATATTTCCCTTGAAGTTTTAAATTTTTATTATTTTTATATACAAAACAAAGAAGAGGCCTCTGAGAAAAAATTGTCAGGTCGTTTCACATCCTGAATTGAATGGGACGCTGATGACCTGAGATGTTAAAAGAGTGTCCATAATCAAACCAAAGCAAATTAACGTGGCTCTGCTCAAAGGTAGAATAGTAATTATGGAAATCGTTGTATGGAATTCTAGCACACAAAATGGCTTATTTGCTGCTGTGACCACCATTTTCACAAAATACCATTAGATCGAATACTTATGTTCATCGACAACAGTATAAATACAAAGTTTCTTTGTGTTATTATTGTCAAGACATTAAAATAATGTGTTTTTTTTTTAATCTTTTGACTAACTCTGTATTTTCGTGGATAACGATTTTTGTTAGTTCATTATTTTTTCCCAATGTTTACTATTCTTAAACCTTCCTTTAGGTTCTTGAATATCTCTTTACTAGGCGCCACTTTAGATGGCCCTGAAGACCAATCAATATCTTTTAGCTATTTAAAAGGTTCTTAGGTGGTGGGTAAACATCATGTGTAATGATTCCCTCCTCCCCCAATTTTGAAATTATTTTAGAAAATTTATTCTAGCAATCTACTCTCTACAGTTCATTTTTAATATGTGGCTGCTTTTAACACAATAGAGGCACAGAAGGTGTCATAATCTATTATCTCAGATTATAAAAAATAAAAAGTTATAAAAATAGAATTTAAAATATATTACGGTAATCTATTTCCACGCGCTAAATTACTAAGGGTACCGACGCGCTGTTGTAATGCAATCAAGATTTATGTCACAAAGCATTACCCAACCGGTTGTCCACTTTGGCAGCACGTGTGTAGAATTCATCAATGGCTAAGTGCCGAGATCTCTACGTAGAATTACCCCCTCTCGCGGAGGCGTCGTAACACGTGTACGTGCCCACGTACAGAACGAAACGAGTGGGCGGTGGCGTGATCGAGATGGAATAGACTCCATTAAGCGGCATGATACATATTCATGCCGCCAGGAGTGCGATGAACTTCACGTAACATAATGTGAATGACTGTATATGCCACACGTTCACACAAAGGTGACCTTGACCTCAAGCCGATGCATACAATGATGTACATGTGAAGGTCAATGTTTTACGCAAATGTGCTGTTTACAACCTGTCCCCGCTTTTCGTTGAAGTGAGTAACTAGTAAACGCAGTATACTAGAGCATCGAAATCTATCTCTGATTTATGTACATATACATAAAATAAAATATCTAGATATAGATTCACATGTTTATGTTTTGGAATATATATATTAGTCATACAGATTTGTCGGTCATGTTGGTGTAGTAGTAACCATACTTGCCTTCTAAACTCAAGGTCTAGGGTTCGATTCCGGCCAGGACCGATGGATTTTTTCGGGCGTAAAAATCCTAAGTATGGCTTCCTTCGGAAGGGTAGTAAAACTATGGGTCCCGTGTTGCACATTTAAGGCACGATAACTGAGCAAAATTTGTGGGCCGTTTCACGTCCTGAATTGAATGGGACGCTGATGACCTGAGATGTTAAAGAGCGTCCGAAAAAAAAAAATCGAAATATTTGATTATAGACTTTTTCCCTATGAGTAATTCAATTTATTATGTTTTCAAAGCCTATTTCCCTGTTCATTCTGCACATTTTACACTGCAATTAAAATTAAATTTCAATTAGATTTTCACTCGTTATTGTTTTGTATTTTAATATTACTTTTTTCATGTAATATTCCAATTCCAATTTTATTGGGGCTAACAAAATCCTAGATACACTCTTCAACGAGCAACTTGACTTTGTTCCTTTGCTTTCAGTACTTGCTGCTGCCAAACATCAACGTCGTAATTAACAATGCCAGAAATAGCTACCTATGACGGTTCACATTTTACACTACAATTTTCATTGATCATAGACTGCTACACAAGGGCTTTTCCAATTAGGGCCCGATGTTTGATAAAAAATAAATAAAAAACATTATTGACCTAAAAATAAGTAGAAAAGTAGGTCAGATAAGTCCATGAAAAAACAAAAGGTAGTAACAATATATTGTTTTCAACGTTACCTGGACAATATGGTGACTATTGAGGGATGATCATAATTAAAAAAGTTACAAAAATTGGTTTGTGTTGGAGATATTCCTACTTACATTTGTAAACAAGCGTTCAAAATTGAGAAACATTAATTTCTTGCCTTTTTAAAAGGGCAATGAAGATAGAAGAAACAAAAGGGAGGAAAAAGAAGGAGAAGAAGAAAAGAAGAGGAAGGTAGACAAACATTAAGGTGAATCTGACCTTCACTTAGAAAGGGTATAAAAGATGTAAATTTAGATGTGGCCTACCGTGCACGAAAGTTGCTCATTCCGGATGTCCTGTCGAGTTCTGAGGAAATGAAAACATCCGCGACGTAGGCTGAGCAATCGAAGACCGAAGGTGATTGTGGAAATTTTTGGAGATCGGGTAAATAATATTTTCCACAATCATTCGCAAATGAAAAAGTTATCAGCCAGAAACACAATTTGGAACTGTGTAAAAGGAATTCAAATGAATTTCGGGGACGGTTTATGACAGTCGGCAATATATGACGCTGGAAACTAAGAAAGTCGAAACAGTGAGTTGAAACTGGAGAAAGTGCTCCGAAGAAAGCAAAAAAATCCACCAGCGGTAAGGGTGGTGATGAATGTTTTGGGATTGCCTCTGAATAATTATGATTGAGTTTTTGGAAGAAGGCAAAAGCGTAACCTGTGAATATTACCCTATGTTAAGCAATTAAAAGATGCGGTTTAGAAGAATCGTCCACATTTGCCGAAGAAAAAGGATTCTGTTCCATCACAATAACACGCTAGCGCCCAAGTGCGCTGTTAGGACCTCAAAATGATTGAACTTTGGGTGAGAAATCCTTTCTCATCCCCTTACCCTCCAAATGTGGACGGAAATTACATTCAGAACTAAAACTCCCCCCCCCCCCCAAATGTCATACTTACTTTTGCTCATTTCAAGTATTGAACAAACCTGGTATTAAAAGGGAAATTAACTCATAAAAACAGATGCTATTCACTACAAAGCCTTTTACATTAAATGAATGAATGGTGTTTAACGCCCGTTTTTACTACTGAGGTACCACAGGCAATGGACACTAATGATGATACATGAGATGAAATGATATATTGGGAAAGGATTTTTTTTAAGGAAGGAATCGTTCTAGGCCTAAGTTTAGGGTAGGGTACCTCCCCGGCATTTACCATTTATAAGGACTGAGGAAAACCTGAAAAAAAAACTCAGTCAAGGAGGACGGTCCTGGCGGGATTCGAACCCCAGACCTCCCGCTCATGAGCCCGTGCCTTAACGACCTCGGCCACCCGTGGCAGTCCTTTTACATTATTACTGGTACCATTAGTTCATGAATAATTGTGTTAATTAAGTTCTTAGCAGAACTCGATTGGGACAGTATTTCTTGTACTATCTTTGGTAGACATGCATTCATTTTAGCGCTAATATTTTGTTTATATTTACATTTCTAGCTTGCATGTATTAATGTGATGTCGCTTCTTTTCAATAGCATTGCTGTCAAAAAAAAACAATTTTCGAAAGAAATGAAAAAGTTTTCCGAGTTCCTAGAAAACTGTAAATATGTGAACATTTTAGTCTGGGAATAAAGAAAGAATAAGTTGAAGCTCACGGACTGTGCAAAATTTTAAAATGTAGTTTTATTCTATACAAAAGGTCCTTCATTGACGTAGTAGTTAGTCCTAATACATTTGGAGCAAAAAAGTAATTGAAATTATCTGCTGATATATATTTGTGATAATCTTTTTCAACTAACAAAAGAAGGTGGTTCACCTAAGGTTCAAGTAGAGAACAAATTAGTAGTCATTAATTGTCGATCGTTTATTTTACTACTTTTATGAACGTAAAGTGTTGTATGATCTGTCAGAAAGTTCTTGTTGAACTAGAGGAATGATTTCATTTACGAGAGAGAGTGGGGAAGAGAGGGGATAAGAGAGAAGAAGAAGTTTTATCCTAGTCTCACATTTAGTAACAGTTATTAGTAACTAATGACCTGTAAAAGAAAATATTTTTGCTTTTTATTTTACTTTTGTAAAAGGGCAGAACGGTTTCCTAAATATACTGGAATGTATTAATTTCGCGGTATTTGTTTCATGATATTGTCACGCATGCGCCTAGGTAAAACAAAAAATAAATACTTCCCCTTTCTAAGCGAGCCCAGCTAATCTTATGATTCGAACTACTGATAATTATTGGTCTTAAAGTTTATTCTTTAAAAAAAAAAAAAAAAAAAAAAAAAAAAAATAGAAGAATCTCACAGAGCAAAACTACCGATAGAGCATTTGTCATCAATACAGAGAATTGAATCTGTTATTATAAACCAGCCATTGGTAATCTTGCTTTACAGAAAAGTATAAAATATAATCCAAAATTCTAGCTAGTGTTTAATGTAAAAAAGATGCTATAATTTGTATGTGCAAACAAATTCATTTTCATTATAAATACAACACGCCTAATATATAACTACTATAAGTACTGCAAACTTTTCGCTTTAAATTTTCAGATATTTTTAAATTTTCTGTTTTAAATTCCTTTCTGCATACTATATGCCTTTTATCTGCTAAAATTTAACTTATTATAGCGACTACTAATTTAATTCCCCCAGTACATATTGTCGTATATGTTCAGAAACGGCTTTAACGCGCTGAAATTAATTTTTCATTTTACAAACCATACTTTTTTTTTTTTTTTTTTAAGCTTATATGACCTGTGGATGTTTCGGATTTTAATATATTAAACTTTTATTCAGTTTCTATTTATATCGTTTAACATTTGCACAACTAAAACTGGAATCAAATGCATGAGGATAATTATTAAACTAAATATGTTATTTTACATTATAAAAATTATACACATAATTATATGTAATCTTTAATTTTGATATAGTTTTCATACAAACCTGTTACCTATGGAATAACAAGGCATCTCAATCGTTTTATATGCAGTAGTGAGCACATTTTAAAAAATAATTTCAAATATTTTTAAAAAGCTAAGTTATGAGCTCTATAATTATTCTAGAAATTTTAGTAAAAATATTCTCCTTCAGTGCTTCTAAGGGTATTCCTCTTAGAGGCTTCACAAATTGAAAATCCTTAAGTAGTTAATAAATTTATATAATTATGTAAAACTTTAGAAAAGTGCGAGCTTTTAATTATATTTTTCTTAATAATATATGTTATTTACAATAATATACATTCCCTCCACACTTTATTGGTTATGATCGAGCCGGGATGTTGATAATTATGTCAGTATATATCTAAAATCTCTTAGGCAATGCTAATAAATCTGTCTTCTATCGTAGATTTGTGGCTGTAAAATGAGAATTTTTATCGTCATTTTTGTAACTTTCCATTTTAAGTCTTTTTTTATTTTAGCGTAATTTAGTAATATTCTTATTTGCCTTTCTTTTTTAATTTAATAGTTTTCTAATCTGCAGTACTGTTGCCTTCCTCAAAAACAAGGATTGCATTTTTAAATAAGACATGTTTTAACCTTTAAACTACTGTAGTAGTAGGAAAAGGTATTGAGACTTACATATTTAGTTCACAATTTATCTAGTAACTTGCCAGGAAGTATTATTTAAACAGCCAGCCACTCTTCTGGAGACTAACATGTGACCATAGCATCTTATCAAGCCACCAGATTGACTAGAAATGACTGTGAGTTTTTGCATACCAGGATGGCTATTGTTTTTATGCCCTCTCTTCATTTGAGGCAAATACCAAACCTAAGAAAGCAGTTACTGTGGTAGGTTGCAAATAAACTGGTGCAGAAGGGTCCATTCTAGTTCCAGCTCTAAAAATGCCGAAAGTTACGGCAGGTAAACAGTACCATTCAAACCAAATTATTTTTGAATTAGACGAAGAGATGGTTTGATATTACTGTGCAAGATTTGTGGAGTTAAAGTGGTAGCAGAGAAGAGATTCATATCAAACGCGATAAACACATACATATCGTGGCTGCGCCTACAAAACCCGCTATATGTATGTTAACAAAATTTTCAGGAAACACAAAAAACGCTGTAGTTTTTAAATTCCTTCATTTGTAAAGTCACTTTTACTATCATTCCTTTTCATTTCTTGAAATACTTTATTTTTGGCGCATTCTACAAAATATTGCCGTTTACAAAAATTTCAGATTTTCCTGTACACGGCCGATTTTACCTGCGTCAAATTCCAATACTTTGCGTATTATGCTGTGCATAGTATTAGTAATGAAAATGTGTTCAAAATGTATAGAGATTTAATCAATTATACGAAAGACACCGTCTGTAATATCATACATTGCATGTATGGTAGATAAACGTGACCTTCAATTCCCACACTGTCGCCTGACTGCAAATATGAATATTACTGGCGGCATGCAACTTTGAATCATAGTAATGAAATATGCAGTATCCCTATTATTTGTTTTAATTACAAATATTGTCATTGCATTAACAAATAGTAGAAATTTGATCACCAACCTGAGTTAGAATGTGTGGTAACTATTGTGGAACAGTGAAAGGTACAGCTGATTTAAACTATTTTTTATTAATAACTCGCAATACGTACAACGGTAGGTTCATAAGTTTCCGGACTATTCATTTTCTAGATATGATAAAGACAAAAACTATATTTCACTATTCAATATAGTTACCCTTTATTGCAATACACTTCTCACATCCTTGAATTAACATTTCAATCCCCTCCCTCAAATAGTCAGAAGTCTTGTCTGCAAAATGGGTATAAACAGCATCCATCACTTCTTCGTCACACCTAAATTTCCTTCCTCGAAGGTCCTTCTTGAGTTCTGAGAAGAGGAAATAGTCACTGGGAACTAGGTTTGGGCTGTATGGCGGATGGTCGATCGTCTTGAAGCCACATTTCTTCACAGCTTCCTTTGTAACAAGAGCTGTGTGCATAAGCGTTGTCGTGAAGAAGGCACACCAGCTTTCCTCGCCTTTTCTCTTTGATAGAAGCATGTAGTCTGTGCAGTAGGCCAGCATAGCACTCCCCATTTACTGTGGTGTTCCTCTTCTTGAAGTCAATGAAGAGTATTCCTTCACAGTCCCAAAAGGTTGTGGCCATGATCTTCTTGGTTAACTGAGTGACCTTGAATTTTAGAGGCGGTGCTTCGCCAAGGTTACGTCAATCTATTGATTTTCCTTGGACAAGGGATCTATGATAGACAGGACCATAGTTTCATCTCCTGTAACAATGGTTTGCAGAATTTCTCTCTCGTTGCCACGTGCCACTGCAGAGATCCAAAAATGCCTGACAGTAGATGACCCGTTGCTGCTTTTGGACTACGGAAAGAAGTCTAGGCACCCATTTTGCACTAACCTTATTCATGTTTAAATGTTCATAAATAATTCGAAGGACTATTGCTTTAGAAAGGCCCAATCTTGTGCTATTTCTGTAACTTTGAGCCGCCGATCTTCCATAATTTCTCTTCCACAAGAGCGAAGTTTTCAGGATGAACACCTCCAAGGGCCGACCTGTACGCCGTTCGTCTTCAATGCTTCCTCGTTCCATTCGAAAAAGTTCGGCTCATTCTTTTACGATAGAATATGAGGGGAATGCTTCCCCTATACACCGTCCAATAGCTATTTAATTTCATTTGAAGTATGTCCTTTTGTGAAGAACTTAATAATAGCTGGAAACTCCATCTGAACATGTCACAATCTTCTACACGTAGCCTTCTTTATGCAACTATATCTGATCAACTGAACACAGCGTAGCGGAAGTTACAGTTGCAATTATTTACTTAACGATAAGGTATGACACCAGATAAGGCTCTTTTGAAGGCTATAATCCTTATCGGCGAGGCCAGAAACTTATGAGCCTACCCTCATAATTATATGTAATTATTATTATCACATCTCAAAATAAATAGTTGCAACAAATAAGGTTCATGGAGGTGAAATGCAAGTCGCGGGGATTATTTATTTCAAATACAAATAGTTGCTATTCAATAGTACGTTTCGGTAAAAGTAAAGTTAACATTGTTAAACTATTAGTTTTACATAAACCTATCACTATATAGTACATCTTAAACACATTACTCATTTTAACCAAACAAAATAGTAGTAAATTTATTCATAATGGTACAGTTTTTACATAATTAATTAACAACACCAAATGTAACATAGCAGGAATTAATACAAATAAGTAACGACATGTCTTTCAGCACACTACCAGCACATTAAATTATTTTATATTTATTTTAAATTAAATTAGTCATTTTTCAGGTTAGCTTAAAAGAGGTGATGGTCTTTATGCATAAAGGGTTTCAAACTCAGAAGGCTTTCAAATTTACCTCGATCAATTTTCATCTGTTCAGTATACAGAACGTTGGGCTCCTTTTCATTTATTTTTCTCCGTTTTCCAGCCGGTTGAAAATAACGCCACGGTTGGCCGAAGTTGTTAAGGCCAACTGGGGTTAGAATTCCGCCAGAACCGTTTTTCCTGACTGAGGTTTTTTCCAGGTTTTCCTCAGTCCTCATTAATGGCAAATGCCGGAGAGGTACTCTAAACTTAGAACTGGTACGCTTCTTTCCTTTAAAAAAATACTCTTTTCCCAATTTATCTTTCATTTCATGTATCAACAGTGTCCATCATCTGTGGTGCCTTAGTAGTAAAAACGGGCGTTAAACACTATTAAAAAGTGGCAATCATCAGCTTCATCGCCCTACTGTCCATGGTTTTATCTATAAGTAACTGAATTACTTAGATGGCTCGATAATCAATTTTAAATATAATATGTCACAGCGTCTTTTCAAACATCATTGAAAGTATGCTCGAACGCGTAAAGGGTATATGGAGTATTGCTACGATATCGAACAAGTGTAACCCAACTATATTTTCATTACTTACCTAATCGGAGTAAATCTCAGGTGTCATACAACACTCTTCACTACTGCTGTCACCAGGAAACAACTGGCAAAAAACCCGGGATGATGCAATAAGATATCTCGGATACACATAACGCGTTTGGAGGCTCAACATTCACTTACAGTTTCAAGGACAAACGCGGATGTGCTGACTGCTGCACATAGCGCCTTTAAGAGGAACTACTTTTCTCGTATGCACATAGCGGGTTTTGGAGGCGCAACGACGATATGCCAAAGAGATTAACACAAGCTGCTGCAAGTAATAGTATATCTTCGGCATTTTTCAAAGAACTGTGTGATGTTATAGTTTCAGAGAACATTCTTCTATGGAAACTACGTAATGCAGAACTAAGGGACTTCCTGTAAAGCTACACTGGCCGATCAATCCCAGTGAGACGAGTATAAGAAGAAATTATATTCCTCGGTGCATGAGGACACCACAAGAAGAATTAGGCAAACCATCGAAACTAACAAGATCTTTGTCTCTTATTGTTGAAACTAGTTAAATTAAAGGCCGCTCGCTCCTTAGGCTACGTCCCAAAAATCGATTTTATTTCTACAAGAGATTCCTTGAACCTTTGGGTGCCCACAGACACTCGACCTTTGCATACCCCCTCCCTTCTTAGTTTTAACAAGAGCTAAACTGAGAACCGCTTTAATTATTAGCATATTAATTTCTTCCTTCGCAATTCCCTATTTTTGGGATAATTGTTGTTAACGGTTACCTTAGAGACCCGGATTATTGCTATTGATTATTAAAACCAACTTATGTACATTTCCAATTAACCACATAGTTTAATGCTATTCCTAAATACTTTGTGTGGTGTTGCTATGACTCGATTATTTCCCTCCCGTTCTGTAAAATGTTAAATAGGTTTTTCATATTGTTACAAAGTTGTAACAATTTTTAACCATGTTCTTATACCAAACATTATAGGTCGATAATAATGTATTTCTTCTGAATGTGCAAGCTAGTCTTGCAGGGCACGTACAACTGAAAAGCGCAGGATAGCATCTTATTCTTTTAATTTTAACTCCCTTAAATAAAGAAGCATATCATCTTCTTGTGATATCGTGCATTAACCAACAATGCACAGAGGCGCCTGCTCTTCATTCAAGTGAAAAGAAGACAAATAAATCTGGACACGCGCTGGTGGTTTTACATAAAGAGGTTGTGTTCCGTTAAGTTTCGACGAGCGAAATAGTTATATAAATTTATCATTGTATATTTTTTTATCTTTCCAGGTTCTTAAGAACAGAGCATCTAACCGACTGAAGTAAATTATGATAACGGAATCTTACTATTTACAGCATCTGGCAAAAACCGTTCGACTATCAGTTTGCGCTTTCTTCCGGGCGCGTGTTTGAATCCTCGTTGGGTCGAGCTGTCTGCAAGTCATTGTTCGCTTTTTAAGAATTGTCTGTCAGGAGCAGTTATTTACTATGGAACACACTGACATGTGCTTAAATCATTGTGCTTGTTGTTTTTGAAATCAGAAAGCGGTTAGCTCTATACACTACTTTATTTCTTTTTATATTTAGAAAACTATTGACAAACAATAAATATCACATTAATATCGTATTTCTTATTGTGTTTGTATTTTTGTTATGTTGCAGAAGGAATTGGGTTAAATCTCTTTCAAAGGTGAAACACAAGGAGTATTTGTGTTTGAAAAAACAATTAACGTATTCATTTTAAGACAGGAGAGTCAGAAAAGAAAAGAAAAAAAAAACCTCCTTCGGGTAACTTTCCCAGCCAGGTATCATTAATTGAGAGGCACTAAATATGTCATCAATTTGAAATACCCCTGCTAAATCGCAAAATGTTAATATTTTCTGGCTGATACACGTGTTATAATTAATTACCTGCCGTTTATTTTTGCTAACTTACATTTGTAAATTATATATTTGCAACGCAATACTGTAAAACAATCAGAAAAAAAACCCGACTTATATTATGTATTGAAAACTTTGTTAGATTTATTTATGGCATTTCAAAGTTGTTTTTATAATCTGTATTGTATACGTTTATCTTTATGTTAGATAGGGTGCATTTTAATATTTTATAGATTTTTTTTACAACTAAGTGCCGAAAAATTAGTAAATTAATAAAAAGTAATACATTTTGGTAGTTATGTCAACAAAACTCAATCAGACAGCATTTTTACGCAATCCTATGAACTGAATTTTATGATAAAGTAATTACTTATGTTAAGTATATTGCATTTTAATAGATAGTAGGGCAATTTTGAATGATTTTATAATGCGAATATATAATTTAAAGTGCATTCTCTTAAGTTCTACGTTATCAAAATCATTTCTGCATTTGTTAGATAAAAGATAATTACCTACTTTAATTTAAAGTTTTAAAACTGAATAATTTAAGGCTAACAAGTGCAGAACATATACTCTTAAATAGAATTGATTTATCTAGTCATAGCTGTATCAAAATCCTCAATAAAATTATATTATTATAATAATTATTATTATTATTATTATTATTATTATTATTATTATTATCTATCGGTATATTCAGAAAAAAGAAAAGTAACAAGAAATCAACTAAGAATAAAGCAAGAGACCATATAACTTCATAACAGAGGTGGATTCTTAAGGATATCAGAACACAACCGATTTATTCATTAATATGTAAACTTATTAACATATCACAAATAAATGTTGCTTCTTGATTCATTTTAACGTTAAATTGAATCAAATTCTTATACTTCCGTTCTAAAATCTCTTTTTTGAATCAGCTGATTCACTCTTCTGTTCAGAGAAGCAGCGAAAGAGAACGTGCATGGCGCCTGCTCTAGTATTACAATTCTTTAGCGAGAGACTTTGCCGGAACATAACACAGATGACGCATAAGCCAGTCAAAGTCAATGTTCCATGGAAAGCCTTGACTGTGCAAGTCTCACTCATATCGTTCATGTTTACATTTCCGTATTGGGATTCATAGTTTATCGCGATATTTTGAAATAACAACATAAGCTATATGCTTATCGCAAGGAAATTTTTCATAATTAAATGCGTTTTACTTTCGCTGATTTTCAGTAACGAAAACAATGTTCGCCTAAACGACCGTGTTTTGTCTACAGAAAAACGCTTTTTTTTTTTTTTAAATATTTTGTTTATTGTTGTTTTGACTGCATTGGTCTTTTCAGGACGTATGTACAGTTGTCCCGAATTCGAACCCAGGACCTGCGGATTAGTAGTCGCAAACACTATCGGAAGCGGCCTAAAAGAGAATTGTTTCTTGCATGAGTATATTTTAATCATGTGCCTTTCCCATTTCTATTGTTGCGCTCTGGATTTATTTTTTCGTGGTTCTCTCTGCGTTTTTGGAGAGTATCCAGAATGTAATTCACCACGAACTCGAAACATTTAAGCTTGTGCACATGTAACGCGTTATTTTTCATTAGCCCCTATTGAGCTAGTTGATAAAATCACGTTATAATTTAACTTGACACTTTATTGAATTTTAAATACCACTAAATGATTTGCCCGACCACGTTGACCTCTACTAACATTTCTTGGGGGAACACTCTCTGAATACAATTGTTACCATTTAATTTTCCTTAGGTTTAAAAATACAGAGGGTGCCAAAAATGTATACACACTTCAAGCAAAGGGAAAACTGTGTTAACATAACATAAAACTGAATTCATACGAACAGAAAATGATGAACACTAATCACCTTAGACTTTTACAGTTCCAAAAGTTGCTCAAAAATGCCCACCAGCGGCGTCGATACACTTCTGAGTACGTTAAACTACTGATTGAGCAACGTTTGCGAAAACGTCCTTAGCAATATATGGCCTTTCAATTTCTACCCGAAGTGCTGCCAATGTAGCTGGTTTTTTACGATATAGAACATTCTTAAGAGTTCCTCTTATGTGGAAGTCCAACGGAGTTGGAGAACGCGGTGGAAACCCAATCGTCCTATCCAGTGTCTTGGAAGATAGTCATCAAGGTACACACTGCATCTCGCTGAGAATGTGGTGGTACATAATCCTGTTGGCGGTTCTGTTCTGTACCACACGTCTCCATTGTCTTTGAACTTCAACGTTCTCGGTTTTCCAATACCACTTCAAAATTGCTTTCCACTGTTCAAACGATAATCTTGGCTCCATTTGTTGCAACAACGTAACATAACGTGAGTCACATCTGTTTATAGTACAGCATACGATAATTGAAATATGTTAAATAATATATCTACTGTGAAAGAGTGTATACATTTTTTTTGGCACCCCTCCGTATAATGGTTATGCTATGCTATACTATGCTATTCATTTGTTTTTTCAAGCTCGTTCTCTCTGCAAGGGTACATAAACTACCACGATAATTAAAAACCACTACGCAAAATGTTCTGAAACATCAACTAATTCCGGCAGTGTTTTGGGAAGTAGAACTAAAGTTTAATAAAAACTGCCATTCAGTGAAAATTAGCGCATATTTATTTTAATAAGTTTCATTTAAAAACAATATTTAGCACAAGAGGAATGGAAAAATCTTACTATTTAATGTTTAACTTTTCAAACATTGTGCGAACCATAGGTTTGATATTTCTTTAAAACAAAAGTGCAACATGACATGACTGATTTTGTGTAGTTATTGATGTATTAATGGCTGATATTCTACTGTCAGTCATAAAGTATCGGAATTTTAATTGGCTTTCAGGATCGAAAACTCCCAAAATTGCACATTTCAGCATTCACTGGGCAATTATGAGCAACGCTATGAGCTCTCAATGAGATCAAATTAATTTTTAGCATGGACTAGTTTCACTAGGTAAGTTTTTTGACATCCCAATACCAAAGTGGAAGTACATAATTCCTTCCGCATAATATATTATAAATAACTTAATTTTTTTTTGAAAACTAGCAAATTACTTTGTTGTTATGGGAACATATCAATAGACATCTGAAGTATTCGGTGTCTTTCGCTGATCGTGAGAGGAAAACGAGTTATTACCAGCAACTGTCCTTTCCAAGTTTGTTTAAAAACTTTGATCGTAAGCAGCAATTTACTAAGAACCTTTCCCCGAAATTTAAAGTTTCAGCATTTTATACACCCCACAGTATCTACATTGGATATAAAGCGATCATTAGTTCATACTTTTATACTTTGATTGATGACACACCAAGTTTGTTCCTTTCATTAGTTCCTGTTTTAAAGGCGTGCTTGCAAAGCGTCTTGGGAGTGGAGTTTTCCAAGTACTGCTAATTCTCATCACAAAAGTATGGACTTTTACTGTATGTTCAGTTAAGATATAGAACTTTCTGTCTTTAACCTGTAATTAATCTGTTTGATATAGAGAATAATAAGTTTTAAATTGAAAACTTATACGCTTTGAAAATGATTTCATAAACTTTAGGTTCATTTATTATCGTCAGCTCATTGCTGACAATGCATTGGCAACTCTACCGAAAACGGAGAATGGCAGATTATTTTTATTTTTATCGGAAAACAGACAACTTCGTATATTAAAATGAGAATAACTGGTATATTGGGCAGACATTTATTATGCACTTCATTATAAAGTACTGGGGTTCAATATTTGATCTAGTATTGAAGATAAAAGCAGTCATGGAAGGCCTTGTGATTACAAGTTTGAAACTAGAGTGCCATTATTAAAAGATTAAATATAAATTAGCCAGTAAGTTGATGTAGTTGTAGAATATCTACCCGAGAGTCCCACTTCGTAACCAGTGTCTTTCAGGGGCTCGAAGTCGCCTTTTGTGCTCTCGTAGATGAAAGAAAAAGGCTCAAATCACACGATAGTGTTTCATTAAACGCCTAGAAGTGTTTATTCATACGATAATTTGTTGACGGCCACCTGATTCGTTACCTCTTTAACATTAACACCGCAAATTACATAACGCTGCCTGAAATTACATCTACCGACCTAAAACTACATTGTGGGCCTCTCGTCTTTTCATTTGCCTACACTGCTGACTTGAAATCTAGAAAATGCGCAAACTCAAGGTTGGGGCTGCATCTGGAACTGCCTTCTGGAAAAATACTTTCTGGAGATGCCTGCTAGTAATGCCACTACTGTCCTGGGAATGCTTTTTTTCCACTTGTAATTTTAAAGTGTCCTCACGTGTTCGTGAGAGGTCACGGAGTTCACAGAATAGCACCCACGGATCACCGAGACTTCAAAATGTTCAAATATTATTGGCAGGCTTTTATGCTCACTTGCACGCCCACTTTAAATTCATCAACTCTTTCACTCCTCTTTGGGGAGTTCATGATCATTCGTTACAATGACGCCATCTCCGACATTTGTTGCTTTCTGTCTTTAACGAATTTCCGAGCATCTCCAGCAACTAAAGATACAAATGACTTATTGTCTGACTCAAGCCGGACACCTGCATGTACTTAGCTTTGTTACATTAGAGAGACTTCTTATTCGATCCATTATCAGTGAGTGAGAGTACGAGATTACAATAGCAATCTCTCGTCAAGGAGGTATGCGTCCAGGTAGCCAAATACATTTTTCTTATACATGAAATGTTTTTGCTTGTTACTGCAGGTTAAATAAGACGTTTAATTATTATTATTATCATTATTATTATTATTATTATTATTATTATTTAAATTGTATAAATACATCTCTCGGGCATGCGTGGATGTGAACATCTCCAGAAATATCTAAATAATGGCATTTGGGCAACAAAATATATACAATGTTGAGCACTGCTTTAAAGCAAGAAAATAACTTACAATAACCAAAAACATTAAGAAAGCTCTGTTGTTTCATTAAACTTTTACAAACCCAGCTTTTAAATTTATTAATAGAAAATACATTAGAATAAAACATTAATAATTTTGAAATATTGAGTCGACTTACATCTGAGATGTTCCAATTCCCCCCCCCCCAAAAAAAAAAAACAACCAGAACACTCCTAGTATTGCTGCTTGCTGTGAGGCTCAAGAGAAGTGTACTATCCATCGTTCTGTCTCTCCATTTAAAGCCTCTCTGCAACTCCTTCTTGGTACCAATCCCCCTGTTTCGCACATCATCCCTTGTCGATTGACAAGCCTCAACGTGCTTTAGCTAATCAACTCAGCCTTAGCATGCTCAAACGGACGTTCTTGCATGACATATAAACAAAACACGCGCGTTGCGTGCAATCAACACAGTCGTACGACATAGAAAGTATGGACTATTAATTAAATTCAAAATCCATTAGAGAAATTACTCCAAAACAGTACATTTGATATAGCAGGAAATTATTTACGACGCAAGTCTAACAACTGGAATATTTGTAATTCTACAAGAAAAGTATATTATGTTTTGTCCTTCTAGCAACTTGTGTTAGCGAATAAGTCTTAACGCTTATTATGAGAAAATTATGGGAATACTACTTAAACACAAGCAGCACGCGAAACTACGAGTTCTTAATTGACTTTATTCTTTATATTTTTGATTATCGGACGATTCAATGACCTCACCAATGATTTAAAATTCTACTTCTGTCTCAGTATGTTCATATTTTAATGTATATACAGGTATACTATCTATAAATGCTAGAGTGTTGCACATCTTGGCGCACTTGTTTTAACTTTATTTTACGTTATTTCTTTTCTACTTCCGCCAGGGTATTCAACAACCTTGCTCTTTAACATCAACTAATATTTTCACAGAAAAATATGGAGAATAAGTCTAATAACCTACTGTTTAATTTAAAACACTAGGGAACACCTCCAAGACCATTTAGCTGTTGCGGTTCTTATTCTGTTCTTACGCGCCTTAACACATTCTTGGGAGACAGTCTGATTCTTTATCAAAGCTCGTTAGAGGGCTACTTAATTAGATTTCCGGATTTCGTTATTAGCAATATGGAGGGCCTTTTTCAGCTCTATTCATGGGCTTTGGAACCCGAACTTATTAACAAACGCATGCCGCAACAATTCCTATTTTTTATTTTTGTAACTTCGTAATATTAGTGCCCACTCTTAAGAAATAAGCAAACTACACACAAAGTTGTTTGGGTTTGCCATAGACTAAACTCTTGGTTACAAAATTAACCATCCCAAATAGAAGTGCCAAAGAAGCATCTTAAAATATGGAAAATTATTATCCCCCCCCCCAAAAAGTAATGACGTACACAAACACCATTACTGCTACTTGTTGCAGTATTACTAGTACTATATTTAGAACTACTGCTGCCACTGCCCTTTCGCGGCTGTCACTACTACAACAAACATCATTACTACCACCTATGCTTACGGCATTATAATAGCATAATTCTCAGATACTGTGTATAATGAAGTTATTACGATGTTTACTCTGCTCTCGATTTGAATACTTTTGCTCATTATTTGCTGATGTTTGAAATATCACAATGTCTATAAATAAATGTTTTGCTGTATGAATATTACAATAACATTTGGTACACAACCGTAATAGCTATAGGATTAAGACACTTGGAATGTATAGAAGTTACTATTGAATCCATACGCATAAACTGTTTCCAAGTTTTAAAATCTTTTATGAGCTTTTCCTGATTCTACTATGTTGCATGAATATATTATATTATCCGCACATTTGTTCCTGTTACAAGAATATTTTGAAGAATCTGTTATTTAAATCTCTGATGTAGTATAATTTATTCTACAACTAAATTTCGAAACCTTTATTAGCATGGACGATTCTTAAAATAGCATGCACGGGTTGAGGCTGGAAGGCGTGGCTACCTGATCAGAATGCATGAAGAGCACTTTCGTTGTGTTACACGGTAAACAAAAGTTCAAGGATTACGGCGAGCGAAGACCTCTATTAACCTGTGCAGAGAATATCAGACGCATACTAGTAAGCGACGGGTGAGAGTTCTTCTTTCTGCTTTTAGACAAAACAGAAAGAGATGTCACGTCTTTGGCATAATGAATGAACCTTAATTCATTACAGGCTTCTTAAGAGTTTGACTTTTAAAATATGATGTGCAAGAGACTATTGGCTGCTGGTTTTTAAATCTCTTACAGAGTAGGGAAGGCTTGCAACATTTCTCACGACAAGTAAAAGGAAAGCTTGCGGTGACCAGAGAAAGTAAACAGGAAAGCTGTGATCATGTGAAGATATTCTATGAATACAGTGATAATTTACTGCTCGTACTTCTTTTTATATTATATACATTCATAAAATAAACTTACAAACATTTAAATACAACTCAATACAACTACTCAAGGCTCATTTGTCATTTTGCTTAACACATCCTAAGATTGTCATACTTTATCTGTTAAGTAAATTATTGCAGCTGTAACTTTCGCTGTGTTCACTAGTTCAGATATAATTACACAAAGAAGGCTATGTGTAGAAGATTGTGACATGTTCAAAATGGAGTTTCGAGCTGCTATTAAGTTCTTCACAAAAGAAGCACTTACTCCAAATGAAATTAATCAGCGATTAGACGATGTATATGGGGAAGCATCCCCCTCATATTCAACCGTAAAAGAATGGGCCAAACTTTTTCGAATGGATCGAGAAAGCATTGAAGACGAAGAGCGTGCAGGTCGGCCCTTGGAGGTGCTCACTCCTGAAAATATCGCTCTTGTGCTTTCTAAAACAACAACCCTTCGAATTATTAAGGTCACTCAGTTAACCAAGAAGTCATGGCCACAATCTTTTGGAAACGTGAAAGAATATTCTTCATTGACTTCAAGGAGAGGAACACCACCGTAAATGGGGAGTACTATGCTGACCTACTGCACAGACTACGTGCTTCCATCAAAGAGAAAAGGCGAGGAAAGCTGAGTGGTGGTGTGCGCCTTCTTCAGGACAACGCGCCTGTGCACACAGCTCTTGTTGCAAAGGAAGTTGTGAAAAAATGTGGCTTTAAGACGATCCACCATCCACCCCTCAGCCCTGATCTAGCTCCCAGGGACTACTTCTTCTTCTCCAAACTCAAGAAGGACCTAGGAAGGAAATTTAAATGTGACGAAAAAATGATGGATGCTGTTAATACCCATTTTGCAGACAAGACTTCTATCTATTTGGGGGGGGGGTTGAAATGTTAATTCAAAGATGCGAGAAGTGTATTGCAACAAAGGGTAGCTATATTGAAAAGTGAAGTATAGTTTTTGTCTTCATCGTACCTAGAAAATGGTTAGGCCGGAAACTTATGGATCTATCCTCGTATCATATGTAAAGTATATTAAAAGTATGACAATATGCTTGAATTATAAATTGTATAAACATTTCACTACATTGTTAAGGATGCATAAGCAGGTATATTACTTCTTAATCAATGACATAATGAAAATATTCTTATTTCAAAATATTGTAGAGCCCTTCGTTAAGCATCTGGCGCATTTTATGAATCACAAAATTACAAGTACCCTATATATTTTATTTTATGCTTCGGTTAAACCCAAGAGGATAGATAATCCGCGAAATCGTAGCACAATCCAGGACACCGTTTCACAAAACAACTAGTCTGCTAGTTTACTGATTACTTGTTACTAGCCGTAATTTCCCAGATCTAATATAGCCGTTTCACGAACATTGATTCCATGATGGTACTACAATCGTGAAATTTGGTCACTAGTCACTTGTGGCGACTGTATTCGCGCGTCGAGAAGACTGTTTCAGGGATATTTATTACTCTGTGGACTGTTTGCTGACGCTATTTTGTTTACGCGGCATGTATTTTAAATCGTATATTCAAGCCAAGAAATACATTACGTCTACCACATCTAAAAGAATCTCTAGTATTCAAAACAAAGTAATAGTGCTACATTTAATTAATGGGAATAAAAAAGTACTATTTGGACAATTCTCCGGCGAAATTACGAAGAAAGACAAAGCTGAAATGTGGAAAATAATAGCGCAAATTGTGAAAGTGTAGCGGTTAATTTCATCAGAGAATGTTTACGCATATGTGAGGGGCATATTTTGGCTATACAAGAAAGCATCCCTGCCAGGGTCGATGGATTTTTTCGGGCCTAAAAATCCCATGTATGTCCTTCTTCGGAAGAGAAGTAAAGCCATGGGTCCTACGTCGTAGATTTGCGGCACGTAAAAGAACCTCAAGAAGAGATCGTTTCACGCCCTGAATTGAGTGGAACGCTGATGATGACCTGATGTTGAAGATCATACGTAAATAAACAAAATCTAAATGAAGAAAGCTATAACTAAGTGCTTTTATTTTCATACATATTCGCCAATCATATTATTATCTACAAATAATGGTGTAAGTAGCTCAGTTTTTATGGTTTTTTTTTCAGATGAAAATAGATAATTCAAGAAGTACGGGAATGGGTGGTGAACTACATATTACATAAATAACCCTTAATGAGCTTTATAATTAAAATGCAACTAACTTAATTTATAGAATCATACTTAACCTAACATTTGTACATTAGTGTGTAAATTCACCATTCGAGAAGATTCAAGGATAGAATTCCACTGTTAACAACACGCAATATTATAAGAGTAAATGTTTGGTGAAACAAAACACTGACAAAACAAAATCGCACGCTGATAATATTAGCCTGCCACACTAGTATCTGTTTACGCTCGTTCTAGAAACATACATTTGTAAAATAAACAAATAATGTTAGCTAGAATGGAGACGATCACGAGCTTCGTGAAACAAAGTACTGAATGATTTAGCTTAGGTTAAATCTGCCATTTTATCATTTACTCGTCCTCTAATTTTTAACATACAAGTTGATCAGAACTATGCTAGTATATCTATTGTTTCCATCATTAATAAACCATTCTTGTTCTAAAAATTTAAAAGCGGGTTTAATTAAAAAACACTGATAGGAGTGAAGTACTATATACACGTACATACGAGGCTTCAGGATAGTCCAACAGAAAAATAACTGAAAACTGTGTATTTTGGAGATCGACCATGCTGTTGAGTTAAAATATTAGCAGTTTTGGGCAATAGCATTAACAGCTTTGACGTTCAGCGTTGATCTTACAGCTTCCTCTTTCATTATATAAGTTTTTCTAGAATGATAGCATTGGCGTTTTACAAAATGTCTACGAAAAAGGAAGTTATTCACTGGAACCTATATCCTTGTTTGCGAGCATCAATTGTACCAACTTATTCATTATAAAAACATATATTCATAGAACATTTTTTTCTCTTAAATCTTATCATTCAATTCCAACATTTATTTACATGTTACTGAAAAAATAGCTTCGAAATATTTATCTTATTTGTTCAAAGTGCTCACTCGAAATAAATATAATATTTATTTAGTTTTTTCTCAGACTCTTGTACTGGACCAAAAAAAAAAAATCTATTATTGTTCACTTTTAGCAAAAACTCTCTAATAGTTCATAGAATATTATTATCTTCTTCCCGAAAACACACACCTACCCAGCGACAGAGATTTCGGATTAACAGGTTTTATGATCCAGAACAGATGTTGTTTGATGTTCCGAGAAAGTGCTAGGGTTCGAGACTCATTCATACTGATGCCAATGGCAAATATTGGCAGTACATTATCTATGAGAAAAAACTGTTATGAAAGCTGATCAAACTCCAGAAATCACTCACAGTCTTTAAAAAAACATATTCATAACAAGGATTGCACTTTAACAAGAAGATACCACGTCATTGAAATTAAAAATATAACTTTTTCCAATGGCTAGTCTTTAATAAGTATATAACAATATTAATTCAGGATATATCGTACTAATACTGTATCCCGAACGTTAATTCCTTTTAATCTCTCAGTACACCAGAACCTAAATCCAGCCAAACAGCTTGTAAAAATACCTTGGAAGACATTTAAATGAATAATCTGTCTGAAAATGTCCTGTACTTTGGTTTACTTTTGTATTAATAATCATTATTGTTTGCATATTTCATTTTATTATTTTTATAAGTGTCACACCTTTTTTTTTAAAATCCTAGAATAGCTAAAATTAAAAATGAATGCAGATATTTGCCTTGTGTGATATAGTTAATGAAGTTTAAGCAAATAGTAAATATATAAATGTTGATATTTATACAATAATAAACGTCAGCGTTGAAAATTATTTTCCAAAAGTTAAATAGTTAGATATATCTTTTCTTTAACCAATTTTCCTCTATAAAAATGCTCATGCAACTGAAAAGTCATATTCTCTAAAATGTTGAAGTTGCTTTCTATAATTCCGTAAACTATATTATATAAAAATGAATAAACTAACCGTTTTTAAATTTTGTATTTCATTTTCTTTTCATATGCAAGTATTTGAATTTCATTGCGGGGAGGGCTGCTATATATCGTACCTTGTAGAAAAAAAAATTTGAATTAAACTTAATCAGAGCTGCTGTTTCATTAGTAGGAACTTAAAGAAAATTAATATTGAACCCAGCTAAAATTTTACAAAGTAATGACTATATCTTGTTGCTTATATGGCAGCAAAAATTGGACACTCCCTGAGAAGATCAAAAGCAAAACCAACATTCAGACACAGGAAATGACATTTCTAAGATCAAAGAAAGAAAGAAAGAAAGAAAGAAAGAAAGAAAGAAAGAAGAAGGAAAAAAGAAAATACAAGAGATTTTTGCAAGTCGAGAGCCTAATTTATTTATTTTTTAAATAATGTTTAGCGCCCGTTTTTACTGCTGAGGCATCACGCATGATGCACGAGACGAAATGATGAATTATAAAATATTGTTTTTTTTTATAGAAGGAAACGTTCCAGAACTAAATTTAGAGTATTCCCCAGCATTTGCCATTTATTGGTACTGAGGAAAATCTGGAAAAAATATCGTCAGGGAGGATGAACCTGGCAGGAATCGAACCTCAAACTCCCGCTCACAAATCCGTCATCTTGGCCACCCATGGCGGCAGAGAATCTAGTGATATTGTGAAGAGCTAAGTAATTGGGCGTCGGCAATTCAGTATATTTGTCATTATAATATTATAAGCACAACTTTAGAGAATGTGTTGATATGAAGATATTGCATAATTTGGAGAAGTTGTACCAATTATTTGTGCACTGCAGTTTTGCAGCCTAGCTCCGGTTAAGCCCACACTTTCCTGTTGGGCTATCATTGTTAATGTCAAGTAACATCCCCTTTGGTTAAGCTACTTCCGCCAGAAAAATCCTGTAGAACCTTCTAGAAGCTTTTGAGACATGAATTATCACATCCGTTTGGAATATTTTAAGATAGCCGGAAATCAAGAGGGTATAAAACATAAGGGTGGCTTAGTTGTCACATATCGGGGTTGCCAGGGGGAACACTTCCGGCCGGGGAACGAACCGGTAAGATGTTCTTTGATGTTCTCTATTGAATAAATAAATTTAGTTACGCATTATGTAAATGATTTTAGTGCACTACCTCTGAAGCTCCTTGTTCCTTCTCATGTCCGACTAGTGATGGAAGCGCCGCTGTCAGATATTAGTAGTGAAATTATAATAATGTTTTACCAGAAGAAAATGGAATGGTTCCTTTATAGAATTCCACGTGTCATTTTGGAATATAAACGTAAATGTAGAAGAGAAATTGATCGGCCAATGAAATTCTTGACTTATCAATTGAAAGATCTGAAAAATGGTCAATTCCTAAAACGAAGTGGATAATAACGATGATGATGATGATGTACATTTTTGGCGTAATTCCCTCTCTCGCTGGATGCTCCAGTTATTAATTAGTGCCTTCGACGCAGACGAGCCATAAGTAACACTGTTAATTCGTCAGCACAAGATTATTATGGTTCAATCAGAGCAAAAATTAAACCATACATGATTGGGAAAATGCCCTTCGGGTAGAAGAACCAAACTCACTGGTAATGTATCCATCGTCTCTCTGGAGGATTAACGCTAGAGTTACTTTTGCCCTAACTGTGAAACATGCAATGGAGTTGAACTGTGTTGCAAGCTATAGCGTTGGGCACATGGTTTAAAGTATAGGGCACTTTGGATAAACATAAGTATCATCATATTTTTTCGGACCATGCTGTGACGTGCTTTTGCTATGCAACAGGATAATGGTCCAAAATAGTACAATACCTGTCAGCAGTAAAGAAACAGCGGGAGATCAAAAGTTATGACCAAACCACAACCTAACTTTCCAAGTACCCGGGGCCTCACTAATTGAACTTTTCTGGGAGAAACTAGACAGGAAAGAAAAACAGATGTTCCCCACAGATGTGTGGAAGAGCTGTAGTGATGCATTTTATTGGCCTGGAGTTTCATATAACAGAAGCGTTGAAAACGGCCTGTCAGGATGCGAAGATTCCGCAGAGCTGTCATCATAAAGCTAGAGAGGTTATATCATAAACAGAGAATATGAACTACGCGCATTCTTATAATAAAAATAATTTTATGTAAATATTATTTATGTAGCTCATAAAATCATATAGAAACAAAAGCTGTAATTTATTTGAATTACAATTATATTAGACGTCGATAACATGCTATTAATAATTCCTTTAAGGGACTCAGGTTTCGATTCTTTTAGTGCATTTGCTTCGTAACATTACTACGACCAATCTAACAGCGAAAAAATAAAATCACATTTCATTTTGTAAATGAGATATATTCTTCAGTCATTTTCATAAATAATAATAATAATAATAATAATAATAATAATAATAATAATAATAATAATAATAATAATAATAACCTTTAGACACTTGAAAACTACTTTAAGGGATAGAAAATAAAGTTAACTAAACCTCTATCAATAATTTAAAGTTCCCTCCTGTAAATATCTTAAAAATAAAGAAATGCTGAAAAACAATGCTAGTTAGCAGATTTTATGCTCCAAGGACTAATCTTAGTACAAGCCTTAAGTACAAAGGTAAATATTGTACAATTTTTCAGACGGAAGTTTATGCCATCTTAAAATGCGCCCATAGAGGACTGGAGAAGGGTTATCGTAGGAAACGAATTCTCATCCTCGCAGATAGCCACAGTGCACTAAAATCACTTTCCTCTGACCAGGCACGATCTAAACTGGAATAGGCATGTCAAAATGCCTTGTTTTTCTCCGCAACATGCTGGAACTGCGGTGAGTTCCGGGGCATCAGGGATTTTATGGGAATGAAATGGCAGATAAGTAGGCAAAAGGGGGTGCTGATACACGCCTGCTAAGACCGCAGTCAAAATATGGATTGGGGATAAGCACCTACTAAGATAGCAAACCTAATCTGGACAGATTTAAACTAGGAAATTCCTCCTAGGGCCTAGCAAGAATCTTTCCTCATCTCTTCTCCTATTGAATAGAAGCGGAATGGGGAAAGTAATTGCGCTGATTACTGAACATGGTCGCTTCGGAAAACATCTACGAAAAGTGGGTCTCTATAAAGATGAACCCACTTGCACACTGTGCAAACAGGAACCTGCCTCGCATATACTGTTTGAGTGTTCAGTCCTGAAAAGAAAGTAATTTGTTCTCTCTATAACCAGGGAAGATCTGGGAAATATGCCAGACAACAATGGAACCAAAATATTGCTAGTATAAGGAACGGATTTTGGTATACAATGAAGGCAGGGGTGCCTTCCCAATGGGGTAGCACAATAAGCCTTAAGACTGACGTGCTAGAGGATTCGAAAACTCCATCATATCCCTCCAATATCCATCCATCCATCCGTCCGTCCGCCTGCCTACCTACCTAACCTACCTACCTACCTACCTACCTATCTCCCTTCCAGCCTGTCTCCCTAGCGGATTTTGCATCAAATCACTTGAACATAAAAATAAAAAATACTAATATACTATGCAAAGTTTATATTTAAGAAATATTCATGAATACTAAATGATATTGGTGATGAAACTGAATTAATAGCGCACATAATAAATTACACATGTCCTAGATTAACTGAATTCTAAACTAATGCTTTAATTTTAGAGTAAAGTTACTCATAGTTTAATGAAAACCTTCATGTTCCAATTGCAGGACGCTTTTTGGTTTCGTTTTTATTTCGATTCAGTTGCGATCTTCTCGGAGAATTACCATACACACATTAAATATAACTACTTGTATATATGTAGATATCCATTTTCTTCGAAGAAATGCAAAATGTGTTGGTAAATAAGATTTCACTAACTTGATAAACAACCACCACGACCAATGACATTATACCGAAATTCTAGCACTATTTAATTCCACGGCCAACCTCCGGACTACGGCAGATGGGAATATTCTATTTAAAAGCGTTTCTGGGTCGTACATTATAACCAACACAATGTATACTCAGAAAATGCTATTGGATTCTTAAAATTTTCAATGTTTTGTAATTTTTGAATTTCAATTTAACAATGTGTTTGATTTAACATTACTATGGGTCCAGAGACACAAATCTGTGTGTATTTGTTTAAAGGTTTTATAGCTATAAATATTAAAAGAGTTGCATACTTCACGTTTGGATTGTTTGCGAATTACGCATCAAGCTCTTTTATAACAATAATTGGAACCATTCATATATTAGTAAAGGAAGCAATAAGTAAAATCAGCATTTGCCTTATTTATTCATTCAAGCGCTCGTCATGGTACAGCCTCAAGCAAAAACCCGATTCTTGAAGCCTGAATATGTATTAAGTCCTCTTCTGCACACCACAGCACCTTGTTCGCATACGAAAACTGCCACCGTTTGATGTCATATGTGCTACAATTGGCTACCTACCTACTTTCATCAGAAAGTATTTTGCGTCCATGAAGGTATCTCAACGGTAATAACGCAAAGATCAGCAGTGGCTTATTCGTAGGTTTGATATCCGTTTGGTCTCTACTTATTTTAATTTCCTTTATTTTTCTTTTTCGAATCTGTGGATCGCTCTTATGTTTTGCAAAGCTCGGTTGATTTTACTTTTTCGTCCAGGTGTAACACAATACTTGACCCAGCTTATTGTAGACGGAGAGGTGGAGTTGTGTGTACATGAGTGATTAGTATTTTCTCTTTTATGATTTCAGCATAAATTGGGACCAGGGGAGAAACATATGACGAGCACGACATTCTCTGTAAGAGTAAAGAACGAAAACAAATTCGCCCTACTTTTTTTTAATGGTTTTTAACGCCCGTATTTGCTACTGAGGCACCACAGGCAGTGAACACTGATGATAATGGAGTGAAATCATATATTTGGAAATGATTTTTGAAGGAAGGAAACGTTCAGGCCTAAGTTTAGGGTTCCTCCCCGGCATTTGCCATTTATAAAGACTGAGGAAAACCTGGAAAAACCCTCAGTCAAGGAGGATTCGAATCCCAGACCTCCCACTCACGAGTCCGCCCGCGCCTTCACGACCTCGGGCACCCGTGCGGTTGCCCTACTTTGAATTCAGCTTTACCGAGTTCACCGAGGTCACTTGAAGTTGCACTAATTGTGGAAGCGAACCACATTTTTGAGATACGTTTTACGTTTTTCACAGGCGTAATTCATTCCTTTATCAACTACAACAGGTCTTCAGAATGTCGAATGAAATAAATTATGAAGGTATAAATGGGTCTGGGACTCGTCAGCGTATTGTTACTTAACATTCGCGTTTTGAAATTAGGAGAAAACGCAGGAAAGTTTTTCATTTGCAAACGGAAATCACATTGAGGCGACATTTAGAAAATTATATAGCCATTTAATGTGTTCGTTAAACCCTCAACGATCGTGTTGCGGATGTTGCTTCAATACATAGACTCAGTAGGCAGAAAGTGGCCTATGTTTGAATATACGTGAATACGGCGCAGTTCTCCACGGGAACTTTCAAAATTCGTTACTGCTCTCACGAAAATCAAATACTCTCAATGTATAGTTGATTGATGAATAATGAACTTTATTCCCAACAGAGATCAAATCGCAATTAATATTGGACGCATAAATGCACGACAGTTTATATTATTTGTACTCTAAGTTAAACTTAGTGAATGAAGTAGTAGTAACTTAGCTATCAGTTCAGCTGCCCACATGGTTATGGAAACATCTTGCAAGAATTGTATAACTTCGGTTAGAGAAGGCGAACGTGACTTATCTAATGTAGCTTGTACACATTAGGTAAAGGAGTTATGTAAACGAGAAAATAAAAGAACAGTACGTGCTTGCAAAGATGGAAGAAAGTCACACGGCTCATTTTGCTTAAGATAAAGGCGGACTACAGACTTTTTATTCGTGCATTCACCTAGCTAGTTTATCCTTAACCACACCTCATTAAGGTGCCATTTGTTTAAAGATAAAGGTAGACTACGTGATGCATTGAATGTTGAAGTTAAAACCAACTGGACTCTTTAAAGCACATTTTCGAGCAAACGTTTATCAAGTTTTGTGTCATAAAACAACAAAAAATGCGCTAGCAATGATTACAGCTACTTTAAAAGTTGACTTTATAACATTATCAAATATGCAGTACGATTGATTTAAACTTAAGATTTACAGAGTTTATCTTATAGCATTTTGCTATGTTTTTTTGAAATTTGTTGAAAGTGGTAAGAAAAATACAAACTACAAGGGGTCTCCACCTATCTGGCTCAGGCCATTTTAGGTGTACGATACCTCCTTGCGATTACAGAAATTTTAATACATTGATGATTTTATACCAATCCTTTATCTAAATATGATACAAACTTTTTCACTTAGATTGCATCAGACCCTGGTCCCCGGTTCATCAGCAGTAGCCTATATTCCGGGGTCCAACCCAACCCAGGGGACTAAATGGAAATATTTCAATTACTAGACCTATACCATTATTTTATCAGCTAGCTACTGTCTCTACAAATTACTAATTCTTTTATTTCTCAAATGCCAACTGTAATAATAATGATAATATATATATATATATATATATATATATATATATATATATATATTCACTTTCTAGAGTGATTTCCAATATCCAAGTTCATTAATTAATATAATTCCACTCCCCACCATTCCCAGGTCAATGACATTTTTCATAATCATACAATATTCTTTAACATCTAAACTTTACATAAAATACATGTCTATCAATTTCCATTTCATTTTTACCTTCCATAAAAACTCTCCTAATTTAGGTATCTGCTCATGGTCTTCGAAGATCTTTCTCAATACAAAACCTTTATTCCTCATTAACCATTTCTTACTAATTAAACTTTCCCTACAAACATTTGTGGCTTTACATTGGAAGATAATATGAATTTCATCTCCCTTCTCCCCACAGATGGGACACATTCCTGGAATAACATCTCCCCTTAATTTCCAATCACCTAATTGAAACCATGCTATCCCTTCTCTTTATTTGGCTAAGTATTCCAAAAAGGGTTTTCCCAAGCTACACATTTGTGAGTAATTATTGAAGCCTGGTGTAAAAAAAAAAAAAAAAAAATGGAGCTTTTACATTGTTTTAGATATTACCTTTTAGCGTATCTGAAATTGTGGTTTTGCTTTAAGAAGAAATATAATGGGATAAATATTCAAACCCTATGTTCTTCACTTTACCAGCCATTAAATTATCTGATGATTGACGCAGCGGGGACTGATCGCCGATAAGCCATCGCTTATGTATAAGAGTGGCAATATAATAACTTTTAATACATTTATTAAGTTATAAAGTCATTTATGTCGCGCAACGTATTACGAATCATAAATACGCACTCACTGTAGAATATAATAAATAGGCCTAGTGATTGCCATTTAGTATTCTTAGCATACTTTAGAACTAGATACTTGTTTTTTTTTTTTTCACTGTCCAAGCGATATTGAGTGGCATGAGACTCAAGGCCAACGTAGCAGTTCGGCAAACTCCGCCCGTGTTGACTCATATTGCACGGCTGGTGAGAAGATTTATCGATGAGGTTGGTTGTTGTTGTTATCGGCCCCACATTGGTGATGCCAAATTATGAAGCTGTTTGGTGTGTTGTTGTTTACGCTTCGGTGACAACAATCTCTCAGAGGACTATTTGGTTATTTTCTTGAGTCGTGCTCAACATAACTAGGAGAGGAGACTAGTAGTATATGAGCACACAATGAGACATGATGTATATATGGCAATTTATTACGCTCAAGATCTTTCGTGTTTTCTGGAGCTCTGCATATAATAGGATTTATCTACATCCAATATAAACTTAGTTGCTGTAACTTCCTCAGATATGCTCTGAATCTGAAAATCACGTCTGAAATTGAATTTATTATGAATGCCTCAGCATATATCTCTGCGCGTATAGAACTTACAAATGCGTGCGTCACAGTGCCTAAAACTTACAGAAGAGTGCGTCTCGCCGCGTGTAGAACTTGAAGATGAGTATGGGTGATCCCGCAGAATGTGAAACTTAAACTGCAGTGCCTGAGTGAACCGCCTCGAACTGCGTTGAGCTGTGTTAACTTAAGTAGAACTTATCTGATACCCCACCGGAGCAAACGACATCCTTATAGATAAACTCAAATAATCGTTGGCTTGACGACGCCACATGGGTCATACAAACACGAACAAGTTTCGTGCCTCGATTTAAAAGTTTAAAATATACATTTACTATTGGCTGATTTAAATTGGCCTGCCAGCATGTGCTATTCGATATTATTTGAAATTTTAAACTTCTTTTTGACTCTGGCTAGTTTAAAGGCTAACTCTCTCACGTTCAAAGACCTAACGAATTTAAAAATTCTTGGATTTATTAACACCCCAACGGCAGTCCTTTTAAAAGTGACATCATACTGGATCCTCGGGTTTACTCTTGTCCTTTGTATAGAGTTTTATGGCCTCTTTGGCTTTCCAAGCTACCGTAAACAGAAAACACCAGAAACTTTCTCTTCTAACTATATACAAATAAGATATTAAAGTTCTCATGAAACAAATGTGTATATTTGTATGTATATATATATATAAATTAACACTAATAATAAAAGTAGATAAAGATAAAACACAGAGAAAGAGTCACACTTGAAATCGATATATTTCGAACTACTGCGAGTTCTTCAATGGCAAGAAGCTAAACAAGTGACGGTGATAAAAGTAAATATTGTGTATCAAAGGTAACGTTATGCATGGAAACAGATGCAACTAGGTATGAGAGTGTGGGAAGAAAAAACTAATACGTAAAATTTAAACCAGGTGGTATACGCGCTTTATGTAAAAATATAGCTGCCATTTCTCTATCTCTGAGTAAACTTTCACAGCATTGTGTAGGTAAAGCATCAATAAGAGTTAGACTAAAAGCATCATCAAAATCCTTACAGTGAGATAAGGCATGTTGGGCAGCCGGCAAGGGAGACTTGGTTTTAACAGAACGTCTATGATTGTTCATGCGTAGCGAAACAACAGTAGAAGTTAAACCAATATAAAATGCTTTACAAAGCTTACAAGATAACATATATACGACATTCTTGGAAGAACAGGTAGCAAATGAAGAAATGTTGAATTCCTTGGATAAATTAGGGCTATGGAATGATTTGCACGGCATAATTAGTGCACAGGTTTTACATTTAGGACGTTGGCAAGGATACGAGCCAGCAAAGGGACGTGGTAAATTCGGAGAGGATAGGTTACGGCGAAATATACTTTTAAGGTTAGGGGATGTTCTGAAAGTAAGGCGGGGTACAATTTTAGAAAAATCATTTAAAGATGGATACATTAACAAAGTACCGTGACATTCTTTCAAAATAGGTCTGATGCTTTCAATTCCAGGCACGTAAGTAGTAACAAGGTTGATGAAGTTCTTGTTAGAGGTTTTAGGTTTGCATTGGAAAGTTTTGTGTGATGGAATTATACGGGATTTTAAAAGAGCGGAAGGATAATTTTGGTTTTGGAACTTTTGAGTAAGGTTTTTAATATACTTGTCAAGAGATGAAAAGTTGTTACAAAGACGATGACCACGGATTGAAAGAGAAAAAGGAATAGATCTTTTGATATGCAATGGATGACAACTATCAAAATGAAGATACTGTTGTAAATTGGTAGGCTTAATGTGCACAGACGTAAGGAAAGGGCCATTGCATAAAGAAATATCAATATCTAGGAAAGTAGCAGCATTGGGAGAGACAGAAGAAGTGAACTTAACTGAAAACTTGGAGTTAAGATTAGTAAGGAACTGCTCGAGAGATTCTGAGCCATGAGTCCAAAGCACAAATATATCATCAATATATCTCAGCCATAATAATGGTGCCAAAGGTTCTGACTTAAGAAATTCCTCCTCTAAGCGAGCCATAAAAAGATTGGCATAAGAAGGTGCCATTCTGGTGCCCATTGCAGTACCTTTAATTTGTAGATAATGTTTATTATCAAAACTAAACGCAGTGCTAGTGAGGACCAGATAAGCAAGGTGACAAATGAAATCTGTGGATGGGATATGAGGAGGTGCTCGAGAGTTCAAGAAATGTTTAACGGCAGCTAATCCTTCATGATGGGGGATGTTAGTGTAGATAGAGTGACGTCACATCAATAGTGGCAAGAAGTATATCAGAGTGTGCCGTAAGGTCAACTTTCTTAAGCAAACTCAAAAAATGGAAGGAATCTTTAATATAGGATGGCCTAGAAGTAACAAAAGGCTGTAACAAACAATCTACTAGAGCGGAAATACGTTCAGTAGGGGAATCGAAGCTGGCTACTATTGGGCGGCCTGGACAGTTCTCTTTGTGAATTTTAGGGAGAAAATATATGGTGGGAGTACGAGGGACATGAGGAGTAAGAAGAGTGATATCTTGGGAACTAAGTCCTTCTGCTGTACCAGAAGAAGTAATAAAAGAAGCTATTTCTTCATTAAACTTGACAGTTGGGTCGGAAGACAATAGTTCATAATAAGTGACATTCTCAAGCTGTCGGAAAGCTTCAGCATTGTAAGACGAAATGTCCTGTAGTACTACTGAGGACCCTTTATCAGCTGGAAGGATAATAACATCAGGATTATTAGATAATCTTTTAAGTGCTGATTTCTCACGTAAAGTTAAGTTGTCTTTAGGAGTGATCTTATCTAGAAATTTAGAATCACTGATCGTAGTTAAAAATCTGTTAATAAACATTTCTAAAGGATGGCTAGAAGGTAAAGATGGAGGTTCAAGTTTGGAGGGAGAACGAAACTTGAGAAGGCAAGGAGTAACATTTGAAGTAGGCTGAGAAGATTTAGTATGCCAATAGTAACGCCATCTTAAATTACGGCAAAATTTAACGCCATCAGAAACAAATTTAAGGCGATTAAATTTGGGAGTTGGGGCAAAAGATAATCCTTTTTGTAAAAGGAATGTATCAGTATTAGAAAGTGAAATAGAAGATAAATTAACAACAGCAATATTACTAGTAGGAGAAGTACAAGGGGTACATTTGCTATTGGGCTACTGGTATGCAGTACCGGAGTAAAATTTAGATGGACGAGGTAAATTGAAAATAGAAGCCAAGTCAGGAGCTGACGCTACGAGCGGCGGGGAAAAGTTTTGGAAAAAAGATGCATTAAACTGAATAGGAATACCAGCTCTTAAATATTGTAAATATAACCGCGATAGTTTAAGAAGATGTTTCTGATTGAGGGAACTTAATAACTTATTAGCACTCATCAAGATATTATTAACCGTAGTAATATATTTTGGAGAACATGCCAGAATAATTTTAATAAAACTAATTAATTTAGACAAATGAAATTGTTGCAAATATTGACAATTATTAAGGATCATCCGTAGAAAATGTTGGGAGATATGGTGCCTAATAAATGAAATTGGCTATGAGTGCTAGGAGCTATAGCGGACAATGGCAATTGAATTAATATTCCGTTAGGACACACACCAGTAATAGCGCAATAAGAAAGAAAGCCAACGTGCCCTGTATATTTAGCTAATTGTTTAGAATGGTACTTACATTTGTTGAACCAAAATGTGATAACATTACCTTGGATAGGTGTCATGGTATAAGATGTAATATATAATAAAATATTTTAGAAAACACAGAAATAAAATTAAAAGGAAAAAAGATAAATAGTAAAGAAGTCAAAAGCAACACACGCAAAAGCAAAACACACAAAAGCAAATAAAGCCTAATAAGCAAAGTTAAAAGCAGCACCAGAGGTGCAAATAATATTAATGAAACATAAAAATAAAGAAACACTATTAACAATGTAACAAATTAACACTAATAATAAAAGTAGATAAAGATAAAACACAGAGAAAGAGTCACAGTTTCAAGTGTAACAACTTCTTTGTAACAACTTTTCATCTCTTGACAAGTATATTAAAAACCTTACTCAAAAGTTCCAAAACCAAAATTATCCTTCCGCTCTTTTAAAATCCCGTATAATTCCATCACACAAAACTTTCCAATGCAAACCTAAAACCTCTAACAAGAACTTCATCAACCTTGTTACTACTTACGTGCCTGGAATTGAAAGCATCAGACCTATTTTGAAAGAATGTCACGGTACTTTGTTAATGTATCCATCTTTAAATGATTTTTCTAAAATTGTACCCCGCCTTACTTTCAGAACATCCCCTAACCTTAAAAGTATATTTCGCCGTAACCTATCCTCTCCGAATTTACCACGTCCCTTTGCTGGCTCGTATCCTTGCCAACGTCCTAAATGTAAAACCTGTGCACTAATTATGCCGTGCAAATCATTCCATAGCCCTAATTTATCCAAGGAATTCAACATTTCTTCATTTGCTACCTGTTCTTCCAAGAATGTCGTATATATGTTATCTTGTAAGCTTTGTAAAGCATTTTATATTGGTTTAACTTCTACTGTTGTTTCGCTACGCATGAACAATCATAGACGTTCTGTTAAAACCAAGTCTCCCTTGCCGGCTGCCCAACATGCCTTATCTCACTGTAAGGATTTTGATGATGCTTTTAGTCTAACTCTTATTGATGCTTTACCTACACAATGCTGTGAAAGTTTACTCAGAGATAGAGAAATGGCAGCTATATTTTTACATAAAGCGCGTATACCACCTGGTTTAAATCTTACATATTAGTTTTTTCTTCCCACACTCTCATTTCTAGTTTCATCTGTTTCCATGCATAACGTTATCTTCGATACTCAATATTTACTTTTATCACCTTCACTTGTCTAGCTTCTTGCCATTGAAGAACTCGCAGTAGTTCGAAATATAGCAGTTTCAAGTGTGACTCTTTCTCAGTGTTTTATCTTTATCTACTTTTATTATTAGTGTTAATTTGTTACATTGTTAATAGTGTTTCTTTATTTTTATGTTTCATTAATATTATATATATATATATATATATATATATATATATATATATATATATATATATTTGTTTCATGAGAACCGTATATAATATTTATATAATATTTATGTTAATAAAATGTTATGATTAGGTTTGTACATACATATTATATTTACATTTCCGTGAGGGTGGGCCGTAAGTTTTGTTTCACTGACTTTGAGCAATGACTTACTACCGAAGCAGTCCCCTGCCGCTGCGTAACTGAATGACCCGATGTATAGCCGATTGAAAATGATACAGAATGCTACTCTTTTTAAATCGTGAAAGATGTTAATGTAAAGTTAAGAGGTAACTATAGTAATTTATTAAATATATTTTTGTTATTGTATTTTATTGATCTAATTTATTTAATTATAGTGAGAAAACAGGACTGAACGATTTGTAACCATTCTCATATAATGTAAACAAATATAATTACCAGGATTCAGTGAGTAAAACTCATCGTACAGATATCATGGGTTGATAATTGCGACTTCATTCACAAAAATACGACGAAATGCAGAATAGTTAAGACCCAAATTACCTAAAACTCAAAAAGAAACATATTCCTCTCTTCTTTCATTTAGTTGAATAGTCGCTCCACTTATAATCTCTGAACAGTTGGAGCATTCCTTAATATCAGTTGTCCAAAAGATGAAACATTTTATTTTGGGAAGATTAGTAAAAACTCTTTCCATTGGTTCAACAGAAATAGCTTACATTCCCTCTTAATTCACCAATAATAATAATAATAATAATAATAATAATAATAATAATAAATAGTTGAAAATAAGCAGTTTTTTCACAGTGCCCACCGCAACAGCAACTTTTAAATTTCGCTAAAATGCCTTTAGGACGCACTACTACGTTGTCGAAACATTCAGAAAGTTAAGATGGTTAAAATATTTTCTGAACACATAGCTAAATGTCTAAAATATCTGCTTTACGAACAAATAGCCACTGCTTGAAGAAACGTGAATACTACGGCGCTATAAACTAAGTTGGAAGCTCGTTTTTAATTCCAGTAATTTCTTAGAGGTGCGTGTTTAAACCTATGGAGAAAATTTTAAAGCTTACAAATCAGTTATGTCTAATGCGTGGAAAGAAAACCGTGCCCTAAAAGTATTTCATTTATTCATAAGGTACTTTTTGAACATTCTATAAAATACTCTTCTTAGCTTTTAGTGCAGTGCATTGAAAGATTTTCAGAATCTTTCAATATTGAATGAACCATGCACACAACATTAACTAAAATTTCACTATCATTTTCGGAAACTATAGGTCAAAACAATCATAGGGACAAAAGTTTAAACCCATGCATTGCTGCTGTAGTTGGGTTTCGGACTGTAAATATTTATAACGGAAAGTTTAAACGTTTATTTAACGGCAGCGTTCATCTTGTTGACTTTGCATTTCACACAAGGATGCTATAAGCCGAAATTACAGACCACGTTGAAAACCAAAGTGGTGTTCAACGATTAGAATGGCTTGAAACTGACATCTAATGCCCATTGGTGAAGAATTCTCCTTTACACTCTTTTTTTTTTTTTTACATTTACGTAGTCAACATTAGGCACCTCAATGAGGTAGAAACTGTTCTAGCGGTCACATAGCTGCAGCAAGGTTGGATTTATTAATTGCAGTGGCTACTGAACTTAATGTAACCAAATCTGTTATTGGAAAGCATGGGAGCGCTTTACTGAACAGGTAAGTACTCTAGGAAACGAGAGAAGACCGATATGTAGTCAATTGTGCTCTTCGGCAGAGCAGAGAGATATTGCTCAGAGCCACAAAAATGATCTGAGGGCGGCAACTGGTGCAAATATAGTGACCGAACATTAAGAAACAGACTTAGAGAAGCAGGTTTAAGACCATGAAGACCTCATAAAGCTCACAAGAGAGCCTGACTGAGATTTGCTCAGGGACACAGGAACTGGAGTGTCGTTACTGGCGCAATGAAGAAGCTCGCTTTGTTCCAACACAGTGTGATGCACATCTGCCTGTGTTTCGTCGCCATGGTGAATGTTTTACAGAAACAACAGTTCAGGAAAGAGACACATTTGGTGATGGGCCAGTCATGGTGTGGGGTGGCATCACTGTTGATGGCCGAACAGACCTTTAAGTGGCTAGAAGCCGACTTAATGCTCCAGATACATTGCTGAAATGGTATATTGAGCATGTTATGCCTATTGCAGTCTGAATGATGTTTTACAGGAAGGCAATTTTTTGAATGGTGTTTAACGCCCGTTTTTACTACTGAAGCACCACAGGCGGACAGCAAGACAATTAGAGTGCTAAAGCCACCACGAACACCTTACAGGAACTCCATATTCAAACAATGCACTGGCCTGCTAGGGGCCCTGACCAACCCCATTGAGCATTTATGGGATAAGCTGGAGAAACGAGTTCTAGACAGCCCTGTAGCCCCTCAGATCTTCAACAGCTTGCAGATATCCTTATCCAAGAATGGATTTTTTTTTAATGATTTATTTATGGACGCTCTTTAACATCTCAGGTCATCAGCGTCGCATTCAACTCAGGGCGTGAAACGGCCGACAAATTTTGCTCAGAGACCTCTCTTTCAGGCTTGAGGTTCTTTTTCATGCCGTAAATGTACGACAAGGGACCCACAGCTTTACTTTCCTACCGAAGGAAGCCATACTTAGGATTTTTACGCCCCGAAAAAATCCATCGGTCCTGGCCGGGTTCGAACCCGCGATCTTGGGTTTAGGAGGCAACCACTACACCACCATGACCGACCATCCAAGAATGGGGGAACATCCCACAAGTGGAGGTATTTTTTTTTCCTTCCGTTTCTGCTACTGAGGCACCACTGGCGATGCACGCTGATGATACATGAGATGAAATGATATTTTGGGGAAGGATTTTTTAAAGAAAGGAAGCGTTCCAGGCCTAAGTTAAGGGTACCTCCCGGGCATTTGCCATTTATGAGGACTGAGGAAAACCTGGGAAAAAACCTGTCAGGAAGGACGGTAATGGCGGGGTTCGAACCCCAGACCTCCCGCTTACAAGTCAGCGCCTTAATGACCTCGGTCGTAAGAGGAGATTGATCAGGAGTTTTCTTCTGGAGGTCATACCAGATACTAAATGGTCTTTCATGTGCAAAATGTAAATTAAATGACGGAGATTCCACTTTAGTTTACAACACTGTCTGTAATTTCGGCTTACAGTATCTTTATGTGAAATGAGAAGTAAACAAGATATGCTCTACTACTAAATACACAATTAAACTTGCTGTAAAAATATTTACCACCCTAAACCCAACTACAGCAGCAATATATATGTTCAAACTTTTGTTCCTGTAATTGTTTTCAGCAGTGTATTTTCATTCTAAATTAACAAGGAATATTGGAAATATTCAATATAATATTAGATGAAGACCACAATCGAGGTGGTCACTCCTGGTGGTGTAGTGGTTACCATACTTGCCTCCTACACCCAAGAACGCGGGTTCGAACCCGGCCAGGACCGATGGATTTTTTCGGGGCGTAAAAATCCTAAGTATGGCTTCCTTCGGTAGGGAAGTAAAGCCGTGGGTCCCGTGTCGTACATTTACGGTACGAAAAAGAACCTCAAGTCTGAAAGAGAGGCCTCTGAGCAAAATTTGTCGGCCGTTTCACGCCCTGAGTTGAATGGGACGCTGATGACCTCAGATGTTAAAGAGCTTCCATAAATAAATCAATCAAAAACAATCCAGGAATATTATAAGTTCGTTTGGTAAAAAGGTGAAATAAGCATGTCATATGGTAGCATATTTTACACAAATAGAATGCAAGAAAAGTGCAAGAACTTTTTTAAACCTTTGGTTAGACTTTGTTGCATTGACAATAGTTTAGTACATCTATAAGCTACTTTTCAACGTAATCACCATGAAGATTGAGACACTTGTCGTACCGGTGCACCAACTTTTCAATATCCTCCGCATTAAAAAAAAAAAATCCTTGCCGCCTGTCTATTAAGGCAATCTGCACGAAGTAATGAATGGAGGTGCTGTCCTTCACTTGTTTGGTTTCTTCATTCTCAAACCGAATCCACGTTTCATAACCTGTCACAATTGTTTTCAAAAACTGTCCTCGCTCCTTGTGGCTGTTACTCAGCATCTTGGGTGTGCATTATGCAAAAATGTTAACGGTATCCAAGATGGTCTATAACAAGTTAACCTTGAAATTTCCGGAAAGTCTTCAAACAGTTCAGGAATCGTGGACACCTCTCACAATATAGTTTTCATCTCCCTCCATAGACGTCCGTCCCTGACCTTCTTCATCATGAGCATCGTTGGGCCATCTTTAAATTTTTGCACCACGCCGTAACTCATAACGCTTTGACATGGCTCATTCTGCGGCGAATTTCCGCTGCCTATGTCAAATAACACAAGGAACTCTTTTAGCGGGAAGGTGGATTGTAACGGACATCTTTACGCGCTCGCAGCCAAGCTTCAACTAATGACTTGGCCTTGGCAATGGTGGTAGTAGTGGTGGGGGAAACCAATCATTCTCAATGAAGCCTCACCTGCTATCGTTTTACTGGCCACCTGGTGGCGCCATTGAAGATATAAAACAATAGCCTTCGCTATCTATTCAGCTGTAGGCTGCAGTGAAAAAACACATTCTATGTTTATTTCGTTAATGATAGCATTTGTTTCTGAAATAACTGCTGGTAATGAGTGAACAATTAATTGCTGCTGAACCATGTAAAAACTCTAAAGCTAGGTAAAAGTGCAAAAGTAAGAAAATTAGAGAGATGACGCGGATCAGGTGTATGTATATATTATTTTATTCTATTACTATCGCTAAATATGGAGATTTACAAATCTAGCACATTAGCAAATAAATGGCTGTTTTTTGTAATTAAAAAACTAAGACATAATTAACAATTTGTACACAATATTAATTTATAGAATACTTTATATACCACAGAATGTTCAAACATCTCAGCTAAAATAACGGATTATTTGCAACTTAGAATTATTTTTAGTTTTAAACATGTACACAAGAGAAAACAAAGCATAATGTTACGACATTCCTTTCCATTAGAAACCCATCTTTTTACCTTTATTTTGAATTACTGGCATTTATATTTATGTTTAATGAATTTCAAGTAATTTAGTTTCGAAGCTAAAAATACGAATATCTCAGACAAATTTTTTCCTTACCTGCAAACTTAAGATATTTTTTAATGAATATTCTAATTTTCTAATTTATATGTGATATAAATTATTTATTATCCATATTTTTTCTTAGTATTATTGTAATTATTTTTAAAATGATATTCCCTCCTTTATCTTGGTTGTTTTTCATTGTAATAGTATTATTAGACGTTTCCAGAAACGAATTTCTGTATTTTTTTAAATATAAGAAGCATGAACTTTTTAATAACTATTAATATTACAAATTAAGTGGACATGTTAATTATTTTCGTGAAAAAATGCAATATGCGGAGCTCATAGTTCTGGTGGACATGATTTGCACTATATGTAAAGAACGCACGACATTGCAGATGCACTGCAATTGGTTAAGTACTGCATTGCCAAAGGCACTCACGATTGTTGGCGATAAAGATCGGCAGATACTTTCAAATACCATCCCATGCTGCGATGGATATGCTATTTCTCTATAAGAGAAGACGTTATTGCACTTCATGCTTTCTTACTTTAGAGAAAGAACCACTCGGGGCAAAATAATTTAACGGAACTTTTCAACTGCAGCGGTCGCCCGAAGACAGAGATTACTGTCTGACTGATATTATGCAATAAACTACTCAAAGATAAGGAAAATAGAAAATACATAAATATGTGTTTAGTAAAAACGATGTCAGACACGCGTCTTATCAAAACTTCAGTGCGATATATTTTAATGCATAAGAAATTCGATATACGCGCAGAGTGCAGTCTACTGTTTGTTATTTGAGCGACAGGATTTTGTTTCAGCCCGTTTAGTGTACCATTATCATGCATCCGGCTTTTGATCAGCTTGAACTGAATTGAGTGTGCTGTTTGTTTAGCTCTTTTTAGCCACATTTTTTAACATAGAACGCATTAGATGCAAAACCTATTAAGTACTAATGACAATACTTGTGAGTTAGGTACAAAAGAATGCGATGAGAACAACTAAAGAGTGGAAAATAGGCTAAACACGACTATTTTACACATGCTATTAGTCAACTTTAACGAGATGTTGAATTTCAACTAATTACAGCAGTCTGGTGGTTAAGAGTTATGTCGCCCCATGCTCTTTGCTAATGTCACTGCCAACAGAATTGTTGGAGCAGCAAGCAAACTATCTAGTGGATTAAAAATGGCAGAAATATGGAAACAACGAACACTTTTGACAAACGTTTGTCTAATAATTATAGTATTATTGAAACAAGTTCTTTTCGTATTTGTAATCGAGTTATATATTTCACTGCGAGCTGATCTTTTTACCACAGAAGGATGCTCAGTTATCCGAAATGGGCATGAATTGTGTGCCTATGTTTCTATTGCATTGATGCGAAAGTCTTACTTATCAGTTTTAAAATACTATAAAAGTGTTATTACTTTCTTATTTACTATACATAACATTCATTATGTAATATATAAATGGCCATTTAAATATAAAATAGTTTATACAAACAACACTTAGATATTAACAACATATACTTTCCAGATGTTCAGTAAAGTTATTTTCAGGGTTCCAGTAGCAGTTTTATGCCCTAAGGCTCTTCAGGTTTGGAGTTACGTATATTTTTGCATGTTTGTGATGTCATCTATTACAAAGAGCAACAGCGGAAAGGCTAACGGCTTGCCTTTGAGGTCGCCAAGTATGTTGATGAACTTGCGTTCATGGTCTGGTGTTGCATTCCTTGTTCTAATTCCTTGCAGAATTTTTATTTATTTTCACTAATACTATTATCTTTGCACAGTTTTTATAGAATTTTTAATATTTTTTGCTAAATAGACAATAGAATCAGTGTACTTTTTTTGTTCCGTAGTTTCAAAATGTCATATTGTTGAGGCTAACGGAATATTTAAGGAATTTAGGTATGAATCTCACAGTAAGTGAAGATATAATCAGGCAATATTTCTGATTACCTTCTGTTTAAAAACATTTATTTATAAGAAGTGGTAATTTTGTGTTTCTTAAGATGTTCAGTGCACCTTCTATCACTGCATGGAATGAATACATCGGAACAGCATGGAATTTATTGTATCCAGAACTCAGCTATTGGGATATAACAGGCAGGCGTGACAGCCATCTCCGCCTACATTAGAAAACAATGAGAAGGTCTAGATCGTGCTGCGTCCTTAACTTGCAGTACTTCATCAGCAGTCTTAGGCTTCCGCATTCTCGATTCCATTTCTCGATTCATTCGCTCAGGTTTCGATCCTCAGCCCACGGCATATGAAAATCAAGTGCTTGAACAGAGCGTTATATATGAATTATTTTTACACATTTCCGAGTCCACAGGAAAATCGTTGTTTACTGAAACACCTTTGTGTGCGAGTTGTCTCAAGGAAGCCCTGTTTTCGTTCTTGACTAATTTTGAATGATTCTTTATTTGCAAAAACAAAATCGTTCTGGTTTCTTTGATAACGGATGAAAGATTTTACGCAACTAAGGAAATTTTTCTGACAACCAGTGAACTGAACCTCAGGTTTCAAGAAATATCACGATAAGATCAATACACAATCAAAACTCAGTTAAAACAGCGATAGTCACAATAAAAACGACAAATATATTATATTGGAAGGCACCTAAGCTGCTAAGACAATCTGGCGGACAGTAAGTGAACTGAATGCTTTCAAGTTTCAAATTATCCAACAAGCCCGTGATAGCATCACTGAAGTTAAAGCAACATGAATAGCATGCTTTTAAAACTCTATAAATATTTTCTTTAGGTGCATTAGACAATGTATTTTAAATTATGAATAGTTACTTGCAAAGTTCCAAAACCCTTGTGCTTAAGTTTTATAATGTTCGGCCATCCTCTTGAAGTCTGAAGGCGTTTAAATCCACTTAGGCATAGCGCCTTGTTCACTAAGATCTTATCATTAACAACTTAGCTAATTGACTGTGATGTAATAGATAAACTTTGATGGTGTCTGTGTATGCATCTATGTGCGTTTGTGGGATATACAGCGTGTTTACAAAGTGCATGAAATTTTTCATTCAGCTATATTTTCCAAAAAAATATTAAATGTGCTGACATTTCTCAACATGAAAGATAAACATACCAATTTTGATATCCAGCGTCATCTAACGCCAGCTACCACCTGAAGCACCGTGGCAATAATTCAGAACAACAAAGCGCCAAAACTTGCTACAAAATGACACAACTAACACAAAGTCAGAAGGCATTTTGCGTTCTTCAATTCACTCGTTCCGAGTATGGTGTGAGTGTTCAAAAAGCATATTGTGTCAGGTATCAAAAGGATTCACCTGTTTATAACATCACAATGTATTTGTAAAGGAAATTTCAAGAGAATTGTTGTTTATGTTACGGCATACGTTCGGGGCGGCCTGGCGTGTCAAAACAGAAGATCGGAGAGGTTAGGGAGGCTTTCGAAGAGTCCTATGAAGTCCTTGCGAGGATCTTTCCGCCCGCAACGGTGTGGAAATTCCTTTGCAGATGTTTATGAGTGAAGCCGTACAGTCGTACAACCGTACAGAGTGCAGTATCGGATAATAAGCAGTCATTCATATGCTTGACCGACTTGGCTCCATATGACAGGGTCTACATACCACCCATGCCTCAAAACCTCCAGAACTGTCGTCTATGGAGTACTGGGTCGAATTTGGGACGAACTCGATGATAGGTTAGACGTACGCCAAGTAATAAACGGAGGACACATTGGACATTTCTAAGGTTAGATATAAAACTTTGGTGAGTTT